>CM033319.1:3271937-3972047 GCA_019359835.1 Pharus latifolius
GGCCGATTTGCTATTTCTGAAACTTATTCCAGGGGCTGTTCTGTGAGGATAATTTGACTAGGACTTGGGCCTGTTTGCAAATTTGGAGATCTGAGGGTCCGATCTAAAATCTGATTTCGCAGCTAAGTCGCAAAAGATTATTAGAACTTATCTGGCCAAAGTTTGGTAAGATCGGGCAAGATCTGAAGGGTTTCGACAAAATTGGGGAAAACAGTTTAAGGTAATTAGGGTAATTAGGGTTTTAAAATAGCAAGGCTTGAAACTCAGCTTTAGGGTGAGATTTTGGAGATGGTCCCGAAGGGAAAAATGTTCTGAACAGCATTTAGAAGGGAATGGCTGAAGCAGATTAGGTTTTGGGGTCCAGATGTGGATTTCGGCTATTTTAGGGTTTAGCAAAAACAGGGGTGTTACAGTATATGTATGTATGTATATAAACATATATATGTATATGTATATGTAAGTATATGAATGTATGTATATGTATGTATGTATATATATATATATGTATATATATGTATGTATATATATGTATATATATCTATACAGTATGTATGTATTTATGTATGTACATACATACATACGTACTGTATAGATATATATATATATATATATATATATATATGCACATATATATATGTATATGTATAAATGTAAGTATGTATATATATCTATGTATGTATATACATATAATAAAAATATATAAGAAATCTAGTAAACTGCATGATTCATTTTGAATGTAACACACTGAAAAATAAAAGTGTTAGTACATGTTCGCTATGGGTTCGGACGACCCCTCTTATGCCCATGTCTATCTCTCTGAAAAGGCGATGGTGAGTACGGATCAGGTGGCACATGTGATCGCCGCCCAGCCGCGGTAGAAGAACCATGCCGCTCAGTATCTGCATGACCCTGAGATGGCTGTGTCGGTGGAGGGTGATCTTCGAGCTCGCTAGGCGCCAACTGATCGGGTTGGTAGTACTGATGTGCATGAGGGTCGTGCAACCCTAACATGCTCGAGACCCAGTTGTCGTTGTCCTGCTGTTGTGCCACTCAACTGGGCTCGGCCCCCTACGGAGCGTAGTACTCATGATCGTCATTCACATCTATGTGGTCGTGGGCGGGCTCCCCCCAACTCTCCCAAGTAGACCCCCCAGGCACTGAGTGTCTCTGTCCCTGGACCGCATGCTCAATATGAGCCTGGCCCCAATCTTCGTCAGCCGCAAGTCGCTCTGCCAACGCCCTACTCGCATCATCCCTGTCTTGATGACGGATGTCGTCCTCATCATCAGAGTCATCTGAATCGGGAGTGCGATGTCTCGACGAGCCCCCAATATGCAGATCCCTGCGTCGAGCACTGTGCATTGACGAGGAACGATGAAGCCGAGACGGGCCGGCGGACGTCCCCGGTATGTCACCTCCCCAGGTCGACGATGTGTCACGATGACTGCGCCGTGCTGACGAAGTGCTGTGTCGAGCACCACCCAGGCTAGGCCGGGCTGACATCGGGCTAGGTGGCCGGGCCCCTCTCCGGTGCGGAACCAATGCATCTGTCTTTCGGCCACAAGTTACGTCGAAGAAGAGTCGTTGTGCTGCTACACGGATGGAATGTAGGGCAGCACGCGCCATTGTCTTGAAGCGTCGTCCTCCTTGCAAGCCAGACGACAGGTTTGCCGCCTGCCTGTCGATGGCCAACACTAAGTCAGCCTGCACATGCGAAACTCATATGTGAACTATGGAAAAATAGATAAGATAAGAGACCAACATAAGTATCCAGCGAAGACGAACGTACCGAGCGATGTATCCGGCCTGGGAAATGCACATCAAGGCCGAGTCGAAGACTGTCTTGATGTGATAGTTCTGTCGGCGAAGGGGGGGCCGCACGAGCGAGTCGCGTGCGGGTGCGCGGCACGTACCATTGAAGATAGGCCTGGGACGTCCCAGGGTCATACGGCCGCTCCTCCACAACAACATTCGTCGCTGCGTGGTCCTCCCACTCGTCGACCCATTTGGAATTCTTGATCTGCCAGTTGTCGAAGTGTTTTCCTCTACGTGTTTGTCTGCAAAAGGTGACGCGATGCACATAAAGCAAAGAAATAAACAAATATGAGTGCGTACATGAGATATAGAAAATGTTCGAGGCATACACGTGAATCTCCCGCTGGAGATGGCGTTGTCGATTTCTTTCCGGGGGCGGTATCTGCTGATGTAGCCCGAATTGGCCATCACCCTCTTCGGAAAATATGGCTCCACCACATGTGAGAACACCATGTGCCGGTGTGTAAGCCAGCAGTCCTAGCCCGCGGTGCAATGCGAGGAAATGCCATGCGGTGCAACCTGGAAGATGTGCTCCGGTGTCCATGGTCTCCATATGACGCGTCTGTCCGATAGGAGATCAAACTCTCCCAGGTACACCAAGTAACAGCGGTGAATCTGTGACGATGACCACCTCGGCCGACCTCCCAGCGAACGGGCTCCCATGGTCGGCCGATCCACCCAATCCTTGTAGTCCGCTGGCGCACCGTACAGATAGATGGGCCGCTGTAAACGCGGCCAACCAACGGGGAAGTGCTCCCATGACCACAACTGCAGCAGTACAGGGCATGCAGACAGCAATGATCCAGCTGCGGTCTTGCAACATGCCTCGCAAAGCCCCTTGTACGTCACGTACAACACTGCCATCGCCCAGTTGTAACGCGGCATGGCCCCTGCTTCGGCACCGACGATACTCTTGACCAGAGGAATGAACCACGTGTACACAGTGTCACCGTGCGTGGAAGGGAACAAAATATATTGCAGCGTCACCAGCAAGTAGGCGAAGAGATGCTGCCGAACTACATCGGCGGGGGCATCATCGGGGCACTCACGGTAGCGCGCCAGAAATCGGTGGGGGACACCACGCCTGGATGCCGGGATCTCGTCAGCGTGGTTAGCGATGTTGAATCGGAGGTGCATCTGTGCGCGCCAATCTAGGCGTGCTGGCTGGGGGACGATGGGATGTCCACTGCCAAGTAAACCAAGCAGCATGCTCACATCCTCCAGCGTGACTGTCATCTCCCCCCAGCGGAAGTGGAAAGTGTGGGTCTCCGGACGCCATCGATCTACCAATGCGGTGATCAATGACATGTCCAGTGTGAGATGCTGACCTATCTGTAGCATACGGGCGAACGGCAATAAACCTGCATCCCGTAGGACTGCACAACATCTGGCAAGGTTCTCATGGGATCGTCGACTAGCGTTTTGGTGGCTACACTTCTGTTGTTGAAGTACTCGGCTGTGCGGTACCATGTCATCTCCACTACAGCAGTCACCGGCAAACACCGGACTCCCTTCAACACATAATTGCACACCTCTGAAAGGTTCGTCGTCATTATCCCAAACCTTGCACCATCTTCGTCGTGCAACAAGGACCATTTCTCGATGTCCTTGTCCTGAATCCATTGGGAGAATTTGCTCACGTTTGCATCATCGGCAGCATTGTTGGCCCTCCTCGTGGAGTACTTCACTGTCAGCGCCTCCAATTTGTCGAACACAGCCTGGAACTTCCTCGGTTGATTTTGCATGCACAGCCGCTTGAACAGATCCATGATCTGTTTACTGCGGAAGTGTGTGAAAAGGTTTGCTGCAATGTGCCGCATGCACCAACGGCTGCGCACATCCTCCCATTTGTATGGAGCATCTGGGGCCCCGCGCATTACCTTAATGGCATGGAGCAGCCCTTGGTGGCGGTCCGATATGATGCACACTTTCTCTCGATCACCAACAACCGCCCGCTTCACGTTGACCAGAAACCACAACAACTTTATGAGTTTTCAGACTTGACGATCGCGTACACCAATGGAAGCAGTTGGTCGTTAGCATCCGCAGCAATAGCAATGAGAAGACAGCACTTGTACTTTTCGGTCAGGAACGTACCATCCACGCATATGACCGGACGACAATAAGCAAAAGCCTCGATGCACTGGCGGTATGACCAGAATAATCGACGGAGTACCCGAGTGTTCTGTATGGGGCTACCATCTTGACGTGTAGCTGGCTGATCGAAGAAATCTAAAAATGTGCCTGGGTTGGTTTGAGCGATGTTGCGCAGCAACCGCATCACATTGTTGTAGGCGTGGTCGAATGTGCCGAACATGCCCTCAATTGCCTTCTGTTTTGCTTTCCAGGCCTTTGCATACCGTATAGTGTACCCACACCTATCAGCAACTTGCTTCATTATTTCTCTCGGCATTACCGAAATGTTCTCTCGCACAGCCGGCTGGATGATATTACCGACGTACGCCGACGTCAGGTTCCTGTGTCTGTCCAGCGCCTCCGTGAGCAGGCATGTGTGTGCGGTAACCCTTGTCACCACAAAACCGATGTCGTCCTTCGGCCGCATCGCACGAATCTTCCATGGGCAGCCTGCTGTTACACAGGTTGCGACAAAAAGGTTGGGGTTTGACTTGACGACCTTATATTGCCAGTTAATTGCGAGGGACCAGCTCGCCACGGCATTCTTTAGATCTTCCTTGCTTTGAAACTCCTGCTCTACTTGTAAGCCACCGTGCTCGAAAGACCACCTCGAACCCTGATCCGTTGGCAACACAACTTGACTGTATGCTGAGTGATCTAGCCACTCCTGCGGAGGACCAGGAGTATCGTCATCAGAGCCATCGGATGCCTCCGAGTCCGTCGAATCATCTTCATCGGACACTGATGGAAGGCAATCCAGTACCTCGCACACATCTACGCGAGTATGGCAGAATACATCCGACCACTCGCTAGCCCTGAATCTCGCAGGACTGGGCATGACGCTTGGCTCACCCTCCACCGCACACTCGGCTGCTCGTACGTTGCAGAACTGCACATACATCGCGAATTGGCCGAGCAGTCCGCCATGGGGGTCTTCCACTCTTCGAATAAAAGAACTCCAAGATTTGTCCTCTTTAATTTCGCGCAGCATCGAGTATGGCTCATTATTTACCTCACGAACGATGAGCCCTTCAATTAGAGCCATTTCATCACGAGGCCGCTTCCCGAACATATTCAAGATCTACAAATTCAGCTCTAGAAATGAGGTGTTATGTACGCTCAGCTCGCCCGTCACATACTGGCAATGGCTCATATCAACCCCGCTTTGCCCCTCGCGAATTATGCCGTCACCATAAAATATGCAAATTTTTTTCGGACTCTCCATTCCGTACACACATTCATCTCACGCGTAAATAACATGACACCATTACACACATGCACATAGTTCCTAAAACCATACATACACATATACATTTGAAAAACATAATTTCTAAACATAGAGCATGCATGCATGCATGTAATTGAAAACAACCTAGTTTCATAATTTCTAAATACATACGCATATATATTTTACAAAACATAATTCTTAGACATAGAGTATGCATGTGCACAATTAAAAATAACCTAATTTTATATTTTCTACAAACATACACACATGCACATAGTTTCTAAAACCATACACATATACATTTGAAAAACATAATTTCTAAACATAGAGCATGCATGCATGCATGCTATTGAAAATAGCCTAGTTTCATAATTTCTAAATACATACGCATATATATTTTACAAAACATAATTCTTAGACATAGAGTATGCATGTGCACAATTAAAAATAACCTAATTTTATATTTTCTACAAACATACACACATGCACATAGTTTCTAAAACCATACACATATACATTTCAAAAATAGAATTTCTAAATATATAGTATGCATGCATGCATGTAATTGAAAAAACCTAGTTTCATAATTTGTAAATACATACACATATATGTCCAAAACCTAATTTTTAGACATACAGTATGCATGTGCACAATTAAAAATAACCTAATTTTATATTTTCTATTTTGTGCACATAGTTTCTAAAACGAAATACACATACATTTAAAAACCCTATTTTTCAAACATACACACATACATTTCAAAAACCTAATTTTCAAACATACACACATACATTTATAAAACTCTATTTTCCAAACATATACACATACATTTCAAACATACACACATACATTTAAAAACCATATTTTCCAAACATACACACATACATTTTAAAAACATATTTTTCAAACATACACACATACATTTATAAAACCTTATTTTTCAAACATACACACATATATTTCTAAACATACACATACATTTCAAAAACTTATTTTCCAAACATACAAACATACATTTAAAAACCCTATTTTTCCAAACATGCACACATATATTTCTAAACATACACACATACATTTCAAAAACCTATTTTCCAAACATACAAACATACATTTAAAACCCTATTTTTTCCAAACATACACACATATATTTCTAAAATCTATTTTTCAAACACACACACATACATTTATAAAACCTTATTTTCCAAACATATACACATACATTTCCAAACATACACATATACATTTAAAAAAATCTATTTTACAAACATACATACAGATGCACATATTTCCTAAACATATTCCTAAAAACATAATACCTACTCTTGTATACACATAAACATAAATATAAACCCTAATCACGTCATTAGCAACATAATTAACAGAATCTTAAATGCATTTCGAAAAAAATTACCTCTTTTTGAAGAGCTCGCAATTCTCTACAAGTTTCTCTTCTACACCGAATAAATTTATCAGACGGATTTTACTAGATATAGGGTGGAAGATAAGAGATGAGGTGTGTGTGCTGCTGCTTGAGTTGAAGGAGTGTGTGTGAGTGAGTGTGTGTTTGGGCACAGGGGACAAGAGAAGTAAAGGGAACCAGCAGCTTGTCGAGTTCTGGAAACTTGACAAGCTGCACAACATTAAAATGTGCAGTGCCCATATAACACATAAGCGTCTTAGCCCAGCTGGTGGGAGCTTTGCAACGTAGTTGGCTCGGGTTTGAATCCCCCACTACTACAGAATTCATCATCACAGTCGGGTCAAAACAGACATCACAGACGGTTCTTACCCGTCAGTGATATTCGAGTCAGTGATAATCACGCACTATCACAGACGGTTTTTGATGTTTTCAACCGTCTGTGATATATCCATTCACAGACTGATATAAGGTCAGAACCGTCTGTGATAAGGTCAGAACCGTCTGTGATACTCATATTTCACAGACAGTTATAAGGTAAGAACCGTCTGTGATAGTCACACTATCACAGACGGTTCTGTTCTCAGAGCCGTCTGTGATATTTGAGTATACACAGACGGTTTTGACATCAGAACCATCTGTGATATACAGACGGCTTTGACATCAGAACCGTCTGTGATAGTATGAGTATCACAGACGGCTTTGACATCAGAACCGTCTGTGATACTCATACTATCACAGACGTGAGAACAAAACCGTCTGTGATATTTGAGTATACACAGACGGCTTTGACATCAGAACCGTCTGTGTTAGTATGAGTATCACAGACGGTTCTGTTCTCGACCGTCTGTGATATTTGAGTATACACAGACGGCTTTGACATCAGAACCGTCTGTGTTAGTATGAGTATCACAGACGGCTTTGATGTTATAACAGACTGTGATAGTCATAATTCATAGACGGCTTTGATCTCACAACCGTCTGTGATACTCATATTATTACCGACGGCTTGGAGGTTAAACCAATCTGCGATATCAGCGACGGTGTTAATATTGAAACCGTCTGTGATAGTGTTATTATCTCAGAACCGTCTGTGATAGTCTGATATCACAGGCGGATCTGAGGTCAAAACCATCTGCGATGTGTTATTATCTGTGACTGTTATAATCTCAGACGGTTTGTAAGATCAAAACCGTCTGTGCATGCACAGACGGTTTTGATCTTACAAACCGTCTGAGATTATAACATTCACAGATGTCCTCTGTACAAATTGCATTTTCATATATACAGTTCATGAATTTCATACATGCATAGTACTCAAATATATACAGTCTCATGCATATATATTTGTACAATTGAACTCAGAATTATATTTGTACAGTACTCAAATATATACAGTTTCATATGCACATGCAGTACTCAAATATATTTGCACCCCTCTCTGTATAGCATTTCATATATACAGCACAGAACTCAGAAATATGTACAATTGAACAAATAAATGTAATCGACAATTAAAGTGTGTTAGATGTACAAATAAATGTAAGGCCGCACTAATACGAACCTTGCGGGTCCCTAAACTTCCCCTTGGGTGATATGACCTCCGAAAGGAAAAACTCAGCGAGCATCCCTCGGACATTACTAATCTGCCGAGGGTCAAGGCTTTCTGAAGGGAAGTCGACCCCCTGCAGCAAGAGTTGGTACATAAAAAATTAGCTGAATTAAGTTGTAAATTCTGTCAAATGGAGACAAATTAAGGGGAGCAGTTGTAATACCTCGGGGAAATCGGGCCGGTGAGGGGTGATGATCAGGTCATACATGTGGCGCATCACGTAGAACCCACATGTATTGTCGTCCGGCTGCTGATGGCACTGCCAATTTACAGACCGAGAGTTAGGTGGGGACAAGTTATAAAATAAAACAGATTCAGTTGAAATTTGTACCGAAAATTGTAACCACTGAAACTTATCGGCTAGCCGCTCGTTTTGTGTTCCTACCTCGGCAAAGTACTTCGTGAAAGCCCTGTAGATAGTCAAAATTGACAGTTTGAGGATAGCCGAAATTGACAATTTGAGGACAGTAAATCTAGATGCATGCAAGACAGGTCCAGATCACCTTCCGAATACATCTCGTGCGCCGGAATACGAGTACCCTTTCCTCTGCAATGAGTCAAGGTAGAACACCTTGTTGCTTTTCGGAATAAGTAGCAGCAGGATCCAGTGGTAGCTACATATTACACGTAGAGAATTAAAAATTTAATCTAAATTTGGGGGTGTGCACATGGAGACACTAATCTACGGGTGAAGTACTGATGAAAGCACTCACCTCTGGTTGTAGGGTACAAGTATATACTCCTTGTCGACCTGAGCAAGCAACCCACTTTTGATGTAGTCGACAACGAAGTCTGTGTCAGTCCTAAACATCACCTCGGCTACCATCTGGGGGTCCAAAAAACCAACAGGTATGCCCTTGGATTTGGCATAGTTGGCCATGCAGCTGCACGGAAGTAACCAATTAATAAATGACATATATCCGTATATGCACGGATAGTAGGATACTTACAGCACCCAAGACCGTAGGATTGACAAGTCGAGCGCATCTTTGTTTAGCAAATTGTGCAGGTCTTCGAAGGTCACCGAGTAGGTCCCAACGTCGTGATGGAACTCTGCCACGGTGTACTTGACCATGATGTGCGTCGGACGCTGCGTCCTGGTCTGGTTTGTCCTCCTCATGTACCATGCATGCAGGCTCTGGCATGCTAACCCCATGCTCGAAATTGCGGTATCGGAGGCCATGGGCATCCCCAGAGAGAACGGCATGAGAGCTGGAGCACTCTTCTCGCTCTCCTTCGACGGGCTCTTCTTTGCTTTTCCCCTCATAGCCAGCTTCTTGAATGGTTGCCTCTTACTCGGAGTCAGCTTCGTCGTCGAAGGGGTATGCTGGCTAGTAGGCCGCGTCTCGGTCTGTGATGTCTGCGATGTAAGAACCTACGTATTAGGACACTAACTCTGAGGGCTATTATTACAGTACAAATTATGAAACTGGTGGGGGAATTACCTCATACAGGACGATGTCTTTCTTGGGCCATTGCACGAACGTGTGCACCGCATCCCCGAGAGTGGTAATCTCGTCGTTTGGCGGCTTCTCCAATGGAAAACCCTTGTAATGGTCAAAGACACTGTCCACTTGGACACGTGCAAAACCCTCACATAGAGGGGCACCATGGATTGTGGCCCCGGCCGTGCATGGTTGCGCCATCCCACGGGCAGCCTCGATCGGGAAGACACCGGCCAGGACCATAAGCTTGCAGGAGGCGGGTTCCTACAAACAGTGCGCATTAACATGTTGAATTTCACCGCTTCTCACTTTCGAATGAATTAACATAGACAAACAGTGCGCATTAACGGTCATTACCTGCAGAGAGTCCACCGGATACTTTGGAGGAGAGGGCTCCGTCTGCGAAGACCCCGGCGCAGACGCGCAGCTACTACGGTGGCCAATGGGGGTCGGTACTTCCGCTGGGTCTGCGCCAGCTGCTAGAACAGGGGTGCCCTGGGTCGCCTTTCTTAGCTCTTCGTACATGGACCGCATCTCCGACAACTGCTGCAGGAGTGCTTTGTCCCGAACAGCGAACTCCGATCGCATCTCCTCCTTCAGCCGTTCATCGCGGGCTTGGTGGGATCTCTTTCTCCTCTTAGCCGCCTCCTCATCATCGGGGAAACCATGCCTCCAAGGCACAGTGGCGCCGAGGCCGCGCACGCGGCCTGGATGCTTCTTGTTTCCTAGCGCCGCTGTGAGGATATCCGTGTCCCTCCTCGGGTTGAACTCTCCGGATGCCGCCTGCGCACTCAGCGTCACCTGCAACAGGACAACTTAGCAATACAGCCCATTGCATGCGTGTTATGAGGATAGTACGTGATCGGACAATCTTACCAGTTGGTCGATCACTTCCCTGTCCGCAGGGTTATTCACGGAGACGCTTCCGGAGGAGTCCATCGTCAATCTAGCTCGGCACCAATTGCGGGCGCGCACGTCCGTTATGCCCGCATAAGGACTGCCGGCCGAAGACTGTGAAGCTTCCTCGTCCTGCTTCCTCCACAGCGCCTTCTTCCCCACATACCCACCGGTGCCTAGTCTGTGTGGGTGGGTGTTCTTGGCCTGGTTAGCCTGGGCCTTCGCACTAAGCTCCTGGAACTCAGGCTTGCCCTTCATCTCTACGAACTGCTGCCATGCCTCGGGAGTCACGAAAGGGTAGTCATTGAAGGGGGTCGTCGACTCCTTCACATAGTGCCTGACAAGTTCGCTCTTGAAGTTCCTCCACGCCTTGTTTATTGACATAAGTGTCCTCCGGCGGACGGTGAAGTGGCGATCCTCCGGAATGTGAAACGCCGCCTGCACTTCTTCCCACAGCGCATCCTTGCACTCTGGGGGCACTTGACCCCAGTCGGAGGTGGTGATGGGCACCCGCTCCCTTGCCACTTTGCCGCATAGTGAGCGGTACTGACCGACAAGTTTGGGCGGAGCTTCCGGCACACCATTGTCGTCGAACTGGACGTGCTGCTTTTCCCCCTTGTTCAGACGCGCGCATGTCGTCCGGCCTCGCCCCTTTCCCTTCTTCTGCGGGGTCACGGCGGACGAGGCGACCTCCGGCCCAGGCGTCTCATCGCCAGCGAGGTCACCCTAAGTCCCCGAGTGGTGCATTTCGTCACCAGACATAGTTCCTAACATAAGTGAAAGAGAGAACAGTTTAAGTAAATATGCAACTAATAATTCTATAACAAAACCCATACAAGAATGACAGAAACGGTGGGGAGGCGATGGAGGTGATCGCGTCGGAGGCGGGAGGGAGATGGAGGTGATCGCGCCTGACGGTGGAAAGGCGATGCAGGTGATCGCGACGGACGGAGAGGAGAAGGTGGGAGGCGATGGAGGTGATCGCGACGGACGGTGCGAGGGCGGAGAGAGCTAGGGCAAACAGAGCTAGGGCGAAGTAGAATGAGCGGGATAAAGCCCGCCTTGAACTATGTACCGCGTCGGTATTATCACAGTCGGTTCTCACATACGAACCGTCTATAATAGTATATATCACAGTCGGTTCTCACATCGAAACCGTCTATAATAATCGTAGTCACCAGAGAGATTATCACAGACGGTTTTGAGTTGAGAGCCGACTGTGCCTGAGATTATCACAGACGGTTTGGAATTGAGAACCGACGGTGCACGTTAAGAACTCGAAGAGTCGGACACTGTTGAAAATATCACAGACGGTTTTATATATATAACCGTCTGTGATAATATTACCACAGTCGGTTCTAAAATAAAGACCGTCTGTGGTAATCTACATAGTGAGAGATTATCACAGACGGTTGTGAGGTTAGAACCGACTGTGCACCGTCTGTGCTAGGTCAAAACCGTCCTTGATAATCTCTCTATTGAACGTTAGTTTTACAAATTGAAACTGATCTGTAGCTTTCAACTCTGAATGCTCGAAAACATGTTTTAAATGAACACTCAGATATTTCAAATGTAGTCCAAATACTCTGTAAATTGGTTACTATGTACGTATATCCGATAATTGGTTACAATGTAGTCCAAATGCTCTGTAACTTGAGCATTCTCCACGTAATATTGTATGTTAAATTTACAAATGGGAACTTTCACCGACAATTTGCACGTACACAGCCATGTTATCCTCAACTTTCCACTTGCCGCGGCCCTGCAAATACGAGAATTACAGGAGATATAAGCTATGCCGATGGAAACAGAGAGATAAGACGTACAGTTGATTACCTTTAAAGTATAACCCTTCCTGGTGATCCATACGCACGTAACTGGTTTCGTCGGTGTCTTCAGTATCGACCTGTACGCCATCTCTAAATGGAGGAATCTCATCAAATTGATTGTATTCCTCCTCGTCTACGACATTTTCAACTCCAACAATCCTTCTCTTGCCATGAAGGACGATGTGCCACTTCTTATTGGCCGGGTCAGTGACATAAATGACCTGAATGGCTTGATTTGCAAGTATGAATGGCTCATCTTTATAAGCAACGCGATCCAGGTCCACAGAAGTGAAACCGTAACTGTCAACCTTCACACCCTGTGGGATTTGGACCCATCGGCATCGAAACAGGGGAATCTTGAACAGTACGTAATCGAGCTCCCAAATTTCTTCAATGAACCCGTAGTACGAGTTCAATCCACGTACTACCCTTGTTGGGCCTGTCTTGGTGAACCCCTCATGGAAAGCTTCTACGCTCACTCCACTATTTTGCACAGTGCTCTTTCGATCTTGAGCTTTCGTGTAAAATGTGTACCCATTGATGTCGTATCCCTGCCAAGTCTGTACAGTAAACGTGGGCCCTTTTGCCAACCATTTAAGGTTCTCACTTGCGGACTCTCCGGTGATTCGCACCTTCATCCACGCGTTGAATCGACTGTTATGTTGTCCCGTGATCCAAACCTCGGATCGGCGAGGATTGTCTTGTCGTAGCATCTCCTTGTGCTCGTCGATGTACGGAGACACCTCCGTCATGTGTTGCAAGACCCAAAAATGAGCTTTCGAGTACATATCGAAATCAGGAGTGATGGCTCTCCGTCCGATAGTGCCAACACCATCAAGCCTCCCCTCGTGACGAGACACATGAACTCCTATTGCTTCTACCTCGGCCATGTAATCGACGCAGAACTCAACAACCTCTTCCGCTGCATAACCTTCGGCAATGCTACCCTCGGGCCGGGACCGATTCCTCACGTAGGCCTTAAGTACACCCATGTACCTCTCGAATGGATACATA
Source organism: Pharus latifolius (assembly GCA_019359835.1). Classification (NCBI taxonomy): domain Eukaryota; kingdom Viridiplantae; phylum Streptophyta; class Magnoliopsida; order Poales; family Poaceae; genus Pharus; species Pharus latifolius. Next base: position 3,285,331 of record CM033319.1, read on the forward strand.
TAATGTAGGAACACGGGTCCACATATCTTGATTTCTCTGACAAGGTGGACGGTGAGATGGACCATGATATCAAAAAACGATGGAGGAAAATACATCTCAAGTTGACAGAGAGTTCGAACCACCTCGCTCTGCAAAGAATCCAGTCCATCGGGATCAATGACCTTGGAAGAAATTGCATTGAAGAAAAAACATAGCCTCGTGATCGTCTCTCTGACCTTATGCGGCAGAATACTCCGGATGGCAACAGGAAGCATTTGTGTCATCAACACGTGACAATCATGAGACTTCATACCCAGCAATTTCAAATCGCCCATGGACACAAGCTTTTTCATATTTGCGGAGTAACCCGATGGAACTTTAACACCATGGAGACACTTACAGAGTTCTGTCCTCTCAGCCTTGCACAAAGTGTAGCATGCGGGGGGGAGGTATATACGGCCTTTATCGTCCTCTCTCGGTGCTAGCTCGGGCCTGATTCTCATTTCGATCATGTCACGCCGCACATTGATGCCATCCTTTGTCTTCCCTGGAATGTTCAGCAATAGGCCGATTAAACTGTCACAAACATTCTTCTCTACATGCATGACATCAATGCAATGACGAACCTCTAAATGCTCCCAATACGGTAAGTCCCAAAATATCGATCTCTTCTTCCAAGTGTTCTTCGTGCGGGGTTTCAATTTACCACCCTTTCCAAACACAACGTCTATGTCCTTCACCCGTGAGTAAACATCTTTCCCGCGCGTAGGCTTCGGGGTTGAACCATCTTCGTTGTGGCCGTCAAATTCCCTCTTCCTCTTACGGTACGCGTCATTCTTCGGAAGAAACCTACGGTGACGCATGTACACTGTTTTCCTGCAATTCTTCAGCCACACGCTCTCAGTGTCATCTTCGCAGTGGGGGCAGGCTTTGGCTCCTTTCGTAGTACGGCCCGACAAATTTCCAAGGGCTGGGAAATCGTTGATGGTGCAGAATAACATAGCACGTAGGATGAAGTTCTCTCGTTTGTATGCGTCCCATACCTGCACCCCTTCGTTCCACATTGTTAGGAGATCCTCTATCAATGGTGCTAGGTACACATCAATATCGTTTCCGGGTTGTTTTGGTCCTGAGATAAGTAGAGACATCATGATGTACTTGCGCTTCATACACAACCAAGGAGGAAGATTGTAGATACACAAAAGAACCGGCCAAGTGCTATGCCGACTGCTCATGTTACCAAAAGGATTAATTCCATCGGTACTCAACCCGAACCTTATATTCCTCAATTCTGCTCCGAAGTTAACAAATTCCCTGTCGATGTTTCTCCACTGCGAAGAATCAGCGGGGTGTCTCAACTTTCCATCCTCCTTCCGGTCTTCCAAGTGCCAACGTAGTAATTTTGCCTCTTTACGGTTTGCAAACAAACGCTGCAAGCGGGGAATGACTGGCAAATACCACAACACCTTAGCAGGAGGTCCTTCCTTTATCTCCGTGCAGTCGCCATCGTCTGTTCGGTCCTTAGTACGCTTATAGCGGGATGCGCCGCACACCGGACAAACATGCATATTTTTGTAGTCGTTACGGTAAAGGATGCAATCATTAGGGCATGCGTGTATCCTTTCTACTTCCATTCCCAAAGGACACAACAGCTTTTTCGCTTGGTAGGTGTTTTTTGGCAACTCGTTTCCTTCCGGGAGCATGTCCGCCAAAAGATCTAACAGTGCTGTGAAACTCTTGTCGGTCCAGCTGTTGCTTGCCTTCAATTTTAATAGTTCAAGCACAGAGGCCAACTTTGTGTATTTCGACTTGCAACCAGGGAACAACGGCCTCTCTGAGTCCTCAATCAAGCGCTTGAATTTGCCAAACCCCCTTTCACTGTAATTTCCTTCGACATCACGCAACATGTCATCTAAATGGTCATCCTCTGGCATATCCTCGTCGAAGTCGTTGTTTGGATCCGGCATGTCCTGTTCCTCAACCTGAGTGGCAGTTGTTTCTGCAGTTGGCTCTTCTCCATGGTGGACCCAACACGTGTACCCCTTTTTGAAACCACGTCGGATCAAGTGGGCGACAATTTGAGATGAGTTGGTGAACATCTTAATATTCTGGCAGTCTACACAAGGACAGTACATATATGGTAAACTCTTCTTCGCCATGTCTTGCACAGCAACCTTTTTGAAATCAAAAACACCTTTCATGTATTCCTCACCCACTCGGTTGTCATTATACATCCAGTCTCGGACCATCTGCAATAAATCAAATTCATACACATGCTAATTAGTAAATCAATGAAGATCGATATTGATGATGAAATCAAGTAATGTGTACGCCTTGGGAGCAAGTAACCAACCTTGGTTCGATCCTCAAATTTTTGCCCCCAAATGCTCCCCCTGCCTTTCGAGATTTCGCTCTTCCTTGCCCCAAATCTCTTCGAACTGGACAGTGTAGGTCGAGCAAGAGAGTACGACTAGCTCAAAACATCCGCCAAAAGACCTTTTATACCAGGTTCAGTACAGACGGTTCTATATAATACCGTCGGTAATATCGGTGCATTATTGAAGAAAAGAAATATCACAGACGCTTATGAACTCCAAACCGTCCGCTTTACATCAGAACCGTCTGTGTATTTGATTATGACAGTCGGTTCTCACATCTGAACCGTCTGTGTTATCACATCCGACCGTCTACGTTATTATCACAGTCGGTTTTTACCTCAGAACCGTCTGTGTATGTTGTTATCACAGTCGGTTTTTACCTCAGCACCGTCTGTGATAACACAGACGGTTTTAAAGTCCGAACCGTCTTTAATATCCCGGTTTTTTTGTTTGCATTCGACTACTGGTCATCGATCAGTTGTTCCACATGTTTTTCATATTTGGTTCTATCTTATTTCAATGTTAGTATTTACAAAAATGAACGTTCAAACTGTTTGGTTTTATCTTGTTTTTCATATTTGTTTTATATATATGTCTGAAATTAAAACCGTCTGTAATCTTTCAAGCAGAGACGGTTTTGAGTTAAAAACCGTGTTGATCGCAGCAGTATTTTCTTGGTAACATTTTTACACAGAACATCATTTGGTGATTATCAGTTACATAATCAATCGAAAGCCAGATATATAAGGAAAAGAAATTTCTTATTTCTTACAATCTTTCCATACATAAGAGATACTATTAATTAAGCGACCAATTGATTAGTGTCGACCTGTTCCGAAAGTAATTTACAAAGTTCTCCTAGGGACGTATTGGCATCAGTAGGATCTACACTGGCCGCCCCAGGAGAACTACCAATGGCTCTAAGACTATCAACATCATCTCTCACCAAAGGAGTGGATTTGGCATCAGTAGGATCATCCAAGAAATTAAAGTTGATACAACCAAGGTGGAGATGAAGCTGCAACTCAAAGCATGCACTCTGCCAAGTGCAGAATGGCAAAAGACATCCCCTCAGAATGCTTCTCCAGCGCCTCTTTTTTTTTTTGGAGAGTTCTGCACAAGGCAGCTTTCTCCTCCTGCACATATGCTTCTCCAGCTTCGGAGTGGATTTGGACATGGAAGTGTGAGCCTTACCCCAGAAAAGCTGATGATACAAAGGTGTTGGAGAGGGGATATTGGAAGGATTATTGTGGATCTCCAAAGGTGGAGTCGATGCAACTGGAGGGGTTGCAAGGGGCAATGTGGCAACACAGGCCTCAGCACCCTCTAGAGTCTTCGCTGCAGCTCCACTGTACGATCTTTCATCATTTCTAAGTCTCTTCTTTGGAGGGATCATTTCCTCAACCACCTGTGGATTTCGAAATGCATTTGTTTCGAGGTAATCAAGTCATAAAAGAAAGATCTGCATTAGAGTTTCAGAGAGGACTTACTTTCTGAAGATCCTGATCGAGTTCATTCCTTATCTCTTCCTCATCACTCTCAATTTCAATAACCTCACTGGAATCTCGGCTCGCCATCAAGGTGAGAGTTGAGGAGGGAATAAAGACAGGGATTTAGGAGCTTCGCTATTTATAGAAACAGAAGGTGACGGTTCATATGCGCGGGTGCCTCGAGTTCTAAAAAGCGCACTAGTACTGGTTTTCAAGGCCAATAAATTCATGATATACAACTTCTCGGGAGATAAACTGCAACACGGCAAAGGAAGTTGAAGAGTCAGATTACATAATTCGATGCAAAATAAATTTGAAGTAAATAATTAAGTCTCTTCATCTGCTCAGTTATTATGTGCGGTTATCAACAATTTCATGTAGAGAATTGCACTGTTGGGACTATCACAGACGGTTGGGAGATCAAAACCGTCTGCTTTAATATTACAGACGGTTCTGATGTCTGAACCGTCTTTAATATGTCTTACTATCACAGACGGTTTGGAGTTAAAAACCGTCTGTGATATTGATAGAGGTCGAGAATTCGAGGAGAGGAAGTTGAAGAGTCAGATTACATAATTCGATGCAAAATAAATTTGAAGTAAATAATTAAGTCTCTTCATCTGCTCAGTTATTATGTGCGGTTATCAACAATTGCATGTAGAGAATTGCACTGTTGGGACTATCACAGACGGTTGGGAGATCAAAACCGTCTGCTTTAATATTACAGACGGTTCTGATGTCCTAACTGTCTTTAATATGTCTTACTATCACAGACGGTTTGGAGTTAAAAACCGTCTGTGATATTGATAGAGGTCGAGAATTCGAGGAGAGGAAGTTGAAGAGTCAGATTACATAATTCGATGCAAATTAAATTTGAAGTAAATAATTAAGTCTCTTCATCTGCTCAGTTATTATGTGCGGTTATCAACAATTGCTTGTAGAGAATTGCACTGTTGGGACTATCACAGACGGTTGGGAGATCAAAACCGTCTGCTTTAATATTACAGACGGTTCTGATGTCCGAACCGTCTTTAATATGTCTTACTATCACAGACGGTTTGGAGTTAAAAACCGTCTGTGATATTGATAGAGGTCGAGAATTCGAGAAGAGGAAGTTGAAGAGTCAGATTACATAATTCGATGCAAAATAAATTTGAAGTAAATAATTAAGTCTCTTCATCTGCTCAGTTATTATGTGCGGTTATCAACAATTGCATGTAGAGAATTGCACTGTTGGGACTATCACAGACGGTTGGGAGTTAAGAACCGTCTGTGATATTGATAGAGGTTAAGAATTCGAGTCGACTCGAGGACACTGTTGGGACCATCACAGTCGGGCCTTACGTAAAAACCGTCTCTAATGTGACTATCACAGATGTTTTTTACCTCAGAACCGTTTGTGATATTTCAAAGCACGTTGATATATAACTTCTATATTCTTTTTATATTATTTGCATGGGACCTGCGACCTCTATATTGTTTCTATATTATTTCAAGGGCTCCGATCACAAACCAAAGATCGCGATAGTCGTTCCTTGATCGCACACAGTGTACATACCTTTGTATGGTCGAATGTTCGACAAAAGCCAACGAAAGATAAAGAAAGAGGGAAGATTAATTGCATGCAGTCCAAGAATGTGCTGGAAAATTAGAAAGTTGACATAAGAACAAAGTTTTCAATAATTTGTTTCATCACTTACAAAAAAAAAGTAAAAATACAGAATGCTAGGTCAAGGAGTGGTCTTAGCCCTGGCTGCATCTAGAATAAAGTCAGTTTGACTTGCAGCCAGGACGCAGGACTCCTCCAGCGACAAGTTGTCCTTCTCAGGATCAACTACTTCAGCGTCGAGAAGGCCTGCGACCTCCCTCAGCTTCGCGATGGTATCCTTCATTGTCAAACCGCAGCCAGCGATGGTCATATCCGCGGCTTTCTTCTCCTCGCGAAGACGCCTCGTCCTCGCCCTAGCATTGTCACCATCCGTCTTCATGCGCTGAATGCGCTGGAAGAGATCGTCAAGGTCAAGCCGTAACCGAGTGTGCTTCTCCGTGAGGAGCTTGTGCTCCTCCTGGAGGGCCCTCAGCTCGGCCTTGACTTTGGCAGTGTCTTCCACGGCTCCCCTTCCCTGTGCAAATCAACAGGTCAAGAATGTATTGAACATGGATTAACAATACAGGGGTAAGTCCAAAAGATTGAGAGTTCATACCGGGGAGGGCGAGGCTGACGATGCCATCGAGGATGCCATTGGCGCAGAGAAGCTAAGGAGTCAAACAGTCTGAGAACTATAAAAACTTGTAAAGTAAATGACAATTTTTCCATTTGTCAATTTATAGAACTTCCAAAGCGATGCTTCGTGTTCTCCTAGGCGCCGCGCGCGAAGATCGGAGACAGAAATGATCACAGTTGAGAATTCGAAGCGCCGGTACTTTTCCAGTCGGTTAATACATCAGAACCGTCTGTGATAACTACACTATCACAGACGCTTCGTGGTTTACAACCGACTGTATAAATCACAGTCGGTTCTGAGTTCCGAACTGTCTGTGATAGTCTAATTATCACAGACGGTTCAGAACTCAGAACCGTCTGTATATATCACAGTCGGGTTTTAGGTTAGAACCGTCTGTGATAATTAGACTATCACAGACGGTTCTTAGCTGGGAACCGATTGTATATATCACAGTCGGTTTTTAGGTTAGAGCCGTCTGTGATAAGTATACTATCACAGACGGTTTTGTGTTCAGAGCCGTCTGGTTTACTGTCACAGTTGTTTTTGACGTCAGAACCGTCTGTGATATCTGAACATATTCTCCCGACAGGCCTTCACAGACGGTTTTCCATTGAACAGTTCATAACCGTCTGTGATGTGCCATCCAGGATGTCTGTTTCTGTGGTAGTGCCCGCTCCCGCAATTAAAACATTTTTCCTTGTCAAGCTCTGGATCCATGACATGTGAAGCCCCTAGTCATGCCTTCTGACCACGACAAGCACGGTGCAAAACGGTGCAACTTGTCGAGCTTTGGGAGCTCGACACCATTTCTGTAAATTATCGCAACTGTGGGTTAGTTTCGTAATTATTTTTAAAATCTGGGTTATTAGTAAAAAAAACTCATAAAATAAATAAAGGGAGTGTTAAAATAATTTTGTTCATTCCAGTGAATGTCTATGACCATTATAATATAAATATTTTAACTCTGTCCTATCATGTAAAGAAGCAGAAATTGATTTTAAACTCACCGCTCCCGATTCCACCTTCTCCCTCACCCACTCCACCCCACCCAACATCCCCGACAGTGGTGCGAGTCGGCCGCACAGCAAGGTGGCACGCGACTGCTGCAGTGGAGGAGGCCGCACGAGGAGGTGGCAGCGGTGCGAGGTGAGGAAGCAGCTCGAGGTGACGGTGACACGTCTGTGTCTATGGTAGCAGGCTGCAGCCGCAAGGCTCATCGGCGGCGTGGTGGCGGTGAGCGAGGACGATTGCGAGAAAGGTGTCTCCGACGAAGGTGGGTGGCGGTGTTGCCTCGCGCGACTGCGATGGGGAGCAGCGCGGTGGCCGAGGCGACAGTGACAGCGACGACGTGCGAGACAAGGTGCTGAGGCGCGCGTCCAAGTGCTTTGCCCGAGGTGGCCGATAAGCACGTGCGCGAGGCGATGGCGAGCACGCACCTTCGGCGACAATGAGAGCTAGCAGCAACGACAACCTCAAAGCATTGCACGACGGTCGCGCACGGCACGAGTTAACGCTCTATGCAAGGTGTCATGCGCGGCTCGAGGCGAAGCTCTGCGCAAGGTCTACCACGCTTTTCGAGGCGATGCTCTGCGCGAGGCGTTCCGCAGGACCCAAGGTGCGTGGCCAAGGACCGAGCCCGACTCCTGAGACCAATGAGATCCTCCACCGGTACCTGAGGCGAGGCTGACGACGGCAAGCTCCTCCATGTGCGCTCGAAGACGGCAAGCTCCTCCACGTGTGCCCGAGGACGTTGTTAGCGACGGGCGGCTCGCCTCAACGCGGCGAGGCCGAGGACGGCCGAGCACAGCAAGCTCCTCCATGTCGCATGAGGACAGCGACGCACACGTGTGTCCGAGGACAACAACAGTGAATTAAAGGTGTTTGATTTTTTGTGAAATTCGGTGTTGAATTGATGTACAGTTTTAGTAGATGTTTGTGTGAGAGCTTCTCAAACAGCAGATGCATTCGGGCGCGGATCTGCATTTCCTTGGCTACGGGGGTGAAATGGGGAGGACGCGCCACTCCAACAGCATCTGCATCAGACCGCCCCACGATACAGACCGGAGAGAGGATATCAAAATCTCCACATCCTCTCTCCGGTTGCTATCCTCTCCTTACTCGCCGTCGCTCCCCCGCACCGTCGTTTGCCCGCACGGCGGCGCCCCCACTCCCCCATGCGAGATACATATGACAGTTATTTTTTACCGAATAGAGAGTGAGATTTGAAGATTGTTGTTCGAGTAAGTTGAAATATATGGATGAAATCTTTTTAAGAAGATATGTATATGAGGATATAGAGATATGATTTTAGGTATTGTTATTGGAGAAGGTCTAAATTAGACGGTTCTGACTTTGTGTTGATTATACTACTGTACATGTTGATTAAATTTGTTTACATGTTGATTAAACTAATGTACATTTTGATTAATTACTGTATATTTTGATTACAATGAGGTATATTTTGATTAAAGTAAATTAGGTGTTTGAATTAAATTGAATTAGACAAAATTGATTTACAAAATGGTACATGCAAAATTAAACGAAATTGGAGTACACTTAAAAATTCAAATATGTCTAGTTTTACAAACTTTCCTCCCAAAAATTCAAAAATATTAATTTCTTTCATTTTCCCTTCAATAAATTCAAATTTCAGACCGATACATTTCGAATATTTCATATTAACTGTTGAACAGATCATGTATATTTCGGGATATATAATAATTACTAGAACTATAAATTAAAATCTCAAAACACAAACGTATGATGTAGATAATTGTAGTATACATTCGTGGTAGTGCAGATTCCGCTTTCATATATTAATTCAAAATTATCTTTATTGGTTACAGTTTGATCTTCGAACGCACTTTCATAATATTATATAATTTATAACTTTTACTATTATATTATAATAAAAATTGATATCAAATTGTCCACAAAACAGTTAAGAGACGACAGCTACATGAAATTATTTTGATAGCATAGTCATGATGATAATTACATATATCCATATATTGTTCCACACTTCCACACCACATAACTAGTTCGGCAACGTTGACAGGGCCCTCTGTTTGAAGTTATCCTTCTTTGCAACAAACTCGGCGAGGAGTTGATCTCTATTTGGCAGGCACTCCATCACAGCCTCGTTGCCGGCGTACTCTTTCGCCCACCGGCAAAGCGCGGGATGCTCCTCGCCGTTCACCAAGCTTGTACCGGTGACCTCCTCCAGCACTCCGAAAAAGTAAGCAAACGGGCTGACGGTTATGTCCACGAGACCGATGGACTCGCCTCCAAAGAACCTCTTCCCCTTGAGCTGCGCCTCCACAAGCGTCAGGCTCTCATTCGCCTCCTTCCTGTACCCCTTCTGCACCTCTCCCTCCGTCCACAGCGACATCCACATCGACTTCATGCACTGCAAAGTTGCATGTGCAGATGTGCTCAATAGTTAGACATGCAGGTGCAGACGTGGTCACTAGTATTATTGTGATATATGGATTACCTTTTCCTCTACAAAGCGTGCCCAGAAGCGGGCCATGGCCCTGTCGTATGGGTCAGTCGGCAGGAGGGGAGGGCCATCGAAGACCTCGTCGACGTACTCGACGATGACGAAGGACTCGGCGATGGACCTGTCCCCGTGGAGGAGGACGGGGACTTGGTTGTGCACGGGGTTGTGTTTGAGCAGCAACTCGCTCTTGTTGCGCAGGTCTTCTAGGATGAGCTCGTAAGGCACTCCCTTAAGCCTCAGGGCCGCCTCGGCACGGTGGACAAACGGGCTGCCAAAAGCACTGATTACCTTTACCGGTTCAGACATTTTTGTTTGCTTCGATGTGTCTACCTTGCATTCCTTGCCTTATTTATCTTTGTACAAATGGTTGGTATTTATAAGGCTAATTAGCTCTTATTAATGCACTGTAATTTAAATTGTTTCCACCTGCTTCTCCAGGAAGGATTCAGTTTTTTTTTTTCCTTAAGTCAAACCGTTTTGTCCGAATGTGAGAAGTTTCTGTGTTGCTTCCTCCCAACGTAGTGATTTTTTAAGGAAGAGAAAACTAAAATTTCTCTCACTCGGTCAGAAATTCTAGTTGAGAATCCAAATTATCTTTATCCAAACGATCTGAAGCAAGTGAACTTTGTTTATAGAATCACGCGCAGAACGAGCTAGATCACGCAGATATAATAAAATTTAGTGGAAAGTTCAAAAAATTCTTTACAAGTTAGTGATTGTTACAAGTCATTTTATGACTTTCACTCTACGCAAATTGTCTTCAATTTTAAAAATATTCTTATCATCATTATTCTATTATGTATAAATAGAAATGATTAAAAAAATTCCAGAACATTCATTGACATGTTGCAAACATCTTTACATTGTTGTTGTGTTTTGTTGCTCGTATTGGGAGGAGGGGTAGGAGAGGGGAGGAGAGGGGAAATAAAATTGTATAAAAAATAGTAGTTACATGTGGACTTCCACGTGTACATGAGTGAATTTTTTTTTTATTTTTCTAATTATTTTCATTTAAATTTAATAAAACAGTGATGATTGGAGTGTTTTTAGAATTGAAGACAACTTGTTTGTGTTAAAATCATAAAATAGTTTATAAGAAGTTATTGAGACTATCACTGGGTTTTATGAAATTTGTCTTAAAATTTAGGGGGTTCTGTTTAAAAGCAGTGTAAGGTGGAGTCCAACATCGGCGCTGGAGTCGGCGCTCGCAATAAAAAATTATTATTTTTTGATTAGCGGGGAGAGACAACGTCTTAAGAGGTGCGACGTGTGAGAATTTTTTTTTTTATTTTTTTGCCTCAATTTCGTGTGACCAAAGTGTATATAATTTTTGTTTCTTAATTTATGTATTAATCTAGATCAAATTAGATCTTAATTATATTTAGAAAGTTGTAAATTTTTGAATTATTTTCATATAGAGATCAAACATCATATATATTTGATTTTGGAATTAAAATCTATTTATGTTTTACTAAAATAATCTAAATTCTAATAAATATTTAATTTACTCGTGGGCTCGTGCGGAGAGTCTCTCTAGACGTTTTTGTATTAGAGTTGTGGGTGTTTCGGGTGGTGGTTCATGTTGATCGAAGGATGCCGACTAGAGGGGGGTGAATAGGCGATTTTTAAATTTTTACTTCTAAACTAGTGATTAATAACCTAAATTGCAATAACAAATCTCTAAAGATAAGAATGACAATTCAATACAAGTTTTGCAATTTCTAAAAGATTAAGAGCAACAATTCAATCACTAAGAATATAAAGCAAGTAATAGAAATGACCGAAGAGATCGAATTTTTCCCAAGGTCTCGGAAATTTGCCGATTTCCACTAATCCTCGTTGAAACGCTCTTCGCTAGAGCTTATGCTTCGATTTCACTATGGGTAGCCCTTCTCCTCTCCGGATAGGCGAACTCCGAGCCTTTACAATCAATTGCCGGGCCTCTCCGACACACACCGTCGATGGAGAGATCACCGGACCTCCCGGGTCGTCTAGGTGTGACGGCAATCACGAAGAGTAACAAGCCTAACACCTTGCTTGATCAACCTCAAAATTCGAAGAACAACTATGCAAATGCAAAAGGCTTGAAATCAACTTCACTCAACTAGCACTCAAGGTTTGCTCAAGTTTTGACTTCAATTGCTAGAGAATGAGTGTGAGAGAGTTTGCACACTGTTGCACAAGAGTTTAGAGATGTATTTCGTGTGTATGTGACATCTACAAACAGTGGGATATTTATACTCTCAGCAAAACGGTTGTTTTCAAGAAAATTGGACGAAAGTTGTACTGGCCGGACATTGTCCGGTCACTTCGGACATTGTCCGGTCAGTACAAAAAACTTGACCGTTACTCATGTGTAATTCGAGTGTTAGTAGCCGTTTGAACAAGTTTGTGAAGGCCGGACAAATGGATTTGTCTCTGTTAACACCCCTGTTCAACATTACATGTACACACCGGACAAATCGATTTGTTCGGACAAAATGTCCGGACAAATGCATTTGTCTCTGTTGACACTTGAATTAAAACATTCCATCAATTGTATAGGCCGGACATATGGAATTTGTCCGGACAAATTGTCCGGACAAATACATATGTCTCTGTTAACACATGCATCAATTGCTCAGAAAGTGTATTGGTCGGACATTGTCCGGTCACTTCGGACAATGTCCGATGCACTTCAGACAAAAGCCTCCAGACAAATACATTTGTCTCAACTTAACATGCTGTGAAAATTTGTATTGATCGGACATTGTCCGGTCACTTCAGACAACGTCCGGTCTTCATCGGACAGATGCACTGGACAAATGTATATGTCTTTGTTTAAAGTTTTGCAATGTTCAGAAGTTCTTTGTATTGGCCGGACATTGTCCGGTCACTTCAGACACTGTCCGGCCAGTACAAAACGAAAACAGAAATCTGAATTTTTACTCAATTTTGATTTGAGGATAAATGCAAATGCAAATGTGCTTCTAAAGACTTCAAGATTGATCAAGAGACTTGTGCTAAGACCCCTCTTAATAGTACGACCATCTAACCTAGAAATTTTCAAAACAAGAAAGCGCTAGGTTTAGATATTTGTACTCTTGTCGAGGTTTTCGTCGTTTTTGCTTCATGGAGTCTTGATAACCTTGCTTTGCTCTTTCTTGATGCTTTCTCCTCTGATTAACCTGAGTCTCACACACAAAGATTAGACGCAAGTCTTACGGATGTCATTAATCATCAAAACCCTAATTAGGGCTCAAGATTCAACAATCTCCCCCTTTTTGGTGATTGATGACAACCGTTATGCATAAAACATATGGATATCAAAAAAATGAACATGAGGAAATAGTGCTCCCCCTGAATTAAACATATCCATAACAAGATATCCATACGAATCAACACATACACATTCATAAGAGAGATAACCAAGAGATAACCCAACAACATTTTCATAACATAACCATATCCATGTTCATACATTCATACACCAATCCATAGCAATATATATCCATAGTAAGACATAGTAAGACATAACCAACAACATAACATATATCCACAACCATAAACACTACAACCATAAACTCTCCATAACAGAACTCTCCCCCTTTGTCATCAAACATCCAAAAAGGGAGAAGGCATATATACAAGTAGCATAGATACAAAGGAATAACACAGATCTAGGATGGGAGGATGATCAGAAGAAGAATCTCCGCGACGACGACGCTGATACTGGCTTGCGTCGAAGTGTCCCCGCAGCTCAGAGATGTCTTGACTCATAGAATTGATGCGAGGCTCGATGGCGTTGAGGCGATGGTCGATGGAGATCAATCTGGAGTCAACCTCATCGAAGCGAGTCTCGAATCTCATGAACATCTGATCTAGCCGCTCCATGATCATCATGTATGGAGCCGAGACGTCAGGACTCTGAGAGATGGAGTAGGACTGAAGCGGAGAAGGAGCTCCTGCGACCGGAGACATGTGCTCATCTTCATGAGCTGGTGATCCAACTTGGTTCTCGTAGCGAATAAGGATCCCCAAGCTCTTCATCCGGTAAAACTCCATAGAAGTGGGGCGAGATGCTCGATGCAGTCCAAAGTAGGTCAGAGTATGAGCTATGAAGGGTGCAAAGGGCAAGAGCCTCTTCGAGTCCATATGAACCTCCTGCATCTCATGGAACATGAACTCCGCAATGTCGAACGGAGTCTCGTCAACTTGGGCTTTCAACAGACTTAGCATGGTAGATGTGACAGCCTCGTGATCTCCGGTTTTGGGCAAGATGGTCATGCGATTGAGCTTTTAAAGAATTACCACCGGGGGGATCAGTTGAGAGACTTTACCGATGTTTGGATCTGGATTGTCGAAGAGGTGAACAACATCTTCAACTCGAACTTCATCGAAGGCGAAGAGGCTATTGTCGACGTGCTCGATCTGTAGAGCCTCTTCAAACTGTGCCTTCGTGAGAGTCCTCTTCGAGTTGTTGTTCATGAAGACGACGTGGGATCGATCCGAGGCAACATGGAGAGATGCGAAGAACGAACAGATGATGTCCACGTTTCACTTCCAGTCTTCCTTCATCTCGGTGAAGGAGTACAAACTGACTGCCAGGAACTTGCCTCTTAATGGATAGTTCACTTTGCTTTCAATCAAGTTCCAATCAATGGCCTGATATCCAAAGACTTTGGCGAAGGAGAATCTGGTGTGATACTGGGACATCTGAAAAGCATTCCAGAAGTTCCTCTCAGTACATGTCCTCGGATGCTCGTACGGGTTCTTTCGACGTAGTCGCCGAATAACACTAGCGGTGAAAGTCTGATGGCCTCTAGGTTGCTCATCACCACTACTGCTGCTGCTATCATCCGAGTTAGAATCAGCAATGGGAGACCCCATGGGAGATGCTAGAGCTGCATCATCCTCATCAACTGCCAGGGAATCCCAATCAATGGGTTGAGCCTGTTGGGAAGATCCAGGCCCATGGCGACGGCTGGTTTGTTTCATTCTTCCTGACATGATGGCTCTGGTAAAAGGAGAGATAGAGAATTTGATCATGATATGACTCGATGAAGGTGTCAAGAGATGCATGAACTGGACTTCATATGTATATGGATGCATGACCTAGTCCTTATATGATTCAATTTTACTCATGCATTCACTAATAGAGGCTGGCTTATACTACATATCATCTCTTTCTGCACTTTGATTCAACTTTGCTCTACTCAATTTGCTTTGATCATAGTCAAGGATCTAATGCAATCATAGGAAATCATCTACGATATACTCATCTATTCACTCATCTTGTGCATGCTTAACCTTGTACAAATTTGATGTGTATCTAAGTTTTAGCAGTTGATTCAACTAGATTATCATATTTCCATAAGAAGCATATTTGAAAGCATTTTGTTACCCATACCATGCATGTCTATGAAAAGCTTCTATTTTGCAAAGATCAAATGATATGTGATCATTCCTAGATGTCAATTTTATAAATCTCTAAACAATTTAGATATGCAAGACATTTTGTCAATTTCAAACCCTAGAACCACTATGAAGTGCAATGCATGAATCAGAGAGGAGAAAAAGAAAAACTCACCCAAACCAAAGGAGGAGAAGATGCACAGGAGTTCAAATCCGAGGCCGGACGAGAGATGATCGGACGAGATCTTGTGTCCGGAGAAGGAATGAACAATGGAAAGAGGGAGAAAGCAGTAGGGCAAAAGAACACTTCGGTCGATTTGGGGAAGAAAAGGAATCGGGAAGATTTAATAACCGAACAGGTATGCACACACCGGACAATGTCCGATCTGGCCGGACAATGTCCGATATGGCTGGACAAAGTCCGAACTGGGCGGACAATGTCCGGTCAGTTCAGATAAATTCCCGAAGTTTCTGAATTTTTCAATTTTTCGCAAATTCGACTCAAACAGAGATTTGATTTCAGAATAAACTCAAATACCATGTTGGGAATATATCCAGATAGCCTTGAGAAGAATATGAGAGAACAAAATCTTAGTATGAGCCTCCGAAGCACGTTTTAGAGTAAAACGGGTAAAACAGAACGAGTTTTCACCAAATTTGTCAAATCTCCATGAAACTTGGATTTTTCTGAGATGTTTGGATTTGTATGAATTTGAAATACTATTTCAAGCCAAAACATGGAAGAGATTTTGGCTCAAACAGCGAAATTCACAAAATGCACGTTTTAGGTATTTTTGTGTCAAAGCTTGTTTTCGGGCGACTTGAAAAATGTGATAACTTGCAAACCATTGGTCTTTTGAGAAAGTTCAACATGAACTATCTTCGAATGATTGATCTCTAAGTGTTTCATGTAGAAAATTTTTTGTCAAAACTCCACCGATTTTAACTTATGAAAATAAGTCATTTTAGGCCAAAACAAGATTCTTAAATCTTCAATTTTGTCAAATTCAACATTTTAGCTCGAAATCCTTTCTTTTCACTTTCAAAACCTTTGATAACATATTTGAAAGGTATTTTTGAAGATTTTGTGTTATTTTTACATATTTTGAACATTTTAGCACTTTTTCGCCTTTTTGATTTAAAAATGACCCTTTTTAATAAACGACATGCATATTTTTCCTTTTTGTACACAATTTTGGGTGTACAAGCATTCAATGAGCTTGAAGTTGCTCCCCCTTAATGTGTTATCCAAGTTTTGTTGAGAAACAACAAAGTGGTGAACTTTTGGTCTTTTTCTTCAAAATAGGAAGTGATTGGCATAGATGCCTACATTGATTGAATATATATATATATATTTATATACATATAGGCAATAGTATATATGCTAGATACAATCAAACTAAGAACCAATTCAAGACAAGCAAGAGATCAAATAACATTTGAAATGTCAATAACATTCAATTCATTTCTTAACTTGCTAAATCTTGACTCATCCAAGGGTTTAGTGAATAGGTCCGCTAATTGATTTTCGGTTGAAACATGACTAATCATTATATCCCTTTTTGATACATGATTCCTTAGAACGTGATGTCTAATGTCAATGTGTTTTTTTCGAGTGTTGAACGGGATTGTTAGCAATTTTAACGGCACTCTCATTATCACATAAAAGTGGAACACAATTGACTCTTATGCCATAATCTAACAAAGTTTGCTTCATCCAAAGAAGTTGTGCACAACAACTACCGGCCGAAACATATTCTGCCTTGGCGGTTGAGAGTGCAACCGAATTTTGTTTCTTTGAAGTCCAAGAGACTAATGATCTTCCTAGAAGTTGACATCCACCGCAAGTACTTTTCTATCAATTTTACAACCAGCATAATCAGAATCCGAATATCCTAGGAGATCAAAGCTAGCATTCTTAGGATACCAAAGGCCTATGTTTGGTGTATGTTTTAGGTATCTAAAGATTCTTTTTACTGCAGTTAGGTGACACTCTCTAGGAGCAGCTTGAAACCTAGCACACATGCATACACTAAACATAATATCCGGTCTAGAAGCAGTAAGATATAATAAACTACCAATCATAGAACGATATAATTTGAGTTCTACCGGTTTACCTCCCTCGTCCAAGTCCAAATGACCATTTGTAGCCATGGGAGTCTTGATTGGTTTTGCATCATCCATGCCGAATCTTTTGAGCAAATCCTTCACGTATTTGCTTTGACTTACAAATATACCTTCTTTGATTTGCTTAATTTGGAGTCCGAGGAAAAAGCTCAATTCGCCTATCATAGACATCTCAAATTCCTTGGACATGGTTTCACCAAAAGCTTGACAAAGAGATTCGTTAGTGGAACCAAAAATTATATCATCGACATAGATTTGGCAAACAAAGAAGTCATCGTCTATGATTTTGGTAAAGAGAGTTGTATCAATTTTTTCAACTTTAAAACCTTGTGAAATTAGGAAATCTCGCAATTGTTCATACCAAGCCCTAGGGGCTTGCTTAAGACCATAAAGGGCTTTTGAGAGTTTATAGGCATGATTTGGATATTTTGGATCTTCAAAACCCGGTGGTTGCTTTACAAAAACAAGTTCCGAAATCTCACCATTTAAGAAAGCACTTTTGATATCCATTTGAAATAGTTTGATTTCAAAACATGATGCGAATGCAAGTAAGATACGAATGGCTTCTAGTCTAGCTACAGGAGCAAAAGTTTCATGAAAATCTAATCCCTCAATTTGAGAATAACCTTGTGCTACAAATCTAACTTTATTCCTTACAACTAAGCCATTTTCATCTTGCTTATTTCGAAACACCCATTTTGTACCAATTATATTGTGATCAAGAGGTTGTTCTACAAGTTCCCAAACATTGTTTCTAGTAAAGTTATTTAATTCATCATGCATAGCATTTACCCAATCCGGGTCCGCTAATGCTTCATCAATGCATTTAGGCTCAATACTAGAAATGAAAGATGCATGTTCACAAAAAGATGCGATTCTAGAGCGAGTTTGAACACTTTTACCAACACACCTATTATTTGGTTGACGGGATGATCCTTAGTAATGGTTTGATGAAGTCTTGGATTTTGCAATGCTTGATCTTCAATTTCCTTCATCTCCGGATCAAGATCAACTTGAGTAGTGGCCTCCGGAATCATAGAAGCTATTTCATTTTCTTGATTGGGTGACTTTGAATCTTCATCTTTGGGCTTAATGTCCCCAATCGTCATGTTCTTCATAGCTTCTCGTAATTCCTCATTTCCTACATTCTCAAAATCTTCATACTCTTCTTGAGAGCCATTAGATTCATCAAACTCAACATTACACGTTTCTTCAATGCATTCGGTTATAATGTTAAAAACACGATAAGCTTTACTAGTTGATGGATATCCAACAAGAAAACCCTCATCAACACGTCTTTGAAATTTTCCAAGATGTATGCGTTTTTTAAGAATGTAACATTTGCAACCAAAAACTCGAAAATATAAAATATTTGGTTTTCTTCCAACAATTAGTTCGTAGGGAGTTTTGTTTAACAGTGGATGAGTATAAAGCCGATTTATGGCATAACAAGCAATATTGACTGCCTCAGCCCAAAACCTAGTGGGGGTTTTGTATTCATCCAACAAAGTTCGAGCCATTTCGATTAATGTTCGATTTTTTTTCCACAACACCGTTTTGTTGAGGAGTATATGGTACGGAAAATTCGTGTTTAATTCTAGATTCATCACAAAGCTCAATAAAATCCGAATTTTGAAATTCTCCACCATAATCACTTCGAAGTTTCTTGATGGAGAATTCAAATTCATTTTCAACACGTTTTGTATCTTTTAAACACACTTGGAGCATCGGACTTATGATTTAAGAAGAAAATCCAAGTAAATCGAGAGAAATCATCAACAATGACAAAACAATAGTTACTACCACCAATACTTTGAGTTTTCGATGGACCAAACAAATCCATATGCAAAAGCTCAAGTGGTCTAGATGTTGACAAAACGTTTTTAGCGGGATGAGTACTAGCAACTTGTTTTCCCGCTTGACAAGCACTACAAAGTTTATTCTTTTCAAACTTTACATTTTTCATACCTAAGATCAAATCTCTTTTTAAAAGTTTGTTTAATTGATGCATCCCAACATGAGCCAAGTGACGATGCCAAAGCCATCACAAAGAATTTTTGGCAACCAAACAAGTTGAGATGCAAGAATCTTTTGAACCACAATCCACCAAATACAAATCTCCATATCGAAAACCTTTGAAAATTAAAGATTTGTCTTCTAAACTTTCAATGACAGCGCCATTTGGTTCGAAAATGCATCTAAGACCCAAATCACAAATTTTTGCAACCGAAAGCAAATTGAAATTCAAAGATTCAACAAGTAATACATTTGAGATGGAAAGGTTGTTTGTGATTGCAACTTTACCTAACCCAATTACCTTTCCTTTGCTATTATCACCAACGTGATTTTATCAATGTCATTGCAACCATTCTCAAATGAGGAGAATCGACTTCCATCACTGGTCATGTGTTGAGTGCATCCGCTATCAAGCACCCAATGCCTCCCACCGGTTTTGTAGTTCACCTAAAAGAAAGGTTAGACGCTTTTAGGTACCCAAACTTGTTTGGGTCCTTGGAAGTTAGCAAAAAGGGTTTTTGGAACCAAATTCTCTTTTTATGTTTATTTTGATAAGGTAAACCAATGAATTTAGCAATTACTTTTCCGTACTTGGTTTTCTTAAGCATGTAATGGGAGTGAAACTCATTTTCTTTAGCTCTAGAAGTTGAGGGGTAATTATCCGGCAAATGGTCTACATCATGACATTTGTGACAAAACATGTTAGTGGCCTTAACAAAAGTCACTTTAGTACTAAATTTCTTTCTTTTGTTCGGTTCATATCCTAGACCTTCCTTTCTAAATGAACATCGCTGCTCACTAAGAAGTTTGTCTAAGATTTCTTTTCCTTTAAAGCATTTCGCTAATCCTAGATTTAGCTTTTCCACTTGTGCCTTGCGTTCTAAATTTTCTAAAAACAAGTTTGAGTTGTTATCAACGATTTCATCACAAACATTTTCATGATTAATTTCTAAAGTATTACAAGTGATTGATTTTGAATGAGAGACAATATGAGATGATTCATCTAGAATATCACAAGTAATTCCTATATCACTAGTTTGTTTAGAATCGATAATTTCATTAACTAGAAGTGCCTCATGCGAGTCATTTAGTTCAGCATATAAATCACTAAGTGTTGAATATTCTTTCTTAAGCATTTTGTTCTCCTTAGTTATTCTACCTAGTGCCTCATTCAATTCCATAACCATATCAACAAGTTCTTCATAAGAAGGTTCGAGATCCGATACCTTAGCATCATCACTCGCCATAAGACACAATGATGACTTGTCTTCAAGCGAAGTGGCCTCCCCGATAGCAATTCCCGCCATCTTCTTAGAAGTTGATGGTACTTCATCCTCTGATTCGGATTCCTCCGAACCGGAGTACCATTCACCAATATAGGCTTGGCCCTTGCTTCTATTGTTATAGAACTTTTTGAAGAGCTTCTTTTTACCTTTTGACCCTTCACCGTCATCTTTCCTCTCATGTGATCTTTGATGATCACCCTTCTTATTTGGACATCTTGAGGCAAAGTGTCCCTTCTCATTACATTCATAGCATGTAATGTTCTTGAATCCGGTCTTCTTGTGCGGTCCTCACCTTTTGTCAAACTCAAATCCCCTTTTGTTGATCTTGTTTAGGAGCTTCCGGGTTTTTCTCACAAGAAGAGCTAGATCACCATCGGAGCTTTCATCCGAATTATCCTCCTTGGCCTCCTCGACATTTGCTTTAAATGCCAAGTTTTTCTTCTTTGATCCAGATGCTTCCACAATCCCTTTCTTCTTTTCTTTTTGCATTTCATGGGTAATAAGAGTATCCTAAGAGCTTGGTAGGAGTTGTGGATGTGAGATCACCATTGATAAGCACTGTCACAATTGTATCAAAGCTCGATGGTAAAATCATAAGCATTTTACACACAATATCAATATCTTCAAATTTTGTACCTAAACCTTTGAGGTCATTGATTAATAGATTGAGTCGAGTATACATGTCACTAACATTTTCAGATTCAAGCATGAAGAAGGAGTTGTATTCTCTAGTTAAATTAATTAGTTTAGCTTCTTTGACCTTAGATGTGCCTTCATGAATTACTTCTAAAGTTTTTCACATTTCATAAGATGTATCAAAATTACTAATGCGATTGAACTCACTTAAGTCAAGACCATTAAATATGGTATTTTTTGCTTGAGCATTTACTTGGAGGTTTTTCGCTTCGAGGGGTATGAGATTTTCTAAGTCAATTGGAGCTCTAAAACCATCTCTAGTTACCCTCCAAACGTCAAGACTAATGGATTCTAGGTAAACCGCCATCCTAATTTTCCAATAGCAATAGTTATCACCCTTGAAGAAGGGGACCTTTCCATTATAGTTTTCTTTGATCGATGACATCCTCTCTCTATACGGTTAAGCCTAAAATGAGAGACCTAGTGCTCTGATACCACGTATTGATCGAAGGATGCCGACTAGAGGGGGGTGAATAGGCGGTTTTTAAATTTGTACTTCTAAACTAGTGATTAACAACCTAAATTGCAATAACAAGCCTTTAAAGATAAGAATGACAATTCAATACAAGTTTTGCAATTTCTAAAAGATTAAGAGCAACAATTCAATCACTAAGAATATAAAGCAAGTAATAGAAATGACCGAAGAGATCGAATTTTTCCCGAGGTCTCGAAAATTTGCCGATTTCCACTAATCCTCGTTGAAGCGCTCTTCGTTAAAGCTTATGCTTCGATTTCACTATGGGTAGCCATTCTCCTCTCTGGATAGGCGAGCTCCAAGCCTTTACAATCAATCGCCGGGCCTCTCCGACACACACCGTCGATGGAGAGATCACCGGACCTCTCGGGTCGTCTAGGTGACGGCAATCACTAAGAGTAACAAGTCTAGCACCTTGCTTGATCAACCTCAAAGCTTGAAGAACAACTATGCAAATGCAAAAGGCTTGAAATCAACTTCACTCAACTAGCACTCAAGGTTTGCTCAAGTTTTAACTTCAATTGCTAGAGAATGAGTGTGACAGAGTTTGCACACTGTTGCACAAGAGTTTAGAGATGTATTTCGTGTGTATTGGACATCTACAAACAGTAGGATATTTATACTCTCAGCAAAACGGTCGTTTTCAAGAAAATTGGACGAAAGTTGTACTGGCCGGATATTATCCGGTCACTTCGGACATTGTCCGGTCAGTACAAAAAACTTGACCGTTACTCACATGTAATTCGAGTGTCAGTAGCCGTTTGAACAAGTTTGTGAAGGCCGGACAAATGGATTTGTCCGGACAAAGGCCGGACAAATGGATTTGTCCGGACAAAACGTCCGAACAGATGCATTTGTCTCTGTTAACACCCCTGTTCAACATTACATGTACACACCGGACAAATCGATTTGTCCGGACAAATGCATTTGTCTCTGTTGACACTTGAATTAAACATTCCATCAATTGTATAGGCCGGACATATGGGATTTGTCCGGACAAATACATATGTCTCTGTTAACACATGCATTTTCAATTGCTCAGAAAGTGTATTGGCCGGACATTGTCCAGTCACTTCGGACAATGTCCGGTGCACTTCAGACAAATACATTTGTCTCAACTTAACATGCCGTGAAAATTTGTATTGACCGGACATTGTCCGGTCACTTCGGACAATGTCCGGCCTTCATCGGACAGATGCACCGGACAACTGTATATGTCTTTATTTAAAGTTTTGCAATGTTCAGAAGTTCTTTGTATTGGCCGGACATTGTCCGGTCACTTCAGACACTGTCTGGCCAGTATAAAACGAAAACAGAAATCTGAATTTTTACTCAATTTCGATTTGAGGATAAATGCAAATGCAAATGTACTTCTAAAGACTTCAAGGTTGATCAAGAGACTTGTGCTAAGATCCCTCTTAATAGTACGACCATCTAACCTAGAAACTTTCAAAACAAGAAAGCGCTAGGTTTAGATATTTGTACTCTTGTCGAGGTTTTCGTCGTTTTTGCTTCATGGAGTCTTGATAACCTTGCTTTGCTCTTTCTTGATACTTTCTCCTCTGATTAACCTAAGTCTCACACACAAAGATTAGTCGCAAGTCTTACGGATGTCATTAATCACCAAAACCCTAATTAGGACTCAAGATTCAACAGTTCAGACATGTGACACAAAATATATCAAAAATATTTTTCTGAAACGTCTGTCCAAACACCCCAATATTATACTCAGCCTAAGTGCGTCACTGATGTGATCCTTAGTCAAACTTTCTTGCAGAAAAAGCTGGTACTATTAGATAAGGTTCGGTAATAAGAGAAATCCCGTGATGTCGCTAGCTAGTGAATAAAGTAAGGAGGTACTACCTATTTTCGTGACAGGGTTTAATTAACATTGCGATACTCCCAACGCCCGGTCAAAAACTCTCTGCAAAATATTATATTGGCCAGCATAAGTGCATAAACTAAGTGGGACAGCAGCTTGTGTATCAGTAATTATCATCAAAAACCCACAAAGCCACACAACTAGCTGCAATAATTGTTTGAATAAGCTACTAACAGGGGATAATCCACAGCGACCCCACAGGTTCTGATAAAAAATATATCCTGTGTAGTATCTCCTGATTAGAGCAATACAAGGCACAGTTTTCCGAGCGAGACAACAGCTAGTGTATCCGTTATTATGAAAAGCCCATAAAGCCACACACTTAGATGCGGTATTCGATAGGCCACTAATTAAAAGGAGATAATCTGCACAGCGCCAACAAATTTAGTGACAAAACTAAGAATGAGTGGTGGAGTTTTTTTTACTATTAACTCACATTTAAAAATTAATTACGAAACTAACTCATAGTTGTAATAATTTACACAAATGACCTGCCACGTCAGCTTGTCGAGCTCCCAGAGCTCGACAAGCTACTAGTCGCACGGGCACGTACTAGTCGTGGTCGGAAGGCACGACTAGGACCTTGTCGTGTCCCTCGACCACGACAACCTCTCGAGCACTTGTCGCATCTGGTGAATTCGACAAGATTAATTGCGGGAACGGGGATTCGAACCCGGGCCGAGGACACGGGAGCGAGCGCGCGAGCCAGTTGGTCTAGCACTCTTAGCTGCACAAGAAGCGTTAGCCTAATTAATATCCCTCCCTCATATGTCGTGGATCCAGAACTCGACAAGAGACCCGTGTACAGTAAGAATTTATGATTAAATTCTGGACTGATTTGTAATCTGATTTCACAAATAAGTATAAACTTATACGTTATACTCATCTACAATAGATTTGATAAAATATGACTTGATTTGATGATTTTCGATATAAACTGAAAATAGGGTACTTTAGGGTAAAATAAGATCTGAGTTTTGTCGATTTTGAATTATGGCCTTTAAAATGTGATTTTGTAATCTGCACAGAAAAGAAAATTGTATCAAATAGCATTTGAAAAAGATTTGCTGAAGAAATTTTGAATTTGGAGTTAATCTGAAGATTTTAGCCTTTTTGGATTTCTAGATATCAGATAAAGGACTAAATTACGATATAATTTGGACTGATATGTGAAAATGGCTTAGATGATATGATTTGGCTGCCAACTTTCTGGATTAAGGTATTGACATACCCATGATCATAATCCAAGAATAATCTGATCTGGATTAGGTCAAGATTTAGCTAAATCTGAGTTCTGAGTATTTAGGGTAATTAGAATCCTGTTTTCGAAAACAGAATAGGATTAATAGATCTGAGATTTAGAGATGGAATTGAATCTGGCTTCTAAAGACTTTTATGTTTGGCAGTAACAAGATCAGTTCAACCCTAATCTATCTCAAACCCTAAAATATCAAAATCTATCATGTGAACCCAAATCAAGATCAGTGGGGATTCGAACCCAGGTGGACAACGAGGTAGAAGAGAGTTCCCACCAACTGGGCTAGGAGTTTTTCCCATCATACTGTACATACATAAATACATACATACTGTATAGATATATATATATATATACACACGCACATATATATATATGTATATGTATATGTATATATATCTATAGAAATATATGTAAGTATGTATCATATAATAAAAATATATAAGAAATCTAGTGAAATGCATGATTCATTTTGAATGTAACACACTGGAAAATAAAAGTGTTAGTACATGTTCGCTATGGGTTCGGACGACCCCTCTTATGCCCATGCCCATGTCTATCTCTCTGAAAAGGCGATGGTGAGTACGGATCAGGTGGCACATATGATCGCCGCTCAGCTGTGGTAGAAGGACCATGCCACTCAGTACCTGCATGACCCTGAGATGGCTGTGTCGGTGGAGGGTGATCTACGAGCTCGCTAGGCGCCAACTGATCCAGTTGGTAGTACTGATGTGCATGAGGGTCGTGCAACCCTAACATGCTCGAGACCCAGTCATCGTTGTCCCGCTGTTGTGCCACCCAACTAGGCTCGGCCCCCTGCGGAGCGCAGTACTCACGATCGTCATCCACATCCATGTGGTCGTGGGCGGGCTCCCCCCAACTCTCCCAAGTAGACCCCCCAAGGACTGAGTGTCTCTGTCCCTGGACAGCCTGCTCAATATGATCCTGGCCCCAATCTTCGTCAGCCGCAAGCCGCTCTGCCAACGCCCTACTCGCATCGTCCCTGTCTTGACGACGGATGTCGTCCTCGTCTTGACGACGGATGCCGTCCTCATCATCAGAGTCATCTGAACCGGGAGTGCGATGTCTCGACGGGCCCCCAATATGCAGATCTCTGCGTCGAGCACTATGCATTGACGAGGAACGATGAAGCCGAGACGGGCCGGCGGACGTCCCTGGTATGTCACCTCCCCAGGTCGACGATGTGTCACGATGACTGCGCCGTGCTGACGAAGTGCTGTGTCGAGCACCACCCAGGCTAGGCCGGGCTGACATCGGGTTAGGCGGCTGGGCCCCTCTCCGGTGCGGAACCGATGCATCTGTCTTTCGGCCACAAGTAACGTCGAAGAAGAAGATTCGTTGTGCTGCTACACGGATGGAATGTAGGGCAGCACGCGCCATCGCCTTGAAGCGTGGTCCTCCTTCCAAGCGAGACGACAGGTTTGCCGCCTGGCTGTCGATGGCCAACGCTAAGTCACCCTGCACATGCGAAACTCATATGGGAACTATGGAAAAATAGATAAGATAAGAGACCAACATAAGTATCCAGCGAAGACGAACGTACCGAGCGATGTATCCAGCCTGGGAAATGAACATCAAGGCCGAGTCGAAGACTGTCTTGATGTGATAGTTCTGTCGGCGGGGGGGGGGGGGGGGGGGGGGGGGGGCCGCACGAGCGAGTCACGTGCGGGTGCGCGGCACGTACCACTGAAGATAGGCCTGGGACATCCCAGGGTCATACGGCCGCTCCTCCACAACAACATCCGTCGCCGCGTGGTCCTCCCACTCGTCGACCCATTTGGAATTCTTGATCTGCCAGTTGTCGAAGTGTTTTCCTCTACGTGTTTGTCTGCAAAAGGTGACGCGATGCACATAAAGCAAAGAAATAAACAAATATGAGTGTGTACATGAGATGGCGTTGTCGATTTCTTTCCGGGGGCGGTATCTGCTGATGTAGCCCGAATTGGCGCATCACCCTCTCCGGAAAATACGGCTCCACCACATGTGAGAACACCATGTGCCGGCGTGTAAGCCAGCAGTCCTGGCCCGTGGTGCAATGCGAGGAAATGCCATGCGGTCAACCTGCGAGATGTGCTCCGGTGTCCATGGTCGCCATATGACGCGCGCGTCCGATAGGAGATCAAACTCTCCCAGGTACGCCAAGTAACAGCGGTGAATCTGTGACGATGACCACCTCGGCCGACCTCCCAGCCAACGGGCTCCCATGGTCGGCCGGTCCACCCAATCCTCATAGTCCGCTGGGGCACCGTACGGATGGATGGGCCACTGTAAACGCGGCCGACCAATGGGGAAGTGCTCCCATGACCATAGTTGCAGCAGTACAGGGCATGCGGAAAGCAACGATCCAGCTGCGGTCCTGCAACATGCCTCGCAAAGGCCCCTGTACGTCGCGCACAACACTGCCATCGCCCAGTTGTAACGCGGCATGGCCCCTGCGTCGGCATCGACGATACTCTCGACCAGAGGAATGAACCATGTGTACACAGTGTCACCGTGCGTGGAAGGGAACAAAATATACTGCAGCGTCACCAGCAAGTACGCGAAGAGATGCTGCCGAACTACATCGGCGGGGGCATCATCGGGGTACTCACGGTAGCGCGCCAGAAATTGGTGGGGGACACCATGCCTGGATGCCGGGATCTCGTCAGCGTGGTTAGCGATGTTGAATCGGAGGTGCATCTGTGCGCACCAATCTAGGCGTGCTGCCCGGGGGACGATGGGATGTCCACTGCCAGGTAAACCAAGCAGCATGCTCACATCCTCCAGCGTGACTGTCATCTCCCCCCAGCGGAAGTGGAAAGTGTGGGTCTCCGGACGCCATCGATCTACCAATGCGGTGATCAACGACCTGTCCAGTGTGAGATGCTGACCTATCTGTAGCATACGGGCGAACGGCAATAAACCTGCAGCCCGCAGGATGGGGATATAGCCCTTATGCAGAGGCCAGTACTCCAAGGGAGCACGGACTACCAACGGCTCCAAGTCCCCGCCCTCGGACAAGATGCGGCCGCGATGTCCACGATCACATGTACTGCTCAGTAGCTCTGGAAGATCTCTATCCCCGCCAGCCATGCCTATCAAAACATAAAACATGAACCATTATTGAAAGTAACATAACATACATCGGGAACCGTTATTGAAAGTATCATACCCATGGATAGCACAAGACATGAAAGTAACATAACATGAATCATATTACAAGGTTTCATACAGATTACAACAATCCAATGCAAATGATAAGTGTATTACAAAGTTTATTACAAGGCTATGTCGATGGTCCGGGTGCATTCAAACAATCCTTCCTGCTATGTCCGGGCTGCCTACAGATCGAGCATTTCCTAGCTCGTGAGCTACCCCCCTGTGACTCGTCCAAGTCGTTGTGTATCCGGCGTGTCTTCCGTCGCCCTGGACCCGTTCGCTTTAGATTTACATCTGGGATCCAGGTAGTCTCGCCAGCAGGGATAACTCTGTAGTCACCGAACGTCATAAAAACTCTCCACACGCCACTCCACGTGTTTGAAAGGTTGTCAAGGCTGAAGTACTCCGAAAGGTAAGGCGCAGGGCTCACACCGAGCGCCGCACATGAAGCAAGGACATGAGAGCAGGGCTTGTGCAGTAGCTTCGGTTTGTTACATGAGCACTCAGCAACATCCCCAAGAATGACCTCGTGCACCCGTCCAGGTCTCAGTTGGCCGCTCACGTTCTTCTGCCGAAGGCGGACTTGAATGATTCGGTGCAGTCTGTTTATAACTGTCACCTCGTGCCGCTGAGCCTTGTCTACGCGAGCAGTCAAGTACGACTGCACAACATCTGGCAAGGTTCTCATGGGATCGTCGACTAGCGTTTTGGCGACTACACTTCTGTTGTTGAAGTACTCGGCTGTGCGGTACCATGTCATCTCCACTACAGCAGTCACCGGCAAACACCGGACTCCCTTCAACACATAATTGCACACCTCTGAAAGGTTCGTCGTCATTATCCCAAATCTTGCGCCATCTTCGTCGTGCAGCAAGGACCATTTCTCGATGTCCTTGCCCTGAATCCATTGGGAGAATTTGCTGACGTTCGCATCATCGGCAGCATTGCTGGCCCTCCTCGTGGAGTACTTCACTGTCAGCGCCTTCAATTTGTCGAACACAGCTTGGAACTTCCTCGATTGATTTTGCATGCACAGCCGCTTGAACAAATCCATGATCTGTTTACTGCGGAAGTGTGTGAAAAGGTTTGCTGCAATGTGCCGCATGCACCCAACGGCTGCGCACATCCTCCCATTTGTACGGAGCATCTGGGGCCCCGCGCATTACCTCAATGGCATGGAGCAACCCTCGGTGGCGGTCCGATATGATGCAAACCTTCTCTCGATCACCAACAACCGCCCGCTTCACGTTGACCAGAAACCACAATCAACTTTCTGAGTTTTCAGACTCGACGATGGCGTACGCCAATGGAAGCAGTTGGTCGTTAGCATCCGCAGCAACAGCAATGAGGAGACAGCCCTTGTACTTTCCAGTCAGGAACGTACCATCCACTCATATGACTGGACGACAATAAGCAAATGCCTCGATGCACTGGCGGTATGACCAGAATAATCGACGGAGTACCCAAGTGTTCTGTATAGGGCTACCATCTCGACGTGTAGCTGGCTGATCGAAGAAATCTAAAAATGTGCCTGGGTTGGTCTGAGCGATGTTGCGCAGCAACCGCATCACATTGTTGTAGGCGTGGTCGAATGTGCCGAACATGCCCTCAATTTCCTTCTGTTTTGCTCTCCAGGCCTTTGCATACCTTATAGTGTACCCACACCTATCGGCAACTTGCTTCATTATTTCTCTCGGCATTATCGAAATGTTCTCTCGCACAGCCGGCTGGATGATATTACCGACGTACGTCGACGTCAGGTTCCTGTGTCTGTCCAGCGCCTCCGTGAGCAAGCATGTGTGTGCGGTAACCCTTGTCACCACAAAACCGATGTCGTCCTTCGGCCGCATCGCACGAATCTTCCATGGGTAGCCTGCTGTTACACAGGCTGCGACAAAAAGGTTGGGGGTTTGACTTGACGACCTTATATTGCCGGTTAATTGCGAGGGACCAGCTCGCCATGGCATTCTTCAGATCTTCCTTGCTTTGAAACTCCTGCTCTACTTGTAAGCCACCGTGCTCGAAAGACCACCTCGAACCCTGATCCGTTGGCAACACAGCTTGACTGTATGCTGAGTGATCTAGCCACTCCTGCGGGGGACCAGGAGTATCGTCATCAGAGCCATCGGATGCCTCCGAGTCCGTCGAATCATCTTCGTCGGACACTGATGGAAGGCAATCCAGTACCTCGCACACATCTACGCGAGTATGGCAGAATACATCCGACCACTCGCTAGCCCTGAATCTCGCAGGACCGGGCATGACGCTTGGCTCACCCTCCACCGCACACTCGGCTGCTCGTATGTTGCAGAACTGCACATACATCGCGAACTGGCCGAGCAGTCCGCCATGGGGGTCTTCCACTCTTCGAATAAAAGAACTCCAAGATTTGTCCCCTTTAATTTCGCGCAGCATCCAGTATGGCTCATTATCTACCTCACGAACGATGAGCCCTTTGATTAGAGCCATTTCATCGCGAGGCCGCTTCCCGAACATATTCAGGATCCACAAATTCAAGTCTAGAAATGAGGTGTTATGTACACTCAGCTCGCCCATCACATACTGGCAACGGCTCATATCAACCCCGCTTTGCCCCTCGCGAATTATGCCGTCACCATAAAATATGGAAATTTTTTTCGGACTCTCCATTCCCTACACACATTCATCTCACGCGTAAATAACATGACACCATTACACACATGCACATAGTTCCTAAAACCATACATACACATATACATTTGAAAAACATAATTTATAAACATAGAGCATGCATACATGCATGTAATTGAAAATAACCTAGTTTCATAATTTCTAAATACATACACAATATATATTTTACAAAACCTAATTCTTAAACATAGAGTATGCATGTGCACAATTAAAAAAAACCTAATTTTTTATTTTCTACAAACATACACACATGCACATAGTTTCTAAAACCATACACATATACATTTAAAAAACATAATTTCTAAACATAGAGCATGCATGCATGTAATTGAAAATAGCCTAGTTTCATAATTTCTAATTACATACACATATATGTCCAAAACCTAATTTTTAGACATACAGTATGCATGTGCACAATTAAAAATAACCTAATTTTATATTTTCTATTGTGTGCACATAGTTTCTAAAATGAAATACACATACATTTAAAAACCCTATTTTTCAAACATACACACATACATTTATAAAACCCTATTTTTCCAAACATACACACATACATTTCAAAAACATATTTTCCAAACATACACACACATATATTTGTAAACATACACACATACATTTCACAAACCTATTTTCCAAACATACACACATATTTAAAAACCCTATTTTTCCAAACATACACACATATATTTCTAAACATACACACATACATTTCAAAAACCTATTTTCCAAACATACACACATATATTTAAAAACCCTATTTTTCCAAACATACACACATATATTTCTAAACATACAAACATATATTTAAAAACACTATTTTTCCAAACATACACACATATATTTCTAAACATACACACATACATTTCAAAAACCTATTTTCCAAACACACATACATTTCAAAAACATATTTTCCAAACATACACACACATATATTTGTAAACATACACACATACATTTCAAAAACCTATTTTCCAAACATACAAACATATATTTAAAAACCCTATCTTTCCAAACATACACACATATATTTCTAAACATACACACATACATTTCAAAAATCTATTTTCCAAATATACAAACATACATTTAAAAACCCTATTTTTCCAAACATACACACATATATTTCAAAAATCTAATTTTCAAACACACACACATACATTTATAAACCTCTATTTTCAAACATATACACATACATTTTCAAACATACACACATACATTTAAAAAAATCTATTTTACAAACATACATACAGATGCACATATTTCCTAAACATATTCTTAAAAACATAATACCTACTCTTGTATACACATAAACATAAATATAAACCCTAATCACATCATTAGCAACATAATTAACAGAATCTTAAATGCATTTCGAAAAAAATTACCTCTTTTCGAAGAACTCGCAATTCTCTACAACTTTCTCTTCTACACCAAATAAATTTATCGGACGGATTTTGCTAGATCTAGGGTGGAAAAATTAAACGAAGTGTGTGTATGTGTATGCTGCTGCTGCTGCTTCAAAGTAACTGTGTGAGTGTGAGTGAGTAGGGGACCAAATAAATACAGCAGGGGACCAGCAGGACAGCTTGTCGAGTTCTGGAAACTCGACAAGGTTTACAATATTAAAATGTATACTGCACTTATATCAAATCCGTTTCTTAGCCCAGCTGATAGGAGTTCTCGGGTTGCAAATGCGTGGCTCGGGTTCGAATCCCGCTCCCGCATTAAAATCTTTTTCCACTTCTCGCGTCTTCACGGCATGACAAGAAAAGGAACCTGCTCATGGTCGAGGCGCACGACAAGGAGTTGTCGTGGTCCAGAGGCTCGACAAGATGTTGTCGTGGTCGAGGGGCACGACAAGTCTCTGGTCGTCGTACCCCGTGCGACTAGTAGCTTGTCGAGCTTTCAGAGCTCGACAAGCTGACGTGGCAGGTCATTTGTGTAAATTATTGTAACTGTGGGTTAGTTTCATAATTAATTTTTAAGTGTGGGTTAACAGTAAAAAAAACTCGTGTTTAAAGAGATGGATAGAATAGGAGCGAGGTTCCTCTGGCAAGGCACAACAGAAAGTCGCTGATATCATCTGATAAGGGTGGGATATAGTGTACTAGAAAAAGATTCATCAAAAAGGTAAATACTGGAACACAAAGAGACTTTTGGGAGGATGTTTAGATTGGCTCTAGTCCATTGAACTGTCAAGTGCTGGGATTATATCAAATATGTCCAGACCCACATGTCACAGTTGATGAATGTTGCCAACAAGGGAGGTGGCGGGTACGTTTTAAAGGTGCATTGCACGCGAAAACTCTTAAACAGTGGGAACAACTGATGTCAAAGTTAAGACAAGTTAATTTGGGGCAAGGTAGAAACGGATGTGAGTAGGCTTTACACAAGAAGGTAGTGTATTCAGCTGCTTCCTTATACAAATACATTTTAAATGGGGGGTGTGACTGACCTTAAAGCCATAGACTTGTGGACATAAAAAATTCCACTAAAAATTAAGAGTTTTGGTAATAAGCACACACAATGTTTTTTTTATCTTGTATACACTTCTCCATTCTTATATTAAATCTCTTTTTTTAGATCTAATTCTTTATAGTTCACCTAACTTTCTACTTAGTTTTCCTGGTTGCAACGGCCCAAAAATGAGTAGTTTTCCTGGTTGCAACGGCCCAAAAATAGGTAGAGACGGGGTGGCGAGGCAGCGGTGGCGCCGCTGACCACAGGTAGAAGTAGTGAGAGGCAGCGGCAGTTGGAGAGAAGAGGCAATGACAAATGAGGAATGGAGGTGGTGTGATGAGGTAGTGGTGGGCCTAGTGGCGACACTGGCTGTCAGGGATGATGGTCGGCAGAGGAGAGGGAGAAGAGGAGTGCGGGAGGAAGGGAGGTAGTGGCAATAGTGTGAAGGAAAGAGGAGGAAGAAGATGAGAAAAAAATGAAAGGTAGAGATCGAATCTAGAATTAAATATGTGAGTCTAGATAATGCAAGATTTTTTTTAAAAAAAAAACGAATACCAAACTCCCCAGACAGCCGCAAAAATTAAAATCTTTATTTTTCTAATTAGCAAAGATAGAATTTTGTCTGCTATGAATTTGAAAAAGCGTAAGTGTGTGGAGGTGAATTGTGCCGTATGCAAGTGAGAAGAGGACACTAATCATATCTTTTTTTGTTGTCCAATTGCACAATTTGCTTGGTGTATAATTAGGGAGACGCTTGGTTGGAACATCACTCCAACTTCGGTGGAAGATATTTTTAATAATTGGCTTGTAAAGGGTGCCTCAGCCAGTAATAAAACCCTTCATATGAGGATTTGCATTTTGGCCGTGGCAATTATGGACATCTTGGAACAAGTTGTTATTCGAGTAGAAGAGAAATTATATGTAGATATACAATTCAAATACTAATTCGTCCTCACGTTGCGCTACGTCGATCCTGTATTTGTGGCTGTTCGATCAGCCGTTTCGGTTTATCCACACCATCCACGTAGTCTCGCTATTTTACCCACATCATTTGCGTATTTCTGACCATTAGATCACTGTCTTTATTTCATCTGGATTGACCGCATGAAATCCACTCCTGGACTTGCTTACAAAACAGTTCAAGAGAGTCAAGAAGCTTTGGCGTTGTAACGTCCAATCTACGTGAAACATGCAGAGCACCCTCAGAGCTGAACGGCAAATGCAAGCTCCAAAGTCGGAGCAATGTAGTTAGTTACATTAGATGAAGACCCTATCTGGCCTGGCGAAATGTTCCAAAAAAATCTATTTGATGTATAATTTTTAATGTGACTATTTATTAACTACTTATATAATTGCAATATCTTGAGCAGATAGTTTATAGCCCCTTGTAAGGTTTTTGAGCGAAACTAAGTTTGCTTTGATATTATACCTAACCTTTGACGTTAAGCCAAACGGATCTTGGTTGTAAGAATTAAAATAAATTGTATTCTAATTTTTAAATTTGTATAATTATGTCACTTAAGTCTTTAAATTTGAAATTTAGTTTCACAAATCCCTAAATTTGCCTCTCTTAATCAATTTGGCCCCTAAACTTATCCATATTAGTCAAATTTATCATTCCACCGATTAAAAATTGGAATTGAATGCATAGTTTACATTTTAACATCACGTATGTTTTATTTATGAATTTTTAGCATCTCTTTTAAACTAAATTTTAAGTATATTAATCAAAATAATATTATATTTTCAGCTTCCTTTTCAACTTGTTATGTCAAGAAGTTAAAGTAGCATGTTATGTGGCACAATATTAAATTAGAAAAAGTTAATGTGACATGTAACGTTAACTTAGCAATATGATGACATGAAATAGCATCATTTTTTATTAGTTTAACTGATGAATAGACCTAACTGAAACGATCCAAGTAAATTTTAAGAATCTATCAGACTAAATTTCAAATTTAAAGATTTAAATAATACAACAATATAAATTTAAAGGCTCAATCTGCAATTTACTCTAAGTAACACTTGTGTGGGCTCAGCCTAAGGTTTCCTATTCAAAGGACAAAAAGTAATCTTGGGCTGGTGGAACGAACCTACGAGAACCCAAATTGACCCATAGAGACGGCCTATTCCATTGCTGCAAGTGTCTCCCACGATGACTTTGGTACTATGCAGACACTGAAATGTATTAGATTTTCTTCTAAAATAAAGATAGGCATGTATCCAATATTTTAGGTAAATGGAAAAAGGTGAGCACTGGCCTTTATGTTTAAAGAAGACAACTGGGAAATATTAGTAAGATGGCCATTTTGCAGTCCGGTATATGGTTTATTGATTGCCTCAATTCGTCGTGGCTGAATCTTATAAGACAACTGATGAAACCGAGCAAGCTTATCCACGACAGGGCAAAGATTTTTTTTAAAATAATACATATACCGTAAAGTTTTTGCATATACTGTAAAGTTTAACATATACTATAAAATTTTTGCACATCCAATAACTAGGACGTATATCCGTTGAATCAATTCTCAACCCAATCTGACGGCTGGCGACCGAACTAAATTTACAGTCCAGTCGTAATCACATATGATGACTGGACCCAAAACCTGGTCAGTTAATAGTCATTAAGGCATATGTTTCCAAAAGTAAGAGAACTTTAAGTATGCATTGATTGTACATTAATTTATGTTTTATGTTATGCAGTTTATCCACTACTAACCAATTATAAATAATTAACACAAAAATCAGAACACTAACTGAAAACTCGAAGTACTACTCCTCCCACGTGCGAGTCAAACCTCCACACATTCTACTACTCAACTATACTATCAATTGTCTTATAAAAATTTAAGTTTTTGTAATTCTTGTAATATAATGTAACAAAATTAATATAATTGTTAGAAAACACTCATTGGGCAATCATGACAGATTGACGACTGTACGAACTCGACAGAACCATCTTACGATTTTTCTTTCCTCTCCTCTCTTCTCTCAAACCATAGTTTTTCTTTTTTTTTCCAAATTAAAATGAATTAAACCTTATTTTTAGTCCTTGTATAGGTGACTTGTCAGTCTAGTCACTATACATCTTGACGATTAAAGAGTGCACAGATTACAATCACCGTGACATATGACGACTGAACTGAATATGCAGCCTAGTCACCAAACGTTTTGACGACTGGCCGATAGCATGGTTTTAGGTCCAATCGCCATAGTCTTGATGACTGAACTGAATTCGTCAAGATGTATGACGATTAGACTAAAAAGTATTTCAGTTGTCATACATTATAACAGTTGGATGTTATATCTGTAAAAATTTTACCGTATATATATTATTTTTGTAATTTTTTAAATATATTATTTAAAAAAATCTCTTTGTGGTCTCATGGACGAGGTTGTGCCTGAGCAGCAGCCTTGATATAAACTAGAGCAAAGAAAATGAAGTTATGGAAATTAATGTGTGAAACTCCCCTAAAAAATATTTAGTATGTAAACAGAGTATTGGCATTAAGAGAGCAACCTTTGTGCTTGAAGTGCATATTTTTTGGGCAACAAACACAAAAAAAATTGCAATGCATAACTGAGGGATCAAAACTAGGAAGCAATTTGCTGAACTCAGCATGATAATTATTGAATAGACGCATCAAATCATGCTGGTGCTGAAAAATGTTTTATATATATATATATATATATATATATATATATATATATATATATATATATATATATATATATATATATATATGAGAGACATTATTCTACACCCCTTTTAGAATATTTATTCTATATCTACCTTATATATCACTGGATCGTGCATAGAGATTAAAATTTTGTTGATGGTAGTAACTAACATAGACTGCCGAAAATTAGTCGAACCGCTTTATCATCCCTAAAAAATGGAACTCATATCACGATTTGTTATAATCGCACACCATCCCTAAAAAATAGGAATTGAAATTATATTAGTTTATTGTCATATTAGTGTCACTTTACTGTCCACAATCTACACTGATTGATATATAAACAAAATATTTTCAGTCCCGTGGATTTACTAGCCGTATATATACATTTACTGTCAGATTAGTTTCACTTTACTGTCTTATTAGATACCACATTTTTCTATTTACATACCATAATGATAAATTTATTGGTCGTATATTATAGATTTACTGGTCGTATTCATATTACTTTACTGTCTACATGATCTGCACTGGTTGATATATAATTGAAATATCTTTAGTCATGTGGATTTACTGGTCGTAATGATGCATTTACTATCATATTAGTTTCATTTTACTGTCTTATTAGATAGCACGTCTTTCTGTTTACATGCCGTAATGATTAATTTTCTAGTCGTATACTATAGATTTACTAGTTTGACCAACTAAAATTTATTAGTCATCTATTATAGATTTTTATCTGTAAATTTATTGATCGTATACTATAAATTTACTGATTGTATACTATAGATTTACTGGTCGGACCAGTAAATGTATAGCATACGATTTACTGGTCGTATACTACAGATATATACTACAGATTTTTATCAATAAATTAATAGTCATAGTACAACAAATTTATTGACTAAAATATATTATCTCTTCTCGTACTAGAACAACTATTTAAAGAACATCAATTTACTGTCAATATACTGGTAATGTAGATAAAATTTACTCTCCGACCAACTACAATTTACTGACGAATGAGTGTAACAAATAGGTAAAAATCTAATTCTTACCTATTTCAAGATGGCAATCCGGATCCGGTGACCAAAAGTGGCGAATATGTTTGAGCGGTTGCGGTCAAGACGAGGTGTTACGGGCGCGTGGGGCAGCAACACGGGTGTGTTGGACGATGGACAAGAAGCTATCGACCGCTGTTGAGATGTGGCGTTGCGGTTGCGTGGGGTGGTGATGCGGGATCGATGGCAAGAATCGGCGGCGCGAGCTCACTGGGCAGTAACACAGTACGTAGTGGAGAAGATGAAGAGACGGTTGGCACAGATAACGATTAGTAACAAACTAACAATAAAATATTTCAAAAACTTACTGCCGTTATGGATTAAAACGACGTTAAATTTCTTTAAACAGAGGGTAACCGCTATCTCTAACCAAAGGTTGTAATTTGGTCTAGTAAGTTAGATCGAACGGTTCCTAGACTGGATATAGAATAGCTATTCTAGGGGTGGATGTAGAATAGCTATTCGAACGATTGTATTAGGATTGGAACTAAATATATATAGGGTATAGACTAAAAATTTATACCCTATATATATATAGTTCCAATCCTAATACAATTTATTAGTTGAGTTCCTAACATGGTATTAGAGTAAGGACAAAATCCTAGCCGTCTTCCACAACTCCCAACTCCGACCACACAAAAACTCACCCAAATCAGAGTTTGCAAGCTGGTATCGCTGTCGTCCACCGAATCTACTTCCCTGACGTGTGCCTGCCGCAAGCCGTCTCCTGGAGCCATCTCAGAAGCTGCCGCTATCCCAACTCATTGTCGCCTGGTCCCATGCCGCCTCATGCATGCGCCACTGCCTCATCACTCTCCTCCCATGTTGCACCACACGGCGTGATGGCGCGTGCGTTTTTGCACTGATCTAGGAGTTTGAGTAGTTGACTTTTTAGATTTCTTTATATCCAAAAAAAAAAAGACAGTGACTGTTTAGGGCTATACACGTGCATATTTGACTTTTGTGTGTTGTTCCTGTACTGTCATGGCCTCTAGTGGTTTTTTTGGTGGGGTTCTTCTAGCTTCTGATATCAAGCTAAATGATCAGAATTATCGAGAGTAGGTTTCTTCAGTTCATATGCTTCCCAGGCCCTTTGGTCTTCTATCATTCCTCACTACATATCCTCCTAAGGAGCAGACTGAGGCAGCTGTTGCTCAGACATGACATGTTGGTGATGATCGTGTTATGGGTATATTATGTCACAACGCTTATATATCCATTCGGATGAGCTTCATTGATCCTCCCTCATCTAAAGTGATGTGGGAGTATCTTCAGCACCATTACCAGTAGAGCAGTGAGACATTTCGCTTCTCTCTTCAACAGAGTCTTCAGGCTATGCAGCAACAGGATCAATCCATCGAGGAGTTTTTTAGTGTCTTCACGTGTATCTCTCGTCAGTTGGACTCTATGGTACCCTCTGGTTGTACTGAGTGTGCAACTAAGGAGCGATATGATGAGCATAACCTCATGTTTGACTTCGTCATGCACCTTCGCATTGAGTTTGAACCCATTCGGACTCAACTTCTTGGCGTACCACACTCCCCGTCATGGCTGTGGCTCTAGCTGTTCTGATTGCTGAGGAGACTCAACTTCTCTCTCTTGCTGGTTCTTCTGTGGTATCGTAGCATACTGTTCTGGCGGCTTCCCATCAGACGGATTCATTCCATGTTTTTCCAGCATCTTCCTGCACCTAGGTTATCTTCTCTCATTGCAAGAAATCTAGTCATCGTGTATAGCAGTGCTTCAAATTACATTCTGAGTTGAATCCACCACATACACTGTATCGTCGTGGAACTACTACTGCATCTTTCCCAGTTTCTGTCAGTACTTCGAAGCCACTTGGTA
Source organism: Pharus latifolius (assembly GCA_019359835.1). Lineage (NCBI taxonomy): Eukaryota > Viridiplantae > Streptophyta > Magnoliopsida > Poales > Poaceae > Pharus > Pharus latifolius. Next base: position 3,324,914 of record CM033319.1, read on the forward strand.
CTCATCTCAGTCATCTTCAGACTAAGATGAGTGCTCTTCAGGTTTTCATTCAATAGCATATCTCCCTTGAAACCTCTTCTGGTGGGTCTGTTAGTCTTGCCACTACATCTACTTTTGCATCAAGTACTGATTCTACTTGGGTTTTGGATTCTAGAGTGTTTCACCAAGAAGATCTCTCTTCTGAGAAATTAGTCCCTTTTTTCATAGTGCGGGCGTGCTAATATACATAAATATACACATAAAGAACAAAGAGAACACATAATCTTAGAGGAAACAAATTTTTTTTTAATTCTCAAGTGAATTACAAGTTATAAGTCTTCTTGGGATTTACATATTCTTACTATGCCAAGGAAACTACATCTTGACTTCAGGAGATTGCATGGTTCATAGTTTCTCAGGCTTTTTGAAAAGCTCCTAGTTAATTACATCTGCAGAACAAGTCTACAGAAAACCTCTTGTTAAGTTGTGCTAATGGTCGTCGTCTTCAAGCTTCGAAACTTCAAAATTGCCCTTGATAAATGAATGCAATGTGGATGTCCATATATACAAATATGTAAATCCATAACTTCATCAGCCTATGGTGCTATCACCAAAAAAATGTGGCCTACGCCTCGTCGGTGCCCAGCCAGGGGGTTGTTCGGCCCCGTCGGTCGTGAACAAATGGATGCATTCGCCTCATCAATACACAGCATGAATGAAGTCCGACTTTGTCAGTCATCGACAAAAAGTATGTCGTCTTCGCCTCATCAGACCCAATGACATAGAAAAGTGGATGGAATGACTTGTGATAACAACTTGGCGTCCTTAGCTTCATGAAATACATATTGTATGGTAGGCAGCACATTGGAACATTCATCAATGGCTTTGACTGTTGTGACTGTAAGATCGAGAATGCTGACTATTGGGGGGGTGAATATGTGGCTTTAAAACTTTTCAAATAAAACAACTTTTGCAAAGAGAAGAATCAAATGCAATTTAATATATTAAAAAAAGAGATAGAGAGAACAAACACAAAGATTTTTTTCGAGGTCTCGGAGACTCGCCCGGTCTCCCTACTTCTCGTTGAAGCACTCAAATGAATGTCTTGCTTCAATATCCACGAAGGATATTTCTCACTAGTGGTTGCTCCTTGTCCACTCCGGAAAGGAGAGCACTGATGCCTTTTACAATCACACTGAGTCTCTCCAACAATCTTCGAAATATGAGAGATCAATGGCCACACCACCAAACCGTCTAGGTGAGGGCATTCACCAAGAGTAATAGGTTGCAAGGTCTCTCCTAGACCTCCAACATGCATCGAGAAACTCTAGATATGCAAAGATGATGCAAACTGAAAAACTCAGTGGATCTAAAAAGTTCACGACTTGATCAAAAGATTAAGATTTTAACTCCAAAACAAATGCTCAAGTGTATGTATGAAAGGGAGGATACTTGGTGTTGCAAACAACTGCTCAAAACCTCTATTTATAGGCTCAAGAATCAAATTAGCCATTGGAGCTCGAAATAAAAGAAACAGTGCAAACTGACAGTCAGTTTCAAACTCAACGGCTGACAAAATTTACGGATAAAATTTTGCCAGACATTTGTGGTCGTATATGAAAATTGTCAGCTCATACTGACAGTCAGTATCACAAACTAACAGTCAGTATCGACAACAAAAATGACCAGATAAAACAGAAACTCAAAACAATCAGCTCGATGTCGAAATGTAAACTGACAGTCAGTATGGCATACTGACAAAACTTTTTGACCTTACTGACAGTCAGTTTAGGTCAAAAAGTTTTGGCTCAAAAAACACCTTCTCTGGACAATTGTCAGTTAACAAAACTGACAATTCAAACTGACAGTCAGCATGGATAAAAATAGTTATAAGTTTTGATCCAGATGTCCGATTTAAGTGTTTGATAACTCGTTTAAAAGATAATTTAAAGGGCTATATTTTTTTCAACAGAAGCAAAAAACCAGATCTGCATAGATCTTTCTAGAAAATGCAAAAACTCTTCTGTTGTCAAAAACTCAACTGAAAAACCAAATCTTTTCAAAACATATCCAACCGAAAAGAATGCAATGCAGTGACCTAAAAGTTTCTCGGTTTATGCTGGAAATGTAGAGAGGATTTGCAACTCCTTTTTATAGTACAGTTAAAACTAAGAAACAAATTTCTATAAACCGATCAAACTCCAAACACCGAGACCGATAAAATAAATACGCATTTTACCTTAAGTCTTTTGTAGCTTCATTCTTGGCGACCTTGCGCTTGCGACCATAGCTCGCGACCTTGGACTTGCAACCTCGGACGACACTACGACCTTGTGCTTTCGACCTCAGCTCGCGACCTTGTGCTTGTGACTTGCAGATCCTCCAGATAGCTTAGGTCTCTGCGGCTTTCTTCTTACCGACCTTGTGCTTGCGACTTTAGCAATACTGCGACCTTAGGCGAAATAGCTCTTAGGTCTCTGCATACATATAACTCAAAGACATGATTAGATCAAAAACACTGAATGTCATCAATAATCAAAATCCACAATAATAGAGGTCTAGATGCAATAGTGACAACTTCTGACATGATTGAACTGCACTAGCTCCTCTTCAACCAACTGGATGGGAGCTTTTATGACCTCTAATCAGCTTGAAACTTAGTAGAATAGTTTCTCGACAGATCCTTGATTGTTAATCAAAATTTGAGATCAATCAAACCGTCGGATTAGAAACTATCTTCATTGCATTACTCATACGTCAAGCTGGAATTCAGTGAAACAAAGTTGTTTGCAATGGCCTTGATAACATTTTTGACCTCTGATCGAGGTGAAACTTGATGGAATATTTTTTAGACAGATTCTTGATTGTTCACCAAAATTTTATATCAATCGGACCATCAGATTAGAAACTATCTTCATTGTATCGCTCATACGTCAAGTTGAAATTCAGCGAAACAGAGTTCTTTGCAATGGTCTTGATCATCTTCTGGTCCTCTGATCAAGATGAAACTTGGTGGACATATTGCACATTGGATCTTCTGTTCGCCATGCAAATTTGGAGTTGATCGGACTTTTGGATGAGAAGTTATCATTGATTTTCTCCCATGGGACAAACTGATCTTCAATTGGACAAAAATGTCACCTGGTGATCCCTGATCGAAAGTGTAGTTGGATTCGACCAAGAATGCAACTTTATTGATTAGTGATTGAAAGTGCAGTTGGATTCGACCAAGAATGCAACTTTATGGATCTGTGATCGAAAGTGCGGTTGGATTCGACCAAATTTGCAATTTTATTGATCTCTGATCGAAAGTGCAGTTGGATTCGACCAAATTTGCAACTTTATGGATCTGTGATCGAAAGTGTAGTTGCATTCGACCAAGAACGCAACTTTATGGATCTCTGATCGAAAGTGCAGTTGGATTCAACCAAGAACGCAACTTTATCCATTTTTGATCGAAAGTGCACTTGGATTCAACCAAAAATGCAACTTTATCCATCTCTGATCGAAAGTGCACTTGGATTCAACCAAGTATGCAACTTTATGGATCTTGGATCATAATCGAAAAATGCAACTTTGCCTCTGGTCGAAAGTTAAACTTACGGGCATTGGTCGAAAGGCCTTTTGATCGTGATCAAAATCGACTATCTGGTCGAATCTGACCATCTGATCAAATTGCAAATCAGGCCAAATCCAGAAGGAATGACCATATTGGCAAATAAGATCTAGTCGTGGTCGAATTTGACCATCTGATCGAATTGCAATCGGACCAAACTCAGAAGGAATGACCATATTGGCAAATAAGATCTGGTCGTGGTCGAAATTGACCATCTGATTGAATTGCGAATCGGGCCTAACCCAGAGGGAATGACCAGATTGGCAAATAAGATCTGGTCATGGTCGAAATTGACCATTTGGTCGAATTTGACTCTGATCGAATCACGAATCAGGCCAAACTCAGAAGGAATGACCAGATTGGCGAATAAGATCTGGTCAATTTGACACAAATCGTTGGGGTGCTCGCTGGACTGGGACCCTTTTTGCTCCATGTTCTGCTTCATCTTCTTACAAGGACGGGCACGGGCACCAATGAATAGGCCTCCCTCTTCATGAACGAACTGCAATGGGCATCGACAGACAAGCCTTGCACCCCTCCATGCAATGCATGATATGCACTTTATGAATAATTAGCACTCACCTATGAGGAGAAGGTATCTGGTCGAACAGAGAAAGCCTTCTTTGATCTTGTCTTCTTTGTCTCTCGGTCTTGCATTTGCCCGGCGCCTGGTCTTCTGTCCTCCGTTCACCCCAAAAAGGTTATCACCCCCTCTCTATTTATAGAGACTCTGGTTTGGTTGCAACTGTTGCATCTAGGCCTTTTTTGGGTTGATTTTGATTATTGATGACATTAAGTGTCTTGGACTAACTGTGTCTTTGAGCTATTTGTATGCAGTGTTATTTTTGTAAAGTTATCTGCAAGTGATCTGGAAGGATCTGCAAAGGTCGCAGTGTCTCCCGACATCGCCGTCCAAGGACGTAAATGCAAGATCGCAGTGTCACCCGAGGTCCCAGTCCAAGGACGCGAGCCAAGGTCGTAGTGTCGCCCAAGGTCGCAAGTGCAAGGTCGCCAAGAACGAAGCAGAAAAGACCTAAGGTAAGTGCTTGTTTATTGTACCGGTCTCGGAGTTTGGAGTTTGACCGGATTTTATATAAATTCTTTTTAGTTTTTAACCATACTATTACGAGGGGTTGCAAAATCTCTTTTAGTTCCTGCAAAAATTGAGAAACTCTTAGGACATTTGTTGCATTCGCATTCATTCATATTCTTGATCAATATCTGAGAAAGAAAATATAGATTTCAAAGAGGAACTGAAACTGATCTTTTAAACACTGTTCATTCGACCATAGGTCACTCGAGTACTATTCATTTGATCAGGTACTGTTCATTCGACCAAACATTCCAACGGCTATTTACTAGCTGTTAAAGGTCGTAGCTGGGCTGTTAGCTGTACTGATTTCTTTTCTTTTCGACTACAATGACTAACTAAGAGGTTGGGCTATAAATATAGGTGTTTTGAGCAGTATTATCATATATCTCAAGCCATATTCTCATATACACCTTCAAGCATCATTTCTCTACTCTTTTGAGCAGTTTTTAGAAGAAGTTTCAAGTAGTTTTTAAAATTCTTTGGAGCAGATTTTGATCAGTTTTATAAACACTTTTCGAACAGATTTTTGATCAGTTTTTACAAACATTTTTGAACAGTTTTATAAACAATTTTTGAGCAGTTTCTGTTCACATTTTCGAGCAATTTTTAAACAGTTTTTGAGCAGATTTCTCTACTGTTTTGATCAATTTTATAAACACTTTTCGAGCAGATTTTTGATCAGTTTTATAAACAATTTTGGAACTGATTTTTGATCAGTTTTACAAACGCTTTTGAGTATATCTTTGAGCAGTGTTTGAGCAGATTTTTTAGAAGTTTCTGTTCACATTTTTGATCAGTTTTATCAACACTTTTGGGCAGATTTTGATCAGTGTTTATAAATATTTTTTGAGCAGTTTTTCTAAAGAACCAAGAGATATATTTTTTGATATACACTTGAGCCAAGTGTTAAAATTTTGATCTTTTGATCAAGTATCATTCATTGTGTTTGAGAGAGATCTTCTGAGAGCATTCATTTGCATCATGTGCATCCTTAAAAGTTTCTCGGTATTTATTGGGGGTCAAGAGAACATCTTGCAACTTGTTACTCTTGGTGAACGCTCTCAACTAGACGGTTTGGAGACGTGGCCGTTGACCTCTCCATTAAAAGAGGTTGTCGGAGAGGCTCAGCATATTTTGTGAAAGGCATCGGTGCTCGCCTATCCGGAGTGGAGAAGGAGCAAACTTAGTAAAAGATATCCTTCGTGGATATTGAAATAATACTCATTCATTTGAGTGCTTCAATGAGGAGTATGGGAGACCGGGCGAGTCTCCGAAACCTCGGGAACAATTAGTATGTTTGATTTTCTTACTCTTTCTTAGTGCAAAATATTATTAAATTATTTTAGTTTATTTGCTCTTAGTCTTTTCCTTGCAAAAATTATTTTTAGTCAAAAAGTTTTAAAATCTCCTATTCACCCCCCTCTAGTCGGCATCCTCGATTCAACAGCAACCATCCAACAACCAGAGATTTTTGGGGGAATTTGAATTTGAAAAGGAGATAAACATTGTTATTTAAATAATTAAAAGATAATCCTAGTGCTTATCCTTATCTTGTTCGAGCTCGGGCCGAATGTCAGTGAGACCAGACCCGAGTCCGAGTCTAATTCGACCAGGACTTGATTTTGACCATACCTGAGTCCGAATCTGACTCAACCAGACCCGAGTCCGAGTCCAATTTCGACCAGGCCCAATGGCGACCAGGCAAAAACTCGACAAAGCCCAGGCTCGACCAGGCCCAGTTTTGACCAGATTTTTGACTGTTTATGTTTTTTTTTTAACAGTTCATAAATATGTGTATTTATTATTTTTGTCTTTTTGGTCATATGAGACTTTTCTAATGAATTTTTTATTAAAAAAAATTCATCGAACATGGAGCTTCCTTTCATATGACATCAGATGACTCTTAGATCATGTCATGTCGGCCTTTTCAAACAACAAATGGCACCTCCTGCACAATTACCATTAGGGTTCTCTTGTCACACCTCACTTTATGGTTCCAAATGTATCTCTTGTGCTCCAACTTTCTATGAATCTTATATCTATTGAAGAGATTATAGATATGAACTGCTTTGTTGGTTTTGATGACTTTACTTGTTTTGTACAGGATCATCGAACAAGAGCTCTTATTGGTACTGGCCATCGCCGTAGAGGCTCTAACGGACTATACACTCTTGATCACTTGTGTCTTCCGCCAGTCTCTACTGCTGTTGACTCCACCACCTCATCTTCATTGTCTACCTCTACTTCCACATCTTCCGCTAGTTTTCCTCAATGGCATCATCGACTAAGTCATTTATGTGGTACTCATCTTTCTACATTAGTTCGTCGGGGTGTCTTAAGTCGTGTATCCATTGACACCAGTTTTTATTGTACGGGTTGTAAGCTTGACAAACAACTACAACTCTCATATCCTTGTAGTACCTCTAGGTCTAGTAATCCTTTTGCCTTAATTCATTCTAATGTTTGGGGCGTTACTCCTTTTATTTCAAAAGGTGGACACATGTATTATGTTATTTTTATTGATGATTATTCTCATTATATTTGGATCTACTTTATGAAAATCGTTCTTAGGTATTATCAACTTATCAGTCTTTTGCTCATATGATTCATACACAATGTTCGACTGCTATTCAGGTTTTTCGTTCTAATTCTGGGGGTGAGTTTTTGTCCACTGCTTTTCGTTAGTTTCTTTCTATTGAGGAGACCCTTCCTCAACTCTCTTGTCCGGGTGCTCATGCTCAAAATGGTGTTGTTGAACGCAAACACCGTCATATTATTGAGACTACTCATACTCTTTTGATTGCATCTCATGTTTCTCATTATTTCTAGGTTGAGTCCATTTCTACAGCTGTTTATCTCATAAATATACAATCATCTTATCGCCTTCATGGCAACTATCCTAGCGAGGTCTTATTTTCAGCTCCTCCGGGCTATGTTCATCTTCGAGTTTTTAGGTGTAGGTGTTATGTTCTACTTGCACCAAGTGAGCGTATCAAGTTAACTGCTTAGTCTGTTAAGTGTGTCTTTCTTGGATATAGTCTTGAACATAAGAGCTATTGTTGCTATGATCCCTCTACTTAGCATATACGTATCTCCCGTGATGTCGCTTTTGTTGAGGATCGACCATATTATTTCTCTTCTACTACTCGATCTATCTTTCCCACGGAGTTCATCTCTTTTCTCTACCTACCTTCTATTCCATCCACATATATGTGATCCTTTGTTGAGTCTTCACCTCCACCTCTAGATGTATCTCCACCATTAGATATGTCTCCATTCCCACTCCACTATACTCGTCGTTCTAGAGTTCCCACTACTACTGATCCTCAGCCTTCCACTCTTCCTCCCTCTAATGGTGTGACCAGTACTGATGATGCTCTTACTGATGATTCATTGCTTATATCGTCGATTCCTACTTCTTGGTATGCTCTTCGGGATCGCAATACTATGTTTTCTCCTAATCGTTATAGTCTTACTGCTGCTAGTGCTGTGTGTGAGCCACGTATCTATGAGGAGGCTGTCGTTATCCCTGAGTGGCAAATGGCTATGTCTGAGGAGTTTGTCGCTTTGGATCGTACTGGCACTTGGGATCTTGTTCTGTTACCTGCTCAAGCTGTTCCCATTATCTGCAAGTGGGTATTTAAAGTCAAGACAAAATCTAATGGTTGTGTAGAGCGCTGCTAGACTCACCTTGTTGCTCGAGGTTTTCAGCATGAGTATGACTGTGATTATGATGAGGTATTTGCTCCTGTTGCTCACATGACTACTGTACATACTCTGGTTGTTGTGGCTGCTATTCGTTCTTGGACTATCTCTCAGATAGATGTGAAGAATGCCTTTCTTCACGGTGATCTAAAAGAAGAGGTCTACATGAAGCCATCTCCGGGAGTTGTGGCTCCTGTTGGGCATGTTTGTCCTCTTTGTCATGCTCTTTATGGCCTCAAACATGCTTCACTTGTCTGGTTTGAGCGTTTTCATTTAGTGGTTTTAGGTGCTGATTTCTCTACTAGTGACCATGATCCCGTTTTGTTCATTCACACATCTACACATGGTCGCACTTTGATTTTGCTGTATGTGGATAATATGTTGATTACTAGAGATGATGTGGAATATGTTGTTTTTGTGAAACAACGTCTCAATGAGCGGTTCATGATGTCTGACTTGGGGTCTCTTAGTTATTTTTTGGGATTAAGGTTACCTCTACTAATGATGGCTACTATATCTCTCAGCAGCATTATGTTCAAGATGTGCTTGCTTGATCAAGACTCACTAATACAAGGACTGCTGCTACTCCTATGGAGCTTCATTTTCAACTTCGTCCCACCGATGGCACTCCCCTCGAGAATTTTTCTCGCTATCGTCACATTGTTGGGAGTCTTGTCTACCTTGCTATCACTTGGTCAGATATTGCTCACGCTGTACATGTGTTCAGTCAGTTTGTTAGTGCTCCTACGACAGTTCACTATGGTCACTTGCTTCATATGCTGCGCTATTTGTGTGGGACTATTTCCAGTTACCTTTTCTATACTTATTCGAGTCAGTCTCAGCTTCGTGCTTATTTTGATTACACTTGGGCAAGTGATCCTATTGACCACCGATCCATTACTGACTATTATATATTTCTTGGTACTTCTCTTCTTACATGAAAGTCCAAGAAACGACTTTCGGTATCACGCCCCAGTGTTGAGGCAGAATTTCGAGCTCTGATTACTACTACCTCAGAGAATATCTGGCTTCATTGGCTATTGGCTGATTTTGGTGTGTGATGTATAACTCCAACACCTTTCCGATGTGAAAACACCAGTGCCATTCAGATTGTCAATGATCCAATAAAATATGAGTTGACTAAACATATTGGTGTGAATGTTTCTTTCACACGCTCTCATTGTCAGTAGTTGACTATTACTCTTCAGTATGTACCATTTGAGTTTCAGGTTGCTAATTTCTTCACCAAGGCCCAGACTCGTGAGCAGCATCGATTTTATCTTTTCAAACTCAATGTTTTCGATCCTCCAGATTCACCTTGATTTTGAGGCGGTGTTATGTATATATATATACAGTTGTCAGTACATATGACCCACGAGATCCATTTAGTCCATATATATTTGATTCGAGTTCTAATACAATTCATTATTTGAGTTCCTAACAAAAATAAGCTACCCAAATTGCATAAGCCAGGAAGTAACAACTATTTGGCTGATAATTTCTCCATAAGTACATAATTGTGCCAGTCGCTATAGTCTTTAGGGAGAAGATTACATCCTAAATTCTCTAGATCCGAACTAGGACCTGGAACTCCTACAACAAACGTATCATAACTTTGCAGCTACTTTAAGTAGTTGATTTCAAAATTTCAATCAGAATGTGAAAGCATTCACACATTCCACTTTGCAGATGTCTTTGAGAAGAGTACGAAGCAGTTCATTCCAAACAAAACTCTCATCAGCAAGTACACCATTTTTCAACCCTTAATCAAAGGTACGGGTACCCCTGTTAACATTTACTCCAAGAGCAATGCATTCTTGTTAGGTGCTAAAAGAAAGATGCTTCATTCACCTCTAAATTATTTCACAGACAAAAGTATATTTGCTGATAAGCAAACTGAGTCATGTGAGCACAATTCAAAGGGGCTCATGCCTACCTAAATCTTGCATGCCAAATTTGGATATGCCCAATGCAGCAGCATATGCTGAATTACATGAATGCAGTTGCACACAACATTCTTGCTGATTTTAATGATCTGGTGGCCTCCTGATCTATTTTTAAAATGTGAATGTATGGCATAAACTATGTGATAAAAATAATTCTATTAGTGGAGATGATAATGCTATTACATTGCCAACTTTATAGTTATTTATGTACATTTCATGGCACAAACATACCTTCTGCTGGCAATGAATTTTACAGTAAAACATCAGGTGGCCAATGAATATGAAGGCCTATTGTGGGAACTGCTATACGCACTTGAACGGTGAAGAGTAAATTGATTTGCTACCAAAACTCAGCATAGGAAGCATTACGAGCAATTGTAGCTGGAAATTAGATGGTGAACAAACTAACAACACTGCAAACTAACACCAAGTGCTATAGGAATGCCACATCAAAATAAATACTATTGCCGCTTAGTGAGTCTACTAAAATCATGTTAAAATACGTAAGAACTTCATAAAAGAGATGCTAAGGAAAAATGCCAATAACTCAAGGTTTCTTTGGAAGAAATAAGTGCCAAACCTATCCTATAGATCATGTAGTATGGTAGTTTGACACAAAAAGTATAGAATTCTGTTGCACCTGTTGCTACACATCTATTATAATCCAAATGAACACCCTCTTGTGTATAATGTCTCTTCACCAAGTTACCACCATCCACCAGTTGGCAGGCGGAGCAGCCTAAGGTTTTGTATGCTGCTAGCTGTGGAAAATTGGACGATTCAGATTGCTTGTGTGTTCGATCCAACCGCTGAAAATTGGACTCGGAAGGACGAGATGGATACAGGCAGGAGATCCGTGGGACGGCCAGAGGAAAAAGGGTGGCATTGCTGACTGCAGGCTGCTGCACCAAGAGCCAAGTTTGTAACAGTGATTTGAGGATCTTTTATAATGCCAGGGAGCCAGCTTCAAACAGTAGTATATTAGTGGGTTGAAACTTTATGATTTATTTATTTATTTAAGACTAAATCACTGCCAGAAGGACCGATAACCTCCAAAGCTTCAGATCGAATTGTACTTTGCAAGTGTGTTATCAACACAACAGTGTGAGTGCGTAAGTACAAGCCACATGCTGTGTCAAACCAATCTTTCAGTACCCATGATGAGTGGTTTTCCATGTGCATTTGACCCCGTCCCTTCCCTTCAAGCACTGCCGTGGCCAGACACAACGACCGTGCCACTACAGTTAGAATATCGGGAGATTTAGTTTTATAATATTGTTAAAATTAAGATTTAATAAAATATTATTAAATATTTTAATGTTGTATGGTCCAGATCTTATATATCATTCTTATATTTTGTGTATTCATTAATTTATTATTTTACAATGATAAAAAACTAAATTTTCTTCGTATATCTTTGTGCTGCTATACTTGTAGTATATTTGTTTGACTCAACGAAAAATGTGCCATTACAATATATTACATATGGACGCCTTGTCTATCGGTGGTCCTCTTGAATTTCCAGCCCGTGGGGTACTCTACTCACAACAAAGGTCCATTTAAAGCTACCGACTGAGAACTCTTATGTCATGGAAATTCTAAATTAGACTTTTTGGACCACCCAATTTGGAGGCTCACCGTCCGCTGAAGCTTAGGGATAATAATCGGTTGAAATCCAATTCAAATTCAACTCAATTTTTTTTAATAAAAATTAAAATTTAACTTTCATCTAATACATAATATATTTTATAAAATTCAATTCAATTCAATCCAACCCCGACCATTTCTCCTGTATGAGTTCAATCCAGTACCAACATATTTCCAACTCAAATCTAATTCACCCATTTAAAAGGTATTAAGTATTTAAGAAGTGATGAAGAAAAAAATATGAATCCAAATTATTTTATGGGTTTTAATCTAATATCAACCCAATTCAACTTTGTTTCTCAACACATTCAAAATCAATCCATTATAAATCTAATTTATTTAAATTATTTCAGTCCGATTCATTACCATCCATACATGTAGGAAACCTCGGCTCCATAATTCATAATTTGATTTTAAGTTTAGGGAATATAAAATTAGCTGGGTCTAAGAGGTTAGGATATCCCGTATTTAGAGATAAAGAGTGCGAGCTTTTTGTATGTTGGAACTTTTCTTTAAAAAAAACATTTCCGATATGATGTACAAAGTACAAACTACTTGAGCAGTCAACTTATAGCGTCTTGTAAGGTTTATGAGCTTTGTAAGTCACCTCTTCCCTTAGAAGGGCGGTCAGACTTAAAATTAAGTTTCAAAATAAGTCATATATCTGGTATAGTTTAATCTTTTTTGATAATTTCTTTCAAAAGGAATATTGCTTTGATAATATTACTAAACCTAACCTTTGTGTTAAGTCAAAAAGAAATTTTCAGGGATAGTTCCACTTAAATTGAGTTATACTTATTTTAATTTCAAAAATTAGATCACAATTCTTTTCAATTTGTCTCAATTAGTCCCATCATCCAATTTTGTTTGTTATTTGGGCTAAATAAACACTAACACAGTATGATCATTAATTTGGTACAAATAACTTGAAAAAATTAAAGGACATCATATAATCATTAAAACCCATCAACAGGTTCGTAAAGTTTTATAAAATTATCAAAAATTCACTAATAACAAGTGATATATGAGACTCAACCGAAACAATTTCGAAAAAATAGGATCTAATTTTTAAAATTGAAAAATTGAGAATAAATTGAATCAATTTGAAAAAATAAAGACATAATTTTTGAATTTGAAAGAAATAAGACTCAATCAAAACATCTGATAAAAAAGTAGCACCATTCGTGAAAATTTTTCTAAGACAAACGGGGCTGGGTTGTAACAACTAACACTTATGTGGGCTGGGCCTAAGGTTTCCTATTCGAAGCATAAAAGGACTTTAATCTTGGGCCGAAATCGAACTTCGAGAGCCCAAAAATCGACACATAAAACGGCCTATAGGATTGCTGCAAGTCTGCGACTCTTCTATCGCCAACTATTGGAACAAGCTACAAGCATACCCAAATGTGACTTTGCTAAATTGATCCAATGCAGACGATGTGAATTGTATTAGTTTTTCCTCTAAAATAAAGATACTTCTATATCCAACATTTAAGGTAAATGGCAAGTTGTGAAGCATTGGCCTATATGTTTAAAGAAGATGAAAGCTTTCAATGATAAAAGTTTGCAAAAATTAGTGAGATGCCGTTTTGCAGTCCAGGATTTGGTTTCTTGACACCCCAATTGGTCATGGTTGAATCTTACGAGACATGCTGAGAAACCGACCCTCGTAAGTCGTCAGCTTAGGACAGGGCAAAAGTCATCCCCACTCCGAAGAGGCGAAAATTGTGTAAGAAATTTTATATGTAAAAAAGCCTTTATGTAAGATCTTGTGTATATGACTCTAAATATTCAGAATCATTTGTATAAGATGCAACTACTCAGAAAACTTTCTTAATAAACAAACTTCCTACACATTTTCTATCCAAAGAAAGACCCCAACTTCAACGTGCTAGGCCTAAATATGGCCCAACTGAAATAAAAAGCCCAATATCAAACCCAGATGATCCATTATTTAGGCCCAAGGCAACGTGAAAGACTAAGGCCCCGTTTGGAAACACAGTATTTGAAAACCACAGTATTTGAAAATAATGACTTTGAAATTGTAATGCAACCAAAACCACAGTATTATGTAGTATTTCAAAACCACAGTTTTTTAGAAAACTACAGTTTTTTAAGGTGTTTGGATACACAGTTTTTTTTTTCAAAGTTTTCAGTTTGATGTTTAAATAAACTAGTTGTTATTAATTTAAAAAAACTAACTATTGGACAATTTCTACGGTGTTTGGATATCAAACTTTTCAAATTCTTTAGATATGAAACATTAGAAGTTCAGAATCCAATTCCTTCCAACTTCAAACTTTTCAAATTTACAGTTCAACACTGAAGCTGCAACTTCAAATTTTGTTTTATGTCTAAGAAATTGCAACTTTTCAAATTCAACTTCAATTGCAACTTTAACTTCGACACTGATGAATTTGAAAAGTTGAATTTTAGAGAATAACAAAGAAATTCAAATCCAAAACATTCTAAATAGCCACCATCCAAATCCTGCTACAGCCTCCTCGACTAGATGCAAGTGCTGCAACCGCACCCAACACGCGATCGCGACCTCTGCCGCTTCCACGCCGACGACTACGTGACCTTTTCCTCCGGTCGGTGATGCCGGAGCCTCGCCCCGCGGTGGCTACCACAGCCGCAGCTGCGACAATTCTCTTTGCGTCAGCGGCGAGGAAGGCGACAATGGAGCACGTGTTGGCGGCACTCCGCGAGACGGAGGCGGAGCAGGAGGCGCGAATCCGCGGCATTTTCGGGTTCTTCGACGGGATGGGGCGGCGGTGGCGGCGCAACACGGCTCAGGGCGAGGTGGCGATCGGTGGTAGGTGGGGCAAATCTGGCGGCGGTGACGTGGGATGGCGAAATCCAACGACAGCAATAGCACGTGGACTCGAAGTATAGGTGTAACTTGGACCGGGCCGTTGCCGGGCCGGCCTGAAGTACGATATTTTGGCCCAACACGCGGCCCGGCCCGACACGAATTTTAATGGGCCGTGCTGTGCCTCAAAAACCGGCCCATAAGCGGGCACGGCATGGCACAAAAAATCGGGTCGTGCTCGGGCTGGCACCGCCCATTACACGGCGGGCCAGCCCACCACGGCACGGCACGAAGCAGCCCAATAGCACGCGGGCTAGCCTGGCTAAAATCGGCTCATTATTATTTTGAAAAGCTTAAAATCAAAAATTGTTTCATATTTATTATTAAGTTTTATTCTCATTTATAATTTTTAAAAATTTGTTTGCAATTTTTTACTCTCATGTGTCAATTGTCATGTCCTCATGTATAATTTATTTTAAATTTGTAAGAATATGTTTGAATTTTCTATGATATTTTAATCTATGTTTTTTGTAATTTTTAGTTACTATTAAATTGTTAATCTGTTATACACTAAATATTTTTCTCAATTTTTAAAATACTTTTCCTTTTTACTATTTTCTAATATTTAATTATTTATTTAGTTTTATAATAAATTTAATACGTTTAAAATTTAAAATTGAAACAAAGTTTTGGATTCCAACACAACATGGTGAGTGTGGGTGCGCCATAAGGGAGGAGAGACGGTGTGGTCAAAATTTTGGAGAAAACTTTGTACCAGAGCAAAATTTGTAAAACTCCAAAAAAAAATCATGGTTTTGAAGAAACCACGGTTTTAAAAACCATAAAATACTTTGTAATCAAACAGTACCTTGGTTTTCAATACCACAGTTTCTTTCAAAACCATGATATTGAAGAAAAACTCCAAAAAAACTTTGTTTACAAACAGAGCCTGAAAGTTATACAAATTATATTGTTCTTCGTTAAATTTTAGGAATATTTTGCTCCATGCAATTAACAAACACTGTATTTTTAAAAATACAATCAAAAAACAACTAATTGGTTATACACCATTAAAAATCAAAGTTGATTCTATATATGACATTTTTCAATTATTTTTTCAAAAATACCAAGAACATCCTTACTTTCTTCTTTCCTCACATTCATCACATGTAGTACGTTTTGATGGCATTCGCTATCTGTAGGTGCACTATAACGAAATGGGAATTAGCATTTGTACAAACCTGAAATGACTGTGTTCAGCTCCTGAAATGTTTCTGTTCTGAATAGTGAATACCGTTTCAGTTCTGAAATGCTCTGAAATGTAATTGGTTTCAGTTTTCATTTAGCTCTGAAAATGTCCACAGTAATCATTTCTGAAATTTCAGGTTCGATCTGGTGCAATAGGCCTAGTCATTCAGATATTTCCTAAAATTTAGCTGCTCATATTTTCTTATCAGGTCAATTTTCCGCCTTTGAAGCTTTTAGTTCTGCAAAGTTTTGAGTTTGGTACATGTTCTTTTCAGTTCAGTTTGCTGCTTAAATTTGCTTGAGGTTTGTATCTGTTCTTTGGTGCTAAATTGAAGGTGGTGTTCGACTGTAATTATAATCGCAATAGGTACAAGATCATTTCACATCTATGTAATTAGAAAATTAGAGTTGAGTTTATATTACGTGTGCAATTTTCCCGAAAAATAAGGGGTTTGCTCACGTGTGAATTCTTGTATTTGAATTGGAAGCACAAGTAACCTAGTAAGCTTGTCATGACCCCATAAATTGATGGATTCGTATCCTTTTCCATTAATTTAAAAGGGATGTGTCATGACAAGCTTGCCAGAGAACAAAGAAAAATGCTTGACGGTTTCTCTGTATACTTGACAACCTTTTACAAAGGCAGAATTTGATGACGAGGGAACACCACTAAGGCATCAAGCTGTGAGATGCTCCTCCAAAACAAGGGGAATAATGCGTGGAATAAGTTCTGTATTCCTTTTTGTGAAATAAAGAGTATCCTGAATTATCGACGCGTCTATCTTTCTGTTTGTGAACAGGCCGTCTAGACGAAAAGCTGTCCAGACTTTGTTTGATGTGATGTGGTCAACGTATAAGAATTTGCGGCCATGTTCTTTGCCTTTGTGTAAATGCTAACCGGCCTAGTTTTACCCTTTCGCACAAATGGTAAGCGCACAAATATTTAATCCACGCTCTGAAGAAATGAAACATGTAGATGATTTCCCCCTCTTTTTTCTTTGACTCAATACCAAAAGAAACTCAGATAATTACTACAATCAAGTTACTACGAAAAAAAGAATAAGTGGCACAACCTCATATGACTATTTGAATTCTCGCTTTGCCACTCAAACAAGGACTACAACCAACAAAGAATTTTGTGAACTGTGAAGAGGAGTGCTTCTATACATCTCTACTCCACTCAGAAAATTTCACATATCTTCAAGTACTTGTGGTTAGTTATGGATTACTCCTTGGACTTTCCATTTGCTTTATAATTTATGTAATTTTCTTTTCTTTTTGATGGAGCATATTTGCAATAAACAAATTTGTTTTGGAGATTGTGGTCAGATCAGATCAGTAGGAATGCACTTAAAAGTTCTAACTCTTTGCTGCCACAAAAATGACATCGTATTGTAGTTCACATGTTTTGGTGAAGTTAGTGGTGTGTAGTGGCTGATGTCTGTTAGCTTGACCAGTGGAGTTGAATCTTTCTTAGTGATCAGAAGCATCTCCAAAAGTGATCATCGAGGAGAAAGAAATCTAACGATTGATGTAACTGCCGATATCTTGTTGACTGATGCCCTTCCTCACTCAACAGCACTAGCAACAGTGCGTAGCAATTTATAAAGATTGAACTTTTTTGTTCAAAGAGTGCTTCTATGTGTAAGACCGAAAGTTGTATGAAACAACATACACTTTCAGGTGGGCTCCATGCATAAGGTGAAACTGAGCTATGTCCGAAAATGCTAAGAAATATTAGGAGGTGTTTGCTGTTGCATCTAGGCCTTTCATGCCTAACCCTGATGTGTTTTGATGGTTGATGATAATAAGTATTTTTGGACTAACTATGTGTTTGAGTTAGTGTTACAGATTTCAGACAACCACACAAAAAGCGAGGGCTGGTGATCAAAATGTTGAAGTTCAATTTAAGTCGTTCAAAAGCATAAGAAGACGCAAAAAGAAATTGTTTTAGCTGGACTAAACTGATGCATTGAGGTATGTTGTAGTTCTAGGTTTACCGATCTCAGGGTGCATGAAGATCGATCGGTTTAAGGATTTTATTCTTAGTTTAAACCGTACTATAAAGAGGGGACGCAAATTCTCTCTACATCTCCAATTATACCGAGAAAAATCTAAGTCAATGCACGCATATCATTATCTGTGGTTTTTCGACAATTTGTTTTGATATATTGAATTTTGTCAACAGTTGAGGTTTTTACTTCTTGAGAAAGATCTGAAAAGATCTAATTTTTGTTGCTGTTGTCAAAAATGTTCTTCTCGAAAATATCTTCAAAACAAAACTGAAATCATTTGAATCAGATCTCTGGATTTTGAGCTTTCTCTGTTTTTATCTAGACTGACTGTCAGTGTTGGTAACTGACTGTCAGTATGAATGTCAGTTAGTGCAAACTGACAAATCTCAAGAGAGCATGTTTTTCTGTCTCAGACTTTTTTGTACTAAACTGACTGTCAGTATGAGTATACTGACTGTCAGTGTGGGTTTCGACCACAGAGAGTTTTTGAGTTAGTTTTTATTCTGTTTTTCTCTGTGTTACTGAAACTGAGACTGACTGTCAGTTTGGGCAGTAAATTTTTGCTGTTATCTGCTTCAACGGTTATAAAGTTTTTAGCCGTTGCTTTTCCCTGTTGATTTTGTGGACACTGACTGTCAGTCTTTGTAACTGACTGTCAGTATGGACTGTTTCTTTTTTACCGTTTTAGTCCACAACGTTCGAGCTGTTGTGATCCTGTTTTTACTCTTTCTGGTGATACACTAGACTGACTGTCAGTTTGTGAAACTGACTGTCAGTCTTGGTTACTAATTTTCAGCTCGAGCACAAACGGCTCTTTTGACCACGAAGACTATAAATAGAGGTGTTGAGCTGCTGTTTTAACACAAGCAAATACAGCAACATAGCCTTTCATACTTTCTCACTAGTGCTTCTTCGTTTTACTAATAACTTGATCTTTTGATCGAGTCGTGAGAGTTTTAGTCACATCGAGCATATTGTTCTTGCATTCCCATTTCTAGATATTTTCTCGGTGTGCATTGGAGGCCTAGAGTAGACCTTGCTTCTTATTACTCTTGGTGAGCGCCCTCACCTAGACGGTTCGGAGGTGGAAATCGCTGATCTCTCCAAATCGGAGATTGTCGGAGAGACGCGATAACTTGTAAAAGGCTTGGTGCTCGCCTTTCCGGAGGGGACAAGGAGCAACCTTAGTAGATAGTGTCCTGTGTGGATACTGAAGCTATACTCAAGGACTGAGTGCTTCAACGAGGACTAGTGGAGACTGGGTGTGTCTCCGATACCTCGGGATATATCGGTTTCAATCTCTTATCTTTTACTATTACTTGCTTTACCTTAATTTGGATTTTCATTTGCAAAAACAAATTTTCAAAGTCTCCTATTCACCCCCTCCCCCTCTAGTCGACATCCTGATCCAACACGTGGTATCAGAGCCAGGTTTCTCATTTATAAGCCTCACCGCTTAGAGAGAGGATGTCGTCTACTGATGGCTTTAATCTGGGTCACACTAGCCGTGCGCCTATCTTTGATGGGACCAACTATCCCTACTGGAAAGTGCGTATGTCTGTATTTCTAGAAGCCATGGGATTAGATGTCTGGTTGATTGTTAAAGTTGGTTTTTCTCCTCCGGATGATCCGGAAAGCTATACTGAAGATGATAAGAGAAAACAACATCTGAATGCTCGTGCTTTAAATGCTTTATTTACTGGTTTATCTCTAAATGAATTTAATCGTGTAAGCAACTTGAATACTGCTCACAAAGTTTGGAAAACTTTAGAAGAAATATATGAAGGAACTACTAAAGTAAAAGAGGCTAAACTTTTAATGGTTAGACAAAAGTATGAAACTTTCAAAATGTCTTCTTCTGAATCTGTTGATTCCATGTTTACTAGATTGAATAATATTGTGAATGAACTTAAAGGTCTTGGTGTTATCTTTACTGATCTGGAAATTGTCAGAAAAATGCTTCGAGCTCTCCCAGAAAGCTTTGACACTCTTGTAACAGTTTTGACAAACTCCGATCTTTCTACAACTTCACCTACTGATCTCTATGGAAATTTGATTACCCATGAAATGCACAAAAAGGAGAAGAAGGAACTAAACGAAACCTCTGATACAAAGAAAAAGACGGAGGCTTTCAAAGCAAATTCCAAGGACGGCACAAGTGAAGGTTCCTCCGATGAAGACTTGGCTCTCTTGGTAAGAAATACTCAACGTCTTCTTCGCAGGTTACACAAGAAGGGAGTAAGCATCGACACTCGTCCAAAAGGTTCAAGACCAACAAACTTCAAAGATGTGATATGCTATGAATGTCATGAAAAAGGACATATAGCATCAAGATGTCCGAACAAGAACAAATCTACGGATAAAAAGAAGAAGAACTTCAAGAAGAAGTTTAACACTCCTAAAAAGGCATGCTTTGGCGAATGGATGTCTGGAGGTGAGAATTCCGACTCCGACTCTGATGATGAGAGATGTACAAAGAAATTAGCCGGAATCGCCCTCAAAAATTCATCAAGCTCTCCAGTTTGCCTTATGGCAAAAAGGAATGAAAAGGTAACTTCTTTTGATCCCTCCTATGATGATCTAGTTGAAATGTTAAATGAAATCAATGAGGCCTATGGCAAAACTAAAAGAAAATATAAGACCCTTAAGGAAGAATTTTCAACTCTTTATGATCAACACTCTGAATTAAAGGAATCCTATGAAATGCTCTTATGAAATATGTCTCAAATTTGTCTTGTAAAGCTGGCATTGGTACTTCTTGTGATGATATTGATAATTTTCAACTAGATATACCATGCGCTTCAAATGAATCCATTCTCTGTGAAAACATTAAACTTAAATCTCAAGTTAAAAAATTAGAAAAAGGGTTAGAAAATAGCTATAAAGGTAAAATATCTCTTGACCTAATTTTAGGTAGTCAAAGATGCACCTTTAGAAAAGAAGGTCTAGGATATTTTCCTAAGAAAGATAAAAAGATAAAAATTAGAACTGTTTTCACAAAAGCATGTAACCTGTTTTGTCATAAATGCCATGAAGTAGGTCATTCACATGATTCATGCCCTCTTATGACATCTGCATATTTTGATGTTTGTTACATGCTAAAACGATCAAAGAAAGGTTATGCTATTGCAAAGTATATTGGTGCACCAATGATGAACAAAAGAAAAAAATTTATTTGGGTGCCCAAAACTTTGATCGCTAATATTAAAGGACCCAGAAGTGTTTGGGTACCAAAATCAATTTAAATTCTTTTGCAGGTAAACTACAAAAATGGTGGACGTCATTGGGTGCTTGATAGCGGATGC
Source organism: Pharus latifolius (assembly GCA_019359835.1). Taxonomy (NCBI): domain Eukaryota; kingdom Viridiplantae; phylum Streptophyta; class Magnoliopsida; order Poales; family Poaceae; genus Pharus; species Pharus latifolius. The sequence goes on from CM033319.1 coordinate 3,346,283, forward strand.
TCCGAGCACATGACCGGAAACGCCAAACTGTTCACCACAATCAAAGACAATTCCGACGAACATCAAAAGATCACCTTTGGAAATAATCGTCAAGGAAGCGTGACAGGTTTGGGTAAAGTTGCCATTTCAAATGATTTAACAATTTCAAATGTGCTTTTGGTTGAATCTTTGAATTTTAATTTGCTTTCAGTTGCACAAATTTGTGATCTTGGTTTCCGCTGTATCTTTTATCCAAATGAAGTTTTGGTTGAAAATTTAAAAGACAATTCTTTGATTTTTAAAGGTTTTCGTCATGAAAATTTATATCTAGTTGATTTCTCTTCAAAAGATACATCTCTTGCAACATGTCTTGTCTCACAAACATCTAAAGGATGGTTATGGCATCGGAGACTTGCTCATGTTGGAATGCATCAACTTAAAAAGCTTTTCAAACGTGATTTAGTTATTGGCTTAAAGGATGTGGTCTTTGAAAAGGATAAACCTTGTAGCGCTTGTCAAGCAGGCAAGCAAATAGCTACCACACATCCAACTAAGCGAATACTTTCTACAAGCAAACCTTTGGAACTTTTGCATTTGGATTTATTTGGACCTTCAGAGTTCCAAAGTATTGGGGGAAATAGTTATTGCTTTGTTATTGTTGATGATTTCACTCGTTTTACTTGGGTTTTCTTTATTTCTCAAAAATCTGAAACCCCCGATGTTTTCAAAAGTTTTGCAAAACGTGTTTCTAATGAATTCGAATTATCCATCAAGAAAATCCTTAGTGATCATGGTGGAGAGTTCGTTAATTCAACTTTATTTGATTTTTGCGACTCTCTTGGAATCAAACATGAATTTTCCACATCCTACACTCCACAGCAAAATGGAGTTGTTGAAAGGAAAAATCGAACATTAATAGAGATGGCAAGAACCATGTTATGTGAGTATAATACTCCTATTCGCTTCTGGGCAGAAGCAGTTCACACAGCTTGCTATTCTATTAATCGACTCTATTTGCATCCTCTTTTGAACTTGACACCTTATGAACTTCTTTTTGGAAGAAAACCAAATATTTCATATTTTCGTGTTTTTTGTTGTAAATGTTACATCTTAAGAAAAAGAAACTTTGGTGGAAAATTTCAAAGAAAAGTTGATGAGGGTTTTCTAGTTGGTTTTTCTACCACTAGCAAAGCCTATCGTGTTTTCAACAAAACGTCTAGTTGTATTGAGGAATCTTGCGATATTGAGTTTGATGAATCTAATAACTCGCAAGAAGAGCAAGCTGTTCATGACACTTCAGGTGAAATTCAAGAACCTTTGAAAGAACTTACCATTGAAGAAGCTGAGGAAGTTGATCAAGATAATGATGGAAGTGAAGACAACAATGAACAACCTGGACCTCCTGTGCAAGTTGAGTCTGCTGCAGAAGAAGCAGCACAAGAAGAAGCGCCAAGCCAGCATAGAACAATTATCAAGGATCACCCTTTGAACCAAGTTCTGGGTGATATTAGTAAGGGTGTTCTAACTCGATCTCGTATTGCTTCTTTTTGTGAACATCATTCATTTGTTTCTTCTTTAGAACCTACATGTGTTAGTGAAGCTCTAGATGATCCTGACTGGGTAAATGCTATGCATGATGAATTAAATAATTTTACTAGAAATAAAGTCTGGAACTTAGTAGAAAGACCTAAGGATCATAATGTCATTGGAACAAAATGGGTTTTCAGAAATAAGCAAGATGAAAATGGACTAGTAATTAGAAACAAGGCTCGTCTTGTTGCTCAAGGTTTCACTCAAGTCGAAGGTTTAGATTTTAGTGAAACTTTTGCTCCTGTGGCGAGACTTGAAGCAATTAGAATTCTTCTTGCTTATGCTTCTCATTTTAACATTAAACTTTTTCAAATGGATGTTAAAAGTGCTTTTCTAAATGGTGAAATTTCAGAACTTGTATTTGTAGAACAACCTCCCGGGTTTGAAGATCCAAAATTTCCAAACCATGTTTTTAAACTAACGAAAGCTCTGTATGGCCTCAAACAAGCTCCTCGAGCTTGGTATGAACGCCTTAGAGATTTTCTTCTTTCTAAAGGTTTTTAAACTGGGAAGGTTGACACAACTCTGTTCGCCAAGAAAATAGATGATGATTTATTTATTTGCCAAATTTATGTGGATGACATAATTTTTGGATCTACTAATGAATATTTTTGTCAAGAATTTGGAGATATGATGTCTAGGGAGTTCGAGATGTCCATGATTGGTGAGCTGAGCTTCTTCCTTGGACTTCAAATCAAGCAACTCAAGAACGGTACGTTCGTGAGTCAAACAAAGTACGTGAAGGACCTGCTCAAGCGCTTTGGGATGAAAGAAGCTAAGGCTATCAAGACCCCCATGGCTACAAATGGACACCTCGACATGGACAGAAATTCAAAATCAGTAGATTCTAAACTCTATAGGTCTATGATTGGTAGTCTTTTATATCTTACAGCATCTAGGCCTGATATCATGTTTAGTGTGTGTTTATGTGCTAGATTTCAGTCAGAACCTAAGGAATGTCATTTAACTGCTCTTAAAAGAATCCTTAGGTATTTAAAATGTTATCCCAGTTTAGGCCTTTGGTACCCTAAAGATGCAAATTTTGAATTAATTGGGTATTCTGATTCTGATTATGCTGGGTGTAAGATTGATCGAAAGAGCACATCTGGCAGCTGTCAGCTGTTGGGGAGATCATTAGTATCATGGTCATCTAGGAAGCAAAACTTAGTTGCTCTCTCAACAGCTGAAGCTGAATACGTGTCTGCAGGTAGTTGTTGTGCTCAATTATTATGGATGAAACAGACATTTTTGGATTATGGAATTAAATTTGATAAAGTGCCACTTCTGTGTGATAATGAAAGTGCCATTAAAATTACTAATAATCCTGTTCAACATTCTAGAACTAAGCATATTGAAATACGGCACCATTTCATAAGAGATCATGTGGCAAAAGGAGATATTGATCTTAGTCATGTAAGAACAGATCTTCAACTAGCAGATATCTTCACCAAACCACTAGATGAATCCAGGTTTTGCTTTCTTAGAGGTGAACTAAATATTATAGATGTTTCAAATGCTAGTTGATAAAGTGATTTTTTTATTAACTTCTTCATACTATTGATTGCTTATAATATATATATATTGGATATATTTTATTATTAAATATTTTCTCCCTTAGAGCTCTCTCCTGGTCGAAGTCATAACTGACTGTCAGTTATAAAAACTGACAGTCAGTTTTTATAACTGACAGTCAGTATAGTGTTGTTTCTTGGTCGTAGGGTTCTGGTCGTTTTGAAGTCTCACACTGACTGTCAATATTCAACACTGACTGTCAGTCTCAGCACTTGATTTTATTGAACTGACATTCAGTGTACCACACTGACTGTCAGTTTTTAAAATTAAGTGACTAGACTGACAGTCAGTTTGTGAAACTGACTGTCAGTTTGGGTCCTTAAAACCCTAAACCGAGCTTTCTTTTTATCTTCTTCGGCCGCCGTTTTTGTTGTCATCACCGTCACCGTCGCCGTCGCCGTTGCTCCTCCTCATCGCCGTCGCCGTCGCCATCGCCGTTGTCTCGTCGTCCTTCTCCCGTCGTGAGCTCTCTCTCTCTCCTCCTTCTTCTTCTTCTTCTTCTTCTTCTTCTTCGTTATTTTTTTTCTTTCTTTCTTTCTCTCTTTAATTCTTTCTTTTCTTTCTACTAATCCGAAATTGCTTTTCTTTTTTCTTTCCATGATCTGCAATAGCACTATATCTTCACAATCTTTGCAAAATTCCCTCTCAAATCCCCACAAAAAAACTCGTCATTTCTCAGTTCGCCGGTTCTAGGTTGGAACTGACAGTCAGTTACTCAAACTGACTCAAACTGACTGTCAGTTCATAAGACTGACTGTCAGTCTGAACCCTGAAAACAAAAATTTTTGTTTTCTCCACCCTTGTTCATCCTTGCATTTCTTCAGCTATTCACTATGTCTGATCAGCCTCATCGCCGCGTTGCTCGACGCAAGACCGTTGCGTCCAGTAGCAGGCCTTCGGGCCAGTCCTCTGGGGCTCGGCGTTCCCCCTCTCCAGAGCGTGTCCCCGTGAACTATTCGCGGTGGAACGCTAGTCGGCTTTGGACTCTTCGACAGCCGAACCCCTATCTATCTCCTCGTCCTTCTGGCACGGATGCCTCGCCACGTACCACCTTCTACACCATCGCTCAGTTCGACATGTTTGAGAGCATCTACTCTCACATGCCCTTCTTTGTTCATCGTTCTGTCTCTTGGCAGACGATAGTTTCTCGCACTGGCATCGCTTCTCTTTCTGATGCTTTTGCCTCTGTAGGGATCCGAGACTTGGTCTCTGATTCTTCTTTGACCTGGGCAGAGGAGCCCATTAGGCAGTTCTATGCCACCCTCCACATTTCTCCTCAGCGTGACTCACTGACCTTTATGACCGGCCTCCAGGTATACACGGTCACAAAGGAGCAGCTTGAGGCTGCTTTAGGACTGGTTCGTCCTGCTTCAGGGCGCCAGCTCCACACTTTACCTGATCTTGAGCATCGTGAGGTCGCTATGCTCTACTCCGGCGCCTTCCAGGTTCGTCACATTGCCGGCATGCGCCGCGATGTTGACCTGGCGCTGAAGATTCTTCGCCTCACTCTTCTTCCGATCACAGGTGACCGCGCCAGGGTCACCTACATCACTCTCCATGTTCTCATCTCGATCTTTCGAGAGGAGCCCTTCGACATCGCTGATCTCATCATTAGTGAGCTTCAGCACGTTCTTCTCTCTCCTCGTCGTCGCCTGGTGTATGCCCCATACATCATGGCACTACTGCTCCACATTCGAGCAGTAGACACCGCTCTTCCTCGCCCTCATCAGCTTTTGGCCTTCTTTCCCCCTGGCCAGGCTGATCGTCGCCTGGGCACTCGTCCTTCAGCTCCTAGTGCTCCCTCCTCAGCCTCTGATGATGAGGAGGATTCTGAGGACGCGACTGCAACTCCAGCTTCTGCCTCTGCTCCTGCCCCTTCTAGCAGCTCCCGCACAGCTTCCTCTCTTGCATCTCTGCAGGTGTCTCTTGACCAGGTCATTCAGACACAGCAGGTGATCCAGAGTACCTTGGCAGCTCAGCAGGAGATACTTCAGCAGATACTGCAGCGACTTCCAGCTCCTGATGCTGCGATGGCATCTGCTTCCCTTGCTCCTCGCAAGAGGGCACGGCCTGCAGTTTCTTCACCAGCATCATCTGCCGGCACCGCTCCAGTTCCAGCAGGACCTGCATCTCCCGCCGTCGTACCTTCCGCGTCTCCTACAGCTTCCGGAGGCACTGAGGTTCTAGGAGACTCAGATGACCAGGAGTAGATTAGGATTAGTTTCTCATGATTAGGCCTCCCTTTTTGTGCTTGATGCCAAAGGGGGAGAGATGGATGATGTTATGATATTTTGTTTAGATGGATGAATATTTTATATGATTATGATATGTTGATGATGTTATGATATTTTGTTTAGATGGATGAATATTTTGTGATATGATTATGATATGTTTGTTTTCTATGAGATTTTTGATGCGATGATGCGATGAGATTTGTTCTTACATTTGTATGAGATATCAATGTGCTCTGACGTGATTTGTGGTTCTCTCTCTTATGCTATGATATGCTCTGATACATCTTGAGGGATGTGCACACTTTCAGGGGGAGATTTTTGCACAAAATCAGGGGGAGTATTAGTTGGTATTAGTTTATTAACTTGTTGTCATCAATCATCAAAAAGGGGGAGATTGTTGCATCTAGGCCTTTCATGCCTAACCCTGATGTGTTTTGATGGTTGATGATAATAAGTATTTTTGGACTAACTATGTGTTTGAGTTAGTGTTACAGATTTCAGACAACCACACAAAAAGCGAGGGCTGGTGATCAAAATGTTGAAGTTCAATTTAAGTCGTTCAAAAGCATAAGAAGACGCAAAAAGAAATTGTTTTAGCTGGACTAAACTGATGCATTGAGGTATGTTGTAGTTCTAGGTTTACCGATCTCAGGGTGCATGAAGATCGATCGGTTTAAGGATTTTATTCTTAGTTTAAACCGTACTATAAAGAGGGGACGCAAGTTCTCTCTACATCTCCAATTATACCGAGAAAAATCTAGGTCAATGCACGCATATCATTATCTGTGGTTTTTCGACAATTTGTTTTGATATATTGAATTTTGTCAACAGTTGAGGTTTTTACTTCTTGAGAAAGATTTGAAAAGATCTAATTTTTGTTGCTGTTGTCAAAAATGTTCTTCTCGAAAATATCTTCAAAACAAAACTGAAATCATTTGAATCAGATCTCTGGATTTTGAGCTTTCTCTGTTTTTATCTAGACTGACTGTCAGTGTTGGTAACTGACTGTCAGTATGAATGTCAGTTAGTGCAAACTGACAAATCTCCAGAGAGCATGTTTTTCTGTCTCAGACTTTTTTGTACTAAACTGACTGTCAGTATGAGTATACTGACTGTCAGTGTGGGTTTCGACCACAGAGAGTTTTTGAGTTAGTTTTTATTCTGTTTTTCTCTGTGTTACTGAAACTGAGACTGACTGTCAGTTTGACACACTGACTGTCAGTTTGGGCAGTAAATTTTTGCTGTTATCTGCTTCAACGGTTATAAAGTTTTTAGCCGTTGCTTTTCACTGTTGATTTTGTGGACACTGACTGTCAGTCTTTGTAACTGACTGTCAGTATGGACTGTTTCTTTTTTACCGTTTTAGTCCACAACGTTCGAGCTGTTGTGATCCTGTTTTTACTCTTTCTGGTGATACACTAGACTGACTGTCAGTTTGTGAAACTGACTGTCAGTCTTGGTTACTAATTTTCAGCTCGAGCACAAACGGCTCTTTTGACCACGAAGACTATAAATAGAGGTGTTGAGCTGCTGTTTTAACACAAGCAAATACAGCAACATAGCCTTTCATACTTTCTCACTAGTGCTTCTTCGTTTTACTAATAACTTGATCTTTTGATCGAGTCGTGAGAGTTTTAGTCACATCGAGCATATTGTTCTTGCATTCCCATTTCTAGATATTTTCTCGGTGTGCATTGGAGGCCTAGAGTAGACCTTGCTTCTTATTACTCTTGGTGAGTGCCCTCACCTAGACGGTTCGGAGGCGGAAATCGCTGATCTCTCCAAATCGGAGATTGTCGGAGAGACGCGATAACTTGTAAAAGGCTTAGTGCTCGCCTTTCCGGATGGGACAAGGAGCAACCTTAGTAGATAGTGTCCTGTGTGGATACTGAAGCTATACTCAAGGACTGAGTGCTTCAACGAGGACTAGTGGAGACTGGGCGTGTCTCCGATACCTCGGGATATATCGGTTTCAATCTCTTATCTTTTACTATTACTTGCTTTACCTTAATTTGGATTTTCATTTGCAAAAACAAATTTTCAAAGTCTCCTATTCACCCCCTCCCCCTCTAGTCGACATCCTGATTCAACATTTGCATCAGAGGTTTTACTCGCGATTTTATATACTCATGTAAAAAATATATTATTTGTTGTTTGATTGGATCATTTCGTAATCACAATACATATATTTTAAATACATACAATACAAACTGTATGAGATTTATTTGTAGTTCATTCGACCTCCAACTTTACTATTTTTTAAAACTCATTATAATTATAATTGTAAATTAATTGTCAATGGCAATGCTATGATAAGGACATACATTACATATGAATGATTGAAACAAAAGATTTTTTTTTATTCAAGTGGCTATTTGGTTCTCGTCTTTGAATGAAAAGATGAACAGCGATCGAAAGAGGAAAAAATTGTGACTTGCTTTCACTTTATGCATATTTGGTTGCCGATCATGTAATAAAGAGCTTGCACCAACCGGTTGTCATTCAGTCAGTGTGGCAAATGTTGTATGATTAAATGTCATGATTCAATTCTATCAACTATATATTATATAATTATTTATAGATTTTCTAAAATTTGATGATTTAATTTTTGTTATTTCATACCTCTTTAGAAAACTGAAATAACCAATTCTTTCTGTTCTCTTAAAAAATATAATAAAGAGTTTCCACAATTAATACCTTTCTGGTTCTGTCTGTTCTCTTGACTGTTGCAAGGCCTTTTTCCTGATTTGTTTTAGTATTACAAAATTGTTTGATGTGATCTTAGTTTTTTCACTTGAATTTTCCAAACATCTTAAATTTTTAGTCTTATTTGTTTCAATGTCTTATTGAATTTTATATTGTTATGATTTTTGAAACATAAAGTGCCACATAAATGCCATGTCAGCAGTTCAAAGTCTCGGACCTCATGCATGGGGATGAATATTATGTAAGAAACTCCTTACATGTAGGAAAATCTCTGAAATCATCGGATCTTATGTGAATGGTTCTCGATGTATTTTACCCCACGTATCCGAAACTATCAATGTGAAATCCAATAATTTCAGAAACCTTCCTAACTTTTCTACACAGTTTTGGTCCCGTGCATGGGCTCTACTTGAAAGCCACGACATGATAAAAGCATAAAAAAAATCAAGAAAGTGCTTATTGCAATTTTTCAAAAATATTTGGGATAAAATGAAGGTATTTATAATTTAGAGTAATTAAATATTGGATGAATGTAATGATTTTTTTATTTGTAATTTTCTCATTAATTAATGTTATCTTGCAGACCAAATCATAAATACATAGATATAGAAAGTTGTAACCCACAAATTATGCTAGTGTTTGAAGCAGGCTTTTCAACGCGTCCACATCGCCCCATTCATCTAGCCCGTTGGATTGGTACTGTTGGGCCATCTCCTCTGCTCATCAGCGCACTTATGTGGTGGCCGCGGGATCTCGCTGATTTGTATCTAGGCCGTCCATGCGCACTATGGTGGATTCAGAAGCTCCCGCCGCTACATGCGTCCACATTGCCTTTTTTATTTCGTTTGTTCGATCTGCACACTTCCGTGCAAACTCTGCATCTGCGTCACTTGTGCCCACTGTAGCCTTGGTGCATGTCCCGCACTACCCTGGGCGTGTGGCCTGGTGTCCCATGGTCGACTGACACATGTGTCACTATTTGTGCACCGTCGCTATTGCCACATGTCGTCCCATTTCATTCTCTTGTGTCTTTGACGCATGCCCTATCATCATTGTTGATAGCCATCAATGAGGTGCCCAATAGCCTTGCGCCGTGTGTCTTTTGTCCCTCGGCGTTGTCACTAGCTTGCCCAATAGTCGTCTCCCTGTTTGTCACGCTGTCTCTTCCCTTGGTTTTTCCTGCACCCCTTCATCAAATCCCACTGCCTTGTATACCCTACACCCCCGCTTGATCACCTCTCTTCCTCATTGCCCACGCTTTCCCCAACATGGTCCTGTCGTCGCAGATTTGGCATTGCAATCCATCCCCGACAACGGTAGCCCCCTTCAACCTCTATCTCTTTGTGTGGTACCTCAATCCTTACCCAAATCTAGCCCCCTCCTTGCATTGCCCATGATGTGGGATCCTTAGACACCATCACGGCTTATCCTGCGGCCAGTCTGGTCCCCTCTTTTCCTCCTCTTGGTCCCCTGTCATCCTGATCTTGACGGAACCACCAAAGCATTCTGCCAGGGGCCTCAGCACCCCTTGCCAATGGTGGCCCTTTACGGCCTTTGACCATTGTGCCTTCGAGTGCTCCACTGCACAACACTGAGCCTCCATCTCCGCAACTCCGCATCCTTCGCAGCTTTATCAGAGCCCCATCCTCTAAATCTCTACTGAGCTGTGGCTCGCTAGCTCCACCTGACCACTAACCATGTTGGCCATTGGGCCACTGGTTGCAACTGCTGTCACCATCGCGTGCAGCTTGTGCGTTGCACCATCTCATCTTTGCTCACGTACACTCCCCCCTCCCTTTCATGCCTTCTTCCTTTCTTCTCTCTTTCTAATGTAGTTTGCCCCTCGAGTGTGTGAGATAATTTAAACCAAAGTCTGATTTTTTACTTTTTTTGTTGATATTGTTGGATATTCCTTCTGCTATATTTTTGTTGTGTTTGGTTGTTGAACGCAAAGTTTGAGACAAAAAAATGCATCTAAAAGGGTTTCCTTGAATGAATATAACAAATTGTAGCCAAATGGTCTCACATTTTCTAATTTGTCATGTTTTTTGAGTGGCTGACATAGGCACATAATGTTCATCAAGCAAGTTAATCCTTTTAGTTCATGCATCTCAACATGCATCTCAAGCACCCTTTCGAACTAACCTATGCATGTTGAGCCAGGCACAAGATAGCATAGGTTAGTCAGTGTCGACGATTGGAATAAAATTCCAATCCAAACTTACACAAGATCAAAGATTCACATGGGGAAGCACTTCTAATAAACACCCAAAGGAAGAATCGCCAAGATAGATGCACTAGAGACACAGGAATTATACAGGTTTGAGACCTCAAGGTTGAGTAATAGCCCTACTCCTGTTGTGATTTCACTAAGAGTACAAAGGATTACAAAGAAGAATAAGAGATGTTCTCGAATGAACTAAAACATATCTCCTATTCTCTAAACTGTGTGAGACTCCGTTTTTCCTCCTCTTTCCCCCCTTCTCCTTGTCCTCAAACTCCTCCTTTTATAGCTTGTCGAAGTAGTCAGTTACAGAGTTGAATGGTCGCCGGGCGAAAAACGTGCTCCGGTCATTGATGGGTAATTACAAGTGGCTGCGCGTTTATGATTGCTTGCGCATTCATCCTCGTATCCAATGGTGGTGGTCGAATAAGCATAACCGTTGGGTGTAGTCGAATGGTCATGACCACCAAGTATGGTTGAATAAATATAACCATCTGATCTGGTCGAATGAGCTTAACCATCTGTCCGTTGGATCCAAAGACCGTGGTCGGTAGTCGAGTTTTCGACCAGTCCTTCTGCTTTTGGTTCACCGATAAGGTTATAGTACTCGTTTAGTCGTGTATTGACTACGACCTCATCTCTACGACCAAGGTGGTCGTAGATAACAGAGTCCTTTCGACTATGAATTCTTTGGGAGATAAGTGTTATAATCATAAGGGTTAGTGATCGTATTTACATGGTAAACATCTGTAAGGTTCAGATTAAGTCTAGAATACCTTGGACTTCCTTTATTGTCTCTTCCTGAAATGTCTTTAGGGTCATAGGAAGGAAGTTTGTTTGTTTCTCTCTTCGTGGTCTTGTTTGAACACTAAAGGATATTCATCAATCACCGTTAGTCAGAAATCCTCCGCTGACATCTCATAATAAAATGACTTTTGCATGTAGGCAGAGCGGTCGAACATGATCTTTTATCTGGCTAATATATACAATATTCTAATTCTAAAAAACATCAGTATAGATGATTAAACTATATGATAATATTATATTGAAGAACACTGTGTAGTTGATATTTTCGAACCATACATATGCTTCCATATTTATAGTCTCAGTGTATTGAAATTCAAATAGAAGATCAATTTTAATAATAAATAGAAATCAATTCCTATCAAACTTGATTGCAGATAATATATATTGTTTAAATTAAATATTATAGTTTCATATGGGCGGTTGAAAATCAATCAACGAAAATCCTATCTCAACAAATTGTGATTTCCTTGAACCAAAAAAATTTGAATAGAGGTGGTGTTGCTGCATAATTGGTTATTTTTCCCATTCAGATTGATCATGCACCTCAATTTTGGATGACCACTGCTTGCCTTGCAATCTTTCATGCCTCCATGCAGGGTTGGTTTGGTGCGGGCGCGTGATGGTCTGCTCACTGGTCCTTTTAGCTCTCTACGGTATGCCCAGGTCCCATTGTATGCTATATTCTTTTCTTTGTTATGTCCCATGCATACTCACAGTACACGCAATACTGTTTTATTATCTACCAACGATGGTGGCTTTGTAATTCTTATCTGTTCTTTGTTATTGCCTCCATTTCTGTTGTTTCCCTTTCTTGTTTGTTTTATTAGTTGTTAGGCATTAATCTATTGGTTGATGAAATGATTGCTCCATTTGTTGATGACGCTGTAATGTGCGATGGCTTACTCATGATGTATAGATTTCATATATTAGCCTTACATAATTTTCTATTTTACTTAATTTACACATACCATGCATGCTTCAATTTTATATGCAGGATGTAGCTTTAATAATCGTTTTTTCTCCTCTTTTCATCCATCTTCGTATAAATTTGAATGTACTCATGATGTATACATACTGTATGTAGATTAAATGGCAACATCATCCTGTCATTGACCCAAAAAGTTATCTTATTTCGGATTGCTTTCTTTGATATTTTATTATTCCCTATATGCATTTTTGTTATTACAATTATGATTCATTTTTCCCGCATCAACGAAAAATTACCTTATTCATACTGCTTTCTTTGATATTTAATTATCCTTTATATGTATTTTTGTTATTGCAATTAAGATTCATTTTTTTTCCGCAGCAACGCGCCGGTCCTTCCTAGTTTGCCATAAAAACTGGTGCAATTGACAGTTGTATTACTGTTGTGCAACACAAAAGATGGATCGGCTTTTCAAAGCTAAAATAAGCAATAGGTCCGTATATGCGGTGCAGAGCTCTTAGCAACAGTGCAATGCGCGTATCAATTAAGGCATGATGTAATGCAGCAGTTGGCGGCGAGTTAGGAGTTAGGACATGTACAGCCCATGTACTCGACTTTGGCCTAATTAAAATTAGACTAGTGTCTTTGCAAGAAGTCTATTTTATTTTTAGTCATGGGTAGGACCAACCAGACTTGACCTGGACTGTAGTGGGCCATGAATGAATTCAAGCTTTAGTGCCCTAATTCCAAAGATCATGGAGCATATGCGGGTTAATTTGGAGCCTGATTCCTACCATCTGTGAGACTTTAATTGGACTCTATCAGACAGTTTAATTGATGATTTAGTAGTTGAAATCCGAATAAATTTAGAAGAAATTTTGAGAATTTTAATTTTTTTCTATCTCAATCTAGAGTTTTGATTTTCTATCAAACATTCCCCAAAGCGGTGCTTCATAGATTGGCGAGTGATAACTAGTTTTAGCTGTTTTTCTTTGTGAGGATGATTCGTTGAGAAATCATCGTAATTACGTGGTTTGCCCACTGATTTGCCGTCTTCTATTTTAGTCTACCTCCGTGTGTCAGGAACACATTAACGGGATAAAGATCAGTGTGCTTGCTAAGTTAATGACGCATCGTAGAAAATTAGAACACGTACAAAGACCATTAGACCTCTCACGGCTCTCTCTCTGTTCCCTAAAAACTCTTCTAATGGACAGATCTTCTCAAACTTTCTTCAAATTGACGATAAGATAAAATTATTAGAAACTGATGATGAGAACTTTATTTTTGTCGGTATAGGTTTCGTATGAGAGAAATTGTTGAGCAGTTGCGTGCAGATCTTCATAAATGTTTGCCTTTGGAAATAATGCTACTAATTTTTTGTCTTTTTTGTTTGCGCGATTTCGCAACAATACCAAATACTACTCCTCTGTTTTTTTTTTCATGTCATGTTAGTTCTCTATATAGTTTAAAAAAAGTGATGTAAAATTACTCCTAATATTTTTTATTACAAATAATTGCAAGAGACTTTTTTCTATATCATTACAAAAATTTGAAATTATGATTTTTGAGAATGACAAAATGGGATTGTACTCTTGAGACATCTAGTAGCAAATACAAACTATTAAAATTTTGTAGCAGCATAAAAAAAATTACCCCCATAATTAATGGTTGAGTGATGTGATGTTTATGTATGCATTTTATGATAGAATCATATTTTATCTTGAAAACAACCAATCAAAAAAGAGTGGATATAGTAATATACTAAATGCCTAAATCATGATAGTACTTTTTTTTAAAAAAAATAAAACATAATTGTACAAATCAATATAAATCCAATTATTACTACAAACATACGTAAAATAATCATAATATATGTAGTCTTGAAAATATTATATCACAAATATGCTGAGTAGATATTTATCCTAATAGTTGCCCATCTAGCATCCAACAATATTCCTCCTCCTACATTGCAAAATAGCCCTATCTTTATCAGCTGGAAATAAATTCTTGTACATTATTAAATGTCTTGATGGCGATTGCAGCGGGAAACTTGCAGCGCTAACCGCGTGGAGAGGGAAGTCGACCAAAAGCCAGAGACGGAGACGCTGTTTTCCTAGTATTTCCACGGACGGTTCGATCGGTCCTAGCTAAAAAAAAAAAAAGCCCGAAACTTTGCCCTCACTTCACGGATGCGACGTGAGTGAGTGAGTCGGACTCCACGCCACTTGGGTGGGCAGTTGGGACCCCCGACACCGGCTCTCCCACGGCGCACACGCGACGAAACGAACAATCCAACATATCACACACATCCAGCTGGTTGATTGTTTGGTTGTACTACTGTGCGTGCATGTCTGTACTGCGTGGTGTGTACCACCGCTAGATCCAAGTTTGTGGTGTCGATTGCAACCACGTGAGTAGCTGGGATCCGCATCACCTGAAGGGGCTCCAACGATCGGGTGCTACATTGGACCACATATGATGGCGGCTTGCTCGTCTATTCTTTGAGTAGTTAATTTTATATCTTTTCATTGTATATGGATTCTCGTGATCTATATTAAATATTTCAATAAATATATAAATATAAAAAAAATACAAATAAACACATAGATAAAGAATAGATAGGCATATCACGTTTGTATAAAGGACAAAACGATTTTAACTTTGAGTCACCCGCTTGCAACTTATAAGTCATTACACACTCTAAATGGATCAATTCCACTGTTTGGTGAGAATGAAAGTTTTGCACTACCCTGGCTATGGAAGCAATGTTACATTCTACAAATTTTGAAAAAGAGATGAAATTTTGAAAACAACTTGGCACAAGTGTTAAGACAATTAAGTATTGTATCTATGGTCATAAATTCGACTATCATTAGGGTGGATTACGGATTTACGGGCAGGGGTAAACTGGGTTTATGTATTTTGTTGAAAGAGTTAACTTTTGTTGTGTATCTCAATACTTTAAAAATATATGGAATTATTTAAGTCATCATGTCATCATATTTCTTAAAAAAATATATTGTAATGTTGCATGTTATCAAAAGGTGCATGACTTGTGCTAAGATTGGCTGTATTTGCAATCTTGTAAACTTAATAATTAAGGTGCATAACTCTAGTATAGATATGTCCTTTTCATGTTTTTAAAATCCATGAGTACCTTAAATTTATCTCCAACAGTCCTGGGGCATATCTTTAGGCAGCTGGAGATATGTTTCCTATAGTAATTGCAGGCATGACATGTGAAGACATGGCTGGCAAATTTTGGTGATCCATGATTCATTGCCATCTACAAAAGTTTGCTTGGGGATTCCATTAGTGGGAAGACAGTGAGATTTGTAAAATCTTAAAGATGTCCTAATATTGGAGGCAACAAGATCCCATGAAGAACTTCGTCTTTTGCGACCTTGTGTGGCCCTACTTGGCATTTTGCTATGTTGAAGATCAGGAAGTAAATCAAAAGATATATGAGAATCCACGAGAATAAGAAACTTCAAATATTGATATTCTCTCCTTGTTTAGGCCCAAATGGTCATAATATATTGTGTATATAATGCTTGCTATGTATCAATGAAATATACAAGAAAATATTATAGAATCAAAACAGTTCTTACAAACAACATGGTATCAGAGCATGAATCTTGAATCAAGCACGCAATGAGCTACGATTCGAAGAAAGGAGTCTCTGGCAATCCTAGCAATGAAGTCAATCCTACTCTCCGATTGACTCAATCTTGCTCAATGGGGAAAACTACCTCTCTTGGGCTTGGGCTGCTCGACTCGCGCTTAGTGGGAAAGGAAGACTCGGGTACATCACCGGCAAGATCAATGTACCAATAGAAACCGATCCAAGGTATGAGGAATTACAAACAAATGATCATTCGGTCATGTCTTGGCTCCTAAACTCCATTGAACCACAAATTTCTAGTCTATTTATTTACTCAAATTCCTCAAAAGAAATATGGGATTCGGTTCAAGAAATGTATGGGCAAAGTAAAAAATTTTGCTCGTATATTTCAACTAAAACAAGAAATCTCACAACTCAAATAAGGCAATCAAAATTCTACTGACTACTTGGCAAGATTAAAAGTCAAATGGGATGAGTTGGGAGTGTATCAACCTCTGACTATAGATCTCAAACTCATCGAAGAACGTCAAGAACAAGAAAGGATGTACCAGTATCTTGCAGGTTTGATTCCAAGCTTTGAAGCAATGAGGATGCAGATCTTGCTCTCCTTCAATCTTCCCACCTTCAGTGCCGTGGTCGCCATGGTTCAAAGAGAGGAGACAAGACGAAACGTCATGGGGGAGATGCCTCGCGCTCCTGATGAAAGCTCCGCCTGCTACAGCCAGCACACTAGTTCCGGCGGCCCAAGAAGCACCTACTCGCACAAGCACAAGACAAGGCGCGCCGGTGATGAACCTCTCTGCTGCACCAACTGCAAGAAACTAGGCCACACAAGGGACCAATGTTGGTTCCTTTATCCCAAACTCCGGTCGGCTAAGATGAAATCTCTCACCAGCGATCGACAAAGCCAAGGGCTTCACGGAACCTCTAAGGCGGCCGAAGGTGAAAAGAGGGGTTACCCTCTCACATTGCTCGGGGATGGCTCACATGGGCCAGAGCACTTGGGCTGAGCCCAACTGAGCCTGATCGATGAGGCCCACAGGTCAAACGGCTCAAACAGCTCATTCGACCAAACTAGCCACAAAGATGGTATGGCTCAAACGGCTCAATTGGAAATGCTACTAAATCAACCATCCAACCTCCTTAAAAATCCAGAAACCTCAGGTATCAATACATGTATTTATTGTCACTCTTCTATTAATAATGATGATGCTTGGATTGTTGATTCAGGAGCCTCCGATCATATGAAAAAGAATTTAGAAAATATACAAATATCAAAACAACTACGTATAAATAAATTTGTTGTTGCTGCAAATGGAGCTAAAATTCCTATCCGCAATATTGGTAGCATGAATCTGTTTTCTAAAACTATTTCTGATATCTTGCATCTTCCCAATCTTACTACCAATCTTTTGTCAGTTAGCAAAATTACAAATGAATTAAACTGTGATGTTATTTTCTCACCAAAAACGGTAATTTTTCAGGATCGTATAACCAAGAAGAGGATTGGTGAAGGAACACTTGAAAATGGCCTTTACTACATCGACCTTCCCAATAAGTATTGCTGTAACAATAGCATTGATAACAGTAAACTATGGCATCAAAGAGTAGGTCATCTCTCAGACAAAGTGTTAAAAACACTCATGGTTCTTCCTAATTTAAATTCCAACAATTGTGATATTTGTCAATTCTCTAAGCAAACTAGACTTCCATTCCAACTCTCAACTAGTAAATCTGATAAGCTTTTTGAATTAATTCATACTAATGTGTGGGGACCTGCCCCAGTCGATTCTTACAGTGATTTTAAATACTTTGTTACATTCATTGATGATTTTTCTAGAACCACCTGGTTGTATTTGCTCAAGGCTAAATCTGAAGTTTTTTTTACAGATTTCAGGAGTTTAGCAATTTCGTCGAAAATCATTTTTCTGCCACAATCAAAACTCTAAGATCTGACAATGGTACTGAATATGTAAACAGTAATTTTTCTGAATTCCTAAAAACCAAAGGAATTTTACATCAAACTACTTGCATAAATACCCCTGAGCAAAACGATATTTCAGAAAGAAAAAATAGACATCTTTTGGAAGTTACAAAATCCTTACTTTTCATAATAATGTTTCTAAAATATACTAGTCAGATGCTGTTCTAACTGCTATCTACCTATTAACAGGCTTCCCAATCGCGTTTTACAAAATAAAAGCCCTTTTGAAATTCTTTATAAACGAAAAATGTCTTTAAATCATTTGCAAATTTTTGGTTGCTCGTGTTTTGTCCACATTAAACGGAGCAACAAGTTTGAAAAAAAAACTCAGTTAAAACTATTTTTTTAGGATATTCTTCTCAAAAAAAGGGGTACAAATGTTTTGATCATGTTGACAGAAAATTATACATCTCAAGAGATGTCACTTTTTTTTGAAAATGAACTTTTCTACCAAATCCAAGATAAAAACACAAGTATTAACGATGTTGCCTTGCCAGAACTAACTATCCTCGAAGGTACTAATGAATTACGAATCGAAAGGGAATCCACAACAGGGGGAGATGCGCAAGCCAGTAATGGATTAAGAAGATCCAGTCGCACTACTCGACAACCAGCCAGGTTACAAGGATTTGTAACCTATCAGGTATCGTATCCTATTCAACATTATGTTACATATGAGCACATCAAATCTCAACATAGGATGTTCTTTACTTCCCTAGGTAACAATACAAAACCCTGCACCTTCCTAGAGGCACAAAAAAAATCCTATTTGGAGAAAATCCATGCACGAAGAAATAGATGCACTAGAAAAGAATAAGACTTGGATTATTGTCAATATACCAGAAGGAAAAAACCCATGAATTGCAAATGGGTTTACAAAATCAAATATAATAGAAATGGCACTATAGAAAGATATAAAACTCGACTCGTAGTAAAAGGTTTTACTCAAACCTATGGCATAGACTATCAAGAAACATTTGCTCCAGTCGCTAAAATGAATACTGTTAGAGTTTTACTCTCTATAGCTGTCAATTTAGGATGAACCTTACATCAAATGGATGTCAAGAATGCCTTTCTTCAAGGCACGTTAGAAGAGGAAGTTTACATGACCCTACCTCCGGGATATTAAGGTAAGAACAAGGATACCAAGACTGTTTGCAAACTCAAAAAAGCTATCTATGGTCTCAAACAATCTCCACGCACATGGTATGCCAGACTCAGTCACTCTCTTTATCTCTGTGGTTTTGTTAAAAGTTCCGTTGATTCCTCCATGTTCATTAAAAGAAACAATTGTTCGAAAGTGATTGTTTTAGTTTATGTTGATGACATTATCATCACGGGTGACAACCATAATGACATTAATGAAGTCAAAATCTACTTAAAAAAGAGCTTTGATATCAAAGATTTAGGAAGACTTCAATATTTTCTTGGTATCAAAATTGCTCACTCTAAGAAAGGGTTGTTCTTATCTCAAAGAAAATATGTCTTAGACTTGTTACAAGAAACTGGCAAAATGGGATGTAAACCTGCTAGCACTCCCATGGATCCTAACACTAAACTTGACTCCGAAAGCAAAGAACCTTTACAAGATATCACACAACTTCAAAGACTAGTAAGGAAGTTAATTTACTTAATTGTTACTAGACCAGACATTACTTTTGCCGTTAGTGTCATTAGTCAGTTCATGCATTCTCCTCGAACTACTCATTTAGATGTTGTCAATCATGTTCTTCGATATCTAAAAGGTTCACCAGGCCAAGGAATCTGGATGAAGAAAAATGATAACCCTAATCTTATTATCGGCTATTCTGATACAGACTGGGCTGACAGCTTTGATCGAAGATCTACTACAGGATATTGCACCTTCGTAGGCTGCAATATAGTAACATGGCGAAGCAAAAAACAAAATGTTGTTGCTAGATCCAATGCTAAAGCCGAATATCGCGCTATGGCATCAACAGCAAGTGAGCTCACATGGCTCAAACACCTTCTCCAAGACATGGGATTTTATCATGATCAACCGATGCTTATGTATTGTGACAATCAAGCAGCACGACACATAACATCCAACCCGATCTTTCATGAAAAAATAAATATATTGAAGTCGACTGCCACTTCTCCCTATATCAACAGCAAAGCACAGCTTGCCGATATCTTTACCAAAGCTCTCGATAAAGGATCTTTTCAAAGAATTCTCATCAAGTTGAGATCTATTAACATCTTCAATCCCAATTTGAGGGGGAGTGTTCAAGATCAGGAAACAAATTAAAAGATATATAAGAATCAACAAGAATAGGAAACTTCAAATATTGAGATTCTCTCCTTGTTTAGGCCAATCAGTCATAATATATTGTGAATATAATACTTAGTATGTATCAATGAAATAAATAAGAAAAAATTATAGAATCAAAACAGTTCTTACAAACAACATGCTAGCAACTATGTTCTGATGTTGACGTGCATTGTGCATATGAATGGTGACTGACAAATAATCATTAATTAGCTCATTTCCACGGAAAAGATTATGCTATTGGCCTGATAAGACAGAATCAAGGCAGCAAAGAGAAAGTAGTTTAGTGTACAGAGAGGGATTGCGTCGTCTTCTAGTAGCTAACGGTATATCTAGAATTTATATAATGTGATATCGCTGGTAACTCAATAATCCTATATTTTAAATTTTTTAGAATGTCATGAACTTCTATGCAAATGTCAATAAAAGTTAGTCTATTTTGCAAAAAAATTTATAATGCTCGGCCCACCATTACTTGTAACTGTCAAGTTAGTCACATAGAACTTCTAGTCTTCCACTCGAGAAAAGACCAAAAGAATAAGAACTTATTTGGAATACAGAAATTTCGAAAACATTTTAGAAGCTCGAGAATTCACGTTCCAAATGGGGCATGTGAGTATACAATATATATATGGCGCTGAAAAGCAGGTGCAGAAGTAAACTCCTAAAGTTGTCTTTGTCAAAATTTCCAAGACAAAATACACACTATATAACACATGTGAGTCCACTCCATAGTGAATGAATGATGCATAGGGGCAATGCAGGTTGGAAAAAAGACTGGTCCAATTACTCATTGGAATTCACAATTGCCTTTTATCACAGAGCAAATGGGTATATCTATAAGACAGTTATGTGGGTCAAATTAAAATTTAGAGTGTATGAGTAGTGTATGTTGGATTTAAAGAGCAGTTTGGTTTGCAGATTTTATTCTATCGTATAATTATTTGTACAAAAAATATATTACTTGTGATTTCATTTAACTAATTTATAGTGAGATTTAGATGTAAAAAAAGCTACAAACAACCAGACGAGAATTATATATATAGTGCATTAAACATTTAATCACAATGGACTATAAAACTCATTTGAATTACTATACAACTTTAAAACCTTTTGTTTGTGGGACAAAATCTTTGGGAGAAGCGACAAACTGAGGAGGCGCTGACCGTGGCGGTCACGGAATGAGTGTCTAGCACGATAATATTTTCTTATTTGGACAAAATTATACCGAAATATTATTTTATCGAGTTAAAATGCCCCAAGACAGGTGGCGGACCAGGCTGCCGGGGGCCCCACCAAAAACTCAACAGTTGTTTCTGAGGGCCCACGAGGCAAATGGCGAGGGAGACGCACACAGTGGAACATGACCCTCCGTGGGCCCCGCAGACACCGTAGCAGCAAAGGCCAATCTCTTGGCTTCACTCCTTTTCACGCGTTTTCTGCTCTTGGCTCCGTTCCCCTCCTCTTCGGGTTTCCTCTGATCACGGAGAACGGCACAGGCTGGCGGGCCCCACAACAATCCCGTCTGACGGTTTCCAGCTTTAGATTCCAGTAACGCGGCTCCTCTCCGTCACCATTAGCTGTACCATCTTCTTCTTCCCCCTTTATGCTGCCCAGGGCTTAATAACTTCCTTTGTTCTCCAAAATACAAGATTGTCCATTTATTATACCAATAAAAATTATAAAACAAAAATAATATGAAACAAAAATTGGTGAAAAATCTACTAATATTATTTTCATATGATAAATCTTAATACTTTTTGTTTATCAGTGGTTAATGACACGCAGATCCTAAATCCAAATGTCAGTCTTATGATCAGTATCATATAATAATATCATATTTTTACATTATTTTTCTAAATCTATAACATATAGGTATTGTGTTTTGAACTTTATTTTTCACTAAAAGCTTCAGATGTCTTACCACTTGAATACAATTGGTTAGTGTCCACACTTATTGGCAATGCTTCAATTTCATTTAAGAATTGCTCTTGGCGTCCTAATAAGTACATATAATTTTAGTGCACAGACTGATAGTCACGAAAAGAAGTGGTTTTGAATATTTATTGCCCAATTCATTTCCAACTCAATATTGACTTTTCAGTGAGACGAATTGAATAAACATAGAAGTCCTTCATGATTACAGGACAGCCACTTTATTTCGAAATAATTTGAGCTTCAATACGTCAAAGACGGTCGTCTCTGTTTAAGATGGAGCACAAGCACATCTCATGTTCTGATAGTATATTGGTGTATGATCATGTTGAAGGATAGGATAATGTTGAAATTTTTTCTCCTTTGTTCGTACACTTTAAGTTACGGTTTGGTTAAGTATTTTAAATATTTGAATACTAAATTGGCATTTTATTGGACAGCATTGCAATTTAGCTGTGATATATTATTTATGCATGACGGTTGACAAGTGAGATATTAATAGAAAATATTGCTCCATGTCAAAGGAAATAGATATATTGGTTCCCTTCATTTCTTTTGCATTTTATTGGCTGTTTTTAATTTTTTTTAAGTGCTACATGATGCAAGAGCACAATTGCTACGTAGACTTAAAAAAAACCAATCTTAACCACATAGCTATTGAACAATTTATGTGTTTACATGTTCCTTGTAAAATTATAAAAGATTAGAGCGCACTGAACATTACATGTGTTCTTAATGGGAAACACTACTGTCATTCTAAAATTATTTTTCACCTACATTTTTCCGCAATCCAACCAAGCTCAGTAGTCCTCTAGAAAGTATGATGGAGGCAAGGAATAAAACATTTACTCGCATGGCAAGTAATTCCTTTTCCTCTTTTGTCATACTGTGCTTTTGTGGAGCAATTTCGAAGAAATTGCATGCAATGTATAATTTTAGGTGTAAGTAATGTCTTACTCTTTTTTATGAGCCATACAAATCCAACACAAGAACCATATCCACGGAGAAAAAATATAGAAAAAAGTGGACGTCAAAACCCAAAAATAGAGATGAAAAATGGTGGATAATTCAAGCTGGATCCAATACTGCATTCATAAAACTCTTCATATGAGTTGTTGTTTTAAAATTTTGGATTATATTTATATTTGTGTATTTTTTTTGGCTCAATATGAGTTAGAACACAAATAATGATAATGTTTGGCTTGACAGGTCTTTTTGCTTGTCTGGTAAATATTCTGTGAACTAGTGGTATGTTTTTCAACCGCTTGAAAATAATTTATTCGAGGCTCCTCTATTCTTACAATTATTGTTGCATCATCAAACTTTACTCTAATTAATTCGATAAATATTCAAATATGTAACTATTTTCAAATTTGTATATGTATGGGATAGAATCCATATAAGTTTTTGTATGTCAATTAGGATTTAGGAAAGCTAAATCCATCTATATCTGTATCTAATCTATTTTCGTCCATGTCCAAAGCATTCATTTGACATGCTCTAGTATAGAAATAACAGGACATACTTGTGCCCTCGTAAATCCACGAAAGCAATAACTGATAACAATTAAGCTAAACCGCAACCCATCTTATCGTCATGTTTGTTATCCGCGCCCCATCTGTCAGAGACTCATACCCCGTCGTACACGCAGCATCCAGCGCCAGCCCCGCTCAGGCGCAGAGACTCGCAGCTTCCTCTCCGGATCCGTAACAGACAAGTGACAACCCCAACCCAACCCAACCCAACCCCCCCCCACCCTCCCCCCGCGGTCTATAAATATTGTAACCCTCCAAAGCTTAGGAGTAAGCAGGCAACCTCCAAACCACAGGCAAAGGCATTAACCCAAATTAAACGCCTCCCGTCTGCAAGCCATGGGCAAGATCAAGATGTCCATGCCTTCCCTCTTCCGCCGCAATCGCCGGTCCAAGTCGACGTCGCCGCCGACCGACGAGGAGTCCGGCGGCGGATCCCCGGCGAAGACGCCGGAGGAAGAGATGGAGCGGGTGTTCCGCAAGTTCGACGCGAACGGCGACGGCCGGATCTCGCGGTCGGAGCTCGCGGCGCTGTTCGAGAGCCTGGGCCACGCGGCCAGCGAGGAGGAGCTGAAGCGCATGATGGCGGAGGCGGACGCCGACGGCGACGGCTTCATCAGCCTCACCGAGTTCTCCGCCCTCAACGACACCGCCGCCGGCGACGCGGCCACCTTGGAGGAGGACCTCAGGCACGCGTTCCGGGTGTTCGACGCCGACGGCAACGGCACCATCTCCGCCGCCGAGCTTGCGCGCGTGCTCCGCGGCCTCGGCGAGACGGCCACCGTCGCTCAGTGCCGCCGCATGATCGAGGGCGTCGACCAGAACGGCGACGGCCTCATCTCCTTCGAGGAGTTCAAGGTCATGATGGCTGGAGGCGGCGGCTTCGCCAAGATCGCATAGCTTCTCGAAGATTGTTTGAGTTTTTCCCCCTTCTTTTTTAATTCGAGTGCGCGAGGGAATTCAAGTGTATATAGATGATCGAAAGATTAGTGGCTCTAGGTTCTTTTTTTTTTTTTTTTTTTTGAGTTCCACTAATAATTGCGAACAACATTGAACCTTATATAGATTGGAATTTGGAGGCCAGAAAGCAGTGGTCTGCTGTTATTTCATTCCAATCTGATAATTGGATCCAAAATCTAAGCTTTTTTTTTGGCGTTTGTTATTTTTTTTTATTGATTTGCGGTTGGATCCGAGAGAATTTGAATAATGTTGAATTTGGATTAAGTAGATTATATTGTTATTTGGAGGAGGGGATAATTCTTTCTTCTCACTTTTAGTAAAATTACTAAGTCGAAAATTTTTGCATATTTCTTTTTTCTTTTTTAAATGAGAATCCAGCATATAAAGACTTCACGTGAAGAGATGTAGCTGCAATGGGGAAAATGCAGTGCTCATTTAAAGAACAGTGTATTGCAGAAGCAGCTAAACAAAAGAACAATGTATTGGTGTTTGGTTACCTGCATGAAAATCTGGATGAATGTTGAGTTTGTTTGCGTGGTTGTATAGAGTGAGGAGGGATTGAGATTGAAGAGGAGAAATCATCAGTGAGGACCTTGTAGAGGTCGAGGATGGAGTTGGCGAAGCAATTGAGGTCGTCATAGAGGAGGCGGAGGGAAAGGCGGCGAGGACGCAAGGAAGCGAAGGAGAGGCGGAGATAGAGGTGGAGGCGGACGCGGAGATGGAAAGGAAGGCGGAGGCGGAGAGGGAGAGGTGGAGGCGGAGGCATCGGCGGACGAGGACACGAGGAAGCGAGGCGGAGATAGATGCGACGAGGACGCGAGGAAGCGAAGCGAACGCAGAGACGGAGACGAAGGCGGAGGTGTCGGCGGAGGCAACGAGGACGCGAGGATTGGGTGTATCTGCTAGCGAAGCTGCAAGAAACGCCCAGAATTGTTGGCCAGGCTGTGGGGGGGACGATTTGCATCCACGGGTCAGGCTGGACCAACCAATACAGGCAATCAAACACTCGAGATTTGCATCTGCGGGTCAAACTGAGCCCAAAACCAGACAACCAAACACACCCTTTGTTCTTTAAAGGGTGATTGCCCGTTCTTTAAATATCTTTACAAAAGATATGCTTTTCTGTTCAATTTCAAGTATAGTTAAACCTAACTGAAAGGAAAGTATATTTTTTCATAACATCTACTCAACTAGTTTTCCACTATAAATCAATTCCTAACCTCTTCAAAGCACTATTCTATGTCTCATAAAATACCACTCGAAACGTCTACTACTCACACTCCAATGTATTGGCTCTTGAGTGACGTTTCGTGTGGGACTCATGTATAAAATTAGTAATGGTTAAAAGAAAAAATTAATTGGGTAATTAATTCTTGATAATTCAAATACAATAAAAAATTAGAGACTTGTAATTAAAAATTTTAACATAAAGATTATGAGTTATTTTATTACATTTGCACATAAAAAAACATTAAACACACAAAATGAATACATTCAACCATTTAATGACAACATAACCATACTAATTAAAATCTAACTACTAGTTCGTATAGTTGCCTACAAAACGTTGTCAAATGTGTTTAATCAAATTCTTTTTGAGTTGCACATGTCATAAGTGAGCATGGATCTCGTCATTTGAACGTGCACATCAGCAAAAACAAGCGAAACACTAATGTGAAAGGTAGATTGTGCTATAGTAGATGTGCTACAATAGATGTCCCCTAACTCTGTGACAAACAAGTGAGCGGGCCATCAGAGTCTCATTCATCCTTGATTATCATGTTGTGGAGAATGACACATATTCGCATGATTTTTGTAAGAGTTAATCGTTGCCAAAAGCAATTGGGGTCGTGGAGGATAGCAAATCGAGATTGTAAGACACCAAAGACTCGCTCCACATCTTTTCTTGCATGTTCGTGATATTATGTAAACAACCTAAATTTCTCTATGGTATTCACAAAGACAACCCATTTGAGATAAATACCGCCGGCCAGGTAGAATCCCATAATGTATTGTGTCGCATTCACGGAATACTGAACCTGAGGAGCTTGTCCCCTCAGAACATCAGTGAACAGGAGCGATTGGTTCAGCACGTTGATGTATTGGATTCATTGATACCAAAGAAGACATGCTATATCTACAGATCATGAGAAGCGACTACTTCCAATATAATAGTAGGGACTCTGTGATCACCGCGGGTGAATTGTCCCTTCTATGCAACTGGGTAACCTCTCCATTCCTAATACATGCAATCGATGGTACCCAGCATCCCCGAGAAACCATGAGCCTCTCCCTGTTGAAGTAGACGACGGATATCATTAACAGCGGGTTTATGGAGATATTCTTCTGCAAACCTGTCAATGACTCCTTTAATGAAGTGCTCCAAGCACTCAATTGCCGTAGACTTGCCTATTCGTACATATCTATCGATGGCATTGGCGAGGAAGTCATACAACAACATACGCATGGCTGTAATGCACTTCTGTAAAGGAGATAGTCCCTTACGAAAGAGGGTATCTCTCCTTTCATCGAAGTAAGAAGGCTACTCCTCAAGAGCTTCGATAATTTGAAGAATAAGGGGTCTGTGGACTAAGGATGCCGACTAGAAGGGGATGAATAGACAGTTTTAAAATTTTAATCTCAATTAACAATTTTAGTCTAAAGCAAGAATTTGATACTATCACAATTCAATGGCGAGTGCACAAATCAAAGTTTTGCTCTCTTAAGGTGATCAAGATACGCAATGCATAAATTCTAAATATGAAATTTTCAAAGGAAAAAAATAACCGAAAACTCAAGAAATTTTTCCCAAGGTATCGAAAATTTGCCGATTTCCACCAATGCTCATTAAAGCACTCTATAGAAGAGTGTCACCTTAATTCTACTAGTGGTTGCCCTTTTTCTCTCCAGATAGGTGAGCACTAAACCCAATCACCAGATCTCTCCAACAAACACTGTTGCTAGAGATATCACTGAACTTCCCAGGTCATCTAGTTGATGGCAATCACCAAGAATAACAAGTGTAGCACCTTCATCGATTCTAACTCTAGAAGCTCAAGATGCAATGCAATTTTCTCTCAGAGCTAACTCTTCAATGCAACTAAGGAATTGAACACATGCGCTAGTTCAAAATGCAAAGAATTGATGAGCTCAAAAGCTTGCAACAATAGCAATAAATTCTAAGTGCAAAGGAAAAAATTTAGTATTGAATGCCAAATGGTGTGTATTTATACCCCACAAATAGAACCTAGCCATTTGGCAAGTTTCAGATGAAAGTTGCACTGGCCGACCTTTGTTCAGTTACATCAGACATTGTTCGGCCAGTGCAAATGAATAGTGACTATTGGACAATTAATACACATGTCAGTGATCGTTCGAGACAATTTAAATATAGGCCGAACGGATACATGCTTGGCCGGACAGATGGGTCTAAACAAATGTATACGTCTCTAGTTATACTCAGCTTAAAATACATCCCACTGTGTTTTTGTATTGGCAAGACTTTGTCTGGCTATTGCGGACAGAGTCTAGCCAAATCAGATAGATGGAAGCTAGATGGATACATATGCCTCTGGTTACACTTTGTGTAAAATCCTATGTCACAAGACAAGATTTTTATACTGGTTGGACATTGTTCGATCACATCAGATTTTGTCCGACCATGTCAGACAGATTGAGGTCGGACGGATGTAAATGTCTCTAGTGACACTTGTGCAAATTTGGGACTAAATATGTATAGGCCGGACTTTTTCTGCTTGGAGCAGACTTTGTCCAGCCAATATAATCAAGAACAGAAATTTATTCCTGAACTATGCACTTTGTTCTAACTTGCTTTTAGGCTATATGATATGCATTTGAGCTTCAAGATCTCAGATAGATCAAGCTATTAGAGCTAAACCACTCTTATTAGTACGACCAATAAATTTAAAATGAAAAGACAAATCTGATCGACTTCTACACCAATGACCGGTAAAAGGCCACAAAATGATCTTTAATCTTTATTTTTATCTCGGTCATGCGTTGAGGAGTTTGAGGGGTCTCCGTTTGTCGCTTTCGTATTGCCATCATCATACTTTAACCTGAAACTTAATTAGCTCAGAATAAACATATTAGTTTAGTGTTTTTCACTTGTCATTAATCACCAAAACCCTAAATAGGGCCTAAATTCAATAGGGTCTCCCCATTTGGAACTTTCGCTGAAATAAGTAGCTGGGATAGATCGAATTATTGAAGAAATAGTCCACCATTAGACGATTATGATCCTCTTCGCAATCTCTGTCAATGTACCAGCCTACAACTGCATCGGCACTGGCATGAGGTACCAACTTCTACACTGGGTTCAATATCACCGAGAATATGACCTTGTAACAGTTGTAGGGTATGTCCCTTCTCTATGAGTGTTTGCACAAAATCTTCAATTTTTTTGCTGGCTTCCTCCACCGCATTACATGTGTTTGAGTTTGATCTAGACAACATTTTTTGGGGGAGTAATAGTATAGATGATTGGTGTTTGGAAGTGAGAAGTTTGGGTTGTGATGGGTGGGATGAGACATCGGAATTTGTATACAAAGAAGGGAATATTATAATGCTTATCTTCCAATGACTAAATCCAAAAAGAATATATTTGGATGCCTATTTTCCAACAGCTACATCCAAGAGAACATATTCCAACACCTAGTCCCAACAACTACATCCAAGAGGAACATATTCCAATACCTAGTCCAATGGCTACATCTAAAAGGATTATATTCCAACGACTAATTTTCAACGGCTAAATCAAAGAAATGATTATATTTCTTGAAATAATATGATACACGAAACGATGAGTATGTTGTTTGAAATAATTAGACATAAAAAAATAATTTTCATGATTTAGCCTACTAATTATTCTTCATCTCGTTGATCATATTGTTCACATATTCCAATGCGGCCTCATATGCCGCCTTTTGCGACTGCGTGAAATTTGTTGTGTTGGTCATCACCAATTTTGTTAAGAACTTCACACATGCGGCCTTTTCTTTCGTTCTAACCGCATCCTGCAAATTTGATGACAAAGCAACTGCATCCTTACCCATAGAAGCGAGATATGCATTCGCTTTAACAATGCTTTCTACGCTTTCCTTGACAACTACGAAAGTTTCTTGTAGTTCGCTTTTCCTCGTTCGCTTTTCCTCGTCCGCTTCTCCTTCACCACATTGTGACCTTCAGGACGTGTCAGCTTGGTAGGGACATCGTCTGTGTTCAATGACGATGTGTACACACCAAGTTCATTCAATCTTACTCTTTTTCAGTGTCGAAGTAGGTTTTGCACCACTTCGGTTGATCCTAAACAGCTGTCCACCAATGCTCCAAGACGAAGAGATGACCCACCTCCTTCCTTTATATTTCGCATGCCTACACCATCTGTTGGTCATCGGAACGACCACTAGCATACACCTCCTTCAGCCTGTAGTAAATAACATTAAACTAAACAATTTTCTTGTTAGTTTTTTACCAATGATCTTTGCAATGTTTCACATCCCTTCTATGACTTTTCGGACTACCCGCGTTGCACGTCGCAGCGACCTTCCCCCATTACATGTCAAATTTTTTTTTTATTTCTGTCGATCGAATCACAGGAATTATTTAACCAGGCACTAATCTACATGACGGAAAAATAAATTATTTACAAATTTGGAAGCAACAACTGGAAATTTTACAACCCGAAAAAAATTCAAATTGATAGTTTTTCAATTTATAATAAACACTCACCAGTCAAATGTTGTCTTCTAGCAACCAAAGCAATCGCTTAAACCGAGCTCCACATTGTGCATCATCATCATGGCCTCAGTCGTTGTTGTCGATAACGATCTGGGGTGCAGAACGTGGGGTACCGCTCTCTGATACCAACGCGAAGTGGGAATTTTTTGTAGGTGGTTGTGGTGACAATAACTGCTTAGGATTAGTCGGCACGCCGAAAAGGTGAAAATTTTGACCGTATGGGCCATAAGGGCTATGTGGGTATGGAGGAAGGGTGTTGTGTGTACAGAGGGGCTGTGTGTATGGTAGATAACACATAGGATATGGAGGGGGAAAAAGAAAATTGGGTAGATTTTGACTACTAACTCGTTCTGTGTTTTCTCAATCTAAATTAGAATCGCTAACCAGTTTACAAAACCACCGGAAAATTACTATCTATAGGAAATTTTTTTCGAAAATTTCAGAAGGCTTGATGTACGAATGGTGTAAGATTTGTGAGTGAAAATAAGCACAACTATGGTCATATTTATAAAAAAATGAGGGTAGAAATTTTTTGGATTTTTTTATTCTTTTGAATTTTGGGGAATTTTTTATTATTTTTTTGCCCCAAAAATATTAAAATATGTGTAACGGTTATATTCAAACAGTATTTTTTTCAAGTCACTGACATATGAGTCCCACCTCGTATTTATTCCCAACAGTTATTTTTAAACCGCACATCAGCAACACCCATTGACATGTGGGCCTAGGAATAAAATGGCCCCACTATCAACTGAAGAGTGTTTACTTTCTCGGTGAAACAAAAAATTTGAATTAAAAGATTATTGGAAACAAAAAAACATTGTAGAAATTGACAGGCGGGCCAAAAACTCTCTAGACCCCACCTGTCATTAGCCATGGGCCAATTAATGTGTGGTGCATACGGCACACGAGGCAACTGTACCCATGCGCTTTCACACATTTTGTTGGCCCACCATTGTCGCTTTACTCCGCGCGTCACACACGTTAACTCCTCACACTCACTGACAAACGGGTCCAGATGCGTTTCGGCCTCACCTGTCAGTTGAAATTTCACAACGGGTTGACTCGGTGCAGCTCGCAAAATTGTGGGGCCCGCAAAACGGGATGTCTCTAATGCAGCTGTTACGCGTACTCGAGCGTCTCTGTTACAGTTTCATGCGGTAGAAACCTGGTAATACATCACCATACAACTCGCGTGTTCATATGGGACCGCCGTGACAATGAGACGTCGGACTTAACCTTATGATTTGCATCATAAATAGATTTAAACTCAACTTAATCTGCACTCCTGCCGAGGCGAGAGTTTCATTTGTAAAGATTCAAAAATTGATTTTTAACCTATATTAAGTGCAACATTGCTAACTACAATTTTGCTAGTTGTTTCAAATGATTATTTCTGGATAAACACCTCACCTAATACTTATGTATAGTGCCACATAGTGGTTGGGGGTCTTTATTATAGTTTTTTTTAAGAGAAAATTTTAGTATTACACTGGAACATGGACGAGCGACCACGAAGTGTGGAGGAAGGTTTGGAATATTCTTTGGAAAATAGATGGAAATAAACGAATTGTTAATATTGGCACCAGGACAAGATCGAATTGCGCTCCTCATTTGTTTATTTGGGGAATATAAAAAACGATAAGATCTTATTTCAGTGCATCCAGATGTACGGTTATAGGAAAATTTATCGGGATAAGTTATCTCTGCAAATACGCGCTAAAAAAAGTTATCTCTGCCAATAAGTTACAAAGAAATATTATCTGGAATATTAGTTTCTTTTTTTTTTTTTTGTTACACCCATCCTCTATATATATTTCTATCGTCCAAAGCCCATCCAACGTCCTAAAGCAACCGTTATTTGGGGAAATTTCAAAAAACCAACATGTTAGTAGCAATCTTAATAATCTCATATAAGTTACTATGTGATTTTTACCGTTATAACCAATAGTTCAAGACATCCTTGTGGTCATTATTATATTAAATTTAAACAAAAATAATTCCAAAAATTCCAAAAAACCATCAATGACATGTAATAGCAATCGTTGCCTATCAGGTAGACTAACTCCACTAACCAAAATAGCTTACCATTACAATCGACCACTGATACCACCGCCACCGCAATCGACCACCACCCCTAATGTTGCTGTCGCTGATAGTTATCCCCAATACTATTGCTGTCAAGGTCTCACATATCATTGACTATTTCTTTATTATTTGTTTAGTATTTTACGTTTAAACTTAACTTAATAATGATGGCAGTGTGATATTTAGAATTGAAGATAATTTACAAAGGAATTAAAGTTAAAAAATAATTTATAGAGAGATTATTGGGACTGTCATCGACTTGGTGGTGGGTTTTTAAAATTTGCCCTTTATAGGTAGCTAAGAAGTTTCCAGGCTTTCACTAAAAAGGGTTTGCGGAAGAGTGTAAGCGTTCACCTGACCTCTTAAACTTAGTTTAAGGCGAGGAGGATGATATCGGTGGATTGTGGGTACGCGACGGGGCGGCATTGGATGGAAACAATTTTTCGTAGCTGTAAAAGCACTTCATTGAGCTACCACTACTATATATTTTGATCCGTTAGTAGATTAGCTAACTATAGTACACCATACGATTTCTCAAGTCTATGCTACTTTGAGCGCGAAAAATCCAATCTTGTTTAAATAACATATGTTGTTCTGATTTCCAAATTCCAATGGAAGGAGAACCCAAGATTACAACAGTGTGATATATGTTAAAATTATATTGTAGATGATGTGAAAAGGCATATAGATTGTTCGTGATGCAATGCAGATGTCATGATGCATGTGCTCAAGATTTTGCTAAAGAAGGTATTCTTTCAGGATGGAGGAGGACAAGTTTAGGGCCCGTGGGCGAAATCTCCGATTAATTCGGTGGGCCTTCTCCGTGTCCGGACCTTAATCCGAGTTAATTCTCGGAAAGCAACTCGTTGTAGATATATGCATATGCACTAATGCATGCATTTGTAGAACAACTCGTTAATAAGCCAAGCACGTTTAGGCTACACTCGTTTCTGCTCTGCTGGGACACTGGCAGGATCGCCGGACACGGCTGCGACGGTGACCGGAGCGGCAGCCATCTTTGTCGCGCAGAAGCGACCTATGCCTTGTGCGCATACGCTGCTCGAGATATGGTTCTTCAAGGCATCGATGTGCCCGCTGTGTCGGAATGGCATTGAGCACTCTCTTGGCGAAATTTAGGTTCCGCGGGTCATTTTGTAAGATGTAGCTTTGAGATAGAAGTAGCGTGTTTGTATTAATTTCCTCTCTTCCATGTGCTGGTCAAGGCCAACTCGTTCGTTGACAATATAGAGAATGCTTATGAACCAGCATGTAACTATGTGAACATGTGCCTCATGAATTGCAAATGTGTTGCTAACAAATTGCAACTGCACATTTGCTAGTGAATCTATAAGATTGACCGTATTAATATATGGTTATAGTCAATTATATAACATAGCAAAAGAAAAAATTAGATATAAAAATATTTTTAGTTGTAAGTTAACTCATATAATAGTCGAATCAAATTTAACAGTAAGTATGGTGCACAAATCGTTTACCAAATAGTTGATCATAGATAATGTAAAAATTTAAACAAATCTTAATAAACCCTCGTTGTCTTGTCAAATGCTAATTATGAAAGAAACACCAAATTATGTTGGTACTATTGAGATTTGGCATAATGAAAATTGATGAGCAACCAAACAAACTCTATGTACTTGGTTGACCCAGCCTAACCCATCTGCACGCCCAAACAGAGGTTATTAGGCCAAGGCCCAACCATGTTCGACATTAATAAACCTCTCCATCAGGATTCTACCTTAATGAGCCGGGAGTAAAAACGGCCGGCTTTGCACAAGGGCGCATCTGTCCGTTGGCCCTCCCCCCTTCGGTCCGTATGGCGACGTGAAAGTCGTCACCGACGGAGCCGCGCGTCGCGGGACGGGCTTTGGCAGCCACATCTGGGACCGTCAGACGGCGAGAGTGAAGCCCGTGAGTGCATTAGACCATTTATTTCTTGGTTGAACCGGGAAGAGATTAAGAGAGCTGAAGCGAATATGGGCGGCGGCGGCACGGGGGCCGGCTTGTCGTACCACAAGTTCGTCCAGTTCGCGCTCGACCAGACCCGCCTCCGCACCACCCTCACCCCCCACCCATCCCAGGTTCTTAGTTACTTAACTCTCCCATTCCTATTTCTTTTGTTCTTGGGTGGCTACTGTACTTTCTCCTCCTCCTAATGGCTCTATTCAGACGCATGAACTTCTTGCACTAAGTAAACCTGTTTCGTTTCTTGCAACAAAACAGTGTTCTGGGTATGGCTTCCTAGAGCGATTTGGGACCTGGGGTCATGCTACTAGCAGGCCCAAGTTAGGGAAATGTGCATGCAGGATTATAGGATAGAACCAGATGGTTGATTGTTTCTGTTCGAGTCAGACTAACAAACTAGATAACCTGCAAGAATTTGGGGAGAGTTCGTGCATTACATTTAATTTGGTTACGTATGACCTAGAACAGAAGGTGACAAAATTGAAACAGAAACTTAAATAAAAAGTTCTTTTCTGGAAATAGCATGTATCTGAAGAAAAACTGCAAAAATACTGGCGATTTAAGAAGAGTTTTTGAAAGATAAGGTCAAATTCCACTGCTATCTTCAGCCAATACAATTTTATTGTTGTTTAGTTGCTATTTTCTGGAACAATCATGTTTAAATTCGGATTGGATCTCAGCGTGACACTGTTGACTCTCCAAACATCATTGAATCTAGCTACCACCATCAGCAAGTCTGTTGTAAAAAATGACTCAAGTAAAGAACGTCTATTGTTCAATTGCAACCAAAGTGATTGTGATTAGTTGTTTTTTCGTTAGGACTATTATATAATTACTATTTGTAAGCTACGACTTAGTGATTTCATAAGTTCACTTATGATTTTGATATGTTTAGTGTTTTATTATATGATATAAAGACGCAAACTGAGAATTAATGCTATTGGACTAATACTTGAGATGTCTCTTCTTTTTTTCGCTAGTATCTTAAAATTGGATGAGTAGACAAGCTACTAAACCAATGCATCTTATTATGCAATTGTCAGCCTTCACTCTTCAGCGTCTGAGAAGTATTTCTTATTTTCTCGTCACTGTGGCTGTCTACATTTTTTTCTTGTTGCAAAATTTGACTTTTTATTACCTATGTCATGGTGGCAGCAAAAGTCCAAATCCATAAAGGCCAATGATGGTAATGCTGTTTTCAATGCTCTTTCATTCAGTGCCCCCAAAATTAGACTGCTTCGCAGCTTGACAATTGAACAGAAAAACTCAGTTCAGGTATGTGGTCTGTATTGGTGGTCTTAAAGTTTAGTAGGTCAGAAACACATATTTGGGGATATTATTAAACCACTTAAAAAATTTTCATGAGGTGGCTCTTAACCCACCTACAACTTATAACTCTGATTTGGTCTTTCTTGCCTCCACTGTAAGATTTATGACTGTAGCTCTGACAATGAAGTAAATGATGACCACCTAGTTGATCTTGTAGGGTCCTCATTTTACCATTCTCCATATTTTAGTGTTATTGTACAACTTTGCATACTAACTACTGAGGGTTTCATATAGTCTGGCAGATGCTTTCAATATTTATGATGCACATGACTGCAGGTTCTTGATTTTGCTGCATTCGCTGAACCTGAATATGATCTCCCTATATTTTGCGCCAATGCTTTTACAAGTCCGGCCCGAAGTATTGTTGTCTTGTAAGTATCTTCAAATGGTTCAATATTTTACTATATTTTTTTGATCTATTATGAAATTTTTGGTGTCCTTTCTTTGCATGGTACGAGGTTGACAGTTGACTGTTCCACTAGAATCTGCCTAACTGTGATAGGCAGGCCAGCTGCTACATTTCATTTTAACTACTGTAACACCATCCTAAAATAAGATAATCTTGAGACGTTCTGTGTATAGAAATTGAAAAGATCACATAATTCAAATAAAAGTTACAGTATCTCTAGCAATGGCAAGCAAATATTTTTGTGCTTTTGTTTATTTAATAACTAAATTTGGATGTAAAGTCTGCTTGAATGAACTATATCAACTATTTGTAGGGACCTTAATCCTTTGTATGATACTAGCATACAGAAGGATTACAAGGAGAAATACTACAGGAATTTGATGCCTCTTGTACAGAAGTATACTGAGGTATCTTGTCCTTCACACAACATGTCACCTCATAAGATGTTCTTGTATTTGCATTATTTGTAGCTTGGTATCTTTATTTAGAGGAAATGCAGCTTCTTCCTTGGGGCGGCAAGATTACTAGTGAATCTCTGAGATTCTTCTCTCCAATTGTGATCTGGACTGTATTTGAACCAACCGAATGCAATCATGATGTTCTATACTCAGCTTTCACGGACTATTACAAGGTATGTATTTATCATTTTGTCATGAAAGTTTCTCTCAAGTTTTCTGCTCTTGTTATGTGTTCCATCAATCTAGTAACCCTGGATATCTTGATGAATTTTTCTGTTGTAATGCTACTACCAGTTTTTAATGTTCTGAATGTTCAGGTCTGGCTTGAGTTAATGGATCAAGCTGTCAAAGAAAACGATAAAGCAAAAATCATTCACAATCAAGAAGCACAACATAAATATCTCTCATGGAGAACGGAGAAGGTTTTTTCTTTCACCAAAACTCATGCTTTTGGAAAATATTGACTTTACATATTTGAGCATTACATTGTATCAAACTACCACTGCTCCGTGCTCACTAGATATCCAAGTTTCTTATGTTTAAAACAACTTGAACAAAAAATCATTTCTCCTGTGCATATTCTACCATCAGGATCCTGGTTATCCACTCTTAAAGAAGTTGATGGGCGAAACTCTTGCCCAGGTTACTTTCTCACCATCACAGTATTTGCCCTTATTCTTGACTTGTTTTGGGGTGTTTATAGAGCTATTTATCACCATCATATACAGGACTTGGTGATGGAGTTTCTATTTGAAGGAGTCAATTCTCTTGGAACCAAAACATTTTTGGACTATTTCCCCGAATATGCGCGTGATGATGGAACGACAAATCCGAAGAGAAGTATGATTGGGAAGTCCTATGAAACTAGACCTTGGGATGCTAGTGGGGAGTTTATTGGTGGTGCTGAGACAGTATAACACGTTTGCTGCTTCATCTTCATCAGCGTGTTTATCCTTTTCAAGGCTTATTGTGTATAGTTGTTCTGAAATTTTATATGCCACTGGGCAACATTTTTTTTGCCAAGCTCTTATTTATCAAAATTTGAAGTTATTCAATAGTATTGGCTTAGGGTTTGGAAAACCAGTGGCAACCGGCTTGTAACTGTCTATAACTGGGCTTACCAGCCTGGACCGGGAAACCATATACTAGCTAGTTTGAAAACAAATTCAAAAGGTGCAATTTGTATTCAAATTTTGAATCTATTTCAAAACCTAGAATCTCAAATTCCAATTATTCAATCTCATGTTATAAAGTTCTTCATCGTTGATCAACACCTGATCTTTCCAAATATCAAACATAAATGTATAATTGATAAACGTTCGTAATTCTCGTCCGGTAATCATGGTTACCGGTCTACTTACTGGCATCATCTAAAATGTAATTGCAATTTTGAATTCTTTCCTGTCTGATGTTTCTTTGGTTCTTGCCGATAATCAGCTAGAAACTGGTAGCAGGAATCCGGGTAGAATTGGTTTTCCAATACTTTATCTGGATTACCTGTGTTCTTCTAAGAACTGAAGTTTTTTAAACAGACCACCACTTAGGATCCATCATGGAGAAAGTTTCGAGGCAAGTAAAAAGGGGCTAAAGCAAGTGTATGGACCTATGCATAAAACAGGAGAGGAAATAACAGAGAAGTTTTCAAATGACCAAGCCTGAAGCAAAAGAACAAAACCCTAGCTTTGGATCCTTTTTTTTTTTTTTTTTTTTTTTGTTGTTGTTGCAGAAGTTACATAGCAAGTAGAAAAAAGAAGTGCATGTGAGGCAGAGGTTTCAGCTAAAGACAGTACAAAAGAAAGGTTCCTCCTTTCGAAAAGGCAGAAGGATGAAGTGAACAAGACAAACTTGGCTAGGGCTTAGGTGCAAAGCCTGCAATCACCTAATAATAATATCTTTGAGCTTTGGAAGACACTTTAACCTACTTCTTGACCAATCCATGCAAAGTACCACATAAACAAACACTTGAGGCAGGTATCAAAGGTTGCAAGTTCGGAGGAGAATTCACCATCACTTTTGACCACTTTGCATGTTGTGTGCTCGAGTCAACATTCCATAAAGTTAAGGGTGCATTTAACCCAATTTATCTTAGTATCAATTTCTTAAAAATCAAGTCAAATAGGAGATTTAAATTCAAAAAAAATTTCTATAAGTTGAAAAAATGAAGTCTCTTTCAAATTGAAAGATTAAAAAAAATTAAACTTTTTTTCACTGATTTATTGGACTCGGAGTATAAGCTTAGAAAGAGACAAATGGGGCTGCAGCCCTAATTGTAAGTCATAAACAAGTTGTTGTAAAGCTTGTAGCTAGTTGTATTCTACTCCTCCATTTTTCCTTAGAGGTAAAACTTGAATGAACATATTCCTTTGTCACTTTTCCGATTGTTATGAAAATTTTTAGCTTCATTAATCATACCTAGCATTTGCTGGTTCACAAATCAGACACTGTTGCAATAGTTCAACTGAAATGTTATATTAGTTTTGTAAGAAATGTTACAACTTACAATGCATTAATTAAGATTTTCCTACGCCATTCAAACTTTTATCTTATAATATCCAAAGTCCTAACATATGCAACATGATAACATATTAACATCACAGATGTTGCCGTAGTGGAACAAGACGTTACATTATTCAATAATGTTATATACTTATAATGCATAACTAAAAGAATGTATGTTGCTCTTCAGCTAATAATGTATAATGAAACTTCGACAAATTTTATTATAAACATCCGTGTGCATAATGGTGTATCACTTCTATTTAACAGTACCATGTATTATATACTGCACCTCACTACCTTAGGATTTTAGGAGTCACATGTCAAACTTCGAAGTAGGAAGCTACAGGTTTTTTCATTTACCGGGGACAGTATGGTATGTGAAAGTTTGATTTGGACCCACTATCTTTCAAATCAAAAGCATGACTTATTTTTAAAATACATTAATTATTCAACCAATATCTGAGTGGTTGAAAGTAAAAATTTTTTTGATCAAACTCCAACTCCAACATCTTAGAGGTTAAGTTGAAGTTTACTAGCTCCAACTCCTAGAAAGATGATGAGTTCAAAAGTTAGAGTTAAAAAGATGTTTCCCATTCTTTTTAAATTGCAACTACTAGAGTTGAAGTGAGAGATAATATTTTAACTAATGACATATGATGTAATATTATGTCACTATCATATTCAAGTGATCACTCTAAACTTGGAGCACCTTGCTCCACCTCTTGTATACAAAATGGGCTCCGGCTCTACTTAGCTTCAAAGAAGCTTATTGTTGGAGCAGATTGTGTTTATAAGAAGGCTTTAACTTTAGCTCCAGTTTAGAAATTGAGTGATAAAATTTGACCAAAAACTACCTAAAATTGAAAAAAAAATCCTCAATATCAAACAACAAAATTGGAGGACAAAAAATAGGCAAGCGTGACGGGAACCACTCATCACCTCACATGTGAGCCGGGGGGGGGGGGGGGGGGGGGGGGGGGTGGGATGTCTCCATAGAAACAGCCATAAAAGCTGCGCGGAAACCAGCAGGAAACTTCTCTTAATTATAAGAGAAGTTCCCTAAAAAAAATAATTTGGAGGGAACTTGCAGGCTAATCTAATGGGAAATCAAATCATCGCAAATGTTGTGATGAGCATGCCAAGGGACAGAGGACCTGCCAATCTTGTACTTAGTAATGTTACAAATATTCCCTTCTTTTTTCTGGGGGCTCCCCCCTAGTCAAAAACTGCATCACAGTTCAGAGTACTATTCTTTATCCTTGTACCTTGGAGATCGATGTTCTCATAAAATAATAATATTTTTAGAAGATGTGTAGTTGATATAGGTGAATTTTATAAGAAGTTTTATATGTATTACAAGAGTCTTATTAGTCTAATTGATAATGATTTTTTTAGAAGATGAAGAGTTGAAGTAGACGAAAATTGTATAGAAATGTTTCTACTAGTAAAAATAGTCTTATTAATTGAGTTATAGTCAGTTGGCAAAATAATGATTTTTTAGAAGATGAGAAGTTGAAGTAGTGGAGTTGAGATAAACGAAAATTGTATAGAAAGTTTTCTATGAATAACAAGAGTTTTGTCAGTCTAGTTAATAATGATTTTTTAGGAGATGAGGAGTTGAAGTAGATGAAAATTGTATAGGAAGTTTTCTATGAGTAAAAAGAGTTATTAATTGAGCTATAGTCAGTTGGTAAAATAATGGTGATTTGATTGGCACGAGAGTAAAAAAAAAAGAAAAATATTATTAGCAGGGAAAAATGTAGAAAGAGTGGTGAAATAGTTGAGAGATCAACAATATTTTGAACCTTATCTTAGACCAAAATATGAACTGCTCAAGCATGACTGCATGAGTCATGCCTCTAGTTGGATAATTCTATTGTTTGTTTAGGTGAGCTAAAATTCGGAGCTAAAGTTGTGAAGCGACAAGTTGTCAAAAGTTAGTAATACACACAATAATATGTGATGTGCAATTTCCTAATAAACTTTAAATCTAATATGACTGGTTTCTATCAAAAAGTTTAAGGCCTATAAATCGAAGTTTAATAAATTACTGTCATTATAATTTGCTCTGGGGTTAGTATATCTACATATGATTTCTGGAAAGAGATGCTGTGAAGCCTCGAGCATCTATGGAGGAAGTCCAAGGCAATTACCAGGTTACATGCGAGACTACAACTGCTAGGTAATTCTTACAGCATTTTTTAGAAAGGAACTTAACACAAGTTACGCAATAAGACCGTAGCTCTCTCAAATAGCTCCATTCCTAAGTGTGCTAACTCTTCCTTAAAAAAACTACACTAATTCTATTATTTTTTGTTAGTGGAGCTACTTAGAGACATAGTGATGGAGCGATTCCTACATCAAATTTTGAAAAATTGACAAATAAAACAGACTATGTAATTGGTGGCACCACCATGAGTTGGCATGATTTTTCTGCTATGCCGAGGGCTTTGATGTCTTTTTTTTTTCTTGAATAACTAATGTATCATTAACAAGAGCAGAGAGAATGACAGGCACTTTTTTCCTTGAGTAGAAAATTGTCAAGGTTTAGGTTTGGATTTCATCAAGCAAAAGGAATACTTTGTTATACAATTCTCTTTCAAGAAAAAAAAATAGGTTTGGAAGTTGCAGTTTTGCAAACTAATATATCAAAAAATAAAAATAAAAAAACAATATTACAAAGTGACAAAAAAAACAGTAGTTACCATGTCTAAAACATCTGAGTTTATGAAAAAGATTGCAAATATCACAGGTTACCAACCTTATCTTTGAACTAGCTGAAAATGATTCAGCAATTCTGATAAGATTGAATCAACAACACTGAAAGTGGCGCTTAGAGCTTAACGGGCAGCTTTCCAGTGCTATCCTTAAAGAAACACTGAAACTAGAATTTGATTCATTAAAATGATAGGTTTTAGGAGAGTATCTTCCTCGCCAGCCGGATTAATCCAACTAGTAAGATATCCTAGTTAT
Organism: Pharus latifolius; assembly: GCA_019359835.1. Taxonomy (NCBI): domain Eukaryota; kingdom Viridiplantae; phylum Streptophyta; class Magnoliopsida; order Poales; family Poaceae; genus Pharus; species Pharus latifolius. The sequence continues at coordinate 3,388,151 of CM033319.1, forward strand.
TTATTTTGTTAAATATCAATATTCGAGACCTATCAAGTAGATGTTATAAGTTATTTATAATTTTCTAAAATTTAATATCTTTACCTCATTGTTACCCATGTTTTTAACAGACTGACGAACCAACCCTTCTGGTCTCTTAAAAAAAAGTGTTTGCCTTAATGACAAAGATGGGCATGAAAAATGCAAGATAAAAACAAACATCAGGAATAACTCGGACAAATTTTGAGAGATAAAAATGCAGCGCCGTTGAAGCACATTGCCCCGAGGATTCCACACAGCTTACTTTTGCAAAAACCAATGAGCCACAGATAAATGACCATATACTGTGACTAAGTAAAAAATAATTACTAAGTAAACAAGAGTCGAAACAACCTGCTCATTGCTGACTGCTCTTAAGGAAAAAAAAAATCTTACTCAATAAAATTGTCAGATTTATATGAGACAAACTAGAGGTCACATCAACCATATGCCAGTGATTGGTATGTCTAGACTCCAATCATGCATGCCACAAAGCAAAACCAAGCAAGAATGTTTTACATCTCCGCAGGATAAACCCTAGTAGTAGTAGTAGTAGTAGTAGGCATTACAATTTAAAAAACGAACTCCTCTAAACAAATTTTACAGCTTGGTTTAGCTAATCCGTCTTAAGTAGTAGCTACCTCTGGCCACCTTTCTTTCCTGCGCGCGCAAAACACACAGACAAAAGGTTCTCGTGTTTGTCTTCGGGCTCCTCACGGCCGTCCGATCTTTGGCGGGAAGAAACGAAACGAGCGGATTAATGCACACGAGATCATAAGAATCTCCGGCCGTCCGTCATCATCATGCGGGCGAAGTCGTCGAAGCCGACGAAGCCGTCGCCGTCGGCGTCGACGCCACCGATCATGCGGCGGCAGTCATCGAGGCTGCAGCCCTCGCCGCCGCCGAGGATGGCGACCATCACGCCGCGGAGCTCCTCGGCCGTGATCCGTCCGTCGCCGTCCGCGTCGAACACCGCGAACGCCTCCCGCAGCTCGTCCTCCCCGCCGGAGGCCGCCTCGGCAGCCATCGCCGCCACCGCCTCCAGCTCGTCGTCGGAGGGCTCCTGGTGCCCCAGCCGCCGGAACACCGCCTCCAGCTCCTGCCGGGAGATCTCCCCACCTCCAGGGAGCACCGACCTTGGCGTGGACCGTGCCACCGTGTCATCTGACGATGACGAGGAAGACGCAGACGCGAACGACGGCGCCTCGCTGCGCGAGAGGGACCGCTTGCTCCCGTTCTTGGTACCACCATTCCCATCCTTCTTGTGGCGGTCGCTTCGGGACCCCTTGGGGGAAGGAATGGAGAGCTTCTTGGCAAAAGATGGGATTGAAAGCTTCATCTCGACGGATTGGACTAGACGGTGATGGGATGGGGAAGGAGGAGGAGATGGAAGTGGGAAGGGGGGTTGGGGGATGGGAATGTATGGGAGGAGGGGGGGAGATAAAAAGGGAAGAGTGGAGGGAGGGAGTGTGAGCTTCGCGGAAGCTTCGTGCGGTGATTTTTCGTTGCGTCCGTTGGGATATAATTCTGGGGACTGCTGCGGGATTATCTTATGCGGCAAGGGTCCTCCGGGATTTGCTGTGCGGGCCCCGGGGGCTTGTTTTGTTGCGCTGTTGTGGCTGTGAAGGCGACAATGCAAATGCGTTTCAATTTTTCTTTGTTTGGAGTTCGGATTTTAAGCTGCATGGTTTTCTTTTTCCAATTTTCGCAGAAAAGACTATTTTAATCTAAATCAGTTTCCTATTTTGAATCGAACTAGTAAAACCACATAAAAGATACTTGCATCTCAATAATGAGTTGTTGTGTGTATATATATAGTGTTCACCACCAATTCAATGCCATCAACTTAATACTACCAATTCAACACATCAATCCAACTATCAAACTGATTAAAAAAATCTTTAAAATATTGTATAAGTAGTTTTATTTGAGATTGTAGTGTAGTGATGTACAATAATTTTATAAGATATCTATTATATCTAATAAGTTATTATTGTTATATAATCAATTAACAAATAACCATATTTAAAAATGAAATATAAACTATAATTTTTTGTGATGCACATTAATACCAAACATAGTGTTAAGATGACACTAAATTGATGGTTTGTCCAGATACTTCTCCATCATAAATATCATATTTCCCTAATTTGTAAATTAAAATTTCACACTCATGAAAACCACTAATAACAGTTATTGATAATATGAAAGCATAGTTGTCAATTCTGTAAAGATATACGAGTTAGTAATTAAGTATACATAACTTCATGAATACAATTTGGGACCTATAGCAATGTGCTTTCCCTATTATATACGGACGTAGTACGTCCCCAGCCTTGGGCTGTTGGGCATAAAGGATTTGCTTGAGTATTTCAGAAAGGGCGAAGGTGAGTATTTTGAGTTCTTCCCTCCGCTTATTATTGTTGGAAAAATTGGCGCAACAGTTACTCTGATGGCTCTCTATTTCGGTGACCTTCAGTCCTCCGAGAGATTTGTATCAGGTGATTCTTGGTCTTCCGAAGATTTTGCGTCTCCAGATGTCTCTCATTCTCTGATGAACCTTGGTCACTCGAAGACCTGTTCCCGGAGGCCTCTTACTCCCCAGGACCTATGTTCGTAGTGACCTTTAGCCTCTTAGGGAACACACACCCCAATAGTCTCCTACTCTCAAAGGACCCATGTGCCTCATGACCACAGCGAGGCCTTCTGCTCCCTGGGGACAGCGTCCCTAATGTCTCTGGTGACCCCTGGCTTTATAGGGACCATGTGTGGTTGCTCGGCGACCCCACACCCCGAAGGACTCTCACTCTGTAGGGACTTCGTGTCCCCCCAGTGTCCCTCAACTTCCTGGAGACCCGTGATACGGGGTGTCTGATCTTCACGATGTAGGATCATTGATAACTCATTGATTGTGTAACTTGACGAACCGATGACGTCAACCACTGTCAATATAGCAACCTGCGACAAAGAATTCGCTCAACCATACGATTTGATCGTTGTCTACTTGACCACGCAAAAGTAGACGCACTGTTCCTGCAATCAACGAAGAAATTATAAAAACAATGGTAAAGAGAATAACTCTCAATTCTAGACGGTGGCTTATGAGCACAAACCTAGAACAAGAGCAAAAACTTCTCAGAAAATATTTATGTATTCAATTCGTGGTTTTTCTCAAAACTACAACCACGCCTCTCTTTTATAGAGGGTGGTATTTACAAAAGATAGAAGGTTTAAAATAGAATTTCAATCTGAATCTAATTCAAAATGGAATAAAAATCCTAACATACTATAAAGATAAAAGAAGTTCCAACAAGTACTCATACAATTCAATTGAACATCTGTGCTGAGAATGGTGCTTGGTAGAAGTGGCTGGTCGAACGTTGGTCGGCAGACTGCAGGCCGAGCAGAATTCTTTTGGTTGTAGCGGTTGCAATCCTTGACGGAATCGAGTAATCTTGGGCTTGTTGGAAAGCTTAGGAAATTCTCTTTCCACTCAGTAGGTGTACGACCATATTTGATGAAGTTCTTTGGCCCATACGTGGCTATGTCCTTCCTGTTATGCTCTCCCTCTTTATATCTAATCAATATTAAACAAGAGTTATTAGGTAGCAGCATATTCTCATCATAATTTAATTCTTTAAAGAATAAAGTCACCTGTTGATGTAGTTGTTTGGCTCTCGCTCGAGTGATTGGTCATATATGTTCCTTTAGTCGAGCACTAGTGCTACTAGTGCTAGGGATGTCTGCATCATCCTCGCCCTCTTGAAAAGGAGTCAACCTCGACTCTGTTTCTTCTTGTCCAAAGAAAGGAGAAAAATCAACAATATTGAATGTAGTGCTTACCGCATAGTCATCACCTGGAAGTACTATCTTGTATGCATTATCATTAATCTTTTGAAGCACTCTGAATGGACCGTCACCACGAGACATCAACTTAGACTTTCTTTTTTCCAGAAAGCGATCTTTTCGTAGATGCACCCAAACCAAGTCACCTGGTTCAAAGAGCATCTTCTTTCTTGTCTTGTTTGCCTCCTCAGCATAATAGCCAGCCTTCTTCTCAATCTCTTCTTTAGTTTTGACATGAATTTTCTTCACATATTCAGCATACTCGGATGCTTCCATATTGGCACGCTCTTATAATGGAAGTGGCAGCAAATCAAGTGGTGTGATGGGTTTAAAACTATACACCACCTCGAACGGGCACATTTGAGTAGTAGAGTGTACCGCCCTATTATAAGCAAACTCCACATGCGGTAGACAATCTTCTCACTCCTTCAGGTTCTTCTTGATTATTGCTCACAGCAGCATTGAAAGTGTACGATTCACCACCTCCGTTTGTCCATCAGTTTGTGGGTGACAAGTTGTTGAGATTAACAACTTCGTCCCAAGCTTGGCCCACAAGGTCTTTCAAAGGTAGCTCATGAACTTAACGTCGCGATCTGAAACAATGGTTCTTGGCATTCCATGCAATCTCACGATCTCCCTGAAAAACAGGTCAGCGACAAGCAACGCATCGTCGTTTTTGTGACAAGTTATAAAATGTGCCATTTTAGAGAACCTATCCACAACTACAAAAACTGAATCCCTTCCTCTCTTAGTTGTCAGTAATTCTAACACAAAGTCTATGCTAATATCCTCCCAAGGTGCATTAGGAACAAGAAGTCAAGTGTATAATCCATGAGGGTTCAATTTAGATTTAGCTTTGTGACATGTCACACATCGCTGAACAAACCTTTCGACGTCACGTCTCATCTTAGGCCAATAAAAATGATCGTTCAACATCATGAAAGTCTTTTCTCTCCCAAAATGTCCCATCAAACCACCTGCATGAGATTCCTGCAATAATAACAAACGCACGGACGATGTTGGAACACAGAGTTTGTTAGCACGAAATAAGAACCCATCATGTACATGGAACTTGTCCCATCCTTTACCATCATAGCATTTAGAATATGGTGCTGAAAAGTCATGATCAGAAGTGTACAATTCTTTCAAACTCTCTAAACCAGGTACTGTCACTTCTAACTTAGTCAACAAAATGTTTTTTCGAGATAAAGCATTAGCAACCACATTCTCCTTGCCCTTTTTGTACTTCAAAACATATAGAAAAGTTTCAATAAATTCAACCCACTTAGCATGTCTATGGTTCAATTTAGCTTAGCCTTTCAAATACTTCAAAGCTTCATGATCAGAATGAATAACAAATTCTTTAGGCCAAAGGTAATGCTGCCAAGTTTGAAGCACACGTACCAAACATACAACTCTTTGTCATAAATAGGATAGTTCAATTGAGCACCTCCGAGTTTCTCACTAAAGTACGCTATGGGTTTGCCATCTTGCATCAAAACACCACCAATATCCATTCCACTAGCATCACATTCAATCTCAAAAGTTTGAGTGAAATCAGGTAAAACAAGCAATAGTGCTTCAGTTAAGCGTTTCTTTAATTCTTGAAAAACATTCTCTTGTGATTCACCCCATGCAAACACAACACCCTTTTTAGTTAATTCATTCAATGGGGCATCTATAGTACTGAAATCTTTCACAAATCTACGGTAGAAACCAGCTAAACCATGAAAACTTCGGATTTGACTAACATTCACAGGGGTAGGACAATTTTTTACTACCTCAATTTTAGATTCATCGGCCTCAATTCCTTGTCCAGAAACTACATAGCCAAGAAACACAACCTTATCGGTACAAAAAGTGCACTTTTCTATATTAGCATATAACTTCTGTTTTCTAAGCATTTCGAGCACTTGCCTAAGGTGATCAATATGTTCTTCCATGGTTTTGCTATAAATCAGAATGTCATCAAAATATACCACCACAAATTTTCCAATGAATGCTCTTAAAACATGATTTATCAAACGCATGAAAGTACTAGGTGCATTAGTTAAACCAAAAGGCATTACTAACCACTCATACAATCCAAGTTTAGTTTTAAAAGCAGTTTTCCATTCATCACCAAGTTTCATTCTAATCTGATGGTATCCACTTCTTAAATCAATTTTAGAGAATATAACAGAACCACTCAATTCATCAAGCATGTCATCTAGCCTAGGAATAGAATGACGATATCTAACAGTTATGTTGTTAATGGCTCTACAATCAACACACATTCTCCATGTACCATCTTTCTTATGCACTAAAATAACAGGAACAACACAAGGGCTAAGGCTTTCGCGTACATACCCTTTATCCAGTAGCTCTTGCACTTGACGCTGAATTTCTTTTGTCTCCTCCAGATTAGTGCGGTATGGAGGACGGTTGGGAAGTGAGGCTCCAGGGATGAGGTCAATTTAATGCTCAATGCCACGCATGGGAGGTAGACTAGCAGGTATATCCCTTGGAAACACATCCTCGAAGGCCTGCAAAGCACTAGAGACAGCACTAGGAAGAGAGGTTAAGTCGTTAGTCGAAAATAATGCATCTTTGCACAAAAATACAAAATATATTAAATCTGGGTTATTCCTCACTCCTCTCAGATCAGATTTGGTGGCTAATATTACTAGCTTCTCTCCCTCACTTTTTGTTTTACCTCTCAAATTTGGCTTATGGCTCTCACTCACCGATTTTTGGATCTCACTCAGATTTGTTTTCGCTCTATCCTTTCAATCACTCACTCTCTGCATATTGTCAGCTAAAATCTGATTTGGAGACATTGGTCGAAATGCAATGTCTTTGCCCTTCCACTTGAGGATATAAGTATTGGCGCGACCATCATGATGCACTGATCAATCAAATTGCCACAGCCTTCCCAACAGTAAGTGACACACCGTCATGGGCACCACATTACATTCCACTGTGTCTACATAATCTCCAATTTGGAATTGCACCTGAACCATGTACTGAATTTTGACATCTCCACAATCACTTAACCATTGCACATGATATGGATGAGGGTGTTTGAGCAATTTAAGGCCAAGTTTAGTGCACAATTCTTGACTAGTTAAGTTATGACAACTACCATCATCAATAATGACTTTGCATACCTTGCATCAACTTTAGCCCGCGTTTGGAATAGATTGCATCGTTGTCCATTGTCTTCCTTGACTTGCACACTTAACACCTTTGTGACCACAAGTGCGGGTCCTTACTCAAAACCAAAATAGGTCAGCCCCTCATTCTTATCTTCTTCTTCCGGTGCTTCTTCATAGTTTTCTGGATGAGCTAGCTGCTCTGGGTCATCTTCACTTGTTGAATCATACTCTCCTTCGTCGGTAACAAGCATAGCACGATTATTTGGGCATTCCTTGGCGATGTGACCACGCCCCAAACATTTAAAGCACTGAATAGCACTACTCTTGGCTGTGGAGCCAATTGAAGAGGTAGTGGATGCCGAAGACTTTTGCTCACGTGTAGTAGATGCTGATTTTACAACCGAGGAAGAAGGAGCAGTAGTATTGGAACTAGTACTAGTTGAATATGTACCTCATCCCAAATTGAAGCTTGCTTTGATTGCATTGGATGATGGAACTCTCAAGTTGAAGGATGGAATCCTCGAGGTTGGTTTAGCATCTTCGAGCAATTGCTTTTCCGTCTTTTGAGCTTGGTGCACCAATTCCACAACGGTGTTGTAGGGCTGATATACCATAACGCGTTTAATGTTTTGGTTTAGGCCAAACAGAAAACGCGCAATGGTTTGCTCTTCATCTTCATGCACTCGGGCCCTAATCATAGCTTGCTCCATCTCCTTGTAGTATTCCTCCACCGAGCAGCCTCCCTATCTCAAATTCTGCAATCGATCAAAGAGATCACGTTTGTAATGTCCAGGGACAAAACGTGCTCTCATCTCTCTCTTCATCTCAGCCCACGAAGCAATTGGAGGCTCCCCGTTCTCGTATCTTTGGTTCAGCACTTGTTTCCACCAAATCAGCGCGTAGCCATCAAACTCAAGTGAGGCTATGTGTAGCTTCTTTGCTTCCGAATAGTTATGCATTTGAAATATCTTCTCTACCTTGAGCTCCCAAGTGAGATAAGCATCAGGATCAGAGTTGCCTTCAAATTTTGGGATGTTGAACTTGAGTTTGCCAAACTTCTCTTCAGGATGATCATCATGGCGGCAACCACAGCGTTGATAGTCATCATCGCGGTGCAGCATGTAGTTGTTGTCGATGTCATCTCGTCTACGGCCTCTCCCTAGACCATGGGCAGCACCACGGCCTCCTCCTCCATGCCCTGGAGGTGGTGGTTGAACCGCATTGGCAGTGGCTCGATCTCTCCCCACTTGGACCTCACGTGCCAAACGAGCAAGGATTTCCTCGTCAGTCTCATCACGGTCTAATCCTCCTCCATGAACACTAGCATCACCTGGTGCTCATTCTCGACATAGCTCCTCCAGTTTCTTGTTCAATTCACTAGCCATCTCTGAAGCGATCTCCCTTCGCAAGATGCTCATGTTCTCATTCAATTGTACATTGAAAACATGGGTCATCTTGTCTAGATCAGTTTGGGTCATATAGGGTGTCGGTTCCTTTTCTTCTTGTCCTGCCATGGTGAGTACAAACAGAAACAACAAGAAATATGGATATTTTTTTTGTGGTATCACTCAACCTCACACTCTACTTACCAACCAAAGTTCTTATGTTTTTCTTCACTAGATTGAGATGTTGTACGCACTCTGGTGGCAGTAGACGATCAAAGGTGATGGATCAAGCAAATTCACTGTCCAAGTACTGTAACAACAATGGCTTGTATGTGGAGCTTGGAAGGTTAAGTGTTATCCTAATTAATCCAAAATTCTTGATATTGTAAAGTTAGGTACACTACTACAGAAGTGTATTCCACTAACCCATATTTTCTAACGGTTATAAGCAATCTGGGAAAAATCCGATAGAATAGGACGACAGCGGCGGAAAAGAAGCATTTTACTATCGGTTACACACTAGTCCAACGTTAGTGAAATGCAAAAACTTTTTACTATCGGTCATTACTGTACAAACCGATATAATATATTAAATAGTACTATCGGTTTTCCATTTTTAACTGATAGTAAAATTACGCACTTTATACTATCGGTTATGACTGTACAAACCGATATAATATATTAAATAGTACTATCGGTTTTTCATTTTTAACTGATAGTAAAATTACTCACTTTATACTATCAGTTCGTACTGTACCAACCGATATAAAAGATAAACTTTTACTATCGGTTATTAGTGTACGAACCGATAGTAAAGATAACTTTTACTATCGGTTTGTTTATTCAACCGATAGTAAAAGAAACAATGGGGGTCTTTAGAAGAGAGGAAAGTTCACTAACGGTTGTGTTTTTGAATCGATAGTAAAAGTCATCTTTACTATCGGTTATTAGTGTACGAACTGATAGTAAAGATGAACTTTTACTATCGGTTTGTTTATTCAACCGATAGTAAAAGAAACAATGGGGACCTTTAGAAGAGAGGAAAGTTCACTAACGGTTGTGTTTTTGAACTGATAGTAAAATTACATTTTTACTATCGGTTATTAGTGTACGAACCGATAGTAAAGATGAACTTTTACTATCGGTTTGTTTATTCAACCGATAGTAAAAGAAACAATGGGGACCTTTAGAAGAGAGGAAAGTTCACTAACGGTTGTGTTTTTGAACCGATAGTAAAATTACATTTTTACTATCGATTATTAGTGTACGAACCGATAGTAAAGATAAACTTCCTTATAATGGGTTAAACGCGCGGGAGTTTTCCCTCCAGTCCAACCAAACACATTTCCAAATAAGTCTCTACTCGCACGCGGAAAACCCTAGCCTCCTCGACGCCCCCTTTTTCGCTCCTGCACCACCATTGCCACTCGCATTTGGGTTCTCCACCGCCGCTGGTCACTGCATCGCGCCATCGTAGGCCACTCCACGAACTGTAAGTGTTCTTGACCAATTAAAATTGTTCTTGCCGCTCGTGTCAGTTTCTTAAATTGATACTGAACGCGATTAGAACCAGGTATTCTTTAGGAAAGAGTAATTGAAATGAAATCAGTTTCCTAACTTCATACAAGCATGCAGAGCGCCATGTTGAAAGACCAATACGAGTTGCCTCAATTGGAGCAGATGCGACAAATTTGGGCTCAATATATGATGAATGAAGTGGCTATCAACGATCGATCGTAAATGACTTGTGTAATATACATTGAATGTGTTAATTGGTGTATGTGTGTACTTGTATTGGTGTATTTGTGAATAAACCTAATATGTGAATAATTAGATCCAATCTGTCCAATGCATGTGTATATCTTTGTATTAGTGTATTTGTGAATAAATTCAATCTCTGAATAATTAGATTCAATCTGTCCAATGTGTGTCTCTCTGTATTGTTGTATCTGTTAATAATCCTTTGTAATACTATCGGTTCATATCCTACAACCGATAGAAGAAAGTTTCTAGTACTAACCGTGTCGAGTAACTAATCGATAGGAAAACTAACAGTACTATCGGTTTCCAGTGTAGAACCGTTACAAGAAATCTAACATCACTATCGGTTGAGTTCACTGAGCCGATAGAAGAAATTATCATTCACGATTAGTGAATGTTGGAATATAGGTATTTTACTATCGGTTTGCAACCGATAGAGTTGTGCTACGTTTTTTCTATCGTGCCGATCACTAGCGGTAAGAGAACCGATAGTAGAGACGATTTTAAACCGATAGTGAAAAGCAATTCTGTAGTAGTGGTAACAATCCAAACTAGATCCAATGCCTAGGTGCTGATCTCAAGATATAAGTGAAAGACAAAACAACTCACACACAAAGATGACGTAACTTGATGCAACCAAAAGAACGAGCTAACAAAAAAATGAGTGATAGAACAAACAACTCGTGTTGCACAAGTTATAGAAAGACGCTAGCTAGATTGCACAATACGAAATTGGCCCATGGATTTGCACACAACGAAGCAAGAACACAATTTTGATCGAACACAACTCTTTTTTTTTAAGCTTTCAAAATGATGTTGACCAAAACAAAAACTGGTAACTTTTTTTTATATTTTTTTTAAGATCAGCACACAAGTATGGGCACAAGATGATACCCTACTGTTCAATCACTTTCAAGATATTAATTCAAGTGTGCACAGCCCAAATATAATTCTCAACAGCTAGTCTTATGTAGGTTCAAAGTTTTTGCAAAGGACAGATTAGCTGTCAAAGGATATACGTGATTTGAATTTTTTTTTTTTGAACTCAACGAAAACAAAAGATATGCAAAGAAGTCTGGATCAGCCAACTAAACAAAAACTCTAATGGACTAAGACCTAACAAAACTCACAGAAATTTCAGATTGAATCTAAGACGAAAGAAAAACAATTTTTTTTGGCTTTTTTAGTGTATAGGCTGAAAACAGATCTAAACTAAGGGATAAATAATCCTACTGTGTAAACCGAAGCTCTGATACCAAGATGATACGGGGTGCCCGATCTTCACGACGTAGGATGGTTGATAACTCGTTGATTCATGTAACCTGATGAACCGATGGCGCCAACCACTGTCAATACAACAACCTGCGACAAAAGAATTCGCCCAACCACATGATTTAATCGTTGCCTACTTGACCACGCAAAAGTAGACGCACTGTTCCTGCAATCAACGAAGAAATTACAAGAACAATGATAAAGAGAATAACTCTCAATTCTAGGCGGTGGCTTATGAGCACAAACCCTAGAACAAGAGCAAAAACTTCTCTGAAAATATTTGTGTATTCAATTCGTGGTTTTTCTCAAAACTATGACCATGCCTCTCTTTTATAGAGGGTGGTATTTACAAAAGATATAAGGTTTAAAATAGAATTTCAATCTGAATCTAATTCAAAATGGAATAAAAATCCTAACATACTATAAAGATAAAAGAAGTCCGGAATTAATCTTCTCGGATTCGGATTTGGACTCGGACTGGACTTTTTCCTTCTGTGTAGTCGTTACTCTTTTGGGTTTCCTGGTTGCATACGATATCAGAATTTAATGATTCTTGATTTGTTGGAAAGCTCTTTTCAATACCTTTCCAAAAAATACTCATGAAATCCAATTGGACATCTTTGCTGAGAATGGTGCTTGGTCGAAGTATCTGGTCGAACGTTGGTCGGCAGACTGCAGGCCAAGCAAAATTCTTTTGGTTGTAGCGGTTGCACTCCTTGACGGAATCGAGTGATCTTGGGCTTGTTGGAAAGCTTAGGAAATTCTCTTTCCACTCAGTAGGTGTACGACCAGATTTGATGAAGTTCTTTGGCCCATACGTGGCTATGTCCTTCCTGTTATGTTCTCCCTCTTTATATCTAATTAATATTAAACAAGAGCTATTAGGTAGCAGCATATTCTCATCATAATTTAATTATTTAAAGAACAAAGTCACCTGTTGATATAGTTGTTTGGCTCTCGCTCAAGTTATTGGTCCTGTATATTCCTTTAGTCGAGCACTAGTACTACTAGTACTAGGGATGTCCTCATCACCCCGTGTCCCAGAGGCCTTTCTCTCCCCAAGACATATGTCCACAGTGACTCTTGACCTCCCACAAACCCTACATCCTGGAGTTCTTGATCTAACATTTGGGCCCAACATGCTTGTCAGGATTAGATCAGATTCTGAGGGCGGGAACTGCAATGCCACTTGTCAATCATCCAAAGAACCTTGGTGCATTAAAAAGACGACCATGCCCTCATCCAAAGGTTCTACCAAAGGCACTAAGGACTTCTTGTTTTTTGGGCTATAAATACCCTTATCTCATATCATTTGAGACAACTCATTCTATTAAATCAGTATGAAACTTAAGATATTTAGGTGTATTTGGAGTTTTCTTTCTTTTGGAGATGACTCCTAACTAAATCTAAATCATGAACATATCAATAGAATTAAGATTCTCTAAGAGATCTCAACTTATATAAATTATTAGTGTCTATTCTCTTTTGTTCGGTTCAAAATCATCTGTCAAAGACCGCTAAAACATTTGTGATATATGGATCATAGTCGTGGGGATCTATCCTTCAACATTATTATTTTTGCTTGTTTTGTTTATTAGCTGCCTCAAAAAGTCTCTTGTTCATGTTAGCTTTGTGCTTTCTCTTATGCTCGTCTTGCTGGCTTTTTGGTTTTAGCTGTCGCCCAAACACTCGATACGAAAGAAAATAAATTATTGTATAATAGTAGATATGAAGAGATTAAAATTGTTCATCAGTTTCGATGAATTGAACGAGTACAGTATGCGTTAACGTAATTTCAAATATATAAAACCAAATCTAAAAAAGTGGGGTACACTTCTTTTGATATGACCAGTAACGAATATTCAAGGGTCACTAATCCGTTAAGTAGATTATCTCCTCACCTTTTTCGAGGGTGGATTATCTCCGCACTTGATACTTCTTCTTCTTCTTCTTTTCTGCATCGATGAAATAATTAGATTAATATTTGGTTTTAAAACTTGGTACACTGCTATCCATTTTTTTTGGCCTGAGCTGGAGAAGAAATTGAAATCGACGAATACATTTAGTTTTTTTAGTGCAAAGAGTCGTCTTATTCTTACATATATAAAAGTTGTGTGTAATCTTTACATAATAGAAGGACTGCAGGTAAGGTCGAGTATAAATCTGTTGTTGTTACAAATCAAAATAGGATTTTATTTAAGGTGTAGATAAAGAGCATCTTAGTATTTTTTTTTTACATAATGAGGAGTAGATAAGGGTTGCAAATTAGGTTTGGTTTATATTTAATTTTGGATGCAAAACACATTTTTATTTATGGCGGAGATAAAAAAAAATGTATTCTTTAACTAACAAAGACTATACATACCATTAAATATTCCCATTTTAAATTAGTACAGGTAGAAAGATAAAGACCCAAAATAATATGTGCGGAATGCGTTTATCAAAATTATATTTACTCTCTTAAATTCGCACATTTTTTTATTTTTTAATAAAATTATATTGAGATATGTCAACTAGTATATACAATTTTATTATTCGGATTCAGTATATAGAGCAGCACACATAGAGAGGAATGTGGTTATGAAATGGATTAATTTTTAAAAAAAAATACTGGTAACCGCATCAGTGATACGGTAGGAAATATGGGAGGTAGGTTTAGATTTCTTATTGATCCAAACCACAAAGTGTAGAAATCTAGCAGATGCATAGGGACTTCTATACGTTGCATTAGGTTGGTGTAAATTGGCAGCAACTGCCGACTTGTATCAGGCGAACTCCAACGGCGACGGTAGCGGCGGCTCGCGTCGATGGCGGCGGAGGGCTGCTCGACGTTTCCTCGGCGCGATGGGACGTCCGCGCGCTACGGGACGAGGCAAGCGCGAGCGAGGACGCGGCGAGGTCGCGGCGAGGAAGCGTCGCCGTTGGAGGAGACGAGAACGTGAAGGGACGCGTTTTGCGGGCCCCACCGACGAAACAAAACTCGTACCGTACCCGCGTCAAAGATTATCTGACAGGTGGGGCCAGGGAACGAGAGGACCCACATGTCATCGAATGAGTGTATGCTAAAATCGTCGCAAACGAATAAAGCGTGGGCCCCACACCCACGTTCACCGTGCCGATGTCAGGACGCACACGCACCACGCGTACAGGAGGGTACTTCACTGACGTGTGGGCCCCAAACGACGCTTCCCCACACGTCATACGCAGTACGATACTAAAACCGCGTTGCACGAGATTTAATGCCTGGTGGGGCCCGCCACTCGGGAGTGCACCGCGTGGCTGACGTCGGCGACGCGCGCGCTCCAAAGCCGAAGCCAATGACATGTGGGGCCGCGAAGAAGAGTGGCCCGCCTGTCAGTGACATATGTTGAATAAATGAACGTATAATTAATAACTGCTGTTAAATTAACCGAATAAAATTTATACGAATTAATTAAGGCTGTAGAGGCTGACTGGTGGGCTCAATTTTTGGAGGGCCCACCTGTAAGCGAGGGGGAGTGAGAATATAGCCGTTGGAGGAGAATAAATCCCGAGGCCCCACGTGTCAGCGACTGAAAATATTACCGTTTAATTTTGCCCGTTAAAAATAGCCGTTGCATCCATTTTTTATTCATTTTTGCCCTAAAAACTCATAAAAAATCCCAAAAAACTCCAAAAAAATCACAAAAATTCACAGAATTTTTTACCAGCTCTCCTCTATATAAAGACATGCTATTTCACCATTTTCACTCATATTTCTTCATCCATCCACACCCAAAACCACTCCAAAATTAGTGCAAAAATTTCCAAAAATTCGACATAGATTCTAATCCACCTGGCGGTTTCGTTAATTGGCTTGGCTCTTCCCAATCTCCCGGCGAAAACACTGAAGCCCCAACACCCAACAGCAACCCGGTTTTTCGCAGCCACCGACTTACCAGTCGTATCCACCCAATTACCAAGCGTATCCACCGAATTATCAGCCATATCCACAATACAGCCAAAATTATTGTCCATATCCACCACACGGCCACGCAATTCCACCGCCCCCACAATATAGCCAAAATTTTCATTTTGTCGGCATACCACCGACATGTCCGCAGTTTTCCCCACCTCAACCGCACTCTGCGTCTGTCTCCGATAACGGTACTCCAGACTATGCTCCGGCCGATCTGGAGGCCCGACCTGTCGTCGATGACACCAACACCAGAGATGTTGTGGATGTTGGCCGAAAGCCGAAGCGCTTACCGTGGTCCAACGATGACGATATAAAACTAGTAACATTTTGAATTTTCATACATGAGTGCTATGAAAGAAATATATTTAGGTCGACTTCGATATCCAAATCTTTTTAACTACATGCAGATTAGCTCTTGGCTCAACAATTCGCTCGATCCTATTGATGGAAACAGTAGGAAGTGCGACATGTACTGGGGCAACGTAGCAGCGGCATACAACAACACAGTGCCGGCAAGTAGGAGAAGGGAGACCAAACACTGTAAGGACCACTGGCAACGAACCAATAAAAAGGTGGTCCAATTCAACGGTGTTTGGCTCCGACTTAAGGAAGTCTATGCCAGCGGTCGTTCAGACGACCAACTCATGGCGCAGGCCCGCGAGATGTACAAGACGGAGATGGGTCATCCGTTTGTGCTGGATCATTGGTGGACGGCGGTTCGCGGTCAACCTAAGTGGTCCGCAGCATATGTTGATCCTCCCAACAAAAGAAGCAGATTGTCCGAGTCGGGCACATACACATCATCGTCCAACAACGATGACGTGCCACCAGCGCAGACACGGCCGGAAGGACGAGACTCTGCTAAGGCGAAGCGTAGAGGTAAGGGAAAGGTTGATGACTCGCAGGATTCTACGTCGGCAGCGAGAGCAGATCTCGATGCCTTCATCCAAAATGAACCCAACCGAGCCGAGAAGAGGAAGGACATACTCCGTTTGTCAGATAACTTGCGCGCCTTGGCGAAGGCGAAGGAAAGATCCGCCTTGTATAAGGCGTACACGAAAATGATGAGTCTCGACAATTCCATCTTCGACGATTCGCAAAAAGCGGAGTACGATGCAGGGCTGAAGATTCTAAGGGACAAACTTAATGCTGGCGATGATTAGTTATTTTATTTTGAATTATCTCTTGTAGCCAACCATGTATCATATGTTATTAATCTATATATGATTTTCTACTTAATTTTACTCTGATATCCAACTATGGAATCTGGCCGTTGGAATATAGCCGTTGCAAAATAGACGTTCAAAAATTGTCGTTCAAATATAGTCGTTGGAATATAGCCGTTGCAAAATAGACGTTCGAAATATAGCCGTTCAAATATAGCCGTTGGAATATAGACGTTGGAATATAGACGTTCGAAATATAGCCGTTGGAATATAGCCGTTGGACTCTTCGTCTATATATTCACCCCCTCCACAAAGCTTCTCTTCACTATCCAACTATCTTCTCAAACGGCGTAGTTCTTTAAAAACCCAGTTTCATTAGCCACTCACAAAATGTCTTCTAGCTCTAGTTCCAGCACACATAGCTCCGAGGAGGATGCCATGAACCAAATTGAGGATTTCTTAGTGGAATTCATAGAGGAGGAGGAGGAGGAAGATCGTATCATCGCCGGTCTTTACGCCCGACTTGATGCTTCATCATCCCGCGGACGCCGCCGAAACAGCAATAGGAGATATATTGACAGAGATCGCGAAGAGGGGCATCAACGGCTCCTCGCCGACTACTTCGCCGAATATTCCGTCTACCCTGACAATATCTTCCGTCGGCGTTTTCGGATGGCGAGACCCCTCTTTCTCCGCATCGTTGAAGCTCTAGGTGGGTGGTCCCCCTACTTCACCGAAAGAAGGGATGCCACTAATCGCCGTGGACTCTCCCCTTTACAGAAGTGCACCGCAGCAATGCGTATGCTCACGTACGGTGGCCCCGCCGATGCCGTCGATGAGTACGTGCGGATTGAGGAGTCCACGGCGATTCAATGCTTGGAGCACTTCGTACAGGGTGTCATCGACATATTTGGCGACCAATATCTTCGCAGCCCCACCATCGACGATACCCACCGCCTACTGCAACAAGGAGAGTCCCGTGGCTTTCCAGGTATGCTAAGAAGCATTGATTGCATGCACTGGGAATGGAGAAATTGTCCCGTAGCATGGAAAGGTCAATTCACTCGTGGAGATTATGGAGTCCCGACGATTATACTTGAAGCGGTAGCTTCGTATGATCTCTGGATATGGCATGCTTTTTTTGGTGTTGCAGGCTCCAACAATGACATCAATGTGCTAAACCAATCACCCTTATTCACCGATGTGTTGAAAGGGCGGGCTCCTCATGTTCAGTACTCTGCCAACGGCCGACAGTACAACATGGGGTATTATCTCGCCGATAGTATATACCCGGAGTGGGCTGTCTTTGTGAAGATGATACCCCTCCCACAGACGGTGAAAGATCAGTTGTTTGCACAACAGCAAGAAGGAGCGAGAAAAGATGTCGAGCGGGCTTTCGGAGTTCTACAGTCTCGATTTGCCATCGTGCACGGTGCGGCACGATTTTGGCGACAGTCAACTCTCGCGAAGATCATGCGGGCTTGCGTCATCTTGCACAATATGATCATAAAGAACGAGCGCGACGACAATGCCGCCAACTATGACTACAATGATCATCCGGACACATCCACGGTAGTAGCGCCTGTGATTCACTCTGGAGGTACACCTTTATTCGAAGATGTACTTCGAAGAAATACTGCCATCCGTGCTCAACCCACGCACACACAACTCAAAAGAGACTTGATCGAGCACATTTGACAACGTTTCGGAGGAAACACCGACGAGTAGCATCTTACCGGATTTTGTAGTACGCATTTGTTTGCAAATTTAATTTTTTTGTACTTCGCAATTATGTCATGTACCGCTATTCGAATTTTAGTATCTATTTTTTTTTCAAGTGCAATTTTTAAATTCAAAATGTCGAATTTATTTTTTTTGTCGCAAATATCGAATTTAATTTCGTAGGTAATATATTAATATATTGGTAATATTGAATTTAATGAATTAATACAAATTCGTTGAATATATAATTGTTAAATTGTATAGAGCCAAGCACTTGCTTGGTGTTTGGTTGGTGGTTAGGAGTGTGGGGTCCACGCTAAGAGCCAAGCAAGAACCAAGCTGTTGGAGGTTTGGTGCTTGCTTGGTGCTTTGAGATGGTGTTCGCACACGTGACAGAGAATATTTTGTTTAAGAATCAAGTAAGAGCCAAATCTGTTGGAGACAACCTCAGTCTTTGGCTAAAGGACTACGTATAAGGGTACAGTCTTCTATACTGTGAACGTACAGTATGATCCCATTTTCTTGCGCGTACAAAACTTGTTAACAGTTCACATTAATGTGCAGCATAGTGCCATGGTGTGCTGCTGTTCATGCTCTCTTTCTGACACCACATACACCATGATCCCATTTCCCTACGTGGCCATTTTGGTTGCCTCTACCACGATATTACTTTTATAAAATCAGTTCATGTACTGCCTCATATTTATTAGACCGTTTTCTTTTGATCAATCCAGACGCTTACTCGGATCAGAATAAGAATAGTAACTACATAATAGGCATGATTTTTTTGTTTTTCTCTAACTCATTGAATTGAATATTGTAAATTAAGTTGGGTCAGACTAAACCAAAGTTGTTCATGTTATAATAATATCAATATTGTCATATGTCTTGAGAATCATAATTAAATCTCGATCAATTCAAATCATAAAGCACAATTACTCAATTTATTCTAGATCTTTGTTCAAATAAACTGTCTTAAGATCCGCCTGTGGCGAAACAACTTGATCCTCCTTTCATCATTGTATTCCCTTCCCTCCCTTTCTTTAGTCTCTTGTAGGTTTATTTGTGTAATTTTGGTCTAAATGCTCTCGCCTATGGCGGTGTTATGTGAGCTGACGTGTTTGGGGAGGAACCGTCTCTACTTTTTTATTTTCTTTTTCTTTGTACTTTGGACTTTCTTTAATGGATTTTTAGCATGACTCTCTTCTACTGTTTTTTTTATTTTAAAAAAATCATCTTAAGATCTACTGTATATTTCTGTACATAAATATTCTGCTATTTCTCATATTCTTGGTGGTCAACCAAAGATCAGTCTGATTACCTATCAAAAGTTTTTGCAACTCACTCAAAGACAGCCAAATAATCCAATTCCAACCCATTGATTGGTGGAACATTTTCTTGTGTAGTTGTCTTCTTCCGCGTTACTTGTTTAAATCATTGAATGATCGGATCAAACGTGGATGTCTCAAGTATATTGAACATGATATTTAAGAGAACATATCATGATTCCTTATGGCTTCTCTGTGTAAGCCAATTTATGTCGCGGCATTGGTGATAGTATTAACTTTTGTAGTTTAGGATTGTATTCAACCTGTCACGTCTCTTAAACTATGTTAGACATTGAAATATGTTTTAGGAAATTCTTTTGTCATACTTTTTTTACTTAATCATTCGGTAATTTTTTATATAACAATAATAACTGTCTATATATGATAACTATCTTCTACCGATTATATCACAACTTTAAACAAAGTCTTAATAATAACGATATAATCAGTAAGGCAAACTCCCAACAAAAACTATAAAATTTATTGCATATGAAATCCCATTTCCCCAACCAAAATAAGAGAATAAACACTAAGAGAAGGTGACCCCATAAGTTAAGCATAGAGATTGTCCCCCATTTAGCTATGAAAGGAATTTTCCAGGAAATTTCCTAGGGGTCCATATCTCTCCCCACAAGACGTGCATTAGTGACCTACTAGTGTACATACAACACATCGGCAAAGAACTTATCAAACTTGGGAAATCGACATGGCCACCCAACCGTGTTGAATCACATAATTTAGTACTAGTATTTAGGGTGGTTAAGCTGCCCATGATCTGGCCAATTTGCACTTGTTTTCTCTCTTCCCTCTTATTGTTTCTGTTAATTAAGAAACAAAGTGCGCCGCACATATCTTATCTCGAAAGTCAAAAGAAACAGCAAGTTCATATGGACATATCACATACTGAGAAAAAAAAACTCTTTTATTTTCAGTAGCTAACACTATTTTTCCAAAACAACGCGAAGCGTATGAGTGATAAATGTGGAGTAAGGGTGAGTTTGGCATAATAAAATATATATTTGTTTGTATGATCATCGTAATATGTCTTGAATGCATATCTTGAAATATATATATATATATGTATAGCCCTACTTGACATGTTAGTTTGTGCACCAGTTCATCCTTTTGAATTATTGAGTGGTTGACGGACCACCTGTATCTCACTCAATTTGAAGGAAAGCAAACTTTCAGTCCATTTTAGTACATGACAGAGCCTCCTATTGTTCTCATTTTCTCTCTACATTTTCATACAGTATAGAGCTTTTCATGGTTAATTTTGTGTTGTTTTTTTAGTACAAGGAATTGGCTAGAGATTTACCTGCAAGGCCTGTAGACAACTCAAAGGTTGATGCTAGTACTATCAGTCTAATCTTGATTTTTCATGATGGGATTCATGCTGCAATAATCATAAGATTGCACCCTTGTAGAAGTACATGACTTCTTTATTTTTGAAAAAAAAAAATTGTTCGATGTCTTTACTAAAATTCAAATTGGAATTGCTTAGTAGACAAAATTACTGAGTTATTTTGCCCTTCACATATATTTGATACATCGTGGTACGATGTCACAGCATTAGGTTGTCGACACAGAGCCCTGGTTCATTACTGTCTAGCACCAAACATTCAAGTGTACGCGCATCAATCAAAAATGTGACGACCTAACTGAGATATGTATAAATGTTGTGGGTCATCAACTCTGCTCAAGGGACAAGACGCAGTTAAGACCGACAACTTATGCATCCCTAGTACAGAAGGAACATGGCTCGTCGCAGCGTTATTAAGCTGTGCCTTAACCAAAGGACAGGGCGAAAACGTATATACGGTGCGATGATAGATACTCTGCCTGAGAAAAAATAAATAAAAAAATAGCAGCTTTGTAGCATGGAGAGTGACAGAAACTTAAATAGGATGCTTTTTACGTAAAAGGTGGATATTAAGGTACAGGTAGGTAGGCTTTAGCAAAAATTAGCGCGTCCGGCCTGAAATATGACCTAATTAAATCTGTTTGATCTGTTGGGTTGGGCTCAAATAAACTCAATGCCATCAGATTTTTTATCAGCCTAGCTTAGATTCTAAAGATGCTTAGGTCTCGATAGTGGTAATCATAAGACTATGAACAACAGATGGTTTAGATTGATTACATCAAACCACAAACAAAACACCTCGATATGCCACATCTACATGAAAATCCATTTTTGCTTTATTGGTCAGATTAATCTTCTTATCCTTCTTAGATAGTAAGTTTTTATCAAATTTTCATCATGAGAAGTCTCAAAAACATATTACCTTAGAAGTGAGAAAAGATGACTGAAATCAATGCAATAAGCTCGCAACACTCAAAGAGATATGCATAGCAACACTAAATATTTCACATCGCATTTCCTCTCAAAAAGATATGGGTCCCATTTCATAAAATAAATATGGGCAAAATTTTTTGTGCCTGTACAAAATTTTAATATTTTATATTTGTTATAGAATTTTTCACTGATTTATAGGTTCGATTCTATTTTATCAATCTAATAAATTATAATTTTATAATTTTTATGGTCGTATATAAGAAATTTTCTTTGTGACTTTTTTTTCGCATGATTGTACTATAATCGGTCAAAGGTGTCTTTGTGACTATTGTAATCCATGCCTTGAAAATTGTGAGCCAATAAATGTGAATTTTTTTAAACTATTAAAAAAAATTTAAAAAATGACCTAGTGAAAAAAATTTGTAAAATTGGCCTTCAGCCATTAGTCCAGTCCAGCGACTAATCTTCAATCACTAACTAGATTAATGACTGTTCTTCTGTTATGATAATGTTTTTTGAAATTTTTCAGAGTTGTTTGGTAGTGTTTTGAACCTCTATATATGGGTAATCATATTTATGAAAATATGAGAATCTCAAACTCTCAAAACGTCATTTTAGCTATTTGAGTTTGAATTCTTCTTCCAACTGATTTGAGACAATTCATGTGCAAAAAATCCCATAAAAATTAAATTTTAACCAATTTTGTAAAAGAGTTTGTCACTCAATATAGACTATATTTCATCATAACTTTCTATTGGAAAGTCTTTTTGAATGATTTTTTTTGAAAAATGTTTATAATAACATAAACATCCATGCTGTAAATTTTCACGGCATTCTGAGTTGATTTGAGTAAGTTTTGATCTTTTGACAAAACCAATCTAAATTCTGAAAATTCAGACTTTCTGTGGTTTTTATTTGATTTGTCATTTTCATATATTAGTTGTATAAAGAAAATTTCTTCACGAGACTTCATCCACTTATGTTCTTTTGTTATGATAATTTTTTTGAAATTTTTCAGTTATTTGCATAATGTTTTGGGCCTCTATATATAGTAAACAAATTTCTTAAAACATGAGAATCTCAAACTCACAAAACGTCATTTTAACTAAAACCATAAGTTCATCATCTACTTTACACACTAGAATATGAGAATATCAAATATCGTAGTTCATACATTCAGACAATCTTTAAGAAATAAAAGTCTTGAAACATCACGAAAGTTCAAATATTCAACAAATGGATTACAAGATATCTAAAGAATATGCGAACCACAGTTTAGACGGGCCGAGTTGTTTCTTCTTAACAGTGGTAGCTATCTCAAGCCAATTAAACTTGTTCTTCTCCACATCCGAGTTCCAACGCTATTTAACCTAATAGTAAGGATCTACTTATATCGGTAATGGCTTCTCCGGGAAATCAAACATTCGGTGGTAAGTCTTTATTTTTTTCCCACCACTTCAAATAGAATTTACCAAAGTCCGTTATTCGTCATTGATCCACTAAACAAAATCACACTTCGGCTCGTCTCTTTGAAAGAAAAATGTTAGCAATAAATTCAATATTAATGAGGAAACCTAAATATGATATGACATTTACATATCTCTTTTTAAAAACGTTAATGTCTCCATAGCGGTAGTACCTCTAACCATATGTTGTTTTTTGTCAAGACCTATAATCTACTAATAGCTTGTTGGAATGGCACAATGGCAGGAGTTGATATGTTTCATCACATTTTCCTACAGATGATGAACCAGATCAAGCCATAAGTTCAGTTAATATTGTTGATGAAGATCACAAAATCTGCACTGCCAGATGTAAAGAGTGTAAGTAAGCACCTAAATGTTAAGATCTGATATCTTATCATAAAAAGTAGCGATTGACAGTGTGTTTGTGTCGGTCCGTTCATTTTGATCTTGGAAATTCTTCTACTTCGAATGGACCATCGATCGGAGTTATGGATTACAAGATATCGATTCCAGACAGCAACTTAACTAAACCCAAAACGCTCTTCCCAAACCCTAAACCCTAAATTTTATCTACAAATATGACGAGTTCTAAACCCTAAAGTGATGCCAAAATATAAATTTTTCTACTATCTACGTGTTTGAGAAATTTTACCCATAAATATAATGAGTTGACAACAAAATTGCCGCTTTCTTTCTTTCTTTTCCTTCTCTCTTTTCTTCTTGTTTCTTTTACTTCCTCTCACGGTTGGTTTGTGCCGCTGGGAACGGCTTAAATAGTCAGTTAGCGATTGAACTGGACCCACTTGTCAGTACATCTTTCATTCGCTAAACAGTTCAATGATTGAACTGTGCGCTTTTTTCAATCGTTGTTCGGTTCAGCTAGTGAGAGGCACATGTGCTGAAGCCATGTCAAGCAATGCACACTGCCATGTTGGATAGGGTCAGCAACTGAAGTTCAATTTTGAAAAAAAATTTAATGGGTTATTTAAAAGAAAATTCAAGAAATGGGGCTCCCATGCAAAAGGCCTTTGTTTTGTTGTTTGTGGTCTTTCAGAATCACTGGTGAACCACAGTTCCCACACAAGAGGAAACTTCTGCGACTTGCTTGTTTCGCAACACAAGAGGAAACTTCTACGGGGATCTCTCAGATAAAACTCAATTAAACATAGTAAGATTACAGCCCATATAATAGGACAAGTCAGATGTAACAGTCCGACAGTTCAATAGGGTCTCACATGATGGGCTTTTCATAAGAAGATTTTTCTGTTGTACGTCTGGTCTGGCGACTAGTATTGGAGTAAATACTTTTCTCCAAGTAGTTAGCTTCGACTGTTGACATAAAATATCTTGTCAGTAAAAAGAAGAAAAGAGTAAAGAAGAGAGAAACAAAGTGTATTTTCTATCCAGGCCATTTGAGGGTAATCCTAGGCCTAAATGTATGGAACCACTTCCCAAATTATACACGGGCCGAATCTTCTACGGTAGGCTGGCCATGAGGGCATCAACTTCACGTCCGAATCTATGGGCCAAACAGCCAAAGCTGGTGTAGTACCGAGACCAAGAGGATAGGTTTGCAGCGTCAGCATATGAACTTTTTTCTTAGAAGTCACTATATATAAACTAAACTTGTACACACGTGAAATTTTTTTTTTGTTAGAGGAGTATACACGCGATGATTGGCTTGCATTTTCCAAGGGGACCGAGGGCTCAATCAAAAGTGAGAGATGATGGTGATACCCTTCCATGTCACACTTTTTATGTTTTTAAGGAGTACTTCCATTCCACTGTATACTTCCAAAAAGCTCAAACACATAGTTTACCATACCAAAGAAAATGTAGGTCTAATTATTGTCTCTCTGACATTCAGATAGTAATTCTGTGGTGTAACAATACATTCCGTGGACAAACTTTTGTCCACACAAATTGCAACATCACATTAACTACCAGTTATGTGGCTACAGGTGTTGAATTGACTAAAGCAGGTATGTGTCCGATGGAAATATCAACGGTCCAGATAAAATACGCAAACTAGGGCAACATCCATTTTTTATCAGACTGGCATGCAGATCTGCAGCTACGCACGAACATGATCTTGCTTCACTTCGTTTTTGTATAAAACCCATCCATGTCAAGCATTTGACCGAGACAAATTTGCTCAGAGCCTGCCTACATTAATAATCCACGCGCGCCGGCGTCGCCAGGAAATGCAGTCGACTTCCAGAGGGTCTTCGCCGGTGCCAGCCGTCAGTGGCGGCGGCGTGGACGGTGAAGGACAAATCCATGGGAAGGGCTCATGCGCTATTAACAAGTCAGAGCTTGTCTACTGATGGCGACTTGCCCTGCATGCTTCCTTTCAGTTGTCGTGGTGCAAACCTTTCCAGTTCTTAGACTAATTCTTTTTTTCGTTCGCGGTTGCATCGTGTGCTTTGTTTCATCAGAGTTGAAGTCAAAAAAGACATAAAAAAGAAACACATAAATTGCTTGCCCTTCCCATTTCGCTATCACTACTTCACTAGGGCATGCGGATTGCGCCCTTAACATTATGACCGCTCGTTACGTTATTTGTTTCATTGCTCGTACTGTACCAGTAGCTTTGCTCCTTACTGTTTGTTTTACTCTCCAAAATTTACCGCTTAAGCAAAACAACCAGATTTGACCACGGTGCTGACCTGTTGATAATTTTCTCTCTTTGTGAGAAATTAATTTTATCTTCTTCTTTCAGTTCTATGCAAGCAAATCTGACCATGCTCCCAAAACATAATTGTAAATATTCTTATTTACTAGTGTTTTTAAATGTCATCTTGATAAATGTGCTACAAAAATTTAATGGGGTGTCCAAAGAATAGAGTATATGTTTTATTTAAAAAAAATTTATGCTATTCATAACACATATTAGAATTTACATTCAATCCCCATCTTTTATCAATATTTCTTATCTTTCCCCTCTTCTCTCTCCTTCCACTGTCATTGCCACCCATCCTCCTTTGTCTACTCCTCCTTCTCTTCTCTCCCAGTCAGCCACCACCGTCGTCTCGCCTCACCGCCTCTCTCTCTTCATAGCTACCACCTCTCGCCAAGACCACCCATGGATGACGATGCCCAACACCATCTCATCGCCATGTCTCCGCCTATTGCCGTCAGAGAAGCTAAGTAGGAGGTTAGGTGAGTTAGATCTAAAGAGAGTGGTTTGATCTAATGATGGAGGGAGGTGTATAAAAGATTAAAAAAAAACAAGTACTTAGCAAATCTCAAAATTTAAATATAGAAATTAGAATACAAGTGTGATTCAGTCAGACCTTAACCCAAGGGCCCAGTTCGAGCCCAACCGCCGACCTGTCCGGCCCACCATTAAAACCACAACTCCTCTTCCTCCTGTTCTGCACTCTCCTCCTCTTCACCATTTCTAGGGTTTAGGGTTTTAGCCACCACCACCATGCTCCCGCACCTCTCCCGCGTCCTCAAGCACCGCGTCCTCCTCTCCTCTTCCTCCTCCTCCGCCGCGGCCTTCTCTACATCCAAGCGCTCCTACCCTCGCCGCCCCAAGGCCCCTTCCCCGGAGCAATTGCCAGAGAAGGACGGGCAGAAGGATGCACTGGAAGCGGCGGCGGTAGAGAGGGGTGCGGGGTGGCAGAGGGAGAAGCTCCCGAGCGAGCTGACGCGCCCGCCCACCATCCCG
Organism: Pharus latifolius; assembly: GCA_019359835.1. NCBI lineage: Eukaryota > Viridiplantae > Streptophyta > Magnoliopsida > Poales > Poaceae > Pharus > Pharus latifolius. The sequence continues at coordinate 3,415,161 of CM033319.1, forward strand.
TTCCAGCCACGCGTGGCCAACGCCGTGCGGCTTGTTGGCACTGTTGGCGCACCCGTGCAGCTGCAGCGGCTTCCCGACGGCCGCTTCTCGGCCGTGTCGGTTCTTGTGCAGGACAGGCGCGCTGACTTCCCCAAGTTCTGGTGCGATTCCTCTATCCCTCTCTGTGATCGGTTGGTAGTATTTCGGAATGAAGAGCACGGGGGGGTTCTAAGTTGAGGTGCTTATTATATATTGCTTCAGGGTTGCAGGTTCTGTTGTAACCACGTCAAAATGAACTGAATTCTGGGTCGAATTGGTAAGGGAATTTAGAATGTTTTTGGGATAGCATGGCCCGGGTATGATCTGTGGTTTGCATGGAGGCTTGAGTTGCTCAATTTACTTGTGTAGTGTTTAGGATATGCTTCCTTTTTCTATTGGAAGGCGAAGATAGCCGCAATACAATCTACCATCAGTTGTCTGGTTGAAGGTCTAGTGGTGAAATCCAGTGAAATCTAATAAAACCAGGCCAGATAATTAAGAGCTAAACCCAGGATTTCATCACTAATGCAGTCTATGCTTGATTATGTTAGTCCAGAAAGGGTTCAATGACCAACAGGCAATAGCATTTTCAGTGATCCTTGGTGAAGTTTCACTGTTTCAGTTGTTAGAGTTCAATGAAAGGAAAATTCACTAGTTTGGTTGCATAATAAGCATTTTTTTTTTTTACTTTCAGGATTCCTATAATTTTCCAAGATGACTTGGCACAAGTAGCAGCTTCTCATTTGCAAGAAAATGACCTTGTGTATGTATCTGGACAATTAACTGGAGATGTTCCACCTTTCAAACTTTCTGATGACCAAGCAAACATTCAGGTATGCGTCTCCTACAGATACTTTTTTTCTATATCATCTTCTTTGTAGAAGATTAAAACCAAGAAAGAGCAATCCAATTCTTCTATGTCCTACTTGTATTGTGAAGCTTCCTTTTTTCCTGTTCACTTGTACAAACTTTTGCAATTGATGCAGTTATACAAATAAAGCATTTATCTGATGACTGCTATCCTCTTCTAAGCGTCAAGTTTTAACAAGTTTTAGCCTCAAGTAATTGTACTTTGAGAAAATACCCGAGATGGTTTTAGGAATAGCACTCAGTTGTATGCATACAAGCTGGTCTCCTGTGTTTGATGAAATTTGAGCGATTCATATTTGCATATTTGGCATCTTATCTGTGTGCCATGTTAAAAGTTAAATCTGGTAACACTTTGCTGCTTAATGTTCAATTGAGATAAAGAATTTTCATCTACCGTACAAATCAAAAGGCATTCTTATTTTTGATCTGTCTATTCAATTATTATTATGTAATAAAGATAGGTGAGATTGAGGGCTCCATTTTCAGTCCTGAGGTCTAGAAATTCTCACATCACTCAAAAAGAAAATAATGTTAGAAATTCTCATGTTAATTAGTAGAAAAAGAAAATCATGTTCTTTCATCTGATGGGACATGATTGTACTAGCTGGGATTTTTTTTTTTCTGTCATAAATGTTTAGGAAAATCATGTTCTTTTGTGGACCATGATAATGATGACTTATATTATAGATATTTGAAAAGCCATATCCTTTCATCTGATGGGCCAAAATTATAGCGGCAAGGATTTATTTTTACTGGATGTTTTAAAAAAAATTATGTTTTTTCATCTAACGGACCAAAATTATAATAGGTCAGGTTTGTTTCTTATATATATTTAACAAAAAAAGTATCATGTCCTTTCATCTAGTGGACCATGATTATAACGGCTTAGGTTTCTTGACAATAGAATGTTTAGCCCGTGCAACTGCCATGGGATTTCGGTTACTTCCTCTCTAACAATGGGTGCTATGTCTCTACTAAAACCTTTTGAAATATGCACATCATATTTTAATAATTTTATATCTGTTCCAGGCGTATTTACAGATAAATTCTAGAAGCTACATTACTTGTAGCCTTCATTTAGTACACACCGAGACATATATGAAGATCATGGATACATTATCTAGCTATTCTCATGTCGGCTTACATTTCAGAAATGCCACCAAATAGAACTTTAAATGAGAATCTAAACATTTGATATGTGATGAAGGATACCTTTAGCTTTTACTCAAATAGGATTGCTGATTTCTCCAAATATTGTAACAGATAGCAGTTATGGGTCTAACTCGGTGATTTCCAATTGACCAGGAACTGGAACCAGTCAATATGCTATAAAATTTTCTCCATAGTGCTGCTAAAAGCTTTCCATCACATCCAGTAACTAACGATCGCTCATTCACCTTTACTTATGAGGCCGTAAGGTGTAAATTGTTTTCTATTGTATGCCTTTAATTTGAGGGGGTGAAGTGAATGGTTCTGATAATGTTTCTGCTTATTTCTCTTACATGGTGCTGTAATTTTCTTTCTTATGGTTCTTGTTTGAGCTGACTAACTATGTAGCTGATTAAACAGTTAATTCTGCTATAGGTTTTAGCACATTTGCTATCTTTTGTTGATAGTAAATCTGTAGAAACAGATATAATGGTGGATGAAGAGGAAGTGATTACGGAGGTCGTGGAGGCTGAAAAGACATCTGAAACCAAAAAATTCAACTCTAAATATCCACTTGGTACAGTTGCAGGTGCTGGATTCAGTTCACTTGACTTTTTCCCCTTCATTATGTAATATGGTTATCTTGTTTACAATGTTTTCATGAGAAATTTGAAGACTACAATGAAGCTCTAATTTCCATTGCTGATTGCTCCCAGCTTCAAGTGCCAAATTCAGCACATTTGACTAACTTATCCCATTTCTTTTATTATACAATAGGATTCTCTTGTTTGCAATGTGAGATTTATAGTCCTAATGAAACTATGTGGTAGAAACAGGAACCAGTATATCCTTTGTTAAAAATTTTTTGTTGTATTCTTGTTGAAATAGTTCCATGATACATTAGTGATGGACATAAGTAACAGGTAGCATCTGTCATCTCCTCATCAGCCACCGCAAGGTTCTTGCATTGGTGCTTGGGTGCACTTTTTATAGGCATGTAATTAGTTGCCATTTCTTACATTAATTAATGAGTTTTGGATTGGTCTCGCTCTGATTATTAAATTTGGTAATGTAGTGTTTGATGGAGTTTTATAGGTTTCCAAATAGTTGTAAGAACCATGTGACCATGTCTTTACAGTAACACGCACAACTAATATGTCAACATGAAGATTTGTCGTTGGTGGGGTTTTATAGGCAGTCATGTATATTGATCGCACTTGTTAAGGACAAAAGAGGGAGACCTATTGACAGTACAGCTTAATATCTTACTTGATGTGTTCAGTATTTATCAAAATTATGCTATTATTCTCAGGTTATAATCACAGGAAGGATAAATTAAGCAAACTCTGGAATGATGTTATAGCTAGACCACAAGATTGGACTGATAATCGGGCTGGGAAGAAAAATGGATCTGTGAGCATGCCTCTTATTCGTTTATATTCTTTAACGTCATAGTAAAAGTACAGCCACTAATACTTCAGTGTCTTTCCTTATGGTATGCAGAGAAGTGCAAAGTATCCTGATTTTAAGAGTAATGTTTCACAAGAGCCACTCTGGCTTGATTCTGCACCAACTTGGGTGCTTGAAAGGTTGGATGGTTTAGTGTTCGGTGATGGCCGGAATTTTGTGAACCAGCAAAAACCTCCAATTGAGGATGCACAAAAAGGTAAACTTAATGACTTCCCCCTTTTTTGTTTATTTTGATTTTTAGGTACTAATAGAATTAGCAGGTAGATATACAGGTTGGGTGAAATCTAAGAGGGCCGAAGATGCTTCTGCTGTGTCAAAACAAAAACTTGAAGGTGGGTATAAAAATTGTTCTTTGGTATATATGAATTACATTTCACCTTACCATATGTACTCAATGTATTGCTATGTTCTAGTCGCCAAGTATTGCTTATTTTTCCATTTTCCTTGATGTGTGTTAGTTTTTCCCATACCTATGAGGTAAGCATCCTAATTTGTTTTACATAGCTTCACCTGTGTGTTGATGCCTATGTGGCTGACTCTGGCACACTGTCCATATGCAATCTCATGAATGCTTATGGAATGCATCCAATTCGATATATTGCATTCGCTTCAGTAATGTTTGCTATCCTTTTGCAAAACCTGCCCCTTTATATATATATATATATATATATATATATATATATATATATATATATATATATATATATATATTAGAACAAACATAGGCTTGTTTCACAATGTTGACCACAAGCTACCACAAAAAGTTGCATACTGTAGAGAAGTGTGGCAAGCCGCACACCACCTTTTTTGTGATAGCGAAATCAGGCGGCAAAAGTGTGGCAAAATTTAGCCAAGTTTATGTAGCTAACAGGTTGGTCAAATTGTATAGGGTTTTGTGGCTGCCACAACTTAGGTCTCAAACCAAGCTACAGTCTAGCAATATGGGCACTTCTGGCTTTTGTAGAGCCTAACCAAACAAGCCTGTTGTTTGCAACCTATGGTCTTAAGATTCTTCGCTGATGACACCCATCCTTTCCGTTTTCAGCGGACTTGTGGCAAAATCTGGTGGGCAATCCAAAAAATTGGTGGGACAACCGATCAAACAAGGCAAGTCTTGTATCTCAATGAATATTTTATCTTGATCGATCTTATTCCTATATTGGTGCTAAGTAGTCATATCCATGCATGCAGTTTAAAAAAACAGCTCCTGATTTCAAGCACAAAGAGACCGGCCAGGCTCTGTGGATAGGCCCCACGACTCCTAAATGGGCTATAGATGCACTTCCCCCAATGAAAACAGTGAGTAGTAAGGGAACTGGAAAGCAAAAGGATGGAAATGGAATAGGTTCAGTTTTTGTGGATACCCTGCTATCATGATCTATATGAACTGGCTTTAGCGGTAAGGCGCCTGTGCAATTTGCTCACCGGTTTTCTGCCAAATGTTGGGTTTCTGGAATTGGTGCTTGGCTTAAAATGTGCGGCCATATCTGGTGCTATCTGATTCAGGTATGAAATGCTAAACAACATTTTGTACTTAACCACCACCTATGTCACTGGGATGTGGGGCCTGATTAATGTTCTGTCAGGATGTAAATATCTTTCCAAATTGATGCCAATACATATTCTATGGAATTCTTGTTATGAACCTACCTGTTCAGCTTCAAATCTCAAAGTGAGTCCTGTTTCCGGGAATTGTATTGGTTGGACGACATTGTGCCAGTCAAAACAAAAAATCGTTTTTATGCTTCTTTTATGTATGCGTTTTGGTGAGCGGTTGATGTTTAAGCATTTCTCGGGCTTTAGAGTTGGTGTGTGTATATCGGGCATGGAAAAACTATGATATAGGGCCAGTTGTATTAGCAACATAGGTTTACCCTTCGGGGTACACGCACAGCACATGCACAGGAAATACCTTCTCGCAGAACGTGTTATTATTCCTGTGCGTGTGACTAGGGGGCTCTATCACCACCCGGGTATAGGTTTGCCGAACAGCGATTTTTATGCCGATTTGAGCGTCAAACACTGGCGAGAATTCCAGGTATGGAGCCGAGGTATAGGTTTTCGAGTAAGCTTTGCTTTAGGTTGGGGAAAAGCTAGGAATTGAAGCTTTGGTTTGGGTTTATACTTCGGGGAATCGGCTAGTAGGAAAGAAAGCATGCCTGGCCCAGAGTGCCAGCAGAGGGGAGCAGTCGAAGGGAATAGAGTAGAATGGTTTTTAATGTTTTTTTGATTAGGGGAAGAGTATGGACGTAGGGTTTGCGGGCAGTATGATGCCTCAGGTTTGGCCTGGTTGACAAAATTTGAGCGAAAATGTGTGTTGGTTCACTGTCACGTGGGATGTTTAGACACAAACAACTATTCGCTAAAAATATGATGTGTAGACAATTTTGCACACCCTACTGCCCTGAGGCCCATAATTGCATCGTCGGCCCATCCTACTAGACACCCTAATCCCTTTTTGTCATGTGTAGCACTGCTGCAATCAACTGTGCCAAACATGTGGGCTTTGCGATAGCTCATTAGGGCCCTTCAGACTTATCTTCATCTCAAATATGTATCTTTTTTTTTTCAAATTTATAAATTCTAGAGAAATTTTTGTATACTATCAATATTAATTTGAGTGGTTGGATCTTGTGTGCATATGTAGTTGAAGTTAGAAACTCTTTAATTGTAGTAGATGAAGTTAGTTTGTATATGTCTTTATTAAGAGTATTTTTTATTAAAAATATGATTCTCTTGATACCCACAATTTCAAAAAAAAAAAAGACACATTTGATAATGGAGGTATTATGGTGTATAAGTCTAAACCACTCCATCCTAACTTGTGTGGTTTATTTTCTCACATCTCTTGCCTTTTTGAGTTTTTAGGTCAATTATAGCAAAAGCCAAACAATTTCTTGAATTTTCAAACAAGCTAGCTTCTGGGCTTATAAATCCAAAAGGCTGATTTATATAAGAACTCAAGTTAGTCCAAATATACCCTTAAGCTAGTCATCAACATATCGTAGGGCCTAATTTGTGGGCATGTCAGTTAACGGAAGCTGGGCTGTATTTGGGCCTGGGAAACGTGGATATTTTAACAGAATAGGTATTTTCTGTTGCTGCTGTGAGGTCTTAATCGTAATATATTTAGCTGAATGTTTTGCTTCCACTGCATTCATTTATGAAGTTTGCAAGCAAAGTATAATACATAATTATTTACAAAATCCTCTCAAAATAAAATCATTATCAAATACCACGGAAGCTTTGAAGATAGTGCTACCTGCGTCCCTGTAAGTTGACGTTTTGCTCCCTTCAACTTGCACGAACTATTTTACGCACTGTCTCGTTACGTTGTAACTAATTAATAATCTTATCTTCAGAGATGTTTGGCATTTGCATGATGAATCATATGATTGTTCTTCCTGGCACTTGTTGCCTTGATGGGTGATAGATGCGTTGTATCCTAGATGCTCTCAACGATGCGTGCGAAAAAAAAAAAAAGTTACTTCAAATCGGAAGTAACATCTAGGCCACTGCTCATGTGATGTCCCTAGTATCTAATCGTCTCGTGCCCTGAAACGTCGATTCAGTTGTCACAGAGACGAACCTGAAACCAATAAATAAGCATGGCGTTAAGTAGGAGAACGCACCACGCAAGTTACATGGCTAGGCTTGAAATGTCTAATTTCAAGACAAAGTCGTACCCATCTGATGCAACCATTCACTGATTGGCACAATAGCATTATTTTTCCAAAGTATTGGAACAATTACATCACTTAAGAATAATAAGCGGTCATGAATGTGATTCCCACCAATAATAAATAATGATTTAAATCGATAATTTGCGAGTATGGTAGTTTGTACTCTATTCTCCATCAGAACAACCGGTTTTCTTGTCAGTCCTCGACGGCCGACTCAGATTTTTATCATACAAGATATACAAAAATAATTTCATTTACACTCCCCCTCCTATAATTCATGTATTACTATTTGACTTTCTTAATGAGAATTTTATGGTTTTATCTTTGTAATTGCTAGTTGTGCTCCAACTGCTTGGTGCAAAGATCTTATCTATGGAGATGACTTAATATTCTCGGGACAATCAAACCAAATAAGTGAAGTAGATGCAATTTGAGTTTCTTGAAAAGACTAGACTAAAAATGCAGCCCTCTCCATTGCTTTCCAAGGCCCTTTGGAGGCCATGGGCCCCACTCACCCACTCTCACAACAGCTTGTGTCCCCTTAGTGCAACTCGTTGACCCAAAATCCCTTCTCACCTCCCCCCTTCCCATCATTGCTCATCAAATCTCTCATCAATCACAAGTATGACCTCCAAATTATGCATACAGCCTCAACTACTTTTCATCCCTTAAATGGTCTTGCACACAGTGCTTTGTGATGGGTTTCCCTTCTCCCTTCCCCTTCTTTTGTAGGATTCCAAGTCTAATCCATATCTTTTCTTAGAGATGGATAGATGCCCATTGCCTTCTTTCTGGGAGGAAAATGCAGCACTAGTGCCTCAACTTTGGCAAGTTTGCAAATGAGTACGTCCACTTCATAATCTTACAATATGGTCCTATGATTTCTTAACTTTATGTTGTTGATAGTTCAACTAGTTTCCTTGGTTGGTCAATATGGCAAAGGTGTCCAAACAGTAATTTGCCACAACCAGGTTCTAAATGCTTTCTGGTGTCATTAATAGTTGAACAAAAAGGTTCAAGAAGTTTTAACTTTCCAATAATATGCCAGGAAATAGGACAAAAACCATTTGATTCTACTAAACTGATCAACCCAAGAACAAGCCAGTTCGTGGGTTTTGGAACCCTAGTCACAACTATAAGTTAGGTCACAACCTTGCAGGTATGCAATTATTTAGTTGAAAAATCTACATTTTGAGATTTAATACAAATCCAAAAAATAAAAAAGATGTTTCTCATAAGCTTAACTACATGTTCGACTTAAACCATTGATTTTTAAATTCGACAGGCTAAAAGTGTACGATTGTCCAAGAATCCATATGAGAGGAAATATTGGATGGCTTGCAAGGTGGTGGTAATCTCTCGTGTCTTTTCTACCAACCCCAGCCATACACCTCTCTGTCTATCGTTCTATGTGGTTAAAAAGCCATTTGAACCTAAATTTTTCTGTTGCACTAACTGAGGGAGGGATATGTAATCTGTGGTCAAAATGGCCATCATTTTAGCAACAATTTGATGAGAAAGAAGGGGGAGATGTGATGCCGGTGTGACATGTTGGGCTCATCTCGGTGTTGGCGTGTTGCCAATTTGGGCCTTCCGTTTCCATTACTACAGCCGGCAAAAGCTCTCGTGCCGTTGAATTGTTTAGCGGATGTGGTTAAACTAGCTACAACTAGAACGATGCGACAAGAGTTGCCCCATGATATATATTGCAATAACTTATCTTATGTTACTGTAAAAATATCATCTTAATAAAATATTATTTTTTATGCATATGATATGGGTAATCTGAGTCTATATGTCAATAAAATACTCAATAATATTTTATTAAATTTACAATTTTGATAATGATATAGAATTAATTGTTACCATGGTATTTGTTGAAGAATGCTCCGACTTTTCAAAACATGTGGATTTTAGAATTTGTTTGGTTGATATCTATAAATTACTATAGTTTTGCTATGTGGCGTGCACCATTTGTCACACAATCATACCTTGTGGCAAATAGAATTCGTATATGTTAATCAACTATATATGATAAATGAAGGGATAAATGCTACAGATATTTGCAAAACGAAGCCGATGGCGCGGAAATTGTTAAAGTGATATATGATTAAAGAGCCAGACTATTATACTCTAATAACAATATTGCGAGAAATATTCCCACACACATGGAATCAAATCCCGTTGTTATCACAACATTCAAAAGAAAATACCACAAACTAGCCCCAAAAGGAATTCAAAATTTCATTGCTATTCTGACGTATAAACAGTAGAGTTTCTAGGAAAAAGAAGAGAGTGGAAAGTTTTTTTTTTTAAAAAAAAAAACAAAGCAGAAGGCCTGTTTGCATATACTAGCAGGAGAAGCAACGTACAATGTTAATGTTATGGTACATAGTAGTCGTACTGCTACGAACACTTAAAACGGTGCTGCTACAAGGGGTATGGAGACAGGTTACACTGGGAGTGAAAAAGACACCTTATTGCTAGGAATTAAATAAACATCAGTTCACTGAGAGTCAAAGAGAGCTGTCTTTTGAAAGAGTGGAGAGTAGTATTTTTACCAAGCCAAAACTGATCACAGAACCATTCACATGTCAAATATAGAAGAGTTCTGTAACTAGCATACAGTTTGTACTGAACTAACAGAAGCAACAGAATAAAAACTGTCACAAGACCGAGATAATACCTACACAACTGATTCTGACTCGGTCCCACGTCCCTTCTTTTTAAAAAGACACCATCGATGGCTCAACTAATTTCTCTGCGGCTGCAATATTTACCTGCAATTTGAATTCTGACACGATCAAATTTTAATAAAACCTAAAAGTTTAAATATAACTTGGGGCAAACCTAGTTTTGGTCAAAGAGCAAATAGGATAGCATTAGATATTAAAGTTCTAGCGTCATGGATTGTAGCATCAATCCCCTGAACATGGCATGAGGAGCAGTTGCTAACATTACATCTGACTAAATTTTAGTTCATCCGACTCGGCCCATCCACTTCGAGTTCAAGCAAGTTTGGCTTGACTCAGACTAAGATTAGAGTTGAGTTTGAGTCTCCCTACACCATTCTAATACTCCTCAAAATTTAAAAAACCTAACTCACATCCAACCTTACCCTTTTTTCAATATGATTTTATTAAACCTGTCTGATCTGTCCAAATACGATTAGTCCGACATATATATTGTGTTAGGCTAATCTCAAGTCTGCCCAAACCTGAAATGATCAAGTATAGCTAACACCATTCCATGTTGTTGCAAAGCGGTTACCACGAGGATGTGGTGCTAACCCCACATCTAGGATCGATTTACAATAAATTGAGTACTCCTATCCCCTCCAGTTATGGTGTGAGTATGTTGGGACAAAACTTTTCGAAGAACTCTTGTTAAGTGAGATCTCAGTCAAAAATCATTTAATCATGATCTCTTTATAGTATAGATCTCAATTTAGTCTCACAAGTGAGTAGGCCCTCAAAGAAAATACTTCTCCTAGATTGGGCTCATTCTTAATTAAAAGTTGACAAGAGTTAATAAAAACAATCATTTCACTGAAAAATATAAATCCTTTAGGTCTTTTTTATTTATGTCTCTGTCATACCCCAAACTACCGCTGAGTAGTTAGTTTGATTCTGCCTAGGTGACAAGAACACTCAATTTGCATATGGAGGGTACAATTAACAAGCCTATATTATCATGGAAATGGACAAAACCAGGTTGTCACCTAAGTCCACAGATATCAATTTGATTACCCCAGATCTCCAGCATCTACAAGGTGCACCATAGAGCCGTTTCCTACTTTTTTACGTTACATCCCAACAAACCAAATTTCTGCAGCCTATATAGCTAGCTCCTTATTGCAAACATGCGCGCTCTTATGCAAATCTTAATTAAGTTAAACAAATTAGAATATTAGTTGGTCACACTGTTATAACAGCCAGTATTTTTTTTAAGTAAATTGTGCATGATCCATTAAAAGTTCGATGTTTAAACATCTATTTTGTAATTCAGATTTTTCGATATACCAACAGGTTTCTTGGAATCATGACATTTGAGATGTGGATAGATTGAAATAAAAAAAAATTGACATGTGAGACATGCGATTTATGTGACATGGGGGTTCAATAGAGTACCTGGGATCTCTATTATGTAGATCTTTCTTTTTTATGTGAGAATTTATGTGATGTAAATAGCATCAAACCATTGCCCTAGTTGAAAGGATTTACAATAAGCCAAACACGCACTTTCTATCCAAGTTTTTAATAGAATCAAAATATGATCATGTAAAACCGAAAAATAGCTACCACCCCATAGAGGCAGGCGGTGGTATCCAGAAATGGAAACTAGGGAGAGCAAAAGGAGAAAAAAAAATGTGATTACATCACTAATAGAAAAGGTTAAGCTCCTAAACAGCGATATTGTATGATTACATCACCCTAATTAGCTCCGGATAAGAAAAAGTAAATCTAATCTAAGATTAGCATCTCTGTCTCTCACTCTCTATCTCTCCAGCGACCCCGCGACAGTTATAATGCGCCAAAGCAATCATTTGCTTAGCTGCAGCAACCAAAGCTACTCTTTTGCACACCAATATATATCTACGGCTAGGATTCTCTGCATCACTTGATCATTACTAAAAAAACTTCCATTTTGACAAACTTTAGAATCTGGTTATTCACTTGGCCAATTTTTCCTACTGTTGTTACATCTGTACACTGTACAATTAATATTCCTGTGGATTCCAAAGGTATATATAGGCCTCTAAGCAATATGTTACTTTCCTTTTAAAAAATATATGCAGCAACGACTTTCGATTTTACGCATTGTTCCTACAAGAAATAATAATAAGGATGCATCAAATCAAATACTTGGCTCCTCAAATAGGGACAAGAATATCCTATTCGATTAAAGAAAAGAAGGCATTAATTAGTCAGATGGAAATATGTAATATACCAGCTAATAGGCTTTGGCAAGAATTAGTAACCCACAAATCTTGTCTCCTCAACCAACTACAAGGTGCATCCTTCGTTCCATATAACATAGTGCAAGATATCTTATACATAAGGCTTAAACAGATATGAAAAAATAAAAAAATATTTAACTTTGCTACCCTTATTAAAATAAGTAATGGAGATCAATAATCAATCAGCTTCCTTTCTCCCCTATCTTTTAAAGCATAAGTGAAAAGTGAAAAGTGAAAAGTGAAAAGTAAATAATATATTAGATGCATCATTGGTTTGATAAATTGATTCCCTCTATTTCAAAATATAAGGTATTCTAGAAGAATTTTATTATAATACATGCAATCACAACAAATAAATCCACCGTTTCACTTATAACAATGCACATTCTCAACAGCAACAAACTTGTCATTTAGGACATGTTTAACCAAATTTTAGTTTCAACTTGTGAGTTTATACGCACTGAAGTGAAGACTAAACTATGAATTTATTTTTGTGTTATTCAATAAAATGAATCCTTTATTGAACATAAATATCCTAAAAATAAAACTAGATTAAAAATTAGTGGGAGAAGGCCAATCAGTCAGTCGGTTTAGAGAAGTTGACAAGTGCTAGTATAAATTTGCCTTTGTTTCATCAAACAGACTGGCTCCCTGACCATGATCAGTACAGATCATTGCTGAAATATTGCTACAACGCCGTACATGCAGGAAGGAGTACACGGCGGAGATTGATACGCTTCAAGTTCGGTGTTTTATGACAGTCCCAGGTAGATCCCTGTCACAGAGTCGCAGTGAAAAATTATATTTTTAAGCCATTTCCATAGTAATCATCAGACTCTGCCATGCATAGCCTCTGGCTCCATGCATCTGCGTCTGCAAGTTTGCATTTCCGGCCAAATTCAGGGACTCTACCTTAATTGCATGCCATTACCAACTTCAATTTATTTCAGATTTCGGTTGCAGAGCAGATTATTGCAGCAATTGCATTTATCAAGGTTTAATTAGTTCGACAGTACCATTGTGCCAGTAGCTATGCCGCTGCGACTGTTCTTCCCAATGGAATTCAAGTGGTAAACCCATTAGGTTATTTTCAACTCATCTGTGTTTCGTGAGACGTTTCAATAGAATATTCTTTAATATATTCTGTGTCACGTACACGAACCACCACCCGAAATACTCTCTGCTTCAATGCAAGGCGTTTCGCGAAGCGCTTCGTACGGGCCCACGAGTAAATTAAATTTAAGTGATTTTAGTAAAACATCAATAATTTTTAATTTAAAAATCGAATATATACAATGTTTGATTTTTATATGAAGATAATTTAAAGATCTACAACTTTTTCAATATAATCAACATCTAATTTGAATTAGATTAATCATAAATTAAGAAATAAAAATTATATATAATTTGATCACACGTAAACTGAGGCAAAAAGGGTGACGGGCCTACATGCAGAGTTTGGATGCCCAACACCTCAGTAGGCGTTCCCTCTCTCCCCCTTTAGCCAAAAAATATTTTTTTAATGGTGGGGCCCACGCACAGAGTTTGGTTGCGTCGGCATTGAAGTGAGTCTTAAGAGTATAATGCGATATGTCGATTTTGTTATAATTAGACCTTAGCATTTTGTTTGCTGGATTAGATTTAGACCAATTCATATTCAATCAATTTTTAGGTTTAAATTGAACTTGAGTCTAATTTACTATCCGATCTAATATATTAAACGTTGTGTAACCCTAAAGCCTCACCTAAGTTGGGTCAAGTAAGGCCAACAAAATACTCATGTCTTTGCTGGATTTCATTGAGCTATGCCAAATATTACTATGCTTCCATCCCCCACTAAAAAAAAAGAATTTCACCTATTGTTTTTGTTAGAGTTACTTCTACTCTAACACCATTTGTTAGAAACTGTCGGAGTCTCGTCTACAGATCGGATTTCACATTGTGAGATACAATCTAGCATGCACAAAAACAAGAACGAAAATATGGTGGTCTAATATACAAAACCATAATAATGACAGCGAAGCAATAACAATTGGAGAGAGAAAAGACTGACAAAAAAGAACACAACTTCTTAAGCACAATTTCAAAAGAATATACAGATTGATGCTCTTAATTAACCATAGTATCTTTTGGATTTGTCAACTCTCATCCTCTGCTCTCTCTATGGCCCTCTTGCTTCTCGTCTGAATTGATCTCTCTAAGTCATGCTTAGTTATTTTCTTAAATCTATCCCTTATGGGTTTATATAGATCTTAATCTCAACCTTAATTTATAAAAGGAAACATAATGCAATATGACTAGAACACTTAGTAGTTTTCCAAACTTAATATGATTAAAATTCCAATTCTAATACAAGTAAGATAAGAGAAATACACAATAATCTCCATCTTGACTCTTATCCATTGAAATTATTGTGCTCTTTCAAGAATTTGGAATCTTCCTCGCCACCCCACCTCCGTAGGAGCACCTCCAGCATAAAGGACTTATATATATCTATGAGATATGCCTGTCAAACCTTAACCACCCAAACCCACTACACGAAAACTCCTCCATTATGTAGTTTGTATTGTCTTCGAGCTCCGCCTGCTCGTAGATTCTTCACGACTACTCCCACCGCGACTTCTCACAACCAACAACATGTAGTTTCACCTCTGCGATCGTTGGAGTTTGCAACCATATTAGATGCAGACTTGCACCTGACTACATTTAAGATCCGAATATCTGCCATCAATAATTTGGTTTGATCCACTTGATCAAGATGTCCATATCTCCGTTTGACTACACCACCTTCCAATTGATATACCTCATTGCACCAGATACTCTTCATGGTCACCTTCCCACCGTGAGTGATCTGCATGATTCTATCTTGTTATCATAACTCGTAATCATGAAATCTATGCACTTTTATGGATATTAGTCTTTTTAAGTCAGGGACATTACCATACCCCTAACAGTGTAGGATGTGCTCCACCATACCACTCCATTGGGCATAAAGATCTTTTGCTGAATATCTCCCTCGTCAAACATATGTTGAAACAATAACCAAAATCTAATATCCAAGATATCTGGTTTACAAATAAGCATTACTGAATCATCCACCTTATTGCACCATAAAATTTCTGTACTAAATAACTCCAACCACCGGACATCATTCTTGGTTTCATCCACAATGCTTACTAATCATCCCAACAGATCCAATCTATATAGTTTCGCTGGCTCCTCAACTCTGATACCACTTGTTAGGAATAGCGAGAGCTCTGACCATAGATCGAATCCCACCTCGTGAGATATGACCTAGCATGCATAAATACGAGAAAGAGAATAAAGAGATCTAGTATAAAAAACTATAATAATGACGACGAAGTAGCAATAACCGGAGAGAAAAATTGACGAAGAAGGTCACAAATTCGTAAACACAACTTCAAAGAATATAAGAAATTGATGTTCTCAACCAACCCTCAGTATCTTTTGAACTCTTAAACTTTCACCCTCTGCAAGAGTCTGCTACTTAAGAAAATCCCTAACCTCTTGTACTCTTCATGTCCCTCTTGTTTCTAGTCTGGATTGATTTTTCTAAGCCATACTTGATTATTCTCTTAAATCTATCCCTTATGAGTTTACATAGTTAATAATTCTAACCTCAATTTACAAAAGAAAACAAAATGCAATATGACTTGAACTCTTAGTAGTTTTTCAAACTTAATACGATCAGGATTCCAATCTTAATATGAGTAGAATAAAAGATATTTCCAACAATTTTTCATTTACCTATATTAAAAATTTGAAATTTTATAGAAATCTGCTATTTTCTTGAAAATACATGATAAAAATTTCATGTAGTCTTAAGGAACTCCAAAATCCAATTGATCGCCACGCCTTTGTTGTAAGTATGCACCACAAATAATCCCTCTCAAGTAATTAGTAGTAGGACTAAACTGATTCCAAATAGAAATATAGCATATTATGCAATGAAAATCCCTGCCCATTTGGTTCTTTTTTTTTTCAATGCGCCTTAAATCTCTTCTTCCTAGTCATGACACACACCGACACATTTGTTTTCCCACCTACAATAAATGAAAAAGAAGCATTAAAGTAGATTAGAAAGTGGCTGATTTTATTAAAAGCAATAGTTATTTTGCAAAGCAAATAATAACCATTTTACCAATTATGCATCAGGCATGCTTTTCTTTTTATTTATTTTCTTTTAAACCAACAGCGACGGATGGATTTATATCTAACAATAAAATGTAGCTGATTTTATTAAAACCAACATATATTTAATATGTCTCTAAACAAAGAGAAATTGTTGATTTCACTCTCGATCTCAAATATTTTTGATATATGTATTTTTTAGAGTCTATGCATTGGGTGGATTGTGTGTATTGTTAATATAATAGATATTAATAAATGTAATATAGTTTTCTAAAAAACTATTATACCAATTGTGCATGTTTTTTTTTTTCTTTAAGCCAGTGGGCGGATGGATGGATGGATGGAAATGTAGCCAAAAGCTAGCAGAGAGGAGGAGACATAACTGGGGGGCCCATGTACCTCGTGCTGACAAGGAAATTAATTCATTTCCACGTCACGGGGTGGAATGGCTTGGGATTGGCGCTATTTGATGGGACGTCTCATCAGAACCTACCTGCTGACACAAATGGAATTTACAAAAATATTAAAAATAATTTTGCTTCATAGAAAGCAATGTGATGACTGAGAACTAGCTTCTTTACCACCCTAACTGCTAGTCCCAGTGTGTTGCTAGCATCTTTACGTTCCAAAACAGCATTTGGGGATTCTTCCAATGTGCTACATGGACTTGTTGCTTCAAGAGTAGAAGTCAACTCATAGCGTCGGACCCAGAATTTTTTATCGGTAGAATCAAAAATAACAGTGCATAGTTTACTGGGGGACAATTAATTTTTTTAAAATTTTATTATTAATTTGATGCTTTTAATAAATTCTTATGTATACGGATATTTTTTTTTAAAAATGTGGGTTCAATTATCTTTTTTTAAAAAAAATATATCATAATAGATAATATCTATCATATTATTGAAAACACACTCCCAATCCAACCCCGCACACAAATGTATGCACATCTCAACCCCCTCCACACATACATGCCAACACTAGAATAGTATAATTCAATAAAACACACAAATGAAAATATAGGAGATAGAAGATGAACTCATGACCTCTCTTTTTGTCATATTCTAACTGTTTAAATATTCATGTGAGTGCATGTTCATTAACTTAATCCCATAGCTTCCATATATACTGGAGTATGTTTGACACAGTCAGTTCGAGATTTAGATGAAAATGATAGGAAAATGAGGTGCATAATTAATTATTACTTTAGGACGTCCTAGAGTTAGTGGTCCAACTCTAAAATGATTTTGCAACATATCAAATTAAATTTTATAATAAGTATTAAGGTATATTTTAGTATTTTATGTTATTTTCATTAAATGTTGTAATATCTTAATGATTTGACAAAGCTACATGGTTTTTTCTTATGAAAAGCAAGCAACATATCCATGGCTTAGATGAGTGTGGGGTCATGGAGGCTCTTTAGAAATTTTCCCAAGTTTAACTACCTCAGTCACAATGAAATTCTCTAGAACCTACTTCAGTCACAACGAAATTCTTAAGAAAACAACTGGGCTATCTTACATGGTTCTCATATGATTATCTATATATTCCTTCCATTTCGTAATATAAATCTACTTATTGTGCGAACTTATTAAATAAAGTTTGATAGTCCATGGAAGGAGCATCAACAAAAGAGTGAAAAATAATATTAATGATTGTAAAATTGTAAAGATATATTAAAAAATATTTTCAAATGTAAATAGATTTATATCTAAAAATGGAAAATGGACTTGGTTTTGAAAACTTATGGGTACTATATCGGATTACATGTATGTGTAAAGTGGGGGCTGTATATATTGGGAGGGCGGGCCCCAGCTGGCACTGACAGTAGGCACGCTTCCGGTCTCTGCATCGCACGTACAAAGGCGCACGTGGTGGTGCATGAGGCGGATGACACGTGCAACATAGTACGCCGACATCTCGCACTGTCGCTCGTGTCAGAATCGCTTGTGAATGGCGCGCTCACGTCCACACTTTTCAGTAGTAGTACTAGTACTACTAGTAGTTGTTACTACTCACTCCTAGTGTCCTACGTACTTACTGCACCTCTGCATGTTTCTAC
This sequence comes from Pharus latifolius, assembly GCA_019359835.1. Classification (NCBI taxonomy): domain Eukaryota; kingdom Viridiplantae; phylum Streptophyta; class Magnoliopsida; order Poales; family Poaceae; genus Pharus; species Pharus latifolius. The sequence goes on from CM033319.1 coordinate 3,433,528, forward strand.
CCTCCTGTACTGCTCGTTTGCTCTTCTCCACCCTTTCCCTTTGCTTGCTTTTGACATATTAACATTGGCCTCTCTGGAGTTGCGTCGTGTGTGTGTGCGTGTACGTACGTAGGTACGTGTGACTGACACATATGGTGTCATATCGTGTTTTTAGTGTCTCTGCGGATAGTTGGGATGTATGGTCGTGCAGTGACCGGTGAGGGAGCTGATAGGGGCTATGAGCAGCTGCTGCTGCTACCTTCTTCAATCATGCATCTCTCGTTGCTTCGTCCTAGGGATTTGACTGATCTGATAGCGTCCATTTAGTCCCATGTGTGTGGCTGGCCACATAATTTCTTGCCCTACTTGTCTACTTGTTGTTGGACCGTGCCAAGTCCGATCCATCTGCCTCCGGCCATTGGTGCCTTGGGTCGGTGGACAAAAATGTTTGTCCAGCACGGTTATATCATACAGATCAGTGACGGAGGCAGAAAATCTTTACAGATAAATCTTTTCATTTACAATTATTCAAGTAAAATACCCCTTAGTTTTATAACGGATCTTTCAGACTATATTTATAGACGTTTGTCCCTCCACTGATGGTAGGGACCGATGGTAGTTTTGCATTGGAAAGAATACTTATTGTTTTTTATTTGCTGCTAACCCACTGTCCGATTGAGAAAGAGAAAGGAGTTATCATCGGTTGCTTGATGGATAGCTCAAATCTGAAGAGATTATCTACTGTCCTTACCGTAGTAAAAAAAATCAGACATATATTGTTATTGCATGCCTTTTCTCCAAAGGTACAAAACCGCTTATTATAGGGGATATTCTGATCATGTACATATACTATGGACATGACATCTTCTATAACCAGTTCTAGATTCTATGTTGTAATCCTTCATATAGTCTGTACAGTATGGATATTTTTTTTTCCTGCTTGCAACAAGGGATCATGGCCTGGAAACAAGTCTCTTAAAAATAACATTAAAACTTGCGATAAAACGTCTATGGGTGCATGACCCAGGGGGACCTGGTTGATACGATATTGACTCGGATGGATCGATCAGCCGTGTCGAACGTTCGTGCCACTAACCCGATCAGTGCTAACGGGCGCACCACATGCGGTGCCGCGCGCAGAGGTGACACCGAACGAGTGACGCGCCTCGCCAAGGCCAATCTAGACACTAGACAGGAAGTCAGCACAAGTGACAAGACAATGAGAGAGATGGCTGGGCGAGGGCCAACGTGTGGACCCGCGTCGAACGCGCGACATGGCCAGGCCACAGCCAGTCCAGTGCAGGCCAGGCAGCCCCCTCGAAGAGCTCGGAAATGGCTAATTTAGCCGGCCTGGGCAAGGAAAAAGAGCAGGAAAAAGGCTTGGCCGAGGCCACGAATAAAGCCCCTAAAAGCTGATCGGACCAAGCACGGTGTGGTGGGCACGTACGGCCGATGCATGCAACCAAAAAAACCTGTGACCTGTGAGAGAGAGATCGTGTCCTGTCGGCTCATACGTACGCGCCGCACGCACATATGTACGCATGCACACTTACACGAGCAAGGCTTGTCACACTGGCACGTGGGGGCTTATATTGATATACAGGAAGTGATCGATCTGATTCTGACCTGTTGGGCCACCAGCTTTTGCTGTGGTACATGTTGACAGGACGTGAAACTAGGAAGAGCTAGAGGTGTCATAAAGATCGGGAGGCCGACCTGCCGCTGGTTCGATGTGTACTTTGGAGTTGGTTCGATCTTTGTGGTCGGTCTCAGCATGTGACGAACGATATCGATATGTTCGATCTCGAAAAGTTTGATCAGATCGAGACTTTTCTTTTCCAACTTACGTACACATCGTGATCATCAAGCCTAAGACATTTTACGGATGAAACAGTGGCAATATCAAGAAGAAGGTGAATGGCAAAAAGGGATTGGTATGTCCATGTCATGCGTGTACTGTGTACATGACACACAAACACACACATATATATATACGGACTTACGTGGGGGAAAGGGCAGCACAGGGCTGGGGGATGTGATATATGGGATACGCGCGCGGTGGGAATTGGAAAGCGTGTGAGGAGGGAGGATGTGTGTGCTTTTTGCGCGCGCGTGTGCGTGTGTAAGAGAAGAAACAGCAGCAGCAGGGGAGATGGAAGAGAGAGAGGACCAGTCAAACGTCATCTCCAAGACCGCAAATCATAAGACGGACAGTGATGCGTCAATCAGTGGGATCCCCCTCCCCCACTTTCACTTCAGTGATCTCTGACCACTCCGAGGCTACAGACAAAGCGGCAGAGAGAGAGTGTGTGTGTCCAAGGGACACTGTCCATGCAACAATGTATATCATCTGAATGGCCCACGCTTTTCTTCCTTTTCTTTTCTTTTAACATAATTTCTTTCAAAATGAGATATGTCACCTACTATTAGTCTCGAGCAGACTGTAAAAAAGTGTGATTATTTTTTAGTTGAATAGTTAGACTAGTTTTGAGCACACCCAAAATAGCTAGTTATGTCAGTCAAATTAGATATTATTTTTAACAAAAACTTAAATAATGCTTTAGTTGTATAATATAAGATATATAATTTTTTAATATTATTGTAAAATACAAAGAGTAGTTGAAAATTTATTATTATCTTTCTTATTATACACTTACTTTCTTTTACATTCTTTCTGGTATTTATAACTAATCTTTCTCACTAACATATGAAAAAAATAATTTAATTTTTTCATTTTCCCTCAATATTCTCTTAAATTTAAAATTCTGTTTATGTTCTATAATTTACAACGGGGAGTGGCTTTAGCTCGTCTGATCGTCAATTGCGCATCATAGGACTTGTCTTAAACGGGTAAGTGCATAGACACAGGAAGATTCGCCCGACATATATACACGCAACTCTAAGCAAATTGACCATTTAGCATCATGATAGTATGGGCGCCGTGGAGCCCCATGCAGACGTACTCGGTACTCTACTGCAATTTTGGCTAAAAAGTTAGTGAATGCAAAACACGAGCTGGGGAAGAATAAATTAAATAAACACCAATTCACCAATCACTCCATAAACTTTTTAATGGGGAGCAGCAAATCCGGCTGATTGATCCACAATCTCTTACATGTCCTCAACTTTTCCTATTTTGCCTAGTTACATGACGTATGTAGATAGTACAAGAACTTAAATGCAGTATTGATGGTACATTTTGCAACAAGTGAATCGTAGAATTTAGCATTTGATAGGTCAGGTCAAGCCGTCAAAAAGCCTGATTTCTTTGGAATCAATCTTGCTAGGCCTAACTAGCCAAATCATCAAAACCTGGTCAGTTCGGTTGGGACGGACTATTTTTCGGCCGTGATATCAGGCCGGTGTCAATTTGCGGATCAAAATATATTTTTTAAGTAGCACTTGATCTAAGATGTTAAACTCAATTAAACCCTAAACACTAGGCTAGATGGGGTCGATCTTAGATAAAATCTGATCAATTTTGCTTAGATCTAATATTTTAAATGTTGCAAAACTATTTTTATATTTAAATTTTGTATGAAGTTGTTTTCATTATTTATCCCTGTCACATGCGTCTCTGTCAGTTCACAGTTGATTTTGACTAATATTGACCAAAATAGTGGGGGGGGGGGGGGGGGGGAAAGACAATAGGCCCTTTCTACTAGTGGTAATTACATTGTGGTAGCTTTCGGTATGCGCCCACTGTATCAAGGCCCAGGGGTATTGTTATACGAGAAAGAATTAACGATCACATAACAGAACTATGATGCGGCCAAATAGTGAACACCACACATATGACATTGACATCGACAATCCTGAATCTATAGAGATATCTTCGGATAATCTTTTAAATTTTACAAAGGAGATTACTTGATACATTATCCTTTTATTCACTAAACATAGAAAAACAGAGGATATGTTTGATACACTGTGTGTCTAAATTTTGATTATGTCAATAAGATTGGACTAGCATTTTGACTAGCATTTAGTTTGCGTTCAATATTTTGGCAAGATTATAGAATCTAACCAATCTCAACTTTCCTCTTTCTAAAATATACACAGAAACCACGTTCAAATAGAACACACAATTTGGATGGCGTCAAAAAGTTGGTCATGAAAGTGAGGTCAATTGGATGACACCACCAAACACACCCAAAGACCTCTTCTTTTCCTGGCTTTTCCCCATTAATTCTTTCCCAGTCAGCAGCCAATATCGGCTGTTGACTGTTGAGCGAATATATTCACATGCTCACTGTTCTTTTTTACATATTATTTTAAGTTTATATATAATTTTTAAACAATCAATTAAGAATACACGTCTGTTCCATATATTTGTAATTAATATCATAGATGTGTTGTTTGCATCTAAACAATTAATAGTCAAGTGAATTATGTAATGGTTATAATAGTATTTTTGAAAGTTAGAGTCAGATTTTATCTCAAAAATATAGCCCGACATTTTTTTAGATATAATTTTTTTCTTTTTAAAATTACAAGTAAAAAAGAATAAAGACTACAACTAAGAGCATCAGCTGCCAAATCCCTTCCTTCCATGCTCTTGTGAAGATCACCTTATAGTTGTGTTATCACCACCACCACCTCCATCTACTTAGACATCTTTTTTTATTAATTGACATTTTGAATCATAGGAACAATATTATATACCACTAGACATTATAGATACCACCTACTCGTGACTATTTAATCTGAAAGTACAGTGCAACACAGTACTAAACTTATATACTGAGTGGTGGTCCATCTATAGTATAATACAACAACGGAAGAAAAGAAACGCTGTATTGCACAGCGTTTCCATAAACACCGCCGGATGGATGTTTGGGGCAACAGGAAAGCCACCAACTGTTTTGGCCAGCTTTTCACCATGTTTTGACGGGCTCAGAATGTTGGTTGGTCCTACTCATTAAACCAATAACATGCGAGTTACCGGCGCGTCTTCAGATGAGAGGAGAGAGAAGTAAAAAAGAAAGGGGATGTGCGAATCATTAGTTGCCGCAAACTACAGTGACGTACACTGCTCACTCAGTCACTCTTTTCTTCACAGGACCATCGCTAATTGTCTTGACGAAAGAAATCAGAGAAGAACGAAAGAAATTAAGACAGGTCCCACGTCCTAAAATTCCGTGCCAGGCTTTAAATATCCCTGGCCCGTGGCACCCGCGCTCTACTGCATCCAACGTCGCCCAACCAGTGGCAACCACTAATCATTCTAACAAATCTATCTTTACCATAACCTTTTCTTTCGCAATTCCTTTTGTGGCAATTCCTTTCACGTTTTTCAGTTTGTTTCGCATAAATTCACAAATTTTTAGTAAGACAACTCAATCAGAAATTCTTAACACACTGAAAGTCTAAAATATGACTTTTGCATAGCTACAGTCCGTCTGCTAAATTATTCCTCTTTTAAAAAAAAAGCTAAACTGTTATACATTTATTTTTATAATAACATAATTTAAAAAATGATTTTTCTGGTATGAATATAATAAAATCATTTTTCATATTCCACCAACAATTCATGATTAAAAAAACCTTAGTTTCTAAAACTTGCACCATTTTAGTCCATGTTTACTGTCAGAGTTAGAAATTCCTACATTAATTAATACACCACATCTATTATTATATAATAAATTCTGGTGATACTGGAACCATTATATTAATTCTGACCCATATAAAAATATTCAAAACTCTTATATTGATCCTATAAAAAATTGCAAGTCCCATATTAATCGGGTAAAGAAAAAATCTATTCAATTCATTATATTTATAGTGGTATAGATTCATTATCTGAAAAATCGTATTTAAAGTTAACTCTACCTCTATGATGATAGAGATTCATGTGAAAAATTATATCCAAAACGAATTTGATCCATATTATAGTATTAAAAAAGAACATACATATATGAAACATAGATAAAACTTTAAATTATATAGAGACTTGCCACACAATGGGTGGAATTTCGGCTAGTTAACTCTAAAATCTAGAAATTTTCACATTAATCAATTGAAAAAGTAAAAGAATCTATGCCACCCATTTTGGTGAACCCAAATCATAAGGGAAAATTGACTACATATCATAGAGTTATACTGCAATTTGCTATTTACAATTATGATCGTGAGACTTCATCAAATACCACTGTGTTCACGTGTTTATTTGCTATTTACCACTGTTCAAATAAAATAATAATTTTCAAAGAGATTTTTTTATAAAACCAAACTACTCTTGAGCCGATTTAACTTAGGCACCATTGGGCTAAATTTGGCACGAAAGTTTGCATCTTTCAGTTTAACTAGATAAAAAGTTTGCATCTTTCAATTTAACTGGACAAAAAGTTTGCACACTCTAGAGAAAATTAGAAACCTAGGATGCCAACATTGTTAATCAACACCATCCTAGGCTCTCAGCACTACTGCCTCCCTAATCGAACCGATAGCGGAGACGTTGAGCCCGATAGCGACCACCCGTTGCTCGTCGTCTGTCACAGAGGCACTGATCTTGTCACAGAGGGAATGGAGGCGATCGACCCACTAGGTGATGGCAACAACGCGGTAGCCAACTCACACTAGATCAAAGCAAATTTTGTGGCCAATGCCGATGGAAGCACTCGTCGCCAATACCACCTATCCCTCTAGCTTGCTCCACGAAGGTGATTGGAGAAGGGAAAGGCGGTGGTTATGTAAGGTGGTGGTGCGAGGAGTGACAAGAAGGGTGGCAGCAGTGCGAGGCACGACGAGGACGGCCATGTGAGGCGCAATAAAGGCAGCGGTGGGAAAGACCCGGTTAGACTAGACTAGATTCAATTGGTTCAAGCCAAATAAAGAAGACTACGAGGGTATTTTGGGCATTATCAAAAAATATTTCATAAAATCTACTGGAAATTATTATTTTATTTAAACAGTGGTAAATAGCAAATAAACTCGTGAATGTATTGGTATTTAGCAATACATCACAATCATAATAGTAAATAGAAAATGACATCATAACACGATGGTAATTTTCTCAAATTATAATTATATAGATTAATTCGATGAAAAGTGCTTCGATGTTTTCCAAAAAAAAATTTATTACACAATTTTCAAGTCAATTTGAGAGTTTGTGCAATTATCTACTAGGTTACTACTTATTACTAACTGCATTACTTTATGATTTGTGTAATTTAGTTTCTAGAAAATCTGAAAGCACTACTCTAATTAGATTTATATTAGAACTCATTAACAGATAAAACTCAAATTTTTTAGATCTAAAGATATTAATCTATATATATTATAACTATTTAAAAAGATTAGCATGCAATTGTAAGGGATTGTTGGCTAATTTTTGAAAATATTTAGACATTTTTTATTTTTAATTTAAGATTAAGGCCTGGAAATGAAAGTAACTGGAGGTGGGCACAACTTTTGGCGATTGCTACTAGTAGTTCTCAACGGTAGAGGAGGGGGTGTGTTCTTCCCTGTCCTTGCTCTGGAGCACTACGAGTAGGCAGGTCGATCTCGGCAACTGCCATTATCACTCGTCTTACTTGAGATATAAACACTAGCCCTATTTCTCTATAAAGATGACAGTAGCTTTGCTTGTCTTCTATTATTTCGGACCACATGTAGAGAGGATTTGATGTTTGACACTACTGCTTTTTGTTGTTTTCGTGCACACACTGCCAACTTGCTAAACGTTGGTACTTGTTAGCGCAGTGTACTCAAAATACAGCTGATTTTGCGGACGGTTCTACAGTGGTGAAAGCTGCATTCTAATCCTATAAATTTTCAGATGTCTATGTTTTTCAATGTATGCTCTAACCAACTTCCCATTCTGGAAAAAATGAGTACTATATTAGAAAGCATGGCTGGTTCATATACTCCATACTATATCTAGATAATTAATGCATAGTCTTCTACTCCATGACATCTAGATCATCGGCTAAAGGGTTTGCACTCAGTAGATCCAAATTAATATTTGTGGAAATTAAACGGATTAGGTCGATTAATCACAAAAAATGGCTGACTAAATTGGATGTTTTTTACCAATTAGTTGTTGACTAGTACTACAAAGCCTACAAATATGAATATAATGTGCGAATATTTGTACTCCCGTCTACTAATCAGGTTACTAATAGATCTTAATAGAGTATTTGACAACATTGGATCAAGAAGATATTTGATTTACGTTATTAATCAAAAATACACAAATGTGTTTGGATAAATCACACCTGAAATTTTATCTAAGTATACACGAAAATCTTAGATACATGAGAAAGTTAAACAAGTCTAAATAATGAACAACAAGTAAACAAAGCAATCTCAAACGGGATCATATGAGACATATTGAGGATGGGAAGCAAGCAGCTAGGGCACCCAGAGTGGCAGCAGAAACGTCCAAGGGTAGAGGACCGGAGCGCACAGAAGCGAATTAGGCAAGAGCCACACCCCCAGACCCAGGGCCGGCCAACTCTAAAGTACACTGTCCGCGCGGCCCCACGAGAGCCCCAGCTTTTAATTTGCTTTAGGTAGCAGGTCGGCTTCCCGGCGAGCAGAGCTGCGTGGTGGCGGGGCCTCCCCCTCCCTCCTCTGGCGTGCATGGCTGCAGCATTGCCCCCCGTTTCCCGCACGGCTCGACTCCCCATAACAACACCCCCCCCCCCCCCCCCACCCCCCTCCACCTCCACACCCATCCATCCATCCATCCATCCATCTCTATCTGCGCCTGCATGCCTACAATAATACTCCACAAAAATATTTCTAGTATTTATCTTTCTCTCGCTTGGGCTTTGTTATTAATGCGCGTGCCCGAAGCACGAGGGGCGCGGCTCGCAAACGCGCAGTGCAGTCTTTTTTACGGCAGCAGGGCCACACAGAAAGACACTGCCCACACACGCACACACAGAAACAAACACTACAAATTTATCTGCTTCCGGATCTGGATGTATATGTGTGACTGGCTCTGTGTGTGTCTGATCAGGGGCCTAAGACTTCTGGTTTCCTCCAAATGACGCGCGCTTAAGCAGCCCCTGCAACTGTACGTAAAGCACCTGCCATGGCATGGCATTGCATTCCCCCGCGTCGCCTTCTCCCGGCTCGATCGAGCCGCTAAGCATTCCGGCTCATGCCACTGGAACAGAAGCCACCGCACCAGAGGTAAGTACGTACAGTTGCAGAGCGGGAGAGAGGGGAGGTGGTGGTGCGTGCATGGCCTGCAGATCCAGCCGGAGGCAGAGATGACCAGAGAGAGGGGTGGGGGGGGCGTGGGATGCTAGCTTTTGGAGTTGGAGTGAGTTAAGCTGCATCGAAGGCTGCAGGGTGGCGCTTTTCTCATGCCTTTGCGTAGCACAACCAACGTGCCATCTGTCGTTGTTTTTGCCTCTGGGACCAATGGTTTGTCCACTAGCTAGTTTGGAGTTAGCGACCCTGATGCCCTTTTCTTTTTCCCCTTTGAGAAAACTAGCTACAAGACATTGCCGAATTTTTTATAGGACGTTAGCTATGGTCCCGATATATGAAATGTCAGTATCTTTAACCTTTTTTAGTGTTACAACATAATTGTTGGAGTACCATCTTATTATATCTATATTGATAATGGTCAATCTCTTTTGATCCTTGGTGTACACAAACCGGCAATTTGTGATGTTGGCAAATATATTTGATGGGTTTTGGTGTATTTGGTGTTGTTTCGACTTCAATTTATAAGTTGAAAGCCTAATATAAATTGAATTTTAAACAGAGTCTCTTATTCAGATATAAACACGCTTTATGTGCTATGCATTTGGACCAACTCCAGAGATAACTCATCCTAGCTAGAGCAGGGTTCTAAATCTATCGTGCACCTTTATTTCCTCTTTGGATATATAAGCAATATTCTATATTACACTGACAGTTGAACCCTACAAGTATTAATCCTACAATTCCTATTCTTGAATTTTCTGTATATTGCCATTATACCTGGAGATTTCTTCAATGCTTTCATATAAGTTCAACATTAGTGCTAGCTCGTTGGGATGAAGTAGAATAAATATGTCAATTAATAAGCAGATAAGTCGTAATTATCACATATTTATTGAACACTTGTCTTGTGATGTTTGACCGGTGTTCTTGGCTGCGAGATGTCTTTTCAGTGTTGCCGACCTCAACAGATTTTATCACATTTTGATAGCCATACTTTTCCTCAATGCTCTATTACTGAAAAATACGCTATGCGAACTTCGATTTTTTTTTTCCCGGTTTTGCTAATAAATTGATGTTTTATTTTTTTATTTTACAAACACATTCCCTATCATTAGACTAGTATCTTTCAATTATTAGATCTAAACCCTTTAAGATTTACTTGACATCTTCCTTATATTCTTGCATAGTGATCGATGACAGACAATAGTAGAGTGCTAAAGCGGTGGTGGTTGGTGGGGCCAAGATATTTGATGGCAACAGAGGAGGGTTGTGGTGAAGGTGGGTGGCACCAATGATCTTGATGATAGGGGTTGATGTCGGTGGCCACTAAAAGGAAGGAGTGAAGCGGGGAGATGGTCATGAAGAGTGAGGATGAGGGATTGGAGATGTGAGATTATTGTAGGTTTGTAAATATAAGCATTCATATATGTATCTAGAACGGTTAGCGTATGTATTCATGTAAAAGAATGTCGTGGATTGTGTGCGGTGGGTTGAGTATTGTTAATATATTAGATATTAATATTTATAAAAGTAACTTTGTAAAAAAAAAAAAGTACGTAGGTGATACAAATATTTTTTAGAAAAAGAAACATATGCCTGCACCTTTAGTGACATTTTTTAAGGAGAAAAATGGATAGGAAGACCAACTGATTATTCATGAAGCGCTAGTACACGAAGTCGCGTCCCTATCAAGGAGCGCTTAGTTTCGCTGTCGCGTGCCAGCCAAGAGCCATCCATGATGCATCAAAGAAAGGAAGGGGAAAGAAAGCAAAGTGAGGACATGGCGAGAGAAAGGGGGAGTTATCACATGGGGATATCAGGATGTATATCAAACGTTGCTATCACCTGCCTTCAAGTGGTTCGTCCGGAGATTCCAACCGGGGGTAGCAACGGAACTCCATGCTTTGGAGGAGGATCCGCTATAGCCTTAGACGCCACTTCCCTACTTGGTTTCACTCGTCGAATCTCCAAAAATTAATAGTTTAGATCAAAATATCAATCAAAATCAAAATATTATCTAAAAATATTGATTTTTGATTCACAATATATAATTATATCTTGTGATAATATTATTACAGTTTATCAAAAACTCTATTATTTATTTCTCTTCTATAATATGTACATATCTCACACTATTAACACCATATTTATAAAGTCCACAACAAAACATTAATTTACTATAATCAAATAAATAAGGATAATGGACTATTCATTTCACCTTCTCTACATTTCCATCTCCAACCCACCAATCGGAGTAATTAATTGGTACCACTAGGGATGTTTCTTTTTTGGCTTCGCTTATTTGTTGGCAAAGTGCTTGACACTGATATGATCCTGGCGTTTAGGATAGTTTGTTTGACCATTCCTCTCCTCCTCGTGGTCGCTCTGACGCAGTTCGAGACACGGACAAGACATTGCATCAGACGTTCAGATCTAACTGGAGTCGGCGAGAGATTTGAACAATGCCCATCTGTCGGAGTCTAAACAAGAAAGGAGAAAGTTACATGTATCCATTTCATATATATATATATATATATATATATATACATATTTTGGGTCTTCGAGTCCAATGATTTCGTAATGGGATTGGCCGGAGCACGGCCCAGATATGAGATGAGTATCGAGTATACATATCAAGCAACATTCCAAAAGCAGGCACAATGTGTACGGCCGTGACAGGGCCTTGTGTGAGCCAGCTTTTATTTACTTTGTGTTACCTAAGTTATGCACGGGATAAACATGTCTATACTATGAGCCAACTCCTCATGCTCTAAAAAAATACTTATACACACACCTACTGCCTAATGACTCTTATATTCTGTCTGTCCACAAGTCTACATATTAGTCGATGTTTGTGTTGATTTCGTACAAGAAATTGTTCGTTCATATGTATAGCATGCAGTATTGTCTGTTTGCAGGACCAAAACTACTAAATCGTAGTATAAACTAACAAACTTGGGAAAATGCAACATTTCGGTCAGTTTTGAAGGTGATAATTAATATTCTTTTTTTTTCTTGCAACTTCGAATGGGCCCTCTTGCCAGCGATCAACATCCCATCTCAATCAAAGTCATGGCATTATTTCAAGCGGACAACCAACTTTGAAATTAGGCATGCAGCAATCGAAGAAGCAAAGGAAAGTTGGGGCTCGCATTTAATCACTTGTCTACAAGAATAATGCCCTACATCTTCACTTAATGGAGAGGAGAACCAATGCCAAAACCAGCAAAATTGATGTAATTGCACCTTATTGTTTTAGTCTAGTAAAGAGGTTAAGCAAATTGAGGTGTCTATGTATGTGTCAATTCTTTTTTTCTTTCTTCGAAAAATTATCATATTTTTCACTCTTAGATCTAAATCTCTTCAAATCATTCCTACACTTCTCCGTCTATTCCTTCTCCGACCCACCACCTCCCCCTTCTTTGCCTCCATCGTCCCCGCCATCACACGCCCCACGTCTCCAGTTACCAGTACCAACGTCAATGCTTAACGACCCCCTTCAAATGCAACTACTAGCATCAACACCACTTGTCTCCCATTGCTATCGCCATATTGTTTCGTGACAGATGCTATCACCGCTTCACGCCTTGCTCGTCCCCGACTGTCACCACCCTTGATCAATAACACCATTGCCACCGATCACCACTTGTTGTTGGAGAAGTTAAGAGGAACATGTGAATTCCAAATGGACTAATCTAAGAGTAAAAAGATTTTAATTCAATAGTAAAAAAAAGTGCATATAAAACTGCAACAAAAAAAAAACTTACGTTCCTAGCAAAACTCAACCAAAAAAAGAAAAGAACGGCATCCTTACAACACAAGTGCATGGCGCACGGCCTACGGAGTGAACAGAATAACAAGTACAAGGACAACACAAAGGCTGGTTACTCACAGCAAAAGGACATATCAAGAGACAATATAAGAACTCCTGGAACATCACTGGATCTGTCAATTTGTTGCCGTCCATCTTCTTGCATACTTTTGTGTGTGTACATCCCCCCAAGTGTACAAACAAATTATCCGCAGACAAGCAACTTCTCTAACTGCCAGTAAATGTTCTATAGACAATTCTATACAAATTCCTGTACACAACATAATTCCATTTCAGCTAATCACACATGTAATGTTGCCGTTTTACTTATGCCTTGTGTTGGGCTAAGATGTTGCCTTGATTGATTTGTCAACGATGCATGCATAAAGATGATATTTGATTTGAATAGTAAGTTGTGTCAATGACCAAGTTTGGTAATAAATCAATTAAAAATTGCTTTCTATTTGTTACCATATTTTATTTTCTATTAAATTTGCAGCAACTTGGGCTATAAATATAAAGATGTATGCATTTTTTGAAGACATTAACTACACGACGCTCTCAAATGTAATATCATAATATAGTTTGATCACTTATACTAGTGTTGTGATATATGAGTGGAAGGTTTTCGATTGTCTTATATAAGTCTGAGATATACTGTAAAGAGTTTGCAGGTTATAACGATCCCAATGGTTTGTCCGAGTGGAGATATAGAAGGTAGGTGGCAAGCATGTTCTTTTTTTGCGATTTTAATGTTTTGTTACTGGTCTAACTTTCACTCTCTCAGTGAATATCTGATCCTTACACCTTGTTTCACATTGCAATGCAAAAAAAAAAATCACTTGAAATTCTATTTTTAAGATGCAGTCATTTGTGAACTACTTACGTCATAATACTATCTTAGTACTTCTATAACCCCAATATAACGGTATAGCAAAGCAGAGCCTTAGCGTGACATAGTATCAACACTAACTTTCAACTATCAGTGCGAGTTGCTAAGATAACGCTTCCCTTGTTCATTTTAAAAGAATGAACAGAAACAAAAAGAAGAAGAAAAAGGAAGAAAAGATGGAGAGAAAAAGGAGAGGATTGTATTTGTGGGAGCCTCCTGGTTGCACAAGCAAACATATGGCCAACATATCTATATGATCTCGATATATATGGATCTGAATCTGCAAGAGCAAGCTGAAGGCCACGACGTTTGTGGCAAGGGACAAAGCAAACGTATCCATCTCAAAACACGTACGGCCCCACGGCCTCAACCAAAGCGACTGTTCTGGGATGGCAACATCTCCCGGGTGGGCCCCGGGCGGACGTGGACCGTCGGATTGACAGGGACGTCCGGTGATGAGGGGAATCGAACAATGTAGGTGGTGCACACTTGACCTTGATATATATGCGAGTGTGCATCCCGTCTGGCATATATCACATGGCCGCGAAAGGGAAAATTCGACGTGCACCTGCCCGACCCATCCATCTGCTGCTTGCGTACGTGACCTTCGTATTAAAATTATGCGTGCTCGCTTTGTCATATGCATGATTCGTTAAAAAAAAAGAAAAACTTTGTCGCCATTAGTTTGCCCACCAGCTGCATGATTTAAATAGAGAGATTTAATTAGATAAATGTTTTGAAATATTATTTTGTTTATTAGGTTGACTGGGCGGTACATAGATCACGAGACGGTATTATGAGACAAGAGCAAGTTTTGTTTTTTAGTGTAAGTTCTGATCTCAAACTAGGTCATATCTTGTGAGATATAGTTTGATTGTGCATAACAACAACAATGAAAACAGAGAGAATACTAGAAAAGTAGATAATGATAGTGAAGCAACCATAATTTGAGAGAAAAAAAATTGATCAAGAAGATCATAATTTTCTTGAGTACAAGTTTTAAAGAGTTCAAGTAATTGTCACCCTCTAACAACTATTATATCTTTTAGACTTCTTAATTTTTGTACCCTATAACAATTTAATACTTAAGAAAACTCTAATCTTTAATTTTTTATATTTCTCTTGTTTCTACTTTAAATTGATGATAGCCAAGGTTTCAACCCCAACACTTCATTTAATTATATATGGACGTGCATGTCTCTAGCATGCGTACGAGCACCAACAGTCTGGCAAGTTTGCTGTAATGTCTCCTTTTTATCGTTTCCCTGCATTAATTTGGGCTTTTATGCTTATATTTAGCGTTTTGTGTTTGCGAGCAAAATCACTTTTATGTGTGAGTTGCGTCATTTTCTTCAATAGCTAATTGTTTAAACAACAATATAATCTATAGTACAAGCAGAGGAAATTGTAAACACCATATCATCTGGTTTTAGAAATTTTCACAAAAAAATGAGTCACTTATCATTTTTGTTGATCTACTCACTACCATAACAGTGTGAACACTCACTCCGACACCTATAAATTCTTATTAATATATTATGTTACTATAATCCAATACATGGTAATACACCTAGGGTGGCTAACCACTACAGAAAAAATTATACATGCTCAAGTTAAATTTTTTAAACTTTGATTACTAATAGAAAAAATTATCAATATTTACAATAGGAAAATAATATTAGTATATTTATTATTAAATTTACTTTCACATATTTTTAATTGTATATTTAATAGAAATCAATGTTTAAGATTATTCTTCGTAGACTGAAATAATAAGTAAAAAAGAACGGGGTGAGTAAACAAGTACTATTTCAATAAAAAATGATTTTAAAAAGAAAATGGAAATGTAAGCATTTTGGGCCAATTTCAGAAAGGGGAAGTACTTGGACTTTCTTGAGGTTCTTGGTTGCTACTTGCAAGTATTTGATGGATTTTAGCCCAGCTGTCGACATTAGGGAAAAGATTAAGAAAGCTACAACTTACTGATCTACACAAAAGCCACTACTTGAGATTTTAATAATAAAGACGTTACACTGATTTTCTCTCGTCCGTTGATTAGTGCAACATCATTCATAAATACGGACATATCTTAGGCTCGAACTTGTATCATCTTTTTTTTAATGTGTTCTTTTGTTTTAGTGTTTTGACCCATATTTTATAAGGAAAAAAGAATATAGATAGATATATAGAAAAAACAAGTGAGTTGCACTCACATATTTGGAGTAAATCATATAACAATTATTTGGTAGAGAAGAGAGCACTTGTGCTATGTTAAATTTTTATCTAGATTCTTGGGGATAAAAATTTAACAAGAAAGTTCCTACCAAGAGCTCAACATGAAGGCTCTGATAACCGTTTAATCTTGATGAGACGGTTTAGAGGAACTCAAATATGTCTTTTATAAATTTGTATAAATGGGGTAGATTGGTCTAGATCATCTATTACCCTTCATCAGACAGCTCCCAAAAGTTTTCACATACCTCATTTATAGGAAACTTTATATTGAATTTCAATTAGTTAGTCGAAATCTTACGAAATTATGTGATTAGTTTTTATATGATTTAAAAATTTATCTATGTTTTATAGAGAGATACTTTTTTTAATATTATAATGGAGATAGAGTTTGTTTTGGATACAATTTTTCATATGAATTTGTATTATAATAGATATAGAGTTTTTTTTTGGAAATAATTTTTCAGAAGATGAATCTATATTGTTATAAATATAATGAATGAAATAGATTTTTTTCGATTAATGTGAGAATTTGTAGTAATTTTTTTCTAAGATTAATATGAGAATTTTGAGTATTTTTATATGGGGTCAAAATTAATATGATATTTTCAATATCATAAAAATTTATTATATAATAGATTCTATGAGCCATCTTATTTTTTAAAAGTGTACGAGACATTATGAAGAAGCTTTTAATACAAAATATTTCTATTAAAATTGGAAAAAGCCACCTGATCGAATTTTTTCCATGAATGAATGCAGAATGGATAGAAGATTAATATCTCACTTTGAAGCTTATGCGAATTCTGCAATGGTTAATGAAGTTATGGGGTAATGGATTGTGGGGTCCATGTTTGTTCAAAGTCATATAGGCAAAGTACCTATCTCTAAAAAAATTAAAAAAAGGGAGAAGTCCATTAATTAATTGTTAAGTTCACGTGGTGGATAATCACAGTAGAAAACGACGAGTGCCTAAATATGCAACGGGCTTTCCAAACAACACTGAAACTTCATTTCTTTATTTGCAGAAATATTTTTTCTTTTGTTTGTTAGGTAACAAAGGCCTTTTCTTATGTAAAATATATAGGTCCCAATTTTACTATTTCGTCCCATGTATTGCAATATTGGCAAAGAGGAAACTTTTCCTCGTATTTCACGTTTGCTGTTTGAAGTAAGAGTTAATCAGGCAGAAGCAGGACTCCCAAAGGTTTTCTAAATGCTGAATTTATTCACAGGTTGGTACAGTGTCAAGTGTATTTATATCAAAAAAATTTTAAAAAATTGGGTCACAGAAATGAAAGTCCACTTATTAAATGTTCGATTGTATAAGTAGTTAAGATGTAGTTATATGAGATCAATCATAGATCAAATAGATCAAGTCATTCAATGATAAAAAAAAAAAAAGATCCCTTGTAGGTTTATGAGAAGAGGACAGATATTATAAAACTTCTTTCCATTTACATCATATTCTGCTTTTAGCATTATTTTTCTTAACTAACACTAAAGTAGTTGCTTAACTTTCGCAGTTTAACTAGCTATAGTTTTCGTTCTTTGTTTAATGAAACCTATTTTATGAATTATTGTGAGCAAATCATAGTCGAAGAAAGGCTTATTAACTAAAAGTTTAATGTCCTTTCCCAGGTTCCTTTGCTTCAAACAGTAACCTGATACTTTAGCAAACAAAGAACATACATTCTAAAGCTTCTCACTACAGTATCCATATATAATTTGTTTGGAATTATCCAATCTCATTAAAAAAAAGTATGAACAGGACAGAAAAGAAGAAGAAAGGGCAAAAGACTATAAAGTCATCAAGGCACCATAAAAAAACCCCTGCAGCCCTCAACTAATGGAGCACAATTATAAAAACAAAAAAGTAATTAACAAAGATGTGTTTGTAATACTTTATGTACGCCCTAATCATCACTTAATGATCAATCGAATCATTTACCAATTAATAAAACATGATGAGGAATCTTCTGACGTTAGTCAAAAGAGAAGAATGATCATACTATACAGCTGCATATATACATACTTATAAAATAAACTCCCTCTCTATATATATTATTTCGTAAGTTTTAGTCCAACTGACAAAACACTTAGATGTATCACTGAAAATTAAGATTTCAATCTCAATCATGTAGATCGAAAGTTTATATCTTATGTTATTAATGTATAAGTTATTTATTATTGGTAGAATTTGATCAAATTATAAAGGCTACCAACTATTTAAATGGACTATTAGAAAAAAGACACATACACTTAAAGGATTGGTTGGATGTTCTCTTTCTAGTCATCTACTAATTGCATGGAAGAAGGTTCATGACTTCGTGCATGGCTAGGCTAGGCATATAGTACGTTACACGAAAGTCTACAAGCATGCACTCTTTTTATGGAAGGTGGGATGCAATTATCATCAGATCATTCTTTTTGGCGGGGTGTCACTCATTTTGCTACCCATATAGATATGTACATATATTTTCCCTTTCCATTTTGACTTACTCCTTTATCTCCTTAATAAATATCATGTACTAAATGGCATCAAATCTTCGATACTACACCCACACAATGATGTACCACCAAACTAATTAACTTGGTAACGCCGGCTTTTCCAATTATTATCAAAGAACTATTGTCAAACATGGTATAGTAAAAAGGAGAGCAAATATACTTTATTCTCTGATCAGTTCATTTGTGTGCTGACATGTCAAATAGACATGGATGTTTTACACAGTGGCAACAACACAAATTTCTCCTCCCCAAATTATTCCAGGTCCCTGAATTGTAGACATGTACAGATGTACTGAGGTACACGCTTTGGTTGTGCCCATAATTTTTTAAACCCACCAATTATTTATGCCCCCAGCCGCCCAGGACAGCCACCCATATTGCCCTCCCTCTTCCCATACATACACACATTACTGTATTACACACATCCTTCTCTCTCTAAGACAGGTCCATAAAAAAATCTCAAGAATATAACCTCTAGAGAGAGAAAGCAAAGGAGAAAAAACAACAAAACCCAAAGCACCTACACCAACACAAGCATCATATAAAAAAAAGAAAAGAAAGAAACGAAAAGAGAGGAGTACAATAACGAAGAGAAAGAGAGAGAGAGAGAGAGCGAGCGAGAGAGAGAGACAGAGAGAAGAGAAGGTCACAGACAGAAGAGAAGAAAGGGAGATCGGGAGATGCGGCACGAGATCGGAGGGCAAGAGCAGCAGGAGCATAGCCAAGAAAGAAGCAGTAGCTTCCACTACTCCTCTCCCTGAGCAAAGCAAGGCCCAGCTCTAGGACCAAGGCAAGAGGAGTAGGAAGAGGAGATCAAGAAGAGGAACGAAGGGGACGGCGGCCATGGAGGATACGCTCAAGTCGCTGTCCATGGACTACCTCAACCTGCTCATCAACGGGCAGGCCTTCAGCGACGTCACGTTCAGCGTGGAGGGCCGCCCCGTGCACGCGCACCGCTGCATCCTCGCCGCGCGCAGCCTCTTCTTCCGCAAGTTCTTCTGCGGCGCCTCCGCCGACCAGGCGGCCGCGCCCGGCGCGCTTCTGCTAGACCACCTCAGCCCGCGCTCCCCATCCGGCGCGTCGGCGTCCTCTCCCCGAGCCGCCGCCGCCGCCGCCGCCGCGCCCGGCGCCGTGATACCGGTGAACTCGGTTAGCTACGAGGTGTTCCTGCTGCTGCTGCAGTTCCTGTACAGCGGTCAGGTGTCGCTGGTGCCGCAGAAGGGCGAGCCGCGGCCGGGCTGCGGAGAGCGCGGCTGCTGGCACACCCACTGCGCCGCCGCCGTCGACCTCGCCCTCGACACCCTCGCCGCCGCTCGCTCCTTCGGCGTCGAGGAGCTCGCCCTCCTCACCCAAGTAATCCATCCGATCCATTCCAAAATCCCAATTCTTCGGTTTCTTGCCTCTTCTTCTTGATGCATTCCTGAACAGAAAAGAAAAATAACAAGTAATTAAAGAAACAAAAAAAATCCCTCTTGAGTGAATTGTGGGGATCAAGATGGGTGTTGGGGTTGGTTATGTTGGGATTGCCGAGCATTCTGCAGCATTGATTTGATCTCTGTACTCCCCCTCTCTCCCCCTTCCCTTTTTAAATGAAGTGATGGTAGCAACTAGGAGTAGAAGTCGCCTCGCCTGCGCTGCGTGCGTGCAGTCGCGCACACGCGCGCGTGTGTATGTGCTTTCTTTCTTTCTTTCTTTGTCCATCCATCTTTCTTTCTTTCTTTCTGTCCATCCATCCGTTTCCGTTTGCTGCTTGCTTTGAAACTTTCTTAGGGTTCGGTATTTGGAAATTTCTCATCTCCTTTTCACCACTGTTCGCGAATCCCCCTCTTATCGTCTTCTTTAACTACACCTCTCTCTCTCTCTCTCTCTCTCAGTACCCCTCGTTACCATGACTGTTCCAGCACAAGCTGCACAGCTTTGCAAAATGCAATTAACATTGCATTAAAGATGCGACAGAATTGGTCTACTCTTTTTTCTTTCTTTCTTTCTTTTCTTCTAATTTGCAATTTGGGTCTAGGGTTTTCTTGGGTTTGCTGAATTTTTTTGAAGTTTTAACACCTTATCTTTTCCTCCCCAATCAGCACCATGATGCTCCCATACTGTTGCACTCTTCTGTTCCTTGCTTATATTTTATGCACAGGGCCAAGCCACTACATGTATCTTTATATCTCTCTGCTGGTCTCCATGCTTTGTGGGCTTTTGCAAGTACTAACTGCTCAAAAAGGTTACAAATCTCGTGTTTGCAAAATTTGCAGAAGCAACTGGCGGGGATGGTGGAGAAGGCGTCCATCGAGGACGTCATGAAGGTGCTTATGGCGTCGCGGAAGCAGGACCTGCACCAGCTCTGGACGACGTGCTCGCACCTCGTCGCAAAGTCGGGGTTGCCGCCGGAGGTGCTCGCCAAGCACTTGCCGATCGATGTGGTCGCCAAGATCGAGGAGCTCCGGCTCAAGACGTCGCTGTCGCGGCGCTCGCCGTTCCTCGCGCACCATCACCCGCACCACCCGGCCGGCATGGATCAGTCGGCGGCCGAGCTGGACGACCACCACAAGATCCGCCGCATGCGGCGCGCGCTGGACTCGTCGGACGTGGAGCTCGTCAAGCTGATGGTGATGGGCGAGGGGCTCAACCTCGACGACGCGCTTGCGCTGCACTACGCAGTGGAGAACTGCAGCCGGGAGGTGGTGAAGGCGCTGCTGGAGCTGGGTGCGGCCGACGTAAACCACCCGGCGGGGCCGGCCGGGAAGACGCCGCTGCACGTGGCGGCCGAGATGGTGTGCCCGGACATGGTGGCCGTGCTGCTCGACCACCACGCGGACCCCAACGTGCGCACCGTCGACGGCGTCACGCCACTCGACATACTCCGCACGCTCACCTCCGACTTCCTCTTCAAAGGCGCCGTGCCGGGGCTCGCGCACATCGAGCCCAACAAGCTGCGGCTCTGCCTCGAGCTCGTGCAGTCCGCGGCCATGGTCATGTCCCGCGAGGAGGCGCACACCGCCGCGGCCGCAGCGGCCAATGCGGCGCCCATCTACAACGAGCCCCCCGGCGGGGGCGGCGCAGTGTATAATGCCAGTGGCACGAGCACGAGCATGGTGAACCTGAGCTTGGACAACAGGATGGTGTATCTGAACCTAGGGATGGATGCGCAGTTCGGCAAGATGAGCGAAGGAAGTGACGGCGACGACGGCGGGAGTCGGGGGCAAGGAGGTCCCTCCTCCTTGTTCTCCCCACATGGCTTCCCGTGACAAGGGGACGCCACGCTGCTCTACTATCTCCTTGTAAGCTTAGAACTAATTAATTACTTGTTATTTATATCCACATTACAGGAGATGAGAATGATCGATGAGATGATCCTTTTGGGCTTATTAATTTCTAAGTAGAAAGATCATGGTGCATCACATCAGAAAACAAGCCTGGTAAGTTTCTATTAGTGGCTAGTGTTTGGTGTTAAACACTTAAAGGAGGGTGTTTTTTTTCCTTTTTGAAAATTTTAAGAGGTGATTTAGAGGTAATACTGTTTTTGTTTTTAGAAGGTGTATGCATGTGTGGTGGTGGGTCATCTGCATTGATGCATCGAGACATAGACAAGAAAGGTCAATAAGTTGTTTTTCTTTATCTTGTCTTCTTTTTTTTTAATTTTTTTTTAAATCTGACAAGATTGAGTCATTGAATACATTGTTCATGTTTTTTACCACCGATTTCTGGTAGAAAGTATTTTTCTGCTGTTTCTGTAAGCTACAATTGTTTTTCTTTTCTTCTGAAGTGACAAATATATTTTTTTCTCTACATAGAAAATATGATATGAAAAGGGAAGTAAAACTTTTGAGAGGGATCACCCCGGCAATCTGTTTGCTTTCTACTATTCGAGATGTTGTCTTTTGGAGTTATTTGTGGGTAAAATAAGAGAGTATATGAGAGGAGGGGGGTACACGAGCATGTGGGGGATATGAAGAGGGAGACAACGAGAATCTAAGTTGAGCAATGAATGATGGAAGCGATCGATGCCGGTCAATCTTTTCACCCTACACCCCCTCCCCTTTGTTTTTATTGCAATTTTGGTCTCTCCATCTTACAGATGGTAAGAGAGAGAAAAGGAGAATAGAGGGCAAAAGTTTAATCCTTGTTTTTTTTTTTTCCCTTTTTACTATTGATGAACCTTTTTCTTTTGTTACCATTGTTGTTGGTTTCCCCAGTTTATGGAGGTGTGGGTTCCTCTCTCTTTTTTTCTCTCTCTAACACTACATTTGCCTTTTCTGTTTTGTTTGGTGTCTTGGTTGGAGGTAGTAGTAGTAGTAGTAGTAGTAGTAGTAGTATGGTAGGGAGGAAGTAGCTAGTCTTTGGGCAATGGCATTCATAGGCATAAGCTGGCCATGTATCATAGTGTAAGGGATAGATGAGCTGTCCCCTCTCAGACCATCTCTCCTTCTCTATAGTGCATGACTATTGCATGTATTAATTATATATTTATCTCTAGTGCAATGCTTTCCATGCAACATGGCCTATCTGTCTTTATGGCCCAATAGTATTTGCCTATTTGGGCTCACACTGCCACACACACACACACATGTACACATCCCACGCAAGAAATAGTGGGATTTGAACAGTTGTTGTGGACAAATAGATCCCTTGTCTTGCATGAGTGCAACACTGAGTGTGACCACACGACACACTCCATTGATGCTTACATGGTTACATTACACATGTAAATATCTCTGCACATATATTGTTACAACACAACTTCATCAATGTGGATTCCCCTCTGATATATCTGTCTGTGTGTGTGTGTGTGGCCTTCTTTTGTTGCGTTCCCTTTTACTTATACTTGTGTTATGGTTTGTCTTCATAAAGCTCTCTCTCTCTATCTCTCTCTCTCTCCTTCCTGTTCTTGTGGATTAATTCTCTTGTGATATATAGTTTGACCAAGAGGAGGAATATGGTTTGGTGTACGTACATTGTATGATGCATCACATTTTGTATATATTATACACTTGACATCATTCTAGCTTCTTGTATGGACTATACAGAAGAGAGAGAAAAAGAGAGGACTTAAGAGTTGTTTAAAGTTAAGTAATGGCTTGTCTTTGTATCAGCATTTGGATACATCCGGAATAAAAAACTCTCAGGCATATCTCAGAGATTCATTTAACACACTGTTGATGATATGTATATAGTAGAGTACTGAAATAATTTGCATCCTTGCTGGTTAGTAGTATTAAAATAGCTCAATGTGCCATCTCTTCCAACTAAGATAGTGTGATCAAGGCATGAAGCATCTATGATAAAGGGTTGTATTGGTTTTATTATCTTAAACTATATACTAATCGATCGTATTTGGACCTTCTCCTGTCTCATTCATTTAGTTATCCATCTGCACGTAAGAACAGCATAGTTTTTTTTTGTTTCTTAATTAGTTAATTATAAACTGAATATTTTAGGTCATTAGTTCAGAGTGATTATATTATTGTAATTAACTTTGCATTTACACTGCACATTTGGCTTGGCATGTATACTTTCGAATATATAGATATCCCGATAAAACGACTACAAGTGATTTGATTTGCATGTGGTCCTTTAATTGTTCTAATGAAATTTTTTCTCTGAAAGATACAAATGCATGTGATTAACAGCTCAATAAGAACGAGATATTAATGCTGCCACTAGCGTGTCTGTTTCATTTAGTCCTTAATTTGACATCCAAAAACTTGTTTTTATAGTGCTAAACTGTTCATTGTACCAATGCAAATATGCAATTACTAGACCGAAATATTTTTCTGATTATTTTAAGAAAAACAAATTTCATATATATTCGGTTGAGTTATATGCATGATTTCACAGCAAGAAAGCAATTTACCAGTTAATTAATTAGCTTTCTAGTGCAACAATCAAAGAAAACCTATATATGTCTGATGCCATATAATAATTAGTACCATGATCATTTAGGTGTTTAGATGAATTTAGCATCTTAAATGTGTCATCATATGTAGTTGAATATGAGAAAACAAAACTTCTGGTGTTGTGCTTCCATATACGCCAAGACTACCGTTGTTTGAAAAAAAATTTACAAATGATTTCCACTTATCTTAATTGGTAGTAATGTATATTCTCTTAGTATCCATCACTAGTCTACTAGGACCTGCAATTTTGTTCTCTTTTATCCTATTTAATTGATAGCTCGTCATTTGTGTAAAACGATTGTGACAATGTAGTAATGATTTCATAAATTTGACAATACATTATACATGTATATACCTTTATATATCTGTACGTGTTTGACTCAGCCAGCTACTACTAAATCCTGGTTCTAGCTAGAATGGAGCAGTGTAGGAATTCATGCAACATTATAAAGTCTGAGACATCAAAATTCTATAGTTAAATATAAATTTTTTACAATTTTACAACACAAAATTGCCCTATATTACTGTTTCTTTGTCTCAGGGAGAATGAATAGTTTACCAAGCGTATGCTTAATGCGAAGTCATACATTTCCTCCATAGAGTCGTAGAATTTATGAGTTATATGTGTGTCGTTCTGACATATGTAAATGTATTCTTTTATATTTGTGTAAATGTGTGTTGTTACAGTTAAATTGATGTATGCGGAAAATAATGAACAGTAATTTGTAGTACTCGGCCGGTGATAAAAAGATAATTAGATAGGCAAAATTTGCGAGCTAGGTTGGCAGAATAACGAAGGCATGTGCTACTTAGCCTGAGGAAGTAGCATTGTTGACCAAGTAACAATACCAGCTGGGTACACGCCTATGACGCGTCAAAATGCCATTAATTGACCAAAAGGGTACAAAAGTTGATCTTGGAAATATGACAAGGTGATTAGGTTGTCATATGTGATATGTAAGTTGACAACTAATCAAGTTGCACTAGTTACCGTACGCACTTCTCCGTTGGACCGCGTCATATACATGAACTTGTGGACTGCATATTGCTTCATACTCCTCTGCCGCGCTTCCTTAATTAATTTGCATGTACGCTATACGAGCATGTATCATTTGCGTTGATATTTAATTAGTGTCTGTTTGGAATCTTTCCGTATTTCTGCTGTTAATGTTATTTATTGTTATGTGAGAGAGTATAAATTTAAGTTCTCTCTGGTGTGTTGAATATATATAGAGCTTTTCTTAGAGAAGGTGGTTAGAGTTGTCAACCACAAAATTCTGTCAAAATAAAAAAAAAAGATATTTCTGAGCGTTGGTGACAAGACAATATAAGGATAAAACAAATCCATGAAAGAGACATGCCTCTGGTTCTAAAGTTAACTCCAGCTATCCATCTAGCTTAAAATTCTCACAGGAAATTGCATGTTGGTTACAAATCAATATAGGGGTATACTGCAGCTATGAATCAATAATGTTATGAACTACTACAACATTTGTTAGTAGAGCCTCTTGTTAGCAGCGTACGTAACACTCCGATATCAATGCAGCATGTTAATTGCAATAGCTTAATATTTTGAACTGCTACAATATATACTGCAACACTGTTCTAAGATTAGCTAATCTTCGAAGATCCTAAAATTAGCAACATTTACCTTTTTTTTCTTTTACAAAAAGTGCGTATTTCTTTGAAAAAAAATATATGAAACCCATATGTGATGTTTTCTTCGTTTGTAAAATATGTTTTTGTGATGTTTAATGTTCATTATCAGAATAGTGCTGTTATAGTACGGTAATTAACTCCAAAAATCAAGGGCAACAATCATAACAAAAAATAGTTATTACAAACTCCGAAAACAAATATTGACATAAGTGCTGCTACGTGTATGTACAAAATTTTTACAAAATTGCTACGAACAGTGATAAGACACATGGATCCACGTAGCGTGGAACCCACATAAGTGGCATACGGCATCAGATTATTTTTTGCTAAACCAGAAGGTACTCCTAGCCACGTATACAAACAAATGCATGTATTTAGTACGGAGCAAGGATGCATCTATTAGCCATTTCATATAAAATTTTGTAAAAACAGCTAGTGCTCCATGCGTGGACGAAAGATGAGATCGAGGCTAGTGAGAAATTTGTATCAGCAACCATTTTGCGAAAAAGAAAAAGAAGAGTTTCTTAACTTGTTAACCTAGAACTGTTGAATTTGTAACTGGAATGGCCCGCCCAACCATACTACAGATCGCGCGATCTCTGCTATAGTGCTCCTGAAAGCTACATGCCTGCGTCACCAGTAAGACAAGGGCCAGCTACCACAGATAGTCGTATCATATCAAAGCTTGTAATGGAACATCTCCTAGTAACACTGATTCTTAATTATGTATCTAGTAATCGAAGCATTGGGCTTGTATGGAAAGGTAGTTTTTGCTTATCCTTAGAAATTTTTATGGATACGTTTCACATATTAGTTCAATTAAATACTAAATTCTGATAAGGTTTTTTTCCCATCGAATCTTTTGCTTGTATCTAAACAGGACCTAACAAATATTACACATGCGGATGCAGACACTACACATGTTAAAACCACTCATTTAATTTTTGAGATCAGTTCACCAAATGTAAATCCCACCGGCAACAGCACACATGTGTTTTTGGAAAAAGGAAAGACCTCATTAAAACTAAACACAGGCTAAATCGCGGACAACCAAGACTTTGACGAAGTCAAGAACTGAGTCGACCCATTTATATGAGATTTGAGGTTTCAGAGATACAGTAAAGCAGGCAAGCTCGTGAGCTATCCTATTGCACGCTCACACTATTGAAACTGGTCGCTAAAAGCTTAATTATCATAAAAAAAAAAAAAAGGCTACGTGAAGGGGAAAATTTTTGTCGGGTGGAATCTGGTGCCCAGTGGGCTCTCGCACGTTGTTGCCCACACTGGGCTTTACATTTGGTGGTTCGGCCCCCTGTTACAGTTGGGCATACATGTTTAGGACCATGGATGGGCTTGTGTGTGGCCATGCGACATGTCGCTCTCCAAAGCCCAAAGCCATTTGTGTTTGGGACCAGGAACGGATTAGATTCGGTCGGATACCGGCCATTTGATTTTCTAATTTAAAGTTTTTGGAATACAAAAATCGAAAATAACACAGAACCAAAAGTATTCGTAAAACCTACAAAAGTTGCCAACCTGACTAGCGACTTTAACTCAATTCGACCAGTCCACAACTGGTCAGGCGACTCAAAGCACTTCATCAATCGCCACGACCAGTCGGGGTGACGATTGGTTGATTTTCCTGCCGACTTGTCGACTTTTCTTCTCTCACTTAGCTTTTTCAATTTTTGGTCTGCTCAAATGCCTCAGTAGCTAGGGGCCATATTCGACTTCTATATAGCCTCTCAACAGTCGCCAACTCGTCTGTCAACTAGTTGGTCTTTCTGCAATCGCTAGCTCAATTAACGATTGAAATCTTTGAGCATGCCATTTATGATAAGTCGCCAACAGAAGTGACGACTGAGGTCAATTCTGTAATTAAGTTCTAGTCTGTACTATTTCGGTATTTTTTTTATTTTTTTATGTATTATTTGTACGAAAAATTCAAGTTTTTGATACAAACATAAAGAAACACGGTCATGTCACTAAGATTAGATTATTTGTTAGTTATTATAGGAGAGGTTGATTTCCACCTGGATAGGTTTTGGGTTTAAGTGTTTGGGTCCATTGGGTTTACAGGTTTTGCTGGGAGGTACAACTATAACAATATTTATTGACCTTTCCTTAGGAGTGCCAATGGGTGAGGTATAGGACTTGCCCAGAAGCATCTATATTCATATCTACAAAATTTATACTGTACCCATCCTCATCCCCATATCTAGTTTAGCTTGTATTACCCATGCCCATTAAAATTTGGGGATACCGGAGAGTTATGGATAGCTCAATGGATATTTCACCCTCATCCTCTCTCCCAAACTCCTCTAATCTCTCTCTCCTTTCTCCCTCTGACCTCTTTGTACCTCTCTCTCTCTCTCTCTCTCTCTCCCCAAGTCTCGCCCGCACCCCTCCCTCCCCCTCGAACCAAGCAAGTTCGAGTGAGTTGACTTCTGACTTGACTCAACTAATAAAAGGAAACAAATTGAAGATTAGGCCCAACCTTGACTCACATCTTTTCTAGTCGAGCTAAAGTCGAGCTGCCTCCAAACCCGAGCTAGCTCATGATCCCACTTTATGTTAATCTACATGTTAAAAATTAGACTTCAATTCTTATCTTTTGTAAGAAAATACTTGTTAGCCTACTCAATCATTACTCAAACAGAATTGACGTACAAATTTAATTATTGACAATATTTGTCTATGAATGTGTGATATAAAAGAAGAAAAGAGATCAGCCACTACCTGATATAGATGACAGGGGAGTTGGAGCTACCCAATAAGAATGAAGAAGGGAGATGCAGTGATGTTCTATTATTTTATCATTTGAGCTATGAGAAATTAAGATATGAATATAAGAGCACGTTTATGGTATAGGTAGGTAGGATTAAGAAATTTGGTATGCTAATAACAAAAAAGAATTCATGGAATAAAATTAGAGTTTCCCTTATTGCATGGAATATAATTTAAATATAATATTAATTATTTCAGTTTTTCTTTTGTAAACGAGGTTAGTCGAGCTAAGTTTGAGTGAGCTGACCACTAGCTCAACTTGGCTCATGAATGAAAATGAGCTAAGGATTTGGCTCAAACTCCACTCGCTTTCTTTCAAACTGAGCCTGAGTAGCGTACGAGTCTTGAATTTTTTGCACACTCCTATCTCCAACCCCATCTGTCCCCCTCTCTCTTCCTCGCACACTATCACATACAACCAATTATGGATATGAGTAGTGTAATGGATAAGCGGATAGTATCCTATCCACACCTTTTTGTTTAGTTGGCATACACATGCCCTACTTGTTTTGTAATTGTGAAATATTTCTTGCTCATACCCATTGTAGCGCGGAGAGTATGAATTTTGGTATAGAGTAATAAGTTCTATTAGCATCACTATCTAACTACATAAATTCTTGATTTTTATGTTGGTGTTCGTCAACATCACTCCGCATTCCTTAGAATGTGTGACAAAATCAAAAGAACAAAGTTTTTTTCTAAATCCTTCACTAAGTACGTCCTTTGGTTGATTCTCACCATACCATTGTAGTTAGACACATAAGTCAAGTATTTTGCTTGCCTCGCTCTCAAGTCATGGTTATATCCACAAGATCACACATAATTGTACATATTGCTGTGAAGGAATTTTAGTTATCAAATAAGGTACTAAATTCAATCTATCAAATACCAAATATGTGGTCAATATGGGTGATATGACAGAAGATGATAGTGACAATTGATTACAAATCTTACTGTTTTCACATTCATAACATAGAAAGGTAAGTCTTTAATTACAAAATCACACACTCTGTGACTTTCACTATCATCATTAATGTTCTTTTATATAGCATACCACATATTTATACTTTCCACAACTTCCAACTTATTTCAAGAAATTATCTCTTTTTGATGCACGATAATAAGTTTAACTAGATAAGAAATTAGTTTATAAGCAAATAAAATCAATCAAGTATAATCAACATAGTATACCAAGATAAGTAATTTTTAAACTTATAAAATTGTATATAAGATTAATATCTCTTCGAAGTGGAAGTATAGGAGGAGTGCTATCCACTTCTATTAAGAGGAAAAAAAACAAGTTCAAACATGGATTACAAGGTATGAGACATTGTACATAAGTAGTCAATAAACCTGCATAATTGCACCATAATTTTATAAAATTTTTTAAAAATTTGAAAATATAATAATATTAATATTACAATATTTTAAAACTAATCTCTCTCTCTCTCTCTCATATATATATATATATATATATATATATATATATATATATATATATATATATATATAAAGTTATCATTGTATCCAATGCGGAGTGTAGTTTAGTAAAATGATTCTATATAACTATATATAATTTGAAATAGATTTGGAATTGTATTTCAAAACAGATTTGGAGTTGAATTTATACGAATTTCTAAAACATATAAAACTAATCTATACCATTATAACTTGATTTCATCAACTAATGAATGATCACATCTTTCTCTTTTATCTAAATTTTTGGTCAATATGAGAATTTCTAGTTTTTACAACAACCATCATACCTCGGTGAATGTGGTGCTTACAATATCACCTCTCTTTATTATATACGAGTCGTCAACTCATACACTTGCACGGGCTAATTTTTAAAATTAATAATCTTAATTGGATTAGCATCACAAATGTTTGATCCGTATAAATTTGAACTAAATTAGTAAAAACACAAAAAAAAATATTCACTCCAAAATTTTTTTTGAACAATATGAATTCTAATATTACAAAAACCAATCGAACTATTAATTTGAAAGTTTTAATCTTGTGTTTATGAGACAGTACACTATCAATTAATCTATAACTTATATTGTATTTGAATCTTATATTTGGTTATCATTTTTTTTACTTCTACACATATTGCTTGTATGACAAAAATTAGAGAGTTGTTTAGTTTATGAATGTTTGAGCTAAAAAGAAATTTATTGTGATAAAAAAATGTGAAAAAACAATTCAAAAACATGGGTGTCTTCCCTATTTTTCCTAAGTTAGACAATCGATTTTTAATTCAACAATCTATATGTGAATGTTTTGGTAATAGAATCACAACAAATCAAAAACCACATGTGATTAACTGCTTATATATGTACTTCTTAATTGCTAAGAGGTTCGTTATAATTTAGGTACTCTTCTTGTTTTAAAACAAAAGTTAATAATTAGAGAGTAAACAGAGAATAAATAATTGCAATAATCATATATTAACTATGCATGTTCTTAAATTTAATGAACTATAGTTGTAGACAGACAAATATGAAAAGAATGCTTACTTTTAGTTAAGCCAATAAATGCATGTCGCATATCATTGTAAAGCCATCAGATCTATTCTAAGCTGAGAATGAGAGAAAGAGTTTAGCAAAACTTGATTTATCAAGTTTTGATGATCTTTGATGAGATATGACTAGAATGTTTTTTATAACCTCAAATCTCCTTAGAGGCCGATTAAAGAACAAATTTTTAATTTTTTAATATTTACTCTTAGAGTTTGTATTTGTCAAGATTTTAGAAGTTTAATAATTTTAATTCTAATTTTTTTGTTTTAAATATTTAATATTAGAGGTTATATTAGTTAAGGTTTCAAAATTTTAATAATTTTAATTTCAAATTTTTAATATTTTGTGTTAAAAAAGTATTAGTTAAGAAATTCTAAATTTCATAAATTTAATAATTTCAATTTCAAAATTTTAATTTTTCTTTCATAAATTTGAGTCATTATAATTTAGGAGTGCCAAATAAATGATCAGATTTTTTTGTTATTAACATAGAAATTTCTTGATTTTTTGGTTAATGAGACTGAAATTAGTAATAGATAGATAGATAATTAGATACAGAGAATAAGATGTAATATCTAATTGTAATCATGAAGTATTCTAACAGATATTCCCATTGCACTGTGTATGCGCTTGTGTATAATAACACAAAGGAGACATCATTCCCCGTTCCCGTCGGATCGGCCAAAATTTCTACAGAGATTCGATACCTAAGGTGGCGGCGACGGATGAACGTCGTTATAAGTATATTTCAAGTCAAAAGATAAAAAGAAGGTGCAAAAAAGGAATGATGTTCGTGCTTGATCATTTCAAATGTTTGAAAGCAGCAATTTTCTTTCATTTAGGGGGAATTTTGACTTTTCGAACGTCGCCGACGGATTGTGTGACTTATGATGTGATGAGTAGATACTTTAAGACTTTGTGTGCCACTACATAAGTTGAATCAATATTTTTTTCTTATGAATGATTTTACAATAGTTTATGGATGATCATACATGTCGAGTGTAGAATAATTCTAATATGGAGCCAAGATCAGAATTTACATTGAAAGTTTTGAATACGAGTTACTGAAATTTGGATTTGAATGGTGAGGCTTTTCCCAATTAATTTCTATTATTTTATTGATTTCTCAAACATTCTAAAATTTTATATAATTGTAATTCCAAAATTTTCAAAAAATTACAATAAGCAATGTTCATAAAAATATGTTATTAAGAAAAATTATACATTATTAAATAATTGATTAAACTTAGAATTATTCCAGAAAAATGTTCGTAAAAACCGAAAGTTCTAAAAGAATAAAAAAAAGGTCAATGGAATTACAAGTTTCAAAATGTTCTAAATTGACGTGGCCGGAATATAAGAACTCTCATGTTCCACAGTATGAGGTGATTTAAAAACAATCAAATTTTGGAAGAGCCACTAACACAAGGCTCCTTGAAGAAGGTGGTTAGTGCTACAGAATGTGCATTTTTTTCGGGAAAAAACTAAAATACAAGAATAAAAAAACATAGAAAAATCGTAGGAGTATAAAGGAAAAACTACAGGATTTGAAAATACATAAAAAAACATAGAATTGAGTGTTTGTATAATGGTTTCAATCATAATCAAAGAAAAAAAAAAGAGGCATGAACCCATGTTTTTTTCCTATGAAATATATGAGAGAGAAACTTTTCATAGGACTAAAATTTACATCCAGAGACATGAATAGTGGAAAATTCTTTAGAAATTGGAAGTTCTCTATGTTTTCTTTGAAATTCCATCAATAGTCTTCTTCATTGGAATTGCAAAGTATGTAAATCTGATCTGATATGTATTCCTTAGCTTTTCCTCCTCTTCACGTGTTATCATGCTACGTCACTAAACAAGGCGGACCTAGTGGGAAATTCAATTTAAATTTCTCTGTGAGTTTGGTCCACCTCATATTTTTTTCACCACACAATTTGGCTCACTATTGCAACTCAACTAATCAAATAATCACTCATTCTAAAAATTTCTGCATGGATGAACCAAATTAGGGTTGATATGGGCAATTAACGAGTCTCTAAATAGTCGCTTGCCTACCTAGATTGTATGCGAGAAAGAGATTCGTTGCAGTTGTCATTGCAACTGTAGGGAATTTGGATTGTTTGATTAGATGTTTCAGATTAAATATAATTTAAAATAAAAAATATGTCTTCTTTTTTCCGCTATGATCAGTTTAAATTATTGAATTTTGATCAGACAGTCTAATGTAATTTGGCTTGCACTATAGTAAATCCATTTCCGTTGGCAAGTATAAGTTATGGGGGCCTATCCCTATGCTGAGCTATTAGTCTAATAGCAATGATGTGTTAGGCTGTATTCAACCCATCGACACTTCACGATGTGTTTCAATAGAATATTCTCCAGTATATTCTGTGCCACATGTGCGAAGCATCACCCAAAGCATTCCCTACCCAACGCAAAAGTGCTTCGTGAGATACTTTACACGGGCTCACGAGTGGTACATCTAGGCGGTTTTAGTAAAATAACAATAACTTTTAATTCAAAAATTGAATATATGATGCTTGGTCTCTATATGAAAATAATTAAAAGATTTATAATTTTTTCAATATAATCAACATTAAATTTGAACTAAATTAATATATAAATCAAGAAATAAAATTGTATACAATTCGGTTGCACAAAAATTAAGACAATTAAAATAAAAAATAGTGTGTTCTCTCCCTTCAACTGATTTTTTTAATAATTTTTTTTGACGCGGAGTGCCGTGGCAGAGCATCCAGGCAGCTGGTTGGGGCGAGTCTTGATGCAACAAGTATCTGAGCCGGCAAATTCCATTGCAATCCAGCACACATCTCGACATGACATGACATGCATACACGGTTGCGGTTCGGGAACATTAATAATCCCCAATCACACCGTAGTTGATCACGCATGCAGTTACGTTTACGTACAGTACTAGAAAACCATGCGGCACAGGAATTAATGTCACAATTGTCCAAGGAATCATTTGGAATGGAGGAAATTAGCTAATCCAATAGTAGACAGTATACTAGTTGTGTGTGAATGTATAAGGCATCTAATCTTATCTCCTTTTTGGAGGGAATTGATTCCCTCTGATCTTACACGTCAATACCTCACGAGACAGCCAGCTCTCGGAAGGAGTAAAAGAGAATAAAGAGCCAGGAAGGAAAGGAGCTTCTTGCCGGTGGGATTTGGACTCCATTCTTTTAATGGTACCACCTCAGTAGACTGTTCCATAAAGATTCATATGAAAAGAAATTAAGGTGGTTAAAAGTCTGAAAATATTAAAATATGTAATATATTAAATTTAGGTGAATTGATTAATACATAAATTTCAATATAGTATTAGAGTCAAATAGGAGCAAGCAAAAATCAACCGAATCAAAATAACCAGACTCTAATTCAGTTTGGTTTCATTTTGACTTTAGAAAACTCAAGTAACTAAAATAACCAAATTAATATATTGGCATTGATTTATTTGCCTAAACTAAGTATATTTTAATAATATAAAACCCATTCATATTAATAAAAATTACTGATCAAAATTTATTATGTTTCAACTTTAAATAATATAGTGTATATTATATTCTTTTTATGTATATACAAGTAAATGAATTATTTATTAATTAATATCATGAATATATTCTATTTTTTTAGAAAACATCAAAACCAAATTAATCAACAGAATTAACCATTTTATAATTTGTGATGAAACAAATACAAAGGCGTATTTCATGTCAACAAGGGATTCGATCATGGGAACCCTCTTGCGTGACATCTGGACCATTGCCATCGGAGCTTTTCGGTCGCTTGCGCCATCGGAGGAACCTTCACGACAAACTCAACCGACTTACGGTACGTGCGTGCGTGTCGATCTGTTCTACAACCTTCACGACAGACACAGTGTGTCAAATCCTGCTTTGATTAATCCGTGTACACTCAAAAGTTTCGACACAAGGAATCACCAACCGGTAACGGGCAACCTAGTTTGAAGGGTAAGCTATCTCTATCCAGAAAACTAGCTAGACGGAAGGAATACAAGGAGCCTATATATATGTTAGTCCGTGCATGCTCAGAGCACAGCCAAGACAGCAACTAAGCTACAAGTTGAATCGATCTGCCACTTGCTTCACATTCTCCACTTTTCCTCAAGAAGTTGGTATATATTTAGGATGGACAACAGGAGCAACCAGCCTCCACCAGGTCGGTCACAATCTCTCTCCACACACACTCGCACATATTATTATTGTTTCTTCAGTTTTTTTTTATAAAAAAACTGCTTTTATTTGTCCAGGCTACCCGACTGTGGGCGCAGAACAAGTTGGGGAAAAGTCGCACCGGGGACGTACAACCTCACGGGGAGAGAAGAGCTTTCTCGAAGGATGGTAAGATCATTGATATATAGCTCATTGGATTGATCGTGCATGTAAAATTTCTTATAATATCGTTACAGACAATCACTATTAGATGATTTATCTGAATTTTATTCTGGTCTCCCTATGACAAGATTTTGTTTGTGCTCGTAGCAATGCTCATGCTCACGCATGCATGTCTAGAAATAATTAACATTTCATCATATTTTCTACTTTGCTAATTCTTTTTTGCTTCCTCTTAGTATAACCAATTGTTTTCATTCCATTTGTTGTTGTGTTCCAGTATTGCTGCACTCTGCTGCTGCTGGCTCTGTGAGATGTGCTGCGACTAAGGGGGTGTTACATATGGATACATCTGCTTCTATATGTGTTGTCACTGCTGTTGTACGCATTAATTTACATATGTTATTTTTAAAACTTTGTTTTAATTAAGGGTGTTTTAGGTAGTAATAATGCGTGACATACCATTTGTGATCCGTGTCCGACGTGGTTGATATGTAGTTCGTGTTTGTAAAATTCTCTTGTGTAAGTTCGTGATTTGTTTGCTTCTCACATCATGTAATGTATTTGGAATGACTCTGTACTTATGAAATTTTGTTACTAATAAAATTGGTTACAAAAATTTATGCATAGCGAGAGCACACAGACAATGAAGAGGTTGACACTTGGAAGTCTAATATCCACGGAAATAAACAGATGTGAAAATAATTAGACTACTAATTGATTAGTACATACTAACACACTACTACATTGATATGCCCTCTAGATCGACCTGGATGTGTGGGGGATTTCCAAAAGGTAAATTATCTCTAGTTTAAGAATTTGCGCCTGTTGCCCAGATTTTGTTTGGTATTAACAGAGGGCATTTTGGATAAATTAAAGACCATTTGCTAGTTTCTGTTTTAAACAGAAACAACAATATGTTACTTGATATGATCTATATATTTTGCAACCTTCTAATCTCATAGAGTAAGAGCATAATATTGCACACGAACTACTCAGTTGAGAAATATGAATAATAAGAAGAAATAGTAGTCGAAACACTTACTAGTTGGTCCCTCGTGCGGTTGTGTCGTCGTGCGACTCCAATTGAAAACTATAGCTCAATAGGATAAGATAGATATGGGCCCAAAAAATGTTTGGATAAGCATGGAAGGGAATATATTTGTGGTCCAAGACGGATGTTTTAGACATCCCCGGCAGCTGCACCGATCCACCGAGTCCTCCCAAATCTCATAGGCACCTCCGAGGATTGAGCTTTCAACCACGCCGTTGATGGCCCAGCCATCGTGAGATTTGTATTGCTGAGGTTGAGGTCGCCATGAGCTCGACTGTGCCACCATGGCCACCACGAGCTCGCCCTCAGCGTCGAGGCCACCAAAGCTCCACCAGTTGGCACCTGTCGAGGGCTCCTCTGTGCTTTCACCAGTTAAATCTCATGGTCAATGCCCCTAGTCACAGGCGTTGTTTGCTTGTATTGTGACTTCGAATCCTAGCAAACTAGAAACTTCACAGCCTTGGTAAAATATCTACAGAGGATTTTGATTTGAAGCGTATAAAAAGGAGTTAAATTGTTTTACAAAAAACTAGAAATATTTTTGTCTTTCAATTATAAAAAGTTATAGGACATCCAAACATACTCTAAAACTAGCACCTATGACTTAGTATAACTTGTGCCAAATGTCAATTTTATCGCCTTTGGAGGTAAACCAGGTGAGAAATCGCGACAGATGGATCTTTCACTGGCTGACTTAGTCACGTCTCAATAATTCTTCTTGAAAGAATGGGTCAAAACGACGGAAGTCGTCTGCCGTGTGAATTAATCACTCATATCTGACTTGGCGCAATATCTTCCGTTGAGACACTGACCGGTTAGTTATGGACAACACAATACCACTGCGCTCAGTTTTTTAAAACTCATGAGCACTTGCCAAGACAATGCCAACCTGTTGATAATCCAACCGGTTTAGAATTTATTTGTCTAGCTACATCTCACTATTCCAATTCACCAATTATATATTATTATTCAGCTTTTTTGATATGGGCTGTAATAAATTTAATAAGAAAATATCTACCTGTATTCTGATCTTGCGCTAGCCAATTGGACATCAACATAATTTGTCACAGTTGTATAATTTTGTGAGGAATAAGATTACAAATTTGCTCATCACATTACTATATATATTCTTTGAACAAAGAATTATCTTTATATAATATAAAGAAGATCACTTTAACAAAATACCACTCAAACATTCCAAATCAGTAAAATACCACTCAAACTTTACAGTATTACCACTTTTGTTAATTTTGTTAGGATTTTCACATGCAATTCTAGAATTTCAATTTTTCTCTTGTCTTCTTTTTCCTCTTTCCTCTGCCACAGCTAGTCTCCTTCGCTACCGTCGATCTCTCCACTGCCACCCACGAGCTCCTTTGCTACAATCGTTGATCTCTTTACCGCCTCCGCCATCAATCACCTTCGCCGACAAGCTCATCCTTTGCCACTACTACAAGTGCCACCTACAAACACCATTACTGTTAATCTCTGCTACTGCTGTCACTGTCATCCCCTCCACTTGTGATCTCCTCTATCTTTTATAGTTACTACGAGTGCCACTGCGAGCTCCACTGCCACCAAACTTTGCAACTGTTGTTACCAATGAACTCCTCCACCTGCAACTCGCAAGTCCTCTCCACTTCCATTGTGAGTGTCAACAAGCTCCTCCACAAGCTGAAGCCACTTCTCATTCGAACCAGTTGTTCGCCTGTCATCGTAGAGGAGGAAGTAAGATAAAATTATCCAAACTAACTTTTGTGAACTAAAAATGATAAAAGCAAAAACAGTACAAATTTTGAGTGGTATTTTACTGACACGAGATATTTTAGTGGTATGTTGTTAAAATAGTCTTTCATTTATATAGAATTATATAACTAATTTTTCTTCTTTTAAAGGTAATCATAAAAATTTTGATGACCACCATCGTATATAATATGCGTAATCTGAAAACACTATTTGTCTTAAATTTGTAAATTAAAATTGTACTTAATCTCTAAAATCACATAAGTAAATTTATAAAAACTAGTATCATATAAAAAGTAAGGTTCATTAACTATATTTGATCTCAACCATAGATTATATGATTCACCAGTTTTAAAATATGTCTCGTATAATTTTAGAAGATCAGATTTTATTAGATATTTTGAGTTCAATATAGACCTAAATATAATTTGACCCACTCAGTCTAACCCACACAACCTACTTGAGTTTAAGTGAGTTTAGTCTAGTTCAACTCTAAATTAAAATTAGGTGTAGGCCTTCACCTCCATACACATTGTTTGAGACAAAAGATAAAACTTAGTCTAAAAATAAGAACATGATTTTTTTTTTTGAACATGGTCAAATCCAGCCAATCCAACACACTAGTTAAGTTGAGCCAAATTTGAATTAACATAATGAACTCAGGATTTTTGTTGACTCAATCTGAATCCAACTCATACTATTTTTTTAACATGGTCAAGCCAAATCAAACCGTCCTAATAAGCTTATTGGATTGTGTTAAGATGAGCAAAGGTGGAAACGGCCAGATGTTTTAACATGCACGGTCCAAACCCGAAAAGCCCGAAAACCCCAAGGCATTCCACAGTTCTATCGGCAATCGGCATCATTTGACCCGCCGTATAACGCACGTGGATGGATGCAAAACCTGAGGTCGGACTCGTTCTCCAGCTGAAAAAACAAGAAATTACCGCTCCTCCCCATCGATGGACATCACACAATCTGTCCCATAAATCCGATGCCATGAGAGCGACCCGGACGCTTCCTCGGGCCGGTCGTCTCCTCAGCCCCGACGGACGACTTGACCAATTCTCCTCCTCCTCCTCCTATGCCTACTCTCACCACGGACTCGCTCACCACCGTCACACCCATTGCTGCTTTGCTTCTTGGTTTCTTGGTTCCTTCTTGGTGTCCCGATGCCAAGAAAAGGGCGTGGGGGCGGCGCCAGCGCGGCGGTGGATGTCGAGGACTTAGTGGTGCGCGTGAAGAACGGCACCGAAGCGGAGCTCGGCGCGGTGGCTCAAGAGGTGGCGGCACTGGCCGCGGAGGGAAGGCTCGGGCGGGAGGACGAGGACGAGGACGAGGAGGGGGATGATGAGGACGGGGCCCTGGTGCTGGCCCTGCTCGCGCGGCTCTCCGGGGCTGGGAACGGCGAGGTCAGGGTCCGGGTCATGGCCGCTTTGCGGGGGCTCGCGGTCTGCGACGGCGAGAGCAAGGTGAGTGTGGGGAAGGTGGTGCTGTTTTTGATCCGCCTGGTTGTGCTCGCTTTGTGTTTGATGGTATGCTTGTATGAGAGTAATTTGGATTTAGCTCGTATCATTCACCTTTCAGTGTAAAGACTATAACTTTAGTGCTTTGGGAGCACTGAGCTGAATTCAATGGCATTTTGGATCTAGATATGACCGGAGTAGCAAAAGGTATAACTTGTTGGTAATAGTAAGACGTTCGAACTGTGTTCTAGCGTTTGGTAAGAGTGCGGTGGAAATGTAGGCTTACAATTGATATCTTCTTGTGCGATAGAGTACTTCATTTGTAACATTACTGCTCATGTCAGAGTCTTCTTCACCCTTACCTTTTAATATCAAGTGGTGTTATCTTCTGCATACTGTTCCTAGCCTGAAAAAAAGAGTGGTTAACAATTTTATTGTTTGGAAAAAATGTAAAGAGAGTTCTGTAGTTAGGGCTTTATAGTTCCTAGCCTGAAAAACAGAGCTATTGCTATTGCTATTGCTACAGTTCTGAAGTTAGAGCTCAGTGTAGTTTTAGGAATTTTGGAATAACTTCCATTGCTAACAGTAAGATGTCTTTGACAGATCAGGCAATTTAAATATTGCTGGTTCATGCAAGTTGGTTTTTGCTGTGATTTAAGGCAACGACTCTATCAAGCTTCTAATTGCAGCAAAAGTCTAGTTCAGTGGCATAATTGGCTCAATAATTGATCTGCATAGATGGGATTTCCAAAAGTTCCTCGACTGTACATTTTCACACTGTTAATTGCATGAAAGGAGTGTATGTGTTGTTTGGTATATCATATTAATGCAATATTAGGAGTTGAACATCAAAGTTGGTATTTGATTAGCTCGATGTTTTTGTGCTACGGGATCCTATTGTCTTTCTTCTTAGCTTTATGTGATTTCTTTTGATCCACGGTCTTGTAGGAGAGGATGGCAAGCATTGAGGCGCTCTCAAGCATCGTCCGTTCCTTGCCAAGAGACATTGATGAGAGAAGGGAAGCAATTGCATTGTT
Organism: Pharus latifolius; assembly: GCA_019359835.1. Lineage (NCBI taxonomy): Eukaryota > Viridiplantae > Streptophyta > Magnoliopsida > Poales > Poaceae > Pharus > Pharus latifolius. Next base: position 3,474,668 of record CM033319.1, read on the forward strand.
ATTGGATTTATCAGACATCTTGCAAGTTCGACAGAGGATTGGCAGGATAAAGGGAAGCATTGTTATGCTGGTCACATTGAGGAATGGAGATGAACCTGGCATCAATCATGATGCAGAGAAGTTGCTGCGCATTTTGTCAGGCAACCCACAAAATGTGCTGCTGATGGCAGAGGCTGGTTATTTTCCACCATTGATACATTACTTGAAAGAAGGTATGATAATCTACCATACTGTGTCTCATGTTGGAATTTTCAGCAGATGGTATTCTGCATATTGAAAGCTTCTAAGAACAATCATTTAGAATTAAAGTACAAAATTTGCCACTATAACGCAACTAAGGTTTTTGGTCAAGCATGGAAGTATTACGATATTGTTATTTTAAGCAACTTTATTCACGAAGTGTAAATTTCTATCTCTTCTCTGAGAAGGCGCTATATTAAGTTGAACACTGAAAATTTCTAATATGTGCAATTTAGTTTCTTTATTGTGAAACAAAAAAAAAGACAAAAAATGGGCCTTGATCAGTACTTCTTGACATTCTTATGGCCTTGAGGGAGCAAAAGTTATGCAACTATGTGTTCTTCTATAATTTCTCACATCTTTTGATGATCAATTCGATTGTCTGCATTTTTGTTCCCATTTAAATATATGGTCTTCTAAGCTTTATTCTCCCATTTACCTTGCAGGTTCTGATATGAACAAGATCCTAATGGCGACGGCTATTTCAAGAATGTTCCTTTCTGAACAAATGAAGTCTTCCCTTGGAGAAGATGGGGCAGTTGAACCCCTTGTGGAAATGTTTAAATCTGGAAATCTTGAAGCCAAGCACTCAGCCTTAAGTGCCTTGCGTAATCTCTCTAGTTCTCCAGAAAATGCAGAACTCTTGATAAATTCTGGCATAACAGGACCCCTGCTACAACTCCTTTTCTCTGTGACATCAGTGCTCATGACCCTCATGGAACCAGCCTCCGCTATACTCGCTACTCTAGCACAATCTGAACGTATCCTACTTCATAAGGATGTCGCTCCACAGATACTCTCACTTCTTAACTTATCCAGTCCAGTAATTCAACTTCATCTTCTGAGGGCTCTCAATAGTATTGCTGGACACAAAAATGCTAGAAGAGCCAGAGCAAAGATCAAACAAAATGGTGGAGTGCAGCTCCTCCTGCCATTCCTGACAGAGAAGAATGTCGATATAAAAATTGCTGCCTTGAATTTAATTTTTCATTTATCACAAGATGCTTCACAAGAATTGACTGAACAGGTCAGGGAGACCCATCTTGACATTTTGGTAAAGATTATCTCCTCACCTACATCTGAAGATGAGAAGGCTGCTTCTGTTGGTATCTTAAGTAACCTCCCAGTGACAGACAAAAAGATTACCGAGATTCTCACACAAGCAAACTTGCTTCATCTTCTAATCTCTATACTCGAGGCAAACATCACTACTTCTTTGACACCTCAGAGGAAGTGGTTACTTGAGGGCATTGCCGGTGTATTTATTCGATTCACAGTTCCTTGGGATAAGAAACTACAGAGTTTAGCAGTAGGGCATGGGGTGGTTCCTTGCCTTGTTAAGATGCTTTCTGAAGGATCAGTGGAGGCCAAGTCTAAAGCAGCAACATCCTTAGCTCAGCTATCACAGAATTCATTAGCATTACGCAAGTCGAGATCACCAAGGTGGCTTTGTGTTCCTCCATCAGCTGAAACTTATTGTATAGTTCACAATAGTCAATGCACTGTAAAAAGCACTTTCTGCTTGGTAAAAGCTGGTGCTGTCAATCCTCTGGTTCAAATACTAGAAGGCAAAGAGCGTGAAGCTGATGGAGCAGTGTTGGAAGCACTGGCCACTCTTATGCAGGATGAAATTTGGGAAAACGGGAGCATGGTCATAGAAAAAGCATCAGGAGTTCATGCTCTGCTGAGAGTAGCTGAAGTGGGCGACTTGACATCCCAGGACAAGGCTATATGGATGCTGGAGAAGATTTTTCGGCTTGAAGCCCACAGAGAACGGTATGGTGAAGTTGCACAAGCTTTGCTCATTGATCTTGCTCAGAAAGGAGATCCTGTCCTGAAACCAATGATTGGCAAGATACTGGCTCACCTTGAGCTCCTGCAAACACAATCGAGCTACTTCTAAGCATCCCAGCAGTTGATGCTGATACTAGTAAAACCATATGGGTAACTAGCCACATGCAATTATGCAGTGAAATGCCTGCTGAATACTGATCATGCTCTCGAGTCTCGAATAACTAAAGAAGGATTGATCGACAATGAAAAATTCATCAGGCGATACATTGAGCTAATTCGAAGTTCTCAAGTGATATCTTGCTTCATATAACCGTATTGATGGCAGGACAAGGAGATCATACACTGCTGTATACAGCATACAGCATTGTTGTTGAGTTTTGAGCCGGAATGCCCCCTTTCGAGCGCAGTTTCGTTTTTTATGTTCGAAGAGTGTTGCAGTTGTATAGTTTACATGTCATTCCTTCCTTGTGTATAAGACATGAAGCAATGATAGTTATTGGATGTATGCATTACCATTGTTTTTTATAGTAAACTTTTTCTACATTGTAATGTGAATGTGCAAATTGATTGTCAGGGAGATTTTTTTTGAAGTGGGTGTCAGGGAGATTATCACAATCATGGCCTTCTCGTATTTTTTTCCCCTATTACTTTCGTGTATCTGTTGGTGGTACGTTGTCTACAAAAAGATGTGCGTTGGATGGTAAACAAACCCCGAATTGCATGGAATCAAGTAATGTTGTTATGATCATCCATCTGTTAGGTATGATTTAGTTGTATCAACGAAATTCAATTTTCAAAGTTGTACCACCTTTGACGGTGGCCTTGATTCTTTTTTTTTTTTAAACAAAGTCCAAATGAGAAATAAGATTTTAGGACAAAACATAAAAGATTTGTTGGTGGATATGTACTTTTTTTTTTATGTTGCAAACATCTCTCTTTCCTTTTTTAGATCAAACCCATATTCTTATATGTAACGCTTTATAATTTATCTAATCTCCTCAACTTCTCCAGTAGAGAGATGGCAATAGCATCATTAACTATAGGTGAAGGTAGTGGAAGGTGACAGCTATAGAGAGACAGACAACGAAAGAGTGGTAATCGTGGTAACTATGCCGCCTATGAGGTGGCGTCATTAATAGGGAAAAGAAGATAAAACAACAACAATAATGGCGGTGGTGGTGGTTGTGGTGGATCAGTAGAAGGAAAAAGAGGAGGGAGAAGAATCATGGAAAAAAAATATGTAAGGATTAAATCTAAATCTGAAAGTGTGGCCTAAGTAATTACATGTCAACAAAAATATTTTAATAAAATAAAAAAATCATAGATAAATATTTATGTCATCTTAAAGAACAACTATGACTAGGCGAGTGCTTGAAATTACATATAACAATCTTATCAATTTTCATTATTCTCTATATTATATATTATATTATAATATGAACCTTAGACAGCGAATAATATTTATCAGATAGAGTTAAAATTCTATAATTTACAATCTATAAGATAGATAGGAGAATTTATTGAATAAGAATCAATCTTAATATAAGAATTAATAATCTTGATTATTAGATTAGATCTAAATAGCTCTAATAATCCACTAAAAATCATTTCATATTTCGAAAAACTCTTTAAATATTTCATTTTTACTCTTTTCATTTCCAATATTCTAGCGGTATAGATTATACTCGTTATCTTATCATTTATATTTCATCCAATGAAAAAAAAAATCCTTCTTATTCACGGATCAATCTGCTCCCAGGTGGGCCCGCTCGACATTACATATTAGTCTTTGAAGAATCCAGACGAGCCAACAAAAAAAAAACTCGTCTTTTCCTCCTCCGATTCCTCTCAATGACGACGCCGCATCAACCCGTGCCACCTCCTTCGGTGGCGGTGGCGAGGGCGGCGGGGGACCTGTTCCGACTGGGGTTCATCGGCGCCGGAAATCTAGCGGAGAGCATCGCCCGCGGCGTGGCGGCGTCGGGCGTCCTCCCAGCCTCCGCCATCCGCACCGCGCCCCACCGCCGCCCCGAGCGCCGCGACGCCTTCTCCTCCCTCGGCGCCCACGTTTTCGACTCCAACGCCCAGGTCTCTTCCCACTCTTAGTCTTCAAAGCCTTTCTAATTCTTGTGCTCAAGTTTGTTTTAAAGACATTCTACAAAAAAAAGCCTCTTTGAGAAAGGTATTTTACGTTACCTGGGAGAGGTAAAAGGTTAGTTCTTGGGCACCCAGTGTCCTGCTGGCTAGAAATATTAACATTGGACAGCAATATTGCAAGGGACAAATCTATTTCACTCATATTTCCTAATCTTATGTTACATGATTCTTTTCTTGTGGCTCTTCACATCGTATCACTGTTGTGGTGATGATATAATGATGATGTTCTTTTGTGGCATAGGTAGTTGAAGACAGCGATGTAATCGTCATCTCTGTGAAGCCTCAAATTGGTAACAAGTTTGCCTGTCCTGCATTTTTTTTTTCTTTTTGCAGAAAGGATTGTATTTTCAAGATGTTCTTTCCAGAAGAACTTAATTTTTGCATGGGATCATACTAACAGAGTCTAATTTGATGGCAATTGCTATATTGTAAACTAGCTAGGCATTAGTGCACTGTGGCCATAGTGGATGAGCTTACTTTAATCATCTCTGTGATTGTTTGTTCTCGTGTTATTACATTTCCATATTACATGTTTTTGGGATTATGCATCCAAATTGCAGTTAAGCTGGTTCTGCTTGAGTTGAAGCCCTTGTTATCAAAAGAAAAGCTTCTAGTGTCAATTGCTGCAGGAATTAAAATGAAAGATTTGCAGGTCAGTGCGCATTTATAATTTCATGTCATTTTTCCCACTTGAACACATATGCGATGCGTACAAGTTCATTAATGCAAATTCACTAAATGTAAAAGATCAATACTCCCATTAAAAATTACTGAAACTATAGAAAGTGATTACCATAACTATCCCCATCAAAAACTCAAAGGTGAACTAAGTAACATTTTGTCTCCGTAAGACTACTAACTACAAGGCTACAACACACTTATTTTTCTTCTCTGTTGGTGTCATGTATGCATGTTATATTGGAGTTATATCCCTATTTTTTTATTTTAAATCCAGGATTGGTCTGGTCAGCAACGAATCATTAGAGTAATGCCAAATACCCCTTCAGCTGTTGGACAGGCAGCATCAGGTAGCATATGCTAACAATCTACTTGCCATCTTTACTGCATGGTTGATGACTTTTTAATCTATCAACTAGCCTCTCCTATAAACTTATCAATCAACTCAGTCTACGATTTCTCTTTCATGATCACTGCTTTATATAACGTGAAGTGAACATTCTGCTTGAACTACTACTAACTCCGTTCTGGAATAATTGTCGCTTTTTTAAAGAAAAACCAATAACCAAGACAATCTTAATTTTTGTATTAAATGTCAAAAATACTCCTTAACTATGAGCAATAACTACTCACAAAAGGATCATCTGCTAACCACCAACAAATAAAGAGCCAATAAAATCGCTACATACATTTTTTGAATAGGGTAATATTTGAAACATACATCTAGGAAATGTGAAATAACAACTATTTGTGAATATAATTTGTTGTGCAAAGTGAGAACTATTTGAAAATGGAGGTGGTAGTATATTTGTTTAAGAGTCTACTAAATAAATTGAAAATATGTACTTAGAAAACGTTGTGCGTCCGTACCATTTTGTTGAATATCTACTTACTGTAGCAGTGACTCCCAAAAGAAACTTATTGTAATAGTGCCACAGTTTCTCTAATATGGCCGCTTTCAGAAAAGGACTCCTCAACTCTCAAGTTTTTCATTTTTTATTCATTGTGTGCTTTCTATAATGCCAATAAATTTTATAAAGGTCTGTTTAGTTACTTCTACGACCCATTTTATATGAGGTGGGATGGGAAAGATGAGTTCATTAAATATAGGATGATTCAAATAAGATCATTTATTTGGTTGTATGGGACATTGGGATGAATTGAGATTTTTTCTGGTCGATCGTATGAGATGATTTATGATGTTTGTACTTTACATGAGGATTGTTGTGATTGGAAAAATCTTACTTTTCTATAAAAAATGTAGATTTGATGCAGATGATCACCACTAATCACCTCAAATTGTAACTAAAAGCCACTAATCATAACTATTGACCACTAAATTAGCACCAATTACCTTGGTCACTACAAAAACATCATTAATCACCTATAATTAGGGGTGGGAACGAGTTGAGTTCGAGCAAGTTGGGTCTGGTTTGGCTCGAGTTCGTTTAGGATGACAAACCGAGTCGGTTTGGCTCAGTTAGGGTATTGAGCTGAGCAGCTAGCTCTAATTTGGCTCCATCAAACTCGCAAGCTGGCTAGTTCAACTCATCACCTGTGCGATGCCCCCGCTATACTTGCAGCTGATGAACTCAATCACTTGCGCGAGTTGCAAGAGTACATCAAACCCTAGAAATCCATATACAAACGACCTATCAGGGATAACATTGCGCATTGATATAGAATTTACAGAGTCAGAGACTGTTACTAGGGTGTATATCTATAATCAGCGAGAGTAATCTCAATTGGATTTGCAAATAGGCGTCTTCCAGTGATCTAGAAATGTGCATGACACGAAAATTACATGCAGTTGGGCAAATCCATTTTATCTTCATAACAAGTTAAAGAAAGATGCACTAGATCAAACAAATGAGTGATTACTTATCAAATGTAGGTTCTAAAACTTATATTTGGAAGGGGAAGAGTTTCCAATAGTTGAGACCAATTGCAATAAGTTAAATTCCATCATATTAGATACAAAATTCGAGGTTGGATTTGAGGGCCATCTTGGCCTCGACAAACACAGCACCATTGTCATCCGCGGAGCAGCTAATCCCAATTGTGTGGGAGGATGGCGAGTATGTGAGCGCATGGCGATGGCAGTTGGCGGGAAGGCCGCAGCAAGAGCGAAGACGGATCTGAGGGTGGGAGGGTTCTTGTGAGTGTGGATGAGGGCAACGTGACGACGGCTACAGCAGGGAAGGGTGGATCTGAGGGCGGCGGCGGATTTGATTCCAGTAGGCCGTACCTGCATGCACGAACTGGGGAAAACAACCAGTGTTTGGGTTATTTTGGGACAAGATCTATGTATTTGGAGGCAAGGCCTTGTTTTATTAAGGGTTTGCTTTAAAAAAAAAATTGTAATGAGCTGAACTCAAGCAAGTTGGGGTATGGCTCAGACTCTACTCGGTAAGATATCAATCAACTCAACTTTGGCTCGTTTTTCAACCAAGCTTGAGCCTAAACTGAGCCCGAGTTACTTGTAATCGGCAAGCTAATGTTCCACCCCTATTCGTAATCATCATTAATCATCACTAACTACTAGTAATCACCACTATTTATCACTAATCAGTAACCATTACTAATCATCACTTAAAATTGTCTACTGAGTCTACTCACCAAGTATCTCATTATGGGAAGTGGAAAAAACCTGTATCTCACCCTCTAGGATGAGTGGAATATTCTAGGAATTGGGATGATTCTTTCTTGCATCCTCTCATCCCACCTCAACCAAAATGCCATCCCTGCTCATCCTTTATGAGTTCATACATGGATGAGTTCATCCTAGCAACCAAACACGACTCTAAATGAAGGACATTACTATCTATGCCGTGCCACTTTTACAATAATCGCAATTGTATGTTTGTCTGCTCCAATATCAATTGCTGATATGGGTACATTTGCTTAGTCATGTGTTTGGGAGAGATGGTTACCAACGATGATGAAAACCGTGCAAGAAGTTTATTCGGTGCCATTGGAAAAGTTTGGAAAGCTGAAGAGAAGCATTTTGATGCCGTAACTGGCTTGAGGTATGCAATCAATATTATATATGACAGTTCAAGGAAGCTTTACAGAAAATGTGACATGATTACTCATGTGGAGTGAACCTGTGTTTCCCTCTTTGTGAATGCAGTGGTAGTGGTCCAGCATACATTTTTTTAGCAATAGAGGCCATGGCAGATGGTGGAGTTGCAGCCGGGCTTCCTCGAGACCTTTCCCTTGGCCTTGCATCTCAGACAGTGAGTGTTTGTTCCATGTGTAATGTTATGTTATGTTACATTTCATTTAAATATGTTGTTGATTTAATTCTTTAGAATATAGTCGTGCACATTGCAGTCTTTGAAAACAAATTTGGCAAATTACACCCTTCATTCTTTTGCTTGATTAAATTTGAATGTTTGGTAGAATTTCTTTATGCATTACATTTCAGTTTCTTATAGGATCCTCATGACATGTTTGACAATTATTTTTCATTCTATCATTGTTTTTTTATCTGCAATAGCAGGGCTACCGTTACAATTCATTTATCGCTTATGCCTTCTCATAAACCTTTTGTTATCTGCTACTCAGGTTCTTGGTGCTGCAACCATGGTAAGCCAAACAGGAAAACATCCAGGTCAACTGAAGGATGAAGTCACTTCTCCTGCAGGAACTACTATAACTGGGATACGGGAGCTGGAGAAGGGTGCATTCCGCGGGACACTAATGAATGCTGTTGTTGCTGCCACAAAGCGATGTCAAGAACTCTCACCAAGTTAATCCCCAATTCGTCATTCTGTTTTTTTAATGAATTCTGTTAGCTGAATACAGTTCTTGAATTTCTGACAAATATCCTTTGGAATTAGTAGCAAGAGATCCATATAATGTTATATTGACATTTATGTCGGCTGATTTTGTACTCAGCACTATTGCAGTTGAATTTGGTATTATGGTGGCGTGTTGCGTACTCTCTTGGAACACAGGACTAACTTTTTACCAGCTTAAGAGGTGTAAAATGTCATCCCCAGACATAACATATGCATTTTTATTTTGGGGATTTAAGAAACATATGCCAGGCAATAATGTATATTTTCTTGCTGAGATATATACAGTGTGAAACAAGAAGATTTCAACCAAGGTTTTGCTTTGTTCGGCTCTTCATCTTATGTCGTTTAGGAATCATGTCCTTAGGCTTTGCCTGGTTCCATGGGCAAGCAGGATAGAATCATCCAATTTGACAATACAGAATTAAGTCACATAATTTGGCGTAAGCATGGCAGTGTTACAAGCACATGGGGCTGGGTTATGATGAACAATACAAGACTCAAGTTTAGAAAGGACCTTATGGGCAAGGTTTTTACAGCAACCTTTACATTACCATGTTCTTATTTTTATCTACATTAACATTCACGCCTTCGGCCACAGAAACTATCACATGTAATCGCGAGAATACCATCGATCTTCAGGAGACCAGCTCTCTTCATACCTTCCAAGCGGATAGCCAACAGCAGGTACATCAGCAAGATGTAGAGGATCTGGTTCTATACCATAGTCTGTCAATGGTCGATGCTCAAGGACCTTATCATGATTAAGCACAAACTCTGGAATTTCGACTTCCCCCTTTCTGATGTCCTCCCAGAGATATTCCAGTCGACTAACATACTTGACTTTCCAATACAACCTGTAATAAAAAATTAACAAGGTCAGGAGATTATTTTTTAAATCAGAATGCATTATTAAGCTGCTCGCTTTTAAAGTGTAGGTGAATAGATGGTCTTATTCTCAGTAAAGTATAAGAGATTCAGAGTGGAATTAGCATTGCACATTAAATAAGCTCATTTGGAATGACTATAAACCGCATAGCCTAGTGATATTTTGAAATATACCCATTCTTTTGTTCTGTCTAGTATCATTAGCAAACAGCGTGCCTTGTTTTATATTAGCAATGTTGAAAACTATTTTAGAGAATACTGACCCTCCACTTAAGAAAAACCTGCCAAGTGTGGCAATGGCCAGCCTAGAGCGAAGCCCAGGATGCAAGAAGTACACTACTTGTAGCCTCTCCTTGTAGTCAGGTGGAAGGTCCTCATAAATCCCCCTCAAGACTGACATCCCTGGGTTGTTATCATCTGACTGCACAGTGCTGTGCATGTACAGAATGCAGAATGGACCCTCTGACAACTCGGTGCAGAGCTTGTGAATCACATAACTCTTCAGACGTTCCCCACCTATAACTGGAGCTGGAAGTCCAAAAGCAAAGGTCATGTTGATGTTGGCATTGAAAGAAAAATATAGGAACTAATAACCCATGAAGCTTAATGAATCATAACATCAAGAGTACAGAAGTTGTTAGTTCCCCCCCAATCAGTCTCATTCAGCTATTCTGCAATGAAACTCATCCAACATCTCCTATCTGTACAACAGTACAAGGGCACATGGGATCCCAACAACAGCACAATAACCACTGACATGCACCAGAGGGATATTTCTGAAGGATCTTATAGAGTAAACTAGAAAGCAGAATTCTAGGAAGGGAAACAATACTATACAATTGAATTAATAGATATCTAAGCAGAAACTAAGTGCTCCAGTTAGGACTTAGGTAATAGTAACCTACAAACTATACAGTTTTGTAGCTTTCATTTTTTGAAGACGATTTCATAGCTTTCTCACTAACTTTCATACGATGATTAAGGATGTCCTGGTTGGCATTGATGTCCAGCAATTCAGATAATTATCATACCAAATTGATTGTTCGACCTGAAGTCAGATCAAGACACCAGTCTCTGCTAGAACAAAAACTACAATATAATACCACAAGGGGTCTGGCCTCTATCAGATCTTTACACTTAATACATATTAAAAACTGCCAAGTGCTTAATCAGAACTCTACATTTACAACCAATTCAGATCAAAGATCCAAGTCTAGTCTCCAACCTTCATCAAAAGCGGCCATCCATGTGGAGGATCACAAATTGAGCGACTCAAAGATCCCACCCTTTTCAAAATTTTCCACTTCAATATACAGATAAGCAAATTACTCAGTAAGAACAAGTGGAAGATCCAATCCTTCATCAAATCTTTCACAGAAGGCATCATCCAGGAACACAGATCAACATGTGTAGCAAACCTTTCCACTTCAAACACATCCAAAACAACTATGAAATACACAACACAATGAAATATTTGCTGAATCTTCCGCACCAACCCATACAAGCACGTCAAGAATCGCCAAGTACCAAGTGAGAAAGTCCTAGATAAGAAGAAAGGGGGGAAAGAAGCACCCGGGAAGAACTTGCCGACGACTCGAACGATGGGGCGGCCGGCCTTGTCGGTGCCTTGGACGCGGACGACCTGGAGCTCGTCGAGGTCGGAGAAGCCGTCGCCCCCGGCGGAGGAGGAGAGGTGAGGGACGCAGTCGTGCCACTCCTCGCGCTCGGCGGGGGAGAGCAGCGCCGCGCTGGCGTCCACCGCGAAGTCGGACCCCAGCACCACCACCGAGGAGCCACCGCCGCCGGCAGTTCCCGCTGCGCGCGCCATGGCCCACTCAGATTCCGCCCAAGTCGAGGCTGGCCGTCCAAAATAATGAGGCATGCGCAGACTCGGGCCGGGCCGGCCCGGCCAGAATTAACGATGGACCAATGTTGGGCCCACATTGAGGCCCAAACCTAAACTTCATTGATTTAGCCCCGGGAAGCTAACATTGAGGCGAAAAGGCCCTGCTTGTGCTGCTGCTACTTGGGTTCAAACCCCTAAAGTAACAACAAACCCTCTAAATCTACTCAGCGAATTTGCATCAAAATTGTCCTCAAATTCGACACTTCGAAGACCTCCGAATGTTTTTAAAAATTACCTTTGACAATATGGTTAAATCATGTTTAATGAATCTTGATTGTATATTTGTATGGTTGAGATAATCTAGGTGGTCTGTATAACTGCATCCGTTCCATTCGAACAGAAGCATAAAATATTGCTGGAAGAAAACTGTAGCAACAAGGTACATCTCCACCATAAAAAAGGAAATAATAACATTAATGAGGGTACAAACTCTACAAAACGAACAATGTGAATGTTGTTTTTGACTCATGGCGCATTCAAGTCATGCTTGTATTACTTTTTGTGTGAGCATAAGGTGTAGCCCAGCAATAGAGTTTTAAAATTAAATGCCGGCCGATTTTTTTTCTTAACAATAGGATAATTCTTCTAATTATATGTTCTTAAATTATTCCGGAGCTTAGACTTTAGAAGTTAAAAAATTCATTATTGAAGTCTTATTAGCCTACTTGGAGTGTGCCTATTCTAATCTCACCTCTTTTACTAAAATGATTAAAAAGTGGACCACTGTCAACCATAAATAAGAGTACTAGAAGATAAGGTGGTTGAAGTTACTTGTACAAAAAACTTGGCAGACTTATAATTTATATTTTGTTCTAGAGATAACAAGATTCTCAATTAACTATCACAGATTCTCCATAAGATCTTGATGAAATACAAGTGTTTAATTTATTGTACAAAGATCAAATGACATATGGTTTTGACTTAAATTATAGTTTGGGTTTGATTTAATAAGTAGATTCTTACCAAAATAGACAGATGGACATATTACAATAACAAATTCTATCATATTGCATGGCCACATGGAGCACTTAGTGCATTGAAACAAGAATATAGTTGGTATGGGATTTGCAAACTTGAAATATTTAACATAAACTTACTAAACAAATAGATATGAACAATGAGAATGTGTCCCTGAAATCAGAAAAAAGATAAATAGATAATCCAAAGAATGAATCATTGCTGTATGTTAAAGAAGGAAGGAATCTTACCCTTGAAAAGGCTTCATGGATAATATGAAAACTTTGGTAATATGTAAATGATTCCCTCTCCAGCTGTTCAGTTTCCTGAACTGAAACAAAAATGCAACTGTTGTTGATCAATGTTGGAATAGTGATATTATCCAAACTCAAATAGGTGTTTTGATGAAGAGACAAAGAGCTGATGAGAGGTTGGAATCTACTTATGGACTGCTTGGAAAAAAAAGACTTAGAAATGTAAGTGATAGTATTAAGTATCAACTATCTAATGCAAGGTTGATTTGGATTGGTTTTAAATGAACTCAAGCTTGGACTATGGAGAAGGATCAAAATTTTGATCTGCCTTTAAATGCGTGGTAATTTTTTTCTACAAAGAAAACTTAAATAAAAAGAGAGGGGAGGTTAATGTGCGATATGTGTTGTTCTGTAACACTGGAGCTTGTGATGATCTGTTCGTTCACTAGCCTCTTGGAAAGTTTCCTGTAGATGGCATTTCTGTGCAAGTTCATTGAGGGGTGGGCAGAGCACCAAGAGTTGTGGAAGAATTCCTGTTGCTTGCTTGTTCATTTGCCAAATTCAATTGTAATGCCACATTATGAGGTGGTTTTTGGTTCTGAACCGTAATTGTAATCGTAAATATTTTTAGAATCTATTGGAGTTAAGGTTAGAAGGACTAAATACAAAATATGTTTGATTTAAATAAAAAATAGAGTGAAATAGGATGGTTTTAAAATAAATATATTTTGAATATAGATATTTTGATCACGAAACAATCAAATAAAAAAGAATATAATTAGAATAAGAAACAAAATTCTTGGAACAAACAACTTGTAAATGTTTACATCATAATTCGTGGGGGTCACTTTTGTTGGGCGGGCCTTTTGACAAGCAAGCACAGCAGGTGTGTTGAAACTTGAGGTAGAATGAAGCAATGAAATGGCTGCTAAATGGCTGAGATTATCTGCTAGGTTTAATGAACTGAATCAGAGCGAGACAGACAATATGTCAGATTGCGTGACGGATTAATCTCTTAGAATAGCATTTTGATATCAATTTGCAGCAGCTAGTACACGCGTCTCTTCTTTTCTTGCAGTTTTTTGCTCTGAAACTTTCGTGTCATGCAGCGGAGCACACACCATTCTTTTTCATCAGACATGCCTTTGGAAACAAAGCGGTAATTCGGTCGAACTGCAAAGATTGCAATGCCGTGAAGATTCCGACAAGTTGAATTCTAGGGAGGAAGGTGCTCACTTTTTGAATTCGATAAAATTTTCAAACTTTAGGAGTCGTAACATGGAAAAAAAGTTCTCCATGCTTTCCATAACAAGATGGAAATCAATCGCCAAAAGGTCGGATTGTATCTTTACCAAATGCCCGAGAAACTCGCGATTACCACTATTTTACACAACACAGGCTTCATCCTTTATTTGCAGATATTATTATTATTTTTTTTTATAAAAATTGGTGTGTCTCAAACAGAACTTTAATATTCTGTGAAGTGAAAAAAGAGACTAAAACATTAAACATCAAATATAGCAAAATGTACCTCTTTCTTCGATTCATCCCTAAGAAAATTTATGCCATTCAACCAAGAAAAACGATGCATGCACTATGAACAAAACAACACAAGTTCACCCCAAAACTAACAACATAAAAACCATACAAAAAATTAAAACAAAAAGCCCAACACGAGATGAACATGGACACCTAAACGATAGCCATGGAATCTCCCTCTCCTTCGCAAGAAATACGGGAAGGGGACCAAGATGGAGCCGCCGCCGCGCCGGCCGGCTGACGATGGGTCAGTCGAACCTACGGCCGCGCCAGGCGGAGACGGAGAAAAGAGGGCGGTCCTGCCAGCACAGGAAGAAGCAGGCCTTGTCCTCCCGGACCTTGAAGCCGTCGCAGCCGAGGCCCTGCGCCATCCGCCGCGCCTGCAGCAGAGCGTAGTAGCTCATCCCCACTCGCCCGAACCCGGCCGCCTCCATCCGCCGGGCCCACCGCTCCGCCCGCTCGTGCCGCTCCCGCCGATCCGCGCCGTCGCACGCCACGATGTTCTTTATCTCCTCCCCCAGCAGCCACCGCTCCACCCGCGCGCGCTCCACCGAACCCCGCGCCGCGCTCACCTCCAGGCAGTCGAACAGCGCCGCGTAGTAGTTCAGCGCCTCCACGAACCGCTCCGTCAGCCCCGGCGCGTTGTGGCTCGCCTCCTGCTCCGTCACCACAAACACCTTCGGGGACAGCCCCCACAGCGCGCCCAGGAACGCGTCCGCGCGGGAGGTGGCCGGGGAGAGCCCGGACTCCGGGCTCCGCCTGTCCTTGTCGCCGGCAGTAGCGGCGAAGGTGTCGTCCTCCGTGGCGAGGAGGCAGTGGAGCTGGAGGGTGGAGCTGATGGCCAAGGCCTCGCCGGTCTTGACGCGGAGGGACTCCACGTCGAGGGCCTCG
The DNA here is from genome assembly GCA_019359835.1 of Pharus latifolius. NCBI lineage: Eukaryota > Viridiplantae > Streptophyta > Magnoliopsida > Poales > Poaceae > Pharus > Pharus latifolius. The sequence continues at coordinate 3,489,775 of CM033319.1, forward strand.
AGGCGGGAGACGACGGGGTTGAACTGGAAGGGGACGTCCAAGCGCTCGGCTTCTTTGGTAAGGAGCATGGCGGTCTGGGAAAGGAGGTCTTTGTGCTCGTGGACGGCGGTGAGGCGGAGGTGGGGTGGGCCCTCCGGGCGGGCGGCGAGGAGGTGGAGGAGCTCCAGCCATTGGGTTGCGTCGGCGCCGCCGAGGTCGATGACGTGGACGATCTTTTCGGACTCCATGGCCTCGAGGATGGACTGGTTAGCGGCGGCTGCGGCGAGGCGGAGGAAGGGGCAGAGGTCGAGGAAGTGGCGGCGCGCGGTGGCGGACTCTGCTGGGGTCGGCGCCGCGCGCGGGAGGAGCAGCGCGCGGCACAGGCCCGGCCACGCCCGGAGCGCGCGCCGCGCCAGCGCCTCCGCGAAGGCGGCCGCCACGCGCTGCATGGCGTCGCCGTCGGGGGCCGCGAGTGCCGCGATGTGCTCCAGCGCGGCGTTCGCCGAGTCCAGCCGCCCCGCGGACGCGGCGGCCGCGCAGTTCAGCAGGAGATGGATGAGGCACAGGCCGCGCTCGTCAGACCGCAGCTCCCGGAGCATCCACGGCGGCGTCGGGGACGCCACGGCCGCCGCGGTGGACGGGTGGAGTGGCATGTTGGAGAAGTTCTGCAGAGGGGAGGAGGTCACCGACGACGACGACCCTTCGTCCTGGACCATCAGCTTCGCTTGCTTCTTCTTGATAAAAATCTTTCTTTTTCCGGGTATTTTCTACGGATTTATATGATGATCCAAGTGATATGGCACATTTGAGGTTCTTGAGGTTTTCTGACAGAAGCAGCGCCAAGAAGTAAAGTGGTGGGAGTAGAAGACCTGCAAAAGGCTGCAAAGATAGCCAAAAGAAGGGAGAAATTAATTAGAGGGGAGATTGGGCAATGAAATGGGCATAGTACAAGGAGAGAACAACAAAGGCCAAAAGGCCAAGCAAATCACAACAAGCAGCAACAGCTCCAGAAACAAAAATACAACTCCCTGGTCAGATCTCTCAGCACAGAGAAAGGACAAAGGGTAATCACTCTGGAGCACCATTTCTGTACTCATCAGTAAACTTTGCAAAACACAAGCAAGCAAAAACAGAAGAAATGCTCACCTTACAAGCAGTACTAGCAACTGTCGTCTTCACCTTGTATGGACTAGTTTCTTGTGCTGAGAGAGAGAGAGAGAGAGATAGAGATGCAAATATATATATATATATATATATATATATATAGATAGATAGATATAGATATATGTGTGTGTATATATATGTTGCGATGTTTCTTGTATGAGAGGGGGCGGTGCAAATATAAAGAGGAAGTGGGAGAAGGGGAGGGAAGGCAGGAGGACGTGGGGTGTTTAGCAGCCTGTGTTTTGGACTTTTGGGGGTGTGTGCGTTCGCGACAAAAAGCGGAGGCTTTTGTCTCCATCGCACTAGTCTCTATTCGCAGAAGCCCACACCACACTAGACAGTACAGGGAATTTGTGTGAAGGAGTGCCTCCTCCCCCCTTCTATTCTCCCCTTAATCTAATCTAATAAAGCGCACCCTAACTCTAACGTATGGTCTGGTTTGGTGAGTACTAATCAGGGGTTTCTTTGCATGCATGCCCCCTGTAGTTTTATAATTTTATTAGCCTTGCTCACAATTAATTTGATAAATTTTGTACGCCGTCACTATCGATCATACAAAAATGTTATGCTAATGATAAATGAAATGTTTTTATACACAAAGTGGTGGAACCTTTGAAATGATAAATACATTATATTTTTCATCACTGCATGTTTATCAATGTAAAATCTTTTACCAGAAAGCTCCAATATTTTATAATTGACATCTCTTTTTTTTTTTTAGTTCCACATGTAATGTAGTAGGTTGTTCTATCTTATAGCAAACCAGAGATGTGCATTTCTTTAGTTTTCATGTATAATTTTGTTGCATTTATATTCAGTTTAAACCTAACAAATTGAATAAAATACACATTTACCTAAGACGTGGAATCTTGTATAGCTCAAAATCCTAAGCACTGTAAGAGATGTATTTATAAGTTCAATGTAGTCATTGCCATAATTTTGTTTAATGTGTTACAATATACTTTGTTATATACAACGGTGATGGTATTTATCTCAACTAATACAACACCCTAAAAAACAAGTTCATCTTAGAACGGAGTACTACAATTGTGATATTAATAAAAAGTATTTAACAAGTTGCATAACTTAACAAGGTTCTTCTAATGGGCCTTGTTGTAAAATTTGGAAGTGGGATGGGTTGGTAAGCAAAGATGACGTTACAAGAGGTCCATACCTTTTTGTCATAAATTAATTAAAGAACCCCACGACTCTTTGTCCTGACGTGGCGAGAGGGAGAATAACAAGCATGGCGTGTTCGCCCTCGTTATTCGTCCAACGCCACAACACGACGAAAATGCCATAACAAAACAAAAACGCCCACTTCTTCTCCCCTCTTGTTTGTTTCTTGCTCTCCTTTCTTTCTCTCTAATCTCTATCTCCCCCCAGCTGCACCAACAACATACACGAATAAAAGGAGCAGTCGAATAAACAAAGTGCTATTATATTATTGATCATATAATAATTCAATCATTTTTTTTTTCTGCGGTTGAAAAATCAGATTATTATAAAATATATTCATTAATCAGAGGGCAAACTATTTGATTGGAATGAACACTTAAGATAGGTGCGAATATCATATGGGAGTTTGCTGATGGGCGGTCCTCACGATTCACGCGTGCTTTGCAGCAGTGGAATGCAGTCGGTCCGGGTCGGGCCAAGTGGTGCGTTTGAAACAGAAGCAGACGCCGGGTTGGTCTCGGCATGTCGCTCTCGCAGACCCAGGCTCGGTGTCCGCACCTGTGTCTTTTCGGGGGATGCGTACAAATTTTCCAAAACAACACCCTCCGCCCGCTCCGTTAATTCTCGTCGCGTAGCGCGTTGGCGTGGCGTTTCCTCCCCCGGTGGTCACCTCACCTCTCCTCTCATCCCCCTAAAATTAAAAGACGAGACGACAAGGAGAGGTTTGGGAAGTGGACTCTTGTATTTTGCTACGCCCCTTCACCTTAATTTGTCATACTTGTATTCCTACGCGCGGTAACTCTTCACTTTTTCTCCTCTCTTACATCACACCCGCCTAAGATTCTGTGCGCGCGTTCCATCTCTTGGAGCTGCTTGTTTAGAGCTGTCCTGCTCATGGATTTTTTTTTTTGCCCTTTTGTTGCATTAAACAATCCATCGTTGGAGTATGAGTATTTCTTTTTTTTTTCGACAAAATACTGTATTATACGTGTAGTATCTATGTTATTGACCCCACATTTCTCAACTTATCGTACGTATGCCAATATACATATGAAAATAAATAAAACATTCAAATATTATGTAACTGATTTATCTTTCTTTTTTAAAGAATTAAGCGATTAGAGATATACCTAATTTACTATGTCAGCTTTCGCGTACCTAGGACATTGATTCTCATGCAAAAAAAAAAAAAAGATTTTTATGCTAGTTAACTTTCGAGTAGCATGTTTTTTTAAAAAGTTTGTGTAAGATGTAGCAATTTTCAATCTTTTTTAAAAAGTTTTTGGGGCGAATTAAAGCGAAACCGATTTGAATATTAAAAAGATTTAATAGTACTATTGGTAACTATTTTGGAACATTAGTTTAGCGTGAAAAACCATGCTTCATTGCCTAAGACATTGATTCTCATGTGAACTTGTGAAGAATGTATTTACGCTATAGTTTAGGTTGAAGTTATCATTTATTTATGGAGCTAGTTCTTCTAAAGACAGACGTTATAGTTTGTATGTAAGATGTAGTTTTTAGTAAAAAAAAAAAAAAAGTTGATGGGACCAATTAGAGCGAAACAGATTAGAATATTGAAAAGATTTAACTGTTGGGATTTTTTTTTTCTTTGCTTTTGTGTGTTCTACCAAAATTTATTAAAGTGGCTATAACTGAATTCAAAAGGCCACACTACTTTGAACATTGATTCGCAATACTATTAACACTGGTAATACTTAACCTTGATCCTCATGTGAAGAGATTGTTTGCTAAATAGTTTAGGTTGTAGAGTTGTCCTTTATTTATGGAGCGTTTTTTTTTTATAAAAGCATGTGTTACAGTTTACATGTAAGATAGTCGTTGGAACCAATTAGAGAAAAACTGATTAGATTGAAAAGATTTAACTAGTGGGTTTCGTTCTTTGCAATTGTTTGTTCTAGATAATTCTTTTGAAGAGGGCTATAGCTGCGTTCACGAAAGTTGTACCTCCTGTTAAACCATAAACATTTTATTAGTTATTATGTACTCAATGCTAAGCGGTTTCAAACTGTCTAAAAGCATGCACTTACGGTTGTAAAATTGATCCAACTTTATATTTGTGGGTTGGGATTGTTGTCCACGTCATGCCTCCCAATATTTTTACCCTTTGTTTAATCATATTGAAATGCCAAAAAAAATGATTGTATTATCCTTGTATACTGAAAAAGACTTTACTCTATTTTTGTCCATTTTATATAGAGGCACATAACAAAACAAAAACGCCCACTTCACTCCTTTGCTGTCAAAAAAATTTCAGACTACATGTCTAAATCAGGTTATTTGTAATTTATTATTTATATAAAGAGTATGAATAAGATTTATTCTGTAAATATTGATGTATGCTAGTGTTATTACACCTGATAATGATATAATAATCATACAAAACACGGCAGACACAAAAGCACATACATGGACAAAGAGAACCGCAAATCTGGTGGCCACACACGAAACGATCCAAAAGAAAGTTGGCTAGGTTTTGTTGCTTGCGAGTTTGAGCCGTCATGGCGTTTCCTTTTCCACGCACAGTGACAACACAGAGGAGGGAGTTGGGAGGAGAAGCTGAATGATGGCTGCATCATGCAGCCTTCTTTAAAGAAGAGATGAAGATAGAAGGATATGTCACATTAATGGGAGGATTCCTTTGCCTTGGGAGTTTGAAACCAATTGGCCACGTCAGGCGATGTCATAGTATAATTTTGTGATATCTTTGTAGGATTCTCTCGAATTCTTTGCTTTTTGCGGTTTTGTCACGCTCGGTTCAGTTTTTCCTATTATTTCAGGGATGAATGTGATTATTTTCTACTTATATCCTTCCATCTGTATCGAAGACATATTTAAGATTTGTTTGAAACATAAAAATTTTATAGAAAATCTCATATCCATTGAAAATGAATATTTTCTTTCTTTTAAATTTCTTACATCGAAACGAGACCATAGATGAGTATATGTAAAACTTGTCCACTAGACATCATGAAGTATATGATGTGATTCAGTTTTTTCTTTAGCAAAAACTACCCACTGAAGTGAAGATACTATTCAAACCCAAAAAAGTTCATGAATTAAGCATAGTACATGGTTACCGATTGTTTCACACAGATTAAATTCATTAACTTGTCATTCGTTTTAGGATCCATGAAGTTTTTTTTTTAAAAAAAATTATTTTTCTAGGTGTGTAAGCTTTCTCCATAACAAAGAAATAAATAAAAGCCAGTAAAACTAAAAAATTAAAGAAATTAATCGCAATGCAACGTGTAAAACTCTCGCAAACCCGTTCGACTGTATCAAGTAATTTGATCGAAGGACAGGACTCATCCTATCTTTGGCTTCAAAGTTGGAACACCGCCAACTCTATCTATCAACGACCGACGCCACAAAATCTTACCAAATACTCTACTCTTCTTTTTACTCCATGCCGTGCCGTTTGCCCAAGGAATACCACTAGAAAAGAGTAGATGCAGCAAACATACATACAGTCCAATTGCTTGCAAAATTAGGTCTCACAATCACAAAAGATTTCAGCTTGTTTCCTATTGAATCCAGCTATACTATACATATCAATATACTCTTGCACTACAAACCAGAAGAATCAGATCTATTAGAATTATCCAATAACCCAAACAGAAAGACAACCAAGCTGATGAATGGTATCGACCAAAAACCAGAGACTTCAATGTTGTCCCTATCAATCTATTTTAACAAGAGGCGTGTCTTCACTTGATTTAAAAAAAGAAACATTGCTATGTCTGGTTTCATGGAAACAAAGCACGGGAGGAGATTTTTCAAAGTCTTCCCGTTGTGCGAATGCGACTAGCCCTCAATAGATCGAGATTGTGAGAGACAATGTCAAACCCAAATGAATCACATGAAACAATGTTGAACAATATTTTTTCTTTAAATCACGTTTCGGAGCTTGGCATTGATTAAAGTCATAACCTTCAAATCAATCATTCAACTATTGAAGTCTCGACTAATAAGACATATGAATATTATAACAGAGATCTGAGTTCAAATCACAATATGTATAAATTATAAGTTTAAATATTATATTTTCTCTTAAAAAAATTGTCCTTAATAACATATATTATGTTGGTCTCAACTACTAACACAAAACCAAATCACTCCCACCCCATCAGTGACAATGAAATCTCAACACCTACTTATTTGGGTTTTATAATGACTCACTTCCAACACATAGACACATATTAATACAATACTCTAAGTGAAAAAAAATCATGTATTATATATGTCATTATTGAGATTTGACTTTATGATCTCTTTAGATATAAATTATACTACTGACCAATTATTTCAACCTACTCAAAAAAAATCTTTGCATTAATCTAATAATGACATTTTTTTTACAAATTCCCCGATAATAACTATTGTTTATGAATTCTTTAATAACACATTCATACAACATAGGTGACCGTCCACCTAATCATTATCCAGAGAAAGACCACGGATTCCTTTCTTTTTTTCTCAAAGTTCACAGATATATACACACAAACAGGACAGTTGGTTGAATGCCTCGTTCTACCAAAATCTAACATGAAACAAACCCCCAAACTAATTGATGCACTCGTTGGTTCATCCAAAGAAATGGTTTAAAATCGGAGATCCTGAATTTAGAATCCTGACCGGTATATCTAAGAGAAAAAGATAATAGTCTAAGATTTGGATCTTGAGATAAAACAAAAATTGCCGCTGTTGGGAGGAATATGTTGGAGATGGATCCGGAGAATTCACCTAATGAGTAGATTATTGTATTCTTCTAATAATTTAAATTTTTAGATGAATTTGTACATAAAAATGAAACTCTATACTTATATTATATTAGATGAAATGTGTCTTTTAAATAAAAGCCAAATGTTATTTATAGATATGATCATTTGTTATTTACTTATAATAATAATTCTATTTTTAAACATAACAAGTATAATTTATAACTATCAAAACCCAACTAGCAGCACAACTCACCGAATCACAATAACAATTAAACCGTGTCAAAATGTTTGACACTGGAAGCATGCATTGACCTGGACTCCACGCCAATTAATGTGGATGCAGTGCAATTATTTGTTTAATGGTCACCGACGACGAAGATCTCAAAGGCTACAAAGTTTTGTCTGGTATGTACGTGCGTACGTGGATTGCGATCTTGTGAAGCGTTTTGGCGTGTCACGCATCCCCCATCCTCACGTATGCGTTCACTTCTCTTTTCTATTGCCAAGTCAGCTATGTATCTACACACATGTCCAAGGACACTTGTGTGGCCTAGATGGTTTTTTGGGTTGGATGATGTATGCACACACAAGTCCAGCCAACCTTATTTAACATCATCAAACCCACGTGTTAGCTCTTAAATATGCCAACTCAAAAAGTGATGCTACAATATCTCTCAAGGACCATAAAAGATTCAGTTGATATCGAGATTGTGTTGGCGTATTTACTACACAATGGAGATCGGCAAGAATTCATCATTATATCAAATAATTTATTTGTTGCATTATTTTAAGTTAATGTGCGCACTGTTTTATGGGATAATTCATGTGTACGATTCATGAAAATAAGACTAATTTATCTATCAAATATCAAATATCTAATGTTAAACGTCATTCAAGTGACTATAGATAAATGTCATCAATGTATTAGTCATATCAACACATTTATCACACTAAGAATCTATTTGAAAGTTTTTATTCTATCTTAAAATCTAACTTCTCAAAGAAGTTAGGATCAGCTTAAAAGGAACTTCAGCTACACGCTATTTTGAAGGGCTCAATCTTCCTGCGACAAGAAGAATGCATGTCTAGATTTGACAAGTGAATCAAACACTCATTGTTAGACCTTTCAATACCCAGAAAAAGAATAATTTAGCCTTATAGGGATGGCTGTTGGGAAATTTCGTATGGATAGTCATAACCAGTCTTTTTTTACAAAGAATACAAGAGGAACATATAGAGCTTAGAGAAAAGGGACAGATGTTTTTTTTTCTTTTTCCAAAGAGCAAAGACAAAGATGCTTGCTAAGGTTCTCCTAGGAATCTTCTTTTCCCAGTAGAGGAATTCTACGTGCATTGCACAATGCATCTTTCCTTGGTTCTTCATTATTTTGCACATATTTTTCATCAATTTATTTGGAAAGTCATGTTCAAGTAAGGTAGTTGATTTTGAAAGGAAAACCATCCATGGCATAGGCTTGATGAATAACAACTAGAATTTTAGAAACAAAATTGTCCAAATGCGAGTAGCAAGGTCTATAAGACAATATATTAAATAAGAACCAGTCTTAAAACAAGAGAATAAAAATTAGTAATATTGATGACTACATCTAGATGATTATGATCAACTAATGAAAGACAACAACATCTTTCAAAAAATTCTTAAAACATTTCAATCATGCACTTTGGCCTTGTAGTAGCGTGGGCATTTGTCTTAATATCTATTGTTCAAATTTGTTGTAGGGCCTGAGATTATAATTTTTATTCTCGTATTTCCGAGGACAATATGGGCTAAGATGTTAGAAGCAAAACTTGTCCTTGTGTGGATAGCAAGATATGAAACGATTCCAATTTTTATGATGTTGATTTGCTCTTTTCTACAAATTTTTTTCACAGACAAGGTGCATATGTTTGATCGTGTGGTTAGGGTGGCGAACAGGTCGCACCAAAATATGTCTCTATGTGGCTCCATAGTTTGTGGTCTCAGTGATGCAACATCCATATCGACAACCGATGACAACAAACTAACAAACAGAAACGTTGTACGAACAGCATTAAGGGTCCGCGATAGTAGGTAATGTGGTTCATAAGCGTTACAGATCTTGTTATTAATTTCTCTGTGTACCAGAAAGAAGAATAAGCTGGTGTGAGTTGGTTGAAATTATGTTGAGCAAACCTAAATTTGAAGAACTTAATGACAAGAAATAAACTTTACAGCAATAAGAAATCATCCATACAAGCATTTTAGAAAATTAATATAGACAGAAACTAATATATATATATAGGTCCTCGACTCCGTATATGCTCGAATTTTAGAGGTCAGCTTTTGTTTGATTTATTAAATAGGATGATCCTCATCAATGAATTTTTATTTTCTGTTTGAAGTGGTTTTCAAAAGAAGGTTATCCGTCCCACTTACTTTTCGATCTTGTGTATTCAAATATAGAATAAGGCATAACAAGAAGATATGGATTTGAAATTGTCTTTCATTCCAAGGATAATTTGTATATATACGCTTTAGGTTATTATTCTGGAGTTCGCCATTAGCAATATAGTCAATCCTACTCTATCATGCCCTCACAAGTCTCTTATTCATTCATATTTGATCATGACACATCCAATATTCGGAGAGATCCCTTCTACCAAGCCATATTTGTTTTTGTAGGTCTTACTATTTTCTGTTTGTCATAAAATAAATAGAAATACCCTGATTTTTCCACCATGATGCACATATCTTGTTACTAGTTTTTTTATAAACAACTCAGATTAAAAAAAGTAATTACAAAAATAACTCATCACGTCAGCTTATCGCGTCCTAGGCACTCGACAAGCACTCTGACTCTTTGGTCGTGGTCGTATCAGTTCAAAACTGATCGTATCAGTACTAAAATTGGTCGTGCTCGTATCAGTACTAAACCTAATTATGGTCGTATCTAGTGTACAAACTAGTCGTATCAATTCAAAACTGATCGTATCAAGACCGAGCCATTACATGAGTCAGAGGGCTTGTCGAGTACCCAAAACGTGACAAACTGACATGATGGACTATTTTTACAAAATTCGAAAACTGTAAATCATTTTTGTAATTAATTTTTCAATCTGAATTATTGATATGAAAAAAAAACTCTCTTGTTATTACTCTTTGCGCTGCTTCTATTTATCTAGTTGTGGTTATCTTTAACAATTTCACAAAAATTATTAGTGTGTATGTTGAACCCATAATTTCCTTTCATACATATATTACGAGGTTTGCTCATGTAAGATTTAAAAAAAAAAAACGTTCAAGAGAATTGACCTATGTTGTTGAGTGAACTGGTCATTTCATACTAAATGACTTGGTTGCTGGAGCAACCGATGTGACTTGCAATGAAGTTTGTACAAGTCATGGTACTATTTTGATGTTGTAGCCTATTTTGATGTTGTAGCCTATCTATAGTGGGGCGGGGGCAGGGGTGGGGGTGGGGGTGGGGGAGGGGGGAACAATGTGGGGGCGATATGATTGATAATTCAATTTAAGTCTAGGTCTGAATAAAGTGTTTTATACCTAGATATTTCAATTTATAGCTCATGACGTTACAACATAATAAAGGAGTTTTTTTAAATAACTCATATAAAATAAATAATTATAAAAATAATCCACAGTTTCAAAATGATATGTCTCGATAAGCGATCAAAGTCACGACCACCAGCTTGTCGAGTGGCAAAAGTTCATTTTAATTGTGACAAACGTGGGATTCAAACCTAGACTATGGGATTCGAACTCAGACCGTGGGGTAAGAGGGGGTGTGGTAACCAGTTGGGCTAGAATCTTTGGCTGCTCAAAAGCCACTGGACAGACTTATATGATCTCACTTGTCGAGTCCTGGACAGTCGACAAGTCCCTCCCACGCGACAGGTCGTTTGTCGAGTTTTCAGGACTCAACAGACTGATGTGGTAGATCATTTGTGAAAAATTTTAGAACTATGGGTTATGTTTGTAATTATTTATTTTATGTGGGTTATTTAAAAAAATTCTATAACAAAGCGATTATGTAACAACATGAAGCGAAAATAATCCAGTCCCTGAGAAGAAAATGCACGTGCTTTTTTCTTATTTTAACTATTTAATCAAAAATTAAAGATTCAAATCATGATAGGGAAATTTGTAATTTCTTGAGATTATTAATCATCTTAATTTCTCTTTTATATGAATCTAGAACATTTAGAGTCTATTTGAAAATAGAAAGCTAAAATGTAGGAATAGGAAAAACATAAAAAAATTATAAAATGCAAGTGAAAAACTACAGATTTGAAAACACAGGAAAGATATAAGATTAGGTGTTTGGATAATTGCCTCAATCCGATGTAAAGGAAAACAAAAAAATTGAGGCACGAGATTATGTTTCTTTTCCTATGAATTATACGGGAATGGGAAACTTCCAAAAAAAAATTATAGTGATTTTTCTCCCATCCAAACATGCTGTCTTTTTTCTCTATAGGAGAGAGGATCCCAATCCTCAAATTCAAGTGCTTTTTTATTTTATTTTAAAAAAAGGATGAGCGTACTGTATACATGGGGACCTTGTAAGCTAATAAATTTGAACCTATCGCACCCAGCCTGAACCCATAATTTATCCTCATCTGCAGAGAACGCAAGCAGGAAAAAACACCAAAGCGCAAGAAGGCAAACAGGCCTGGCCCATGGGTTATAATGGTGGCCGTGCAAATGCATGCGAGCCTTGGCTTAGGCTCAAATCAATACACAAACAGAGCACTTGAGCTTTGTCTCCAAGTGCCGCTTCGAGGCGCCACCCGTTTGTCCCGTTCCCCGTGTCCCCAAACCGATTCTTTGGACGCATCACAAGCGGCTAAACTTCACGAGCCCCTTTGGAGCGTTGTGGCCACCTGCGTCTCTTTTGGAGCGGACGCGAGGTAGTAGAGACTTTGTTGTTCCCATCTCGTTTGGAGGGTAGTGCAGACGATGTGATGCCAGCATAGGAACAAAGGCAAGTGCCCAACCAAAAGCCAAAGGGGTTTGGACTTTGATGCGTGGGAAGAAGAACAGGCGGTTTTAGGGATTTGGGTGAGACAAGGGGAAAGGAAAAGGAGGGAGGGAGGGAGGCACAGGGTTTGGAGGGTTTGGACTTGTCTCTCGCTGCACCAGGGGCGATGCCAACTGCCAACCTTGTCTCTGCTCTGGTTTGGGTGTTGATGATGATGCTGGCGTTAAGGCAGGGATTTGTTTGTCACGGTTCGTCATTGCCGTGTGGCGTGATGTTTTATCCTCGCCCCTCCTTGTGTCTCTACTAGTTATTTTTTTGTATTTGTTTCCTAATATGGTGTGTCACATGTGTTTTTTTCTTGTATTTTTGTTTACTAATTGTATAGCGAATGAACTATGATAAATAATGACAAAATTATTAAGACATTGTATATGGAGACAAGAATTCCATAAGAAATCTGCCAAAATAGGTTTTGTATCACTGTGTGTGAAGACCCTTTGATATGCTTAATTTGAAAGAAAAGATTTGGATCAACAAGGTCATATTAATCTCTCTTGTGAGTGAGTTTAGCCGGTCTAGACTTGGTGTCCTTTGCATATTATCAGATGGCTCTCAAGACTTTCCCATCCATCTCCATTATAAGAAACTTCTTAGGTTAATTTTTGTCGTGCAGATGGCACATGTTCCATTTTAACGTCAAAAAATACTGTGGAGATGACGCCTAAAACATGTGCTTACGTATTGCCTACGACTGCCGCCGAGAGGAGCAATACCCTGTCCGTATTTCCGTGTGGTCACACCAAGCAGTGGGGGACATGGTAACGCCCCAATTGGCGGCCGAATCGTATAGTCATGGTCTCATGGACAACAGCCCGCCGGTGCGCTTAGCTGAAAACGAAGGCCGCCACAGCGCTCCCTAAGATTCACGTGTAATTCAAGTATTTTCAGAGGATGTAAAACCAACACACAGGACTAACCACTTTGTCTTTCATGTGATATTTCAGTAAACACGGGTCCAAAAGGGGACAAACCACACATTAGATGCCGCTTGTTTTGGATTCCAAACTAAATTGGACCTGACAAGATCATAAAGGGGAAAAAGTTAACATAAGATGGCCAAACAACCTTCAAACACCCACCAGACAAGAGTCCGACAATAGATTGCTTTCCGCACATGGACGGTCTGCAAATTGATAGACTATAACTACATAAGCAGGTATGTACAGGCCTTAAGCATCTCATATATCTTGCCCACAGCCGAGATAGCATGAGACATGATCCACAACCTTATGAAATGATATTTCATCTAGTACAACCAGGAAGTATATAACAGAGTAATAAATGCAAAGGGAACCTATATTACTCTGTTTAAGTTGTCTAATGGTAGTTTGATGGTGCAATTTATCTTTTTTGCCTGCGGGGCATGAAAGTTATAATGAAACCTCTGAGAATAAGAGAGCTTTACTAATGATGGCGCCATAAGTCATCAATATGTTGACAAGGCCGCAAGTTACGTCGTCAGTCAGCAACCTGCATTTTCATCCATCTGCCCAGACAAGCTTGAAGATGTTTCTGCTAGCTCCTGCATTTACCATCTTGCTCTTGTTCTTCAACATCTCCTGGGCACGGGTATCACCATCCTTGAAAATTATATATTTAGTATATGGTAATGCTAAAGCATTTTGTGTAAGACATGAGCACTGTAACAGCAAGCAAATGACATGTGCCACTGACATTCTGTCTGAATTATAACAAATGTTATGAATGAAGAGATTTTAAGACGAATGCAATTAAGGAGCAACTGAACACTGTAAAAGTTTAAAGAAAAGAGTACTGACAAGCATGGAGTACGCCTTAGCAAGTGAAAAAACAGTAGGAAAGAGCTCTATAACAGCAAGTGCCGCTTCTTCTGTTACTTGTGGAACCTGCATTGGGTGTGTAAAACAGCGACCAAAATTCTTGTATTTAACTATGGCATGAAATGAAACATATATGGTGAAGGCTGCTTGTGTTGTGCAGTTACCTGCATAAGCTGAAGGGCAAATACATCGCTCACAGTCATCTTCTCAAGGTCATGACACTTTCTCACAAACTCCTCATACGTTGGGCAGACTCGAGAATTTCTAGTACCAACACAGAAGTGCGTACTGTAGTATTGTATTATTGAACGTGTAAGATGACCGTATTTCCTTTCAGTATCAGCATACCCACTAGTCCTCTGAACATCAAATCCTTCAAGAATCTCTGTGGTGAGGCAGCTGAAAACAAATGGCATGTAGTTAAAATGGCTTGGATCTGATGTCCTAAACTAATCAATCTATTGCACATACATTATTTGAGAAATACAACGATGAGTTAAAAAGAGAGTGAGCAAATCAAGAGTAACAATCAAGGATAATATTATCCACCCAGGTGGCACAAGTAGTGTGCTTACGCTGTTTTGATGCTTTCTGATGCATCCAAAGGGTTTGGATCGCCTTCTACCAGATATATCAGCTTTCTTAGTCCACATCTCTACAAAGATGGTACAGAGAAGTGAGGACCCACAGCATATTATTACTAAAATAAACAAAACCTGCTTTACAAAATTATTAACCCTGTAAGCTATAAGATCAAGCTTATGTCTTTCAAATAGGCCATTGAGAGTGTGGTGCTGTGCTACATTGTGTTATAGCTTGTACAGGGAATAAATTATAAGAAATATTTACAAATATAGTAAAATGTTATCATTAGCCTATCTCCAAATTGGATCGCCTCTTGGAGAGACTCTTCAGAGAAATATTCCGTACCACAAGTACGAAAAGTTTCTCGGAGAATCAAGCACTCTAACACATCGACTCTTGAAGAGAGATATGAGCCAAATCATCAAATACAATATACAAATATTATTTATACCTTTTCATTCCAAACACTTTTTAAAAAACCAATCAACAACCCACAACCCGTATTTAAACTGACAGGTAGGAAAAAAAGGCTGAACCCACCTGTCAGCGTCTCTGGTGCAAGAAACACTGCCAGTGCACACAGGCGCGCGTGGGCCGTGGGCCCCACTGTTCTCGCCTCGCCGAATGTGTCAAAATTCAACCTACAGCTGACCTATCGACCCCACTTCGTTTGGCCCCACCTATTAGCGTGTGATGTGCAAGTGAACTAGGTACACGCAAAACACGAGATGTCATAGGCGCTCATGGGCTGTGGACCCCATTGTCCTCGCCTCGCCGAATGCATCGAATTCTATCCTACAGCTGACATGCTGGTCCCACTTCTTTTGACCCCACTTATCAGCGTCTAGTGTGCAAGTGAACAAGGTACGTGCAAAAGGTGAGGCGTCGCAAGCGCGCGTGGGCTCAAACGTTTTGTGGGACCCACCGTCCTCGCTCGCAAAATGCACCCTATTTCACTCATCACTAAAACGCTTGTCCCGCTTGCTTTAATCCCATCTATCAGCGTGTATTTCTAGCATGTGCGACTTATGATCAACCGTGAGTGGTGGGCCCCCACAAAACACAATCCTGAGCCAAGCCGCACTCCAACAGAGCCGCTTTGCTCATGCACACTTGTGGGACCCACAAAAAAATGAGACGCGTGACCACCACTCCCCCACATGTCTGTGGCTTGTTCGTGCACTCACGTGAGCCGAGCTAGCGACTTACATGGCGACGCATGCCCGTGAAAAAGGAGCCGTTGGAGATAACCTTATAGTGTTAAAAACCAGTTATACCTACATATTTAAAAAACACCACAATCCCACAAAAAGTCTTGCTCATACCATTACCCAATACATAGTAACATAATTTCCGCTTTTCTGGAAGACAATACTTTCTTTATAAAGATAACAGATTCAAGCTACATCAGATGGATCATGCAAGCACAATACAATACAGGCAGAAAGATACAAAAATCATCTAAGTAAAATCACAATTCAGCATTTTTAAACACAATTCAGCATCAACCTTATAATAATTATATATCTCTAAAATAGGCACATGCAAATACAAAATCCCTATATTTTTAACGTCACTGATGCCACAACATCTAAAACAGATTCAACTGAATTCTGATTACCTTCATGATTACATATGGCAAGCACCCGCATGATTTAGCCATCAATTTAATTGTTATGTAGGTCATTTGGTCATGTACAACAAAATAATGTTTCAAGGTCATGTTGTCCTTGACCACAACTTTTTAGTTGAAATGTATCAAGAAACAGACTAAAATACAAGGTTGTTAATAAATTGTGAACAAAAAGTACAAACAAGGTCCAGGGATGTCAGCAGGGAAAAAAAAGACGGTAATGAATGTCAATATAGTTCAGATAGTACCTGCAACCTCAATTTCTGATCTCTATATCTGTTGTCCCTAATTGAGCTACACAAATCCACGACATTTTTCCTTTCAACAATGAAGTCAAGGACATACTCTTTGCAAAGTTGCCTATGCCGTGCAATCCAAATACCATCTCCCACAGGCAAGCGTCTAACCTGGATGAACATGGTTCAGACAAAAGGATCAATGCAAGCTTCTATGGCGCATTATGGACAAACAATTCAATCTATGCATAACATCTGCATTAAATGCTGGCAGCCTACCATAAAAAGTACAACCCAACAGGTTCTCTGATTCACCAAACCTTATGACCACACAAATGCTGTATGTGCTGTCTGGTGTATCTCATATACATTGGCAGATAAATGAGCAACTTTTCAGAGAGTTGAAACAAAACAAAGGTAGGGAATCTAATGAAAGATGATCTTGAACACACAGCATAGTGATTTATTAGAGAAAATAAACATTTTTTTGTTGTAGACCTAGACCACTTTAGCACAGAACTATAAATCTCACCATGTTCTTTCAAATTCCAGTCAGTGGTGTAACTTTAGAATGTAATAGCAAGCCAAACCTACTACTGCTATCACAACACAAATACACAAACTAGTTTAGGGCCTAGGTTCTGCATATTAATGGTTACAATCAAAGGTCAGCAGGGATGGTTACAATTGGCAGAAATGTAATCGCATTTCCATCCTTCAGCAGGGTAACTGCTTAAAGTAATGATATTTTCATTTTGTGTATACCATTTTTGGGATGCTGCCTGCTCTGTATGTGCAATGTTTCTTATGGACAACATATTTTCCATGCAAGCTATCCTGAGTGCTCTTGTGCTTTCAGGTGAAAATAGATCAAAATCAATGGAACTAGACTAAGTTAACAAATCAATTTGGTGCTTTTTAAAACCAAATAATGAGGACTTACTCTTGCTCACACAACAAAAGGATAAATCTCTGTCCAAAGAGCTAGAGCTCAAGATTGTACCGTCTCACGAAATAATTCAGGGAACTAATTTAGAGCTGTGTTGATGCAATGACATCCATTTTCAGCACTGGAATTTTGATGACACCAAAACATTAAATAGAAGGATAATGCCAAAAGGAGAAGCTAGTAAAATCAATAAGCTGAGTTTGCATGACTCTGCATCTGACTAACCTCTACGGGTATATGAAACTGTGAACATATGTTATCAACAACTCTTTTCGAACGAGACCTACACATAAGGGTTGCAATTATGAGCAAACTGAGTTCTGGTGTCAAATTATCATTGAAAAAAACCATGGATAAAATAAAAAATCATAGGTTACAAGCAAAAATGCAAAACCAACAAAGTTATGCAATTTCATGCAGAGCCAATCCCTAGAATTTTACTTATGATAACTTGGATAAACATATCAAACTGTCATAACATTGCTCAGCAGCTCGGTAAAGAGTAATAACAATCATAGTTTCAAACAACTGTAGCACATTACCATCTATGAATAGATGTAGAACCCACATAATCCTACATTTAAAAATGAAAGCACTTCTAGAGAAGCAGTAGTTTCATCCACACCATTTATTTGATAGTTCTATACATGATTTCGCCCATGATAATCAATTTGTGTCCTTGAAAAATAATTTGAATATTTATGTAAAATACATAATATCTCAAACTCAAATGATAGGCACTTAAATGCAACAAAAAAAGGGAAAAATTAAGTAATAACAGAGACTATGGAGTACACTGTATATTGAAATTCAAAAGAAAAAAAAACAGGTTTCAGTGTTGTGTGCGTGAATATGTGAAAAAATTATTTATCTTGTTTTACCCTAACAATTTATGAGATGTAAAGAATACAAGGTCATTGGCTTCATAGGTCTTGCAAATTTCCAGGAACATGTGAGATTGATAAATGCTGCAAACACTTGGAGTGCCCCAGTAAGGAATTGAAAAAAAAAAAACTTGAAACTTGCATCCTGACAATCATAAGCATTGTGTTAACAAACCATCATCATTGTACAAACTTGGATGAAATTTTGGAATACACAGTAAGGTGCCACAGTTCAAGTAGTTTACATTGCGTGACCTAAGCATATGAAGTAGGGTGTATTTATACGAACCCGAAATTTTCACGATCATCCAGTATCAACATAACTTCATAAGCTTCATGAAATTTTTCACTGGATTGATGAGGTGGCATGGCTAGTATATTTTGGTCCATATCTACTGCATCCTTGCCCAGCATATTGAACCCAGCAGAATCCTGGTGGTTGAGTGAAAATATCGGCAGTACTTTTAAGGATACCATATACTCTACTTAACAAACACCAAAAGGAAAACATACCATTGTACTAGAAGACTGCAGCTCAAATGTTCCTTGAGATGAAAGAGAAGAAATAGAAACTGAACAATTAGGGGCTCCAAAATCAGGATTACCTATCTTGCCTGCATAGTTACTTGGATTAACTGAAAAAACCAGTAGAGAAGCACACTTTTGTTTGGATACTATATTATCTGAATAGGAAGCATACTGGTTTCCAGAGAACTGCATGCTTTCAATTTTAGAGGACTGTCCCCTTCAGGTAGTTCTTCAGAACCTGCATTTGGTAACTGGAATTAATTGTACAGCAGTGGGGAAACATAGCTCATTTGAAACTTATATCATATGTACAGAAAGCATAGTGATACCTAGAGCACTGAATGCACTCAATTTAGGAGAACTGTTCCCTTTAAATAATTCTTCAGAATCGGAATCACAGAGAATAATTTCTCCAGCATGGATGTTCTGTACAGTAGGATAAGAGAATCCATGAGCTACAAACTTATAACATCTAACATGACAAAAAGTAAGAAGCTGAACATAAAAGGATATTGCAATTCAGAATGGTGTCCCAAAATAATAAACGCTAAAACTACATCAAATTATAAGTAAATATGGTAAACTACAACTACAAGGACATTAATCTCATATCAGATGTATCAAAGTGAACATGACTAAAATGCACATTGTAAACAGCGAAGAGGAGGTGCAATTCAGAAAAAGCTGGAGAAGCTAAGGTAACTTGCAGAAAGTTTTAATCATGGTAAAAGCAAAGCCTGTATGGATGAAAAGGATAAAGATGCCAAATAAAAGTTTGACTTCGCCAAATTAGTAAATTTTTTTAGTATTCAAATACTAGCATGCTATACCAGCAAGTTTCTGGTAGATATGGTATTATGATAGATGCTATACCATAAAGTTCGAACATTGTTATTTAACTCGACAAATGGACCAAATTAGTACAACCTTGCTCAGGGGTTTGAAAAATAAAAAAGCATTTTCGTACCTATGATCATGACTTGACAAGATTGAATGTCGAATATAAATTAAAAGAACTTCATGACAAGACTAAGATAACAAAATCAAGCCATTGCATTGTTTTTCATACCTAAAAACTTAGAGAAAGCTGTGAAACGTGTTTAAGTGCAAAGGGTATATTCATTTTAGCATGGAAAAACATTACACCAATAAATGTAATATTAGTGAACAACTGAACCAGAACCACCATACAGTTATCTTTAATATATATAAATATAATAACTCTGGGGCTTTCCCCCACTGATTTCCTCTCAAAGAAAATAATATTAGCAAAAGCTAGCTCTTACAGCATGGAGAACTTCAGAACTGTAATTGAGCTGCTTTTGAGTGGTCAAGTCCATCGGTTCCGGGGATGTGACAGTAACAGCAGCCCTGCAAACAAGCTCAGAACAATGCCTAGCAACAGATGTGCTGGGTCCACTAATGGCCATCAAAGGTCCCAATGATGTCTCAGAACCCACACAAACATGCCCTAAATCATGCCTAGCAATAGATGTGCTAGGAGCACTGATGGTTGTTGAAGGTCCTGCAGGATCGCCTAACCCAGATCGTGAGAGGCAATCACATGCTGTCTCTTTCCCTTCTTCAGTAAGCATATACCTAACCAAGTTCGTCTGGTAAGTTTCGAGCCATACTTGACACAAATTCCCAGTTAGAGAGACATGACATGTAAATTGAACAAATCCAGTTCTTACTCACTCAGGATGAAAACAAAAGATGATTGAAAGATATCTTTTCTTTCAGTGGATCAAAAAATGATATGACCCCTAATACACATGCCAACATGAAATAGCAAATCACCAATTTCTTCTCATAGCAACCATGAGGACTTTACTGCAGTAGCATATCAAATTTCACCCAACCACAAGGACAAAACTATACACAAGGATCTTGGCATTGCAAGACTAAGAACCCATTCATTAATCAAGAGCAACAGACCAAAGCTTGATTTACCTTCTCTCCTCCACTCTCAAAGTGTAGCTGAATAGGTATAAGGCTTTCATGATGCTAAACTGCTTCTGAGAACCTAAATCAAATCAACTAGCAGATAATCACTGCGGTACGAAGATTAAAGAGCTAGACATGCAAATGCCTAGATACGGTTGTAGATAGCAGCCCCTTAGCCATTCTGATGAGAGCACTCAAGCTGAGTACAAGTATAATAGCACAAATAGGCATCAATCCTTCAGTTCATTCTATTATCTTCAACAATCACTTACCAAAGTTCTTCTGATAAGTACTATTGGTGCTCTGTACATATAAAAGTGCAACAGCTACCTTTTTGTTAACTGTGTGCATTGAAGGCAAACACGACCTGTATCAAAGTGGAGAAGGAAGCAAGCTCTTGTTCCTTGCCCCAGGCAAAACAGGGGGTGGGGGGACCTATTCCCCCTAGCAAAAAGTATGGGCAACAAAACGAATTTCTTTTTTTAGCCCTCCACTCCGTTCCAGCCTTTTTTCAAACACACACACACACACAAGTTAAGATAGACATCAAAGATGAGCTTATGATACATTACTTTGCAGGGTTGCTTGACTTCACAACCAGCCCTTTAGATATCAATGTCTTCATACAGCTCCATCCAGTGTACCAGTCCCTTGGGGAACTCCCAAAAGACCCAGGTTTTGCTTTACTTTTGTCTGGACTGATAGTCATGCAAGGCAGCTAGTGAGTATTGCACTTAAAAAAGCAGCTCAATTTAGCAACAGTGTGAATACAATACAAAACCGCACCCAATTGCACTTCGTGACAGACCACTCGCTTCAGTGGCATCAATAAGCTCTTGTTTCTTCATAAAACTCTTCCCATTAATCATTTCCCTAGGGGAATAAAAATCAGTTGTTATTTTCTCTTCTTACAGTTTCATGTTTCTTCTCCTATGAGTAGAGGTTGTTCAGGTTAAACAAAGCTAATGATTGTTTTTTTTTTTGGACCAACAAAAATAAGGTACATAGACCCAAAAAATTGATACCTATGAAGTGTGATCAGTATTGCATAAGCAACAGAATTCTTCTGTGGTACATAACGTTTTGCTCCTCTTGTTTTCTTTCCTAGAGGGAAATAAAACAATTTTGAGATTTCATAAAAAAGATTAAAAAGAGTAAAACATTGTTTTTTGAACTTCATTGTTATCAAAAGCTCAAGTTTTCCCCAAAAAAGCAGCAGTTTTTGAGAATTTACAGTCAGATTTTAAAATTAGTTACCCTTTTCTTTTGCTGCATCATTTTTTGAAGGTGACAAATCCGGGCTAGATTCTGGGAAGAACCCTTTCATGAGACGTAGGAGCCATTTCCCCACACCCCTAAAAACAACCATAGAACTGTATCTGAAATGCAATGCTACAAGACAATAAAGTAGAAATTAAGCATTTATGACTAAATCTACCTGATGGAATCACCTAACAAAAAGCTTCAAGCTAACCAAAAATGAGGTACTTCCAAATGAGCTATGTTACATTTGCAATATTAGCATATATACTATGATCAAACTAGTTAACATAACCCAAAGCTCAAAGTCCAAGATTCTACAACAATTTTGTTACAATCCAAAGAAAGCACAAATTGGACATTCGGGGCCAGATGTATTTGATCTATCTGTCTAATAGTGAAAAATCAAACTGCCATGAGCATATAGAATGATGTCTCGCCAAAGCATAATGCTCCAGATAAAAAACCTATGGTTTGCAATCCAAATTAGCTCTGGCATACATGGTGTTCCCCATACACATTATAGCAAATCAAAGTTTAGAAACACAGTAACATAACAATCGAAACAAAAATCTAGGATTTTACAAAACCCAAAATTTGAAATAAACCAATGGGGACTTACCACATACGAGTTGCTAATTACAGAGCAACCAGACCATCTAACTGCCAAAATTTAGCATTCCCCCTAATAAGGCTCCAAACTAAAACCTACAACCAGTGATTTCCGTCTAACTAAAGCTCCAAAACTACAACATTAACACATAATCCAAACCAAAACACCCAATTTTGACAGCAACCTAAACCACAACAACAAATTAAACAGTAGAGAGGCATGGAGACGTGGATACTTGATCTGGGACAGGTCCTTGAGGGTTCGGATGGGCTCCTTGGCGGCGCAGATGTTGCGGTAGGCCGTGGAGAGTGTCGCGTCCAGGTTCTCCGATAGGCCGCCCTGCTGCTCCTCCGCCATCGCCCGCCGCTTCTCCAGGAGGTGGCGCGCCACCGCCTCGTTCTCCGGGAGCCGCACTGCTAACTGCTTCGCCGGCGGCGGCGCCATTTGCAACAGCTGGGGCGGTGGGGTAAGCAAGGGTGGTGGGGGATCGGGGGTTAGGGTCTGGGGTATGGGAGTCGGGGTGGGAGGAAAGAGCCCGCCATTTCTGGAATTTGCAGTCTTGAGGCGGGCGTTTCGATTTTATGAGAGACAAACAGCAGTTCCCTCTCTCAGGCTATCTCCATCCCACATTGCACGAGACGGTGCGCGTCCAGCCAGCTCGGCATGTGCTCAGCACTCAGATGGTGTGATTGGACGGTCCAGACGCGCGGGTGAGCGGTAGCTGTCCGGCTAGTACACAACGAGCCAAACTGAGCCGTTAGAGTGCGGAGCGGTGCAACTTAATGCGATTTGTGGGTCCCATATTATTTTCGTATATGTATTATTTTTCATGAGAATTTTACACTCATAGATAAGGTCAAAAAACGAAAAAATTCTCTGACAACATGAGAAGGGTATGTCATATCCGTGCATGCAAAACGAGCACATAGGCTCACATACCGTGTGTACGGTGTCCTATGGGTGTCTCATTTCACGCATACATATGCACACACAGGCACCCCACTAGCTAATAGGTGGGTCTAACGATATTTTGATTCATCTATTAGTTTAATATGTTTGGAGGGATTTTATTTTTACTTTTTATTTTGTCGGGTGATAGGAAAAAATTTAAATATAAATATGTGTTTGTTTTTGATAATGTGGCACACTATCTCCTTTTAAAGTTAATGAGTTGGAGTGAATGATTTTTACTTGACTCTATACTTTGGTGGCACATTATCTCTCTTACATAATATCAACAATTGGAGATAGCTTTAGATTATCTCCATAGCTGATTTGCTCATAGACATGTGTTGAGCAAAACCAATTTTTTCGTCTTGTTGCGAGTGCGTGACTCTCTCTTGGAGCTCTCTGCAGAGCAGTGGACACTCAAGAGTTTTTCTAATTTTTTATTTGCTCCATTCTTGAATTACATGCTAAGTCACTTTTTAACTATTTTTCTCTCTACTCTAATAAATAAATAAATATTTTTTTGTTGCTTTCTCTTCTCTAAAAACCTCTTCAATAGGTAAGTCATTATAGTGTTTGACTCTTTGAAAGATTTCGCACACGTCGCGCACTCTTTTTCCTCCCAAACATCTCTCCTCATTAGAGATAACCTTATTCTCAAGACAATAACGACCACCCACACATGCACTAATTTGACTTAGTGGAGACGCGCGAATAAAGACCACTAATGGCTCGCGGGTGCTCCATACGCATATCAACGCCAACTAGGCTGGTGGTCGGCTTATGGGGCGTGCGTTGACATATGACAGCATAGTGAGTGTGTCGTGGTCAGCAGGAGTGCCCAACAAGTCTCGCGCCAGCAAGTGGGCACTGTTGGAGGCCACTTAGCTCCACGCAACATGTTTTGTGGGTCACATGTATCGCATCTCGTGCCCGCTCAATTTTACCCCTGACAAGTGGAGCTAAGTTTTTACGAACCCATATGTTTGCAAGAAAAAGGTGTAGATTGGGTTCGCGTGAGGCCATCTGCTCCACAAATCGCATGATGCACACAATTTGTGGGGCCCATGGCCTCGCCTCACGTGCTGCAAAGGCACGCTATCTTAATTTCTATCATTGACAAGTGGGCTCAAGAAAAATGTGTCCCATTTGTTAATGGTATGTTAAGAATTTACGGTTAAAACTAGTGAATTTATCTAGTTTTTTTTCTTTTGTACCAAAAAAATATTTAAAAGATAGATGGGGTGTTTTTTTTTTATGATAGGTCACTATCTCTCATCTAGAACCAATACATTGAAATATTTGGTTCTTGTTTGACTACATGCTTAAGTGGTATGCTCAAAAGCTAACACCATTGGAGATGGCCTTATATTAAATTTATAAGCTAGTTTATATTTAGAGTACGTTTGGCCCGACTTATCTGGATTTCAATTTCTTAAATAAACCAAAATTGGGTCAAACAGGGGGTATAGATTTCAAATTTATCTTTCAAACTAAGCTATTTTGAACTAAAAGACTCAAATAAGTTAAACCCCTCTTCACTAACTTATTAGACTTATAAATTTAAGTTAGGCCATACAGACTCTTATACGTCTAATAAAGTGATGGAAAAAGTCCTAAACTTATTTGCAGTTGTCAATTCACAAGGAGTTTTAACTAGTAGTATAAGTCTAGAATTTAAATCCTTGTTTCAGCCTAATTTTGACTTATCCATGAAACTGAAATTCAAATAAATCAGATCGAACACACCCCAAACACTGGTCTACTATTTATTTTATTCACTTTTGGTCAATAAAAACTACTCTACCAAATACCAACTCATCTGACCATCTTCTGTCCATCTATTTACCTACATACTACCTCTATTTGATAAAGTATGTCCCGCAAGGATAGGATATAGAGAACTATATGTGACTTTTTAATGATATGTGATAGAAGTACCTTAAATTTATCTCACTTTTAAGACTTATATGAAAGAAGATTTAATTCTATTCAATAAACAAAGATAGATATTTAATAGAGGTAATTTAAGGAAAAGTTAGTCTAATTCTAACATGACAATGTTTATAAAAAAAATGAATTTTTTTTATTAATAACCCAAAGCAAAATGATTATTTGAAAAATAACCTACATTTTGCGAAAATTGCGAAAGTATACCGCCACCTCATCTAGTCGTGCTTCACGACTGCGACAGGAAGACGCTGATAACATCTCGCGCTTGACGACCGCAACGTGTACTGAAAGGCACCTCTCGCGGACCACGACCGCAACAATGGCTTATTCCTCAACCTGTGCGCGACAAAAGCTGGCCGGGGTCTTTTCCATCTCCCATCTGCGACCGAAAGCTGGGCTCTTTTGTCGCATCTCCCACGCGCGACAGTAGCTGCTGTCCGTTTTCTCGCGAGATTTTTTGTGTTTTCGGCCAGCATTTAGCCCCCCCTCCGGTCACTCTCTCTGTCATTCATTTTACACTCTCCCACACTTGCTCTACTTCAAAATTTCTATGTTTGAACCAAATTTTCTTCAAATCTGGTTGTTGTTTGAAGTCAGTGCAGTTGAGAAAGTTGTAGCTTGAAGAAAGATCTTCCAAACGTGGTAACTTTCGTTGAAATGCGATTATTTTACTAATTTATGTGCTAACTATGTGATTAGTAACTAAGTTGATGTTAAAAGTTAATATTAGCTGTTATATTTACGTTAGATGTTAATTAAGTAGATGTTAATTAAATAGATGTTAAAAGCTTATGTTTAATACACCTCTTCTATGTTTATGTGAGTATTTACAGTAGTTTAATCACAGTTTTCTTCTGCTTTGTAAATCTTTCTTATGTTAAAGTTTTAGCATGAGGTGAAAAGTTGGTGAAACTTGATCAGCAGGTGAATGTGGGTATTTGGCCATTATACTGTAGCATTAGTAATTTTCTCAGGTTTAAAATGGTCCTTGTACTGTAGCATTACAGTGTAGCATTATTCTATCATTTTATGTGGCGCAAAATTCTTTTGACCTCATTCTAAATACAAGGGTTTACTTGAAATTTTCTCGGGATTTCATTCATAATTTGTACCTTTCCTATATATCCCCAGAAAATAGAAAGCTTTTGTAAAGTGAAAAGGAATCAAAGTGAAAGAATTTTGGTTAAAGTACTGTTCATTTATTGTATTTTTAAAGGTATTTTAGTAATATTGTAGCATACAATTATTAAATACTAAAACTTTAATTATTTTTTAGGGCTTCCATGAAAAGGGGTTTTTTGTAAATAATCTCTTCATATACATGGTCATTTTTGTAATAAAAATTATAAAGTTTTTGCGATAGGGGTCTCCTTGTAATTTGATTCTCTTTTTTATTCAATAAGACTTTTCTTTTCATATGTGATTAATTAAGGGGCTAAATTGTGATTATTCCTTTTGCAATTAAATACTAAATTGGTGAAACATTAGTAATTAGGTTTATTTCAATTTTTCATAATTTTTAGAAGCCTCTCTTGTGCATAGCTTAGCTTTAGGTTTAGAGCTTGTTCTATCATTTATGTGACTCAAACTCTTTTGACCTAATTCTAAATACAAGGGTTTACTTGAAATTTTCTCGGGATTTCATTCAGAATTTGTACCTTTCCTATTTATCCCCAGAAAATAGAAAGCTTTTGTACAGTGAAAAAGAATGAAAGTGAAAGAATTTTGGTCATGGTCAAAGTACTGTTCATTTAGTGTATTTTTAAAGGTATTTTAGTAATATTGTAGCATACAATCATTAAATACTAAAACTTTAATTATTTTTTAGGGTTTGTTCTATCATTTTATGTGACTCAATTCTTTTAACCTAATTTAATAAATACAGGGTTTGTTTGAATTTATCCAAATTGCTGTACTTCCTCACACTATAGGTTTCTATATGATCATGCAATGAAATGCAAAAGAATTTGAAATTTAAAAGCTTTTTAACACATTAAGAGATTTGGGGGCATGACAAGGGACCAGTTTGAGTCCCACTCGGCCAAAACCAACCAAAACAATATGCAACTAGACCAATTCGACCAGTTCCAAGCCCAACTCGCTCAAACCGACCAAATCCGAGTACAATTTGACCACATCCGACCACAACGACCACTTTGCGCATACGAAATTGACTAGTGCTCGAGCATGACACGTGGCACAGTATAAACCATCCAAAAAATCCATCAAACGGCCAAAAACTTGGTCGTGACCAAATCGGGCTACTTTTCGACCGCGGGAAAGTTTTCTGTTCGAATGAATGCCTTTTCGATCGCAGGCGCGTCTTGTGTTCGAATGAATGGCCTTTTCGACCGCGGGCGCCGATTTTGCCGCGAAAAACGTCACGACCAGGATTTAGCTCGTGTAGTAGTCAACCAGGGGTGTTTTTATTGTCCCTTTGGCTTTCTTGGTCGTTGGAGGATCAAAAGTGGTCGAATTGAGCCCAAATTTGGCAGGATTGTTCTCTGGAACATTGTGAATATAACAGTGGAAGCAACTTGTGAAAATAATGAAATTTTACACATAAAATGACACATCAGGGGAGTTTTCAGCACGAACTTTGCATGTTTTGGGAGTAAACTTAATGGTCTAAGCATGTAATCATGTCTTTATTCATTAATTCCAAAATTTTAATTATTTTGTAGGACTTCTGTGTAAAGGGTATTTTTATAAATATTTCCTTTAGTTCATGGGTCATTTTGGTTTTTCAGTGCACGAGCCTCCTTGCAATGTAATTCTTTCATTTTTATTTCATCGAGGCTTTTCTTTTATATTAATACTTGGCTAAGAGACTCAATTGTGAATATTATTTTCACAATTATATTCTTAAATTGGTAATTGGATTTTCTTTCAATTTTCCATGATTTTTAGATATTTTTCTTGTACATAGTTTTAAAGTTAGGTTTTGAGCTTTATTTTATCATTTTATGTGACTCAAATTCGTTTGACCTAATTCTAAATAAATACTAGGGTTTACTTGAAATTTATTTAATGATTTCATTCAAAATTTCTACGTTTCCTATATATCCTCAGAACACAGAAAGCTTTTGTAAAGCAAAAAGAATCAAAGGATATTCCAAAGAAGCATACATTTTTTCAACAATATTGTCATGCCTGTTTTGATTTTTGAAAACCGGCATTATCCATCAAACAAATGATAAAAGTTACAGATGAAGGAGAATGGAGCAACCCAGAAATTACCTATAAATATATTGATTATGTTAACTATGTGATTTAAAAATCATAATATGTTTACTTATAATTGTTGCGTAAATATGTTCCGTAGGGAATGGAGCAACCCGAAAATTTCTGCATATTTTATGGCAACGGTTTGATTCGTGATGGGCCAAACGGTGTAGATATGAGTCATTGCAAATATGTTATGGCCGATTTGAACATCCATAACACATCTTTCACGGATCTTAAGTTATGGATACTTAGTTTGTTCGGCAAGAGTGTAGAACATGAGACAATTCCACTAGAGGGGCTCATTGTGAAGGAGACAGCCAACGGCCCATACTGGGTGTTGTGCGAACTGAAAGGGAACAACTCGTGGGGGTCGTTTGTGAGGAGAGTAAAGGACCCTTATGGCGGTTTGGGCGGTCAGTTTTTTGTTTATGTCCAGTTCGGTGACCTAGAACAGCCGGAGGGTGACGTTGGAGCCGACCCTAGTAGCGACGCACGGGCGGGAGAAATGAATGCACTGATTCCGCCACCATTCAGGGCTAGTGACTGGTCAGAAGCTTTTTGCCACACACGTGTTGATGTGTGTGAGTTCTTGGAAGGTTTTGGAACTGTGTCCGACGAAGATGATGAAGATGACTTGACAGACTCCGAAGCATCTGAAGACTCTGACGAAGATGATTTCAGGACCCCCCAATAATGGATTGATGAATCTGGATTTAGTTCGGCAGTGCTGCCGACAGACCAAAACTCAAGATGGTTTTTTGAGCAAAGTAGCATCCAGCTCGAGCAAGAGTTTCGAACGAAAGAAGATGTGTAAAATGCCATGGCTAGATGGTCTCTTGCACTCAACCGACAGTACAAAGTGGTGAAGTCTACCCCCAGGTTATACGATGTCGCATGTCTTACACCAGGCTGCGCATGGAGGGTTCGTGCCATTCAACCAAAGGATGACGTTGGTTTTGTGGTCACGAGAGTTAACGCCCACACATGTGAGCTTACTGAGGCATTGGACAGCCATAGAAACATGACTGTGGCATATGTAAGCAACATCATCCAGCCCGCAGTGCGGGAGAACGTATCGATAATGCCAAGAGTGATCATCAAGCAAGTGGCAGATCGATGTGGTTATCGTATCAGCTACAACAAGGCATGGAGAGCAAAGCAGAAAGCAATTGAGGACATGTATGGCACATACGAGGATGCATACAACACAGTGGTGCGGTTGCTTTGAAACATTGCACTAATGAACTCAGGCACATTTGTGGATATGCTCGATCAGACAGCTGTTGCCCCGGATGGCAATACCATAGAGAACACAAGAGTTCTGCACCGTTTGTTCTGGGCATACCCGCAGTGCATAGAGGCATTCACATGGTGCCGGCCGGTGTTATGTGTGGATGGCACATTTTTGACTGGGAGGTACAAAGGGACACTACTGATTGCGGTTGCTGCAGATGCTAACAATCAATTGCTTCCATTAGCATATGCAGTTGTAGAAGCCGAGAGCACAGAAAGTTGGTTGTGGTTCTTGGTGAACGTGAAGCGAGCGGTTGTAAAGGATCGTGAGAAAATCTGCATTATTTCTGATCGACACAAAGGCTTGCTTAGAGCCATTGAGATCATGCAGGGCGCTCCCGATCCACCTTACAAGTGGGAGGACGTGGTGAGCCATTGGTGCATGCGACGCCTTGCAGCCAACGTCTTCACCAAATTCCGAAGCAAACAAATCATGGACCTATTTAAGAGGCTATGCTCGCAGAACAAAGTGAGCAAGTACGACACTATCTTCGAGAAGCTCGAGGAGTTGACACTGAAGTACACAGCTAATAAAGGGTTCGGGGCCGGCGATGGGGATGCTATAAGCAAATTTTCACAGTGGATCAGCGACAAAGAGAAAGAGAAGTGGTCGTTGCTGCATGACGAGGGTGGGGCAAGGTATGGCATCATGACGACAAATCTATCTGAAGTTTGTAGCTATGTTTTGAAGGGGGTGCGATGCTTGCCATTGACCGCGATTGTGGAGATGACATGGTATCGCACTGCGCAATATTTCAACAACAGAAGCCTTGCAGCCAAGATGCTGGTCGACGATCCATTTAGAACCTTACCGGACGTGGTGCAGGAATACATGAATTTCCGGATAAATAAGGCCCAGACGCACGAGGTGGAGATCATCAACCGATCGCACAAGATAATTTCAATCCGACTGCGCCAGAAGCGGGTTAACGGCCATCTCAGAGCCGGCAGGGTACACGAAGTCGTTTTGGGGGATGTTGCGGAGTGCACATGCAACAAGGCCATGTTATTACACAAGCCATGTTCGCATGTCATTGCTGCATGTGCGACACTCGGTATAAGCCCATCTCCATACCTTTCTGAGTTCTTCAGCCTTCATAACCTTCAGCAGACTTGGAGTGGTATTTGGAGGGTCTTCATGAAGGTTGGTGATTACAAAGTAATTCCATCAGGTGAGACCAGGTGGATCCCACCTTTCAACCTCAGGAGAAAGGGACCTGGTCGTCGGAAGACGCGTCGCTTACACAATGACATGGACGAATCACAGAAAGCGAGCACTCGAGTTAGAAAATGCTCGATTTGCAAACAAGCCGGACATACCAGAAAGAATTGTCTACATGCACCCGGCCCATCCACCTAGTATTCACACATGTAATAGTGACGCATAACGAGTCATGTGATCGTTCATGAGTTCTGTATTCTGTCGTTATTTAATATTTTCCAATATTTTGGTAGTCCTTTCAGATTCGTAACAGTGGATGTTTTATGGATACTTTAATTGAGCCAGAAACTTCTCTATTTATAGTACACAGGTAAACATGCCCAAAAAACTCCTTGACAAACTCTTGGTATTGCAATGAAACATTGCGCATGAAATGTCGTACAAAAGGTGTTTTAAGCGTGATTTTTGCATGTTTTCAGAACTAAACTTGGTAGGCCTGATCCCTGCAACATAGAGAACACAATTGGGAAAGAATCTTGTAGAAATAATGAAACTTTGCACATAGAATGTCGTATGGAAGGAGTTTTAAGCGTGATTTTTGCACGTTTTTAAAACTAAACCTACGGTAAAATTCTACCAGATTAAGACTTATGAGGTGTCAAACCCAAACTCATTTCTTCGTTATATTTCGAATTGTTATGCTAACGGTAATTAATTTATGCAGAGATGGCTCACGAGGATGTACGGCTTCCAGAGCTACTCAGTGGCAGGTGGGACAATGCTCATCGTGGGCGTGTATTGTCGCGAGGTGGACATCTTGAGCCACTTGTAATGAGGGCTCCCATGGAGTACTGGCCTCTTGATGCGAGATACATCCCTATTCTCGCAGAGGCGGGTTTACTACCGTTTGCTCGTATGCTGCAAACTGGTCATGGCCTCACATTGGATCGGTCGTTGGTCACCGCATTGGTGGATCGATGGCGCCCCGAGACACACACGTTCCACTTCTGATGGGGGGAGATGACGATCATGTTGGAGGATGTGGGTATGCTCCTAGGCCTACCTGCCGCAGGAGCACTCATCGTTCCATCACTGCCGCCTGCAGACTGGCGCACTCAGGTAAACCTTAGGTTCAACATCGTTCAACAGGCATATCAGATCCCATCAACTAGGCGTGGTGTGTCGCATAGGTTTTTGTTGCGCTACCTTGACTGCCCGCCTGATGCGCTGGAGCATGTTGTGCGCCAACATTTGTTCGCATACCTGTTGGTAATGTTGCAGTATATCCTGTTCCAATCTACACACGGGGATACAGTTCACCCATGGTTCATTCCATTGGTGGAGAGCATTGTCGATGCCCAACCAGGGCATGTTCCCCAGTACAACTGGGCCATGTCCGTGCTTTGTGGAACATACCAGGGGTTGTGCGATGCATGTGTCCGGACAGCCCTAGAGTCCGTATTGTCGAGATTCTCCCTCCTGCTGCAGCTATGGTCTTGGGAGTATTTTCCAATTGGCCGGCCACGCTTGGATCGACCGGTGCATCCATACCCCGAGCCTGATGATGTCCATGATTGGGTGGATCGCCCAACCATGGGCACAAGATGGATGCATGGTCGACCGAGATGGTCTGCGAACCAGGTTCGCCAGTGCTACGTCTTGTACCAGGGGGATTTCGATCTACTCCACGAGTCGCGAGTCGTATGGTGTCCGTGGACACCAGATTTCATTGAGAGCATTGCACCGCATGACATATCGATCATGTGCACAGCGGGCAATGATTGTAGGATGACACGACGTCATCTTGTGTTCTCTCATATGGTGGAGCCGTATTACCGGAGCGGGTGATGCGTCAGTTTGGATTATATCAGCACACCCCACCTCCGGAGAGAGAACGTGACAGGGATCTCCCCAAGGAGGTGCACAGGTCCACCCATGCATGCATAAGATTTGAATTCTGTTTTTCTGTTTTGATATCTACCATTACCTCCATTTTATTTTGTAGGCAGAGTAGGCAAGGAAGGCAGACCGACAATTGGGCGCACAAGAATGGCAGATGGGTGCAGGAGTGGAACGAGCTTGCACAGACCAATGTAATTGTAGAGGTTCGAGTGTACGATCATAGTACGTACCAAGCGTATCTTGATTGGTACATGCCCCGTACCCGCACACGGCTTTCTCGTGTGCCTGAGTATACACCAACACATATACCACATTCAGAACGTGTGCAATTAGGGTTTGATTCTGATTGGCCGGGCCGGATACATCGCTCAGTACGTTTTTACGATATTTCCCCTTTTGCATCCATCATTTACTCATTTTACTAACTAATACACTATTTGTCTTTCTCAGTTCGACGTTGTAGCTGCCATCGAGCGGCAAACTAGATCGATTTTATCTAGCATAGCACGCGGAGGTCGCTGGTGCCGTACTGAGTTTACTGGAGCCATCTGTGCAGTGAACACTGCTGCCCGATGACTCATGAGCGACCTAAGTTGCGGACGTACTACTGACACATTCATGCCAAGACAGCCTATGGCGCGCCCACCAAGCCCAAGATCTACTCGACCCTCCTTTGCACTCCCCAGTACCTCGGGCACACGTCCTACTCGACACAGCGCATCATCGAGGTGGGGTACTAACACAGTGGGCCCATCTAGCACCCCATCAATTCTTTCACGCTCATCGTCAATGTTTTCTCGTCGAGATGGATCACTACATATAGGAGAGCCATCGACACATCATAGCCCAGGAGGCAATGATTCCGACGACTCCGACGACCCGGAGGACATCAGAAGAGCTCAAGAGGTTGCTGATAGGACTTTCGCAGAGCAACTAGACGCAGACGATCATCGTTGGGATCAGCAGGATTTGGACCGGGTGAACCAACTTTACTCTGTTCCTTGGATGCCTCCGCAGCGAGCACAACCTGCTGAGGGGGCATCTTGGGCATCTTGGGGTCAGCCGTCGGAACAGACAATACATGCGCCACAGGGGGCTGAGGCTGAGTGGGTGGCACAACAGAGGGAGCATGACGATTGGGTGTCCAACATGCTGGGGATGGATAATCCCTATGCACATCAGCACCGCACGCACGACGAGCTTCAACCGAGTCAGCTCCATGATGCTCCGCCACCCACACAGCCTTTACAACCATTAGGGCCATTAGACCGCTACGGACCTTCTACTGCAGCTGGTCGGAGACCACATAACCTGCCTGATACTTATTCACCCTCGCCTTTTTAGAGAGATATGCATCACAAAAGAGGGAGGTGATTTAATAATTAGATATGTTAATGGGTCAGCACACCATGGGATGTACATCTAAATAATATGTACTGATGGTTTGTTTCGGCTTTTCAGTGTGGCGTTCCATCTTTTCAAACAATTAATAATTTCCAAATATCGACCTTCAAATTTAAAATTGGCCATGCCAATGCCCATGCTGGGCTCTGTTGCTTAGGGTTTGGGCCCTTCAGAGCCCCGGTTCGTCCAATTTTCATCGTCTTCTTCGTTCTTTATCCAAATAAACTCGAATTCTTCCAAATTTTGTATAAATTATCTCTGAAACATAACAAACACAATCATGAAAGCGGATTGTAAAAATGATACAAAAATTCACATAAATATCACGTCGAAAGAGTTGTTAGCATGAATTTAGATGGAAATTTAGGGCAAAAGCTATACCAATTAAGCACTAATCAGATATTTTCTCATCTTTGAAGGTTAATTATTTGAAATGGAAACGACCAGAGGAGAAGTATAAACGACCAGATGAGAAATGGACAAGGAAAGTATAAAAAAAGTTATTATTTTATGTGACATTACACTGGAAACGACCAAAGGAGAAATTGAGAAAATCTCTTTTCTGTCGCGGCTCCAGAATGGAAAAGGCTATTATCGCGGTTCCAGAATGGAAAAGGCTATTGTCGCGGCTCTAGAATGGAAAACGTGAGGTCGAAAACAGGATCAAGTGATTCTCCTTCTGTCGCGGCTCCAGAACGTAAAAGATTCATCTCGCTGGTCGAAAAAGGAAAAGGTGGAATGGCTTACTGTTGTGTCTCAACCCGCGATAAGTGTCTTCTTGCGGCCGACCAGGTTAGTCTCACAATTTCGTTAAACTGTGTGTCATTTCTCAAATTAGTTTTTTGCTTTGGGTTATTTATAAATTTTTTTCTAAAAAAAACACATGATACTATTTGCCCAGCAAAGGTAGTACTAAAAGTAAACCCTCAATAGGCTCGTCACAATAAATCTTTTTTTTTGGCAAATATGACGATATAAAGCGCAACAATGTATGTATAAGTTGTACAATTTGTTCCTGGATGATCTGTTTGAGATCTAACCTTGATTTTCGCACTAGGCTCGCCCAGATTCTAATATGCAGAATAACGGGATCTTACTCAGAATTACCGAAACTCAAAGGATGATCGAAAATACAACTCAAAGCAATTGCACAACTCTTTATTTCAAAGAGAGCTTTACACGTCGAACGTTAGACACACTTGTCTACGTCAAAGGAACTACGAGCTGGATATATGATCCAAGGCTGTAATAATATTTGATGATCTAAACTAGACCTATTACAAGGTATTTATAGTCCAATCGTATGAGTACGTATCAGACTCAATAATTTAAACGTATTAGACTCATATAACTAACTAACACTAAACAGATAAACTTAGTTATACATATTCAGATCGAATTATAATTTCGACCAGAATTTGAATCCTTCCCAAGGTCACAAATCTTTTCGTGGTCGCGAATCCGTTGCAAACTTGACCTGAGATCCTCCCGGATCA
Source organism: Pharus latifolius (assembly GCA_019359835.1). NCBI lineage: Eukaryota > Viridiplantae > Streptophyta > Magnoliopsida > Poales > Poaceae > Pharus > Pharus latifolius. Next base: position 3,525,700 of record CM033319.1, read on the forward strand.
TGACTCCCCTATTGAGAAGAAGCCAACTCTCGTTGGTGACCAACTGTGAAGATGTAGAAAATGACTGGGAGCTTTGGAAAGAACACACGATGAACAATGCTACAATCGTCAGATCGAATGTACGGATATGCACTCATGGAGTTTGGCACATCTGTCATGGATTGTGGCCTTAGCCACTCGCGGATATCCTTTCCCTTGTCGAGGTTGATACCATCACCGATCCCAAAGCTAGGATTGCAAAGTTTGAATAGTGGCGCCGTAGAGACAAGTTGCATGTCGTTTTCGACTAGTTGTTGTGGTGATCGACTATGTACCTCTGCGAATAGCGTGTTGTTTTCTTCTAGAAAATTTTCTAAACAACCACCACTTTCCATACATGATGCAGCACAATCCTCTTGGCTAACTGGACGCATCACGCTCAGCACACACTTTGAGCATGCATTGACAATCCGTTTTGCCTAATTTGCTGTCAACAAGTTTCTGGTGTCGACGTGGTCGTTTTTGCTGATGATGAATTTCGTCCCATCCTTTGTGAGGTCATATTCTTGAGCTCTTCGGTGGTAATGGGCGTCACGATCGTACAAGAACAGACTTCCAAAAATCACTTGGCAAATATTGATGGGGATGACATCGCATTGAACCTCGTCGATGTAACGAGCAGATATTGCAAATTTTAGAGTACACTGACTCTTGATTTGCTGATTCACGTCGAAAGTGAACCATCCCAGAGGATATGGTTGAGGATGATGAGTCGTCTGCAAACCAAGTCGTCGAACCAACCCGGAGGAGACCAAATTCTTTTGGCTTCCAAAGTCGAAGATGGTTGCGACCACCTCGTGCTTCACCTGTATGTTAACAGTGAACAATTTCTCTGTCGGGTTGTGGTCAATTGATGAACCCAAACCTTTCTCCTTCGGCATTGCCATTAGAGACAAGGTCGTGTCCGCCTTTTCAACCGAATCGAACTGGATGATTTCCTCTGCGAGCGGAATAGAAGTAACCATAGCTGTTCGTGTGCTTGGTTCATCCCTCCTTGTTCTTTCTGGTCGCAGTTCAGGATGAAGTTTATAACAGTTTTCTTTTGTGTGCCCAGCAACATGACAATGCTCACAAGTGTTACCCGTATCGTGGGTACCCTCTCCAGAGCACGTCGTGGTTGAAATTTCCCTCACGTTGTTGTCGTTGCGGGTCTTATTCTTCTTCTCAATCACCAAAGCAATCATGCTCGCGGTCGAGATGTCTTGAACTCTGAATAGGCTTAGCTCAACACTGATTATCTTCTAAAGTCTAGACGTGTATTTTCTGAACATATGGGTGTCGGAAAGTGAGATGCCAAGGACCATTGCTTGTCTCTGAAACTCCGTCGTGTAGTCTTGGACAGATTGGTCGCGTCGTTGGTACAATCTATGCCAACGTTCTCATCTCTCCTCAAGGTAACCTATTGGATAGAATTCTTGTCGCAGAAGTCATTTGAATTGACCCCATGCAAGGTCGTCAGCTTCACCACTGGCGACAAGAGCCTTCCACCAAGTCTTGGCGTGGTCCTTCATCTTCAAAAGTGCGAACTTCACCTTTTGAGCGCTACTGAACTTTCAGGTCAAAGTAGGTCTCAAGCTAGTCGATCCAAAAATCCAGTTTCTCAGCATTGATCACCCCATCATATATGGGTATATCAATCTTAGCGTCAACCTTAAAAGATCCAACAGCTAAGGAGGTGTTGGCGAGGTCGTCGGTCTTGTGGTCACCTTTGTCTTTATCTTCGTCTGCCCTGCGCAAGTCTTCACCAGTCTTCACACTCATAACCTTCCCTACTTCAGGAGGTACAATCATGGCCTGCTACTTAATCCAAGCAAGCACGGTTTCCATGTCGGTGGAGAGTTTAGCCACTTTTTCGACTATGTTAGCTTGAACGGAGGTATCATCAGACATTGTCAGAGATGCGGCTGTAGGAACAGTCAATTGATCGCCTGGAGTTTCGCCGGAGGTTCTATGACCCTGGCGAGTCTTCACCATCCACAGGATAAGAAAGTTGCTCTGATACCAATTTGATCCGTTTGAAACATAACCTTGGTTTTCGCACTAGACTCTCCTATATTCTAATATGCGGAATAACGGGATCTTACTCGGAATTACCGAAACCCAAAGGATGATAAAAAACACAGTTCAAAGCAATTGCACAACTCTTTATTTCAAATAGAGCTTTACACGTCGAACGTTAGACACACTTGCCTACATCGAAGGAACTATGAGCTGCATATATGATCTAAGGATGTAATAATATTCGATGATCTAAACTAGACCTATTACAAGGTATTTATAGTCTAATCATATGAGTACGTATTAGACTCAATAACCTAAACGTATTAGACTCATATAATTAACTAACCCTAAACAGATAAGCTTAGTTATACATATTCGGATCGAATTACAATTTCGACCAGAGTTTGAATCCTTCCCAAGGTCGCAAACCTTTCCAAAGTCACAAACCTTTTTGTGGTCGCGAATTCGTTGCGAACTCGACCTGAGATCCTCTTGGATCACTGGAATAATGAACTAAGTTGGCTTTTTTTAATTTAGAAAATGAATCATTTCCACATCAGGCTATCATATTTATACTGATTTTTAGTGTGGATCTCCAGTTTTTATTTATGCAAATTGGGTCCCGCTATTTGTGAAATAATTACAATCAAATCCCTATTATCAAGTTTTATTAGTGAGAGTAACATTATTATTGGGCAAACTATCAGCGATACAAGTGTTAAATTTTCAATACAAGCATATGTTTTCCTTTAAAATGATTTTAATTTACTAAAATTTTAACAAGTTGAGTATAAAAAAACTTTAGAAAATATAAAGAATTTCACCAATTTCTCATAAAAATTCACACAAAAAGAATGTATGTTTAGTTGACTACCAAAATTAGCCAAGTCAATATATGATCATAGCACAGTGTGGTGTAGATGAAAATTTTGACTACGGAAATATATTTGGTTAACACATATGATAGCATATAGTTGTCAAAATGTGGTTGATAAATAATACACTAAATATTTGGGAATTTTTCGTACGGAAAACACTCAATAAAATAATAATTTCACAAAAAACACAAAAGAAAACAAAATTACAAAAACGACCACAGTCGCCAGTCCAATTGGCGACTGAGTGCCCGCAGTCCTAAGTCGCCAGCCCAAGTGGCGACTTAAGGCCACGTCCTCAGTCGCCACCTGGGTTGGCGACTTAGGGCCCCCCTTTCCTGCTAGATTTATTTATAAACTAAAATTTTTTGTTTTATATTATTTCCAAAATAACCAATGTAGTTTTGATTATTTCAAAAATAACCCATGTGGTGTATGTTGTTTATAAAATAGCCTGCAAGACTATTTTTATGTATGAATAACCAAAATAAAAAGAATAATTGCAGGTAAAACATAGAAAGGCATATTGAACAACAGCAACCTGCCCAATCAGGGAGAAAAAGAGTCGCGAGGGGTTTGGTTGATTGATTTGTATGTTTCGTGATTAATTTAATTTGTGGGGTTACCAAAAGTCAGAACTGAACGTAAAAAATACTAAAAAGTAGAAAGGCTAAATTGTAGAAAAACCATGTTTCATACATACATGCAAACAAAAATCATGTTTCATTGAGAGAGTAAGAAATTTGAAAAAAAAACTAATGTCGGCCCCTCTTCGGACGACGAGGCCGGTCCCACTGAAACGGTGAGGGTGAGAAGGTGGTGCGTCCCCACACCGTCCTCTGTGATGGCTGTCGATGTGGTGGTGGTTGGGCGCTCGCCCGATCGAGACCTGTATCAGGAGGGTCCTGCGACGGCGGAGGTGCATCACCAAGCTGTGCGAACGCCAACTGATGTTGGCTCTGGTGGGTGTCGTCTCCCCTCTGCAACATGTCAGCATAGCCCGCGTACGCAGGGTTGAGGACGACGTCCAGGTCGGCATGGATGGACTGAGGCGGAATGCAGGGCGGGCGCCTACTGGACGGTGCGGATGGAGCAGATGAGGATGTACCGGCAGGCTCATCCACCGTACGCTGCGACATGGTGACGTACTCGTCGTCCAGGTCGAATGTGATGTCGAACCCCAGGCTGGAATCGGAGCTGGAAGGGCGCGCAGGGGCACCCTCAGAGATCCATACACCATCACGCGACGCCACGTCCACGTGAGGTGGAACACCTGAATGGTAAGAGCGGGCCGGGGGCGCACCAAAATAAATCGGGGCGTCGATGGCCGTACCTGATGGTCCGGGTGCATCGGGCGAATGAGTGGCCGGCTGCGACGGCGTCTGAATGGGAGGGGCCCTCGGCGGAGGAGGTGCAACAGATGTCGATGAAGTGGCGGAACTCTCCCGCAACAGCTGGGTCGCGACTCGATGAATGAAGGCGATGGCCTTCTTCTACTCCTCGGGTGTGATAGGTAGACGTGACTCGTCCCGATGGAGTAGCGGCTACGTGGTGGAGGTAATCGCACAAAGGCCATCAACCTACAAGACCACAACACAGTGGTAAGCGGAAATAACAAGAACAAGCAAGAAACCGAGTATTTGTGCGTACCTGGCGGTGCACACGGGATGTGTGGTGTGGATCATACGTCTGCTGCACACTCGGGGCAGGGATTTCGGCAGGCATTGGAGTTGGTGGGGAAATGTGCGAAATGGTGCGAGGGATATACCATCGGAGGTAGTCGCCATATGTCCTCTGATCGTATGGCCTATCCTCGCGCACTAGATCCATCCCTGCTCTCTGCTCCCTGCGGCGAGTGTATGGAGTCTGCTGATCCTCCCAAGTGAAAGCCTTCTTGCCCTTGCGGGTTTGCCTGTAGGAAAAACAAAAGTGTTAAGCCTTTTCATGGAGACGAAACACTATGCGTAGAGATGATCGCGAGCTTACTCGTGCTGGGCGTGCGACAACCGATGTGGAGTGTCGACAGGAGGGACCGGCTGAAATAAGCCAAACTGCTGCATCACCCTCCATGGAGCGTATACCTCCAACATATGGCTGAAGACAAGAACACATCCGATGAGCCATAAGTCCTGGTCCCCTGTACATATCGATGAGATCCCGCCTGCAGCTGTGCTCTCAACGTAGGAGGCCGTCCAGGCCCTCAAGACAACACGCGAGGGATGGAGCAGCTCCAGCTCATCGCTGTACGCCCCGTAGCATGCTTGCACCTGGACGGTGGCCCATTGCAGCTCGTGCTACAACCAGCGATCCCCCATGGTCGGGCGATCGACCTCGTCCTCCACATCCCTGGGCGGGTACCCCTCCGGCAGAGGCACGGGCACATCAATGCCGAGTGGTCGTCCTACAGGAAGGTGCTCGTACGACCACAAGAGAATAAGGAGAGGACACCCAGCCATAACCACCTGCCGGGCATGGCGAACGCAGGCGTCACACAACGCTCGATACGTCGCACACAGAACCGCCGAGCCCCAGCTGATTTGTCGAATCTGCTCGATCGGCATGTCTGCGAGCATCTGCCCCAGTGGAACAAGCCAACGGTCCACCGTGTCGCCGTGCGTACCTGCAAACAAAAACAAACAAAAAGTTAAGATTTAAATGCAGTAAGTAAAATACATGTGTATGTACCATGTTGGGATATGACTCTATCTCCTAATCCTATTCTATCTCCTATTTCCTAATCATATTCTATCTCCTATCTTCTAATCCTAATCTATCTTCTATTCCTTTTAGCCTATAAATAGGCACCCCATGTACTCTGTAATTTTGAACGATTATATTGATTTGTTTCTCCGTGGTTTTTTCCCTTTCACCTTGAAGGGGTTTTTCCACGTTAAATCCTGTGTATCTTTCCTAACAAGTGGTATCAGAGCTTTCATCCAACGGCCCTGATTCACGGTTCCATATTTCGCAAAAATCTCAGCCATCCACACAAAAAACCCTAGCCTTCCACAAATTTCCATCTAGCCGCCGACGCCTTTCCACTTCACGTGATCTGCTATTTTTTCAGGGATTTTTCGATCTAAGTTCCTGTTTTTCACTTTGTCATTATGACTGCAAAATTTGACATTGCGAAGTTCGATGGCAAGATCAGTTTTTCTATCTGGCAGATACAGATGAAGGCAGTTCTCACACAGCTCGGTGTCCGGAAAGCTCTTCTGAAAAAACCAGACAAAGTGGATGAAAGTGAGTGGGAAGAACATGATCAGAAAGCTTTGTCTGCCATGCAACTCAGCTTGTCTACAGATGTTCTACGCGAAGTCATTAAAGAGGAAACTGCCACCTCCTTGTGGACGAAGTTGGAGACGTTATACATGAAGAAAAGTCTTGCCAACAAATTACGCCTTAAAGAACGTCTGTACACTATTCGCATGGCAGAAGGTACCTCGATTCAGTCTCATCTCAGTGAGTTTAATTCTATCATTGTGGACCTTGAGAGTCTAGATGTGAAAATTGAGGATGAAGATAAGACTATTTTGTTGGTTGTCTCTTTGCCTGCTACCTTTAAACATTTTAAAGAAATTATGCTTTATGGCAGTCATGATACCCTCAGTTTTGAGAACGTTAAATCAAATTTGTTGTCTAAGGAGAAATTTGATGTTGACCCTCATTCCAGTGGAAAGGGTGAGAGTTTAATTGTTAGAGGTAGATCTAATCAATCAGGCAGGTCAAATAGATCAACGTCTAGGTCTAAATCCAGATGTCGTAAATCCAACACTTTTTGCCGTTATTGTAAATCAAATACTCATGATATTTCCCAGTGTGATAAATTGAAAAAAAAAGAAGAGAAAAAGAAAACATATTTGGAAAAATCTGCTGAGGCTAGCATTGTTGACAGTGATAGTGGAGAAGCACTCATGGTCACTATTGATATTGAGAAACACATGTCTTGGATTCTTGATTCAGCTTGCACCTTTCATATTTGCTCACATAGAGAGTGGTTTTCTGATTCTACTCTTGCAACTGGTGCTGTTACTATTGGTGATGAGTCTCCACTTGAAATTGTTGGAATTGGTTCCGTTCAGATCAAAACTCATGATGGCACCTTTCATACCCTTACAAATGTTCGCCATGTCCCTCAAATGAGGAGGAATCTTATTTCTTTGGGCACCTTAGAAGCTATGGGTTATAAGTATACCGGTGACAATAGTGTTCTTAAGATTTCTCTTGGAAACCGTGTTATTTTAAAAGCCAGTCGTGTGAACAACCTTTATTATTTGCAAGGTTCCACAGTTACAGGTACTGCAGCTGTTTCTATTGCATCCAACACCTCTAATACCAAGCTGTGGCATATGCGCTTGGGCCATATGAGTGAAAAAGGTATGCATCTTTTGCACAAGAAAGGTCGTTTACATGATATTGGCAAACTTGAGTTCTGTGAACATTGTGTTTTTGGCAAACAAAAGAGGGTTAGTTTTGCTACTTCAACTCACCAGAGTAAAGGTATTCTTGACTATATTCATTCTGATCTTTGGGGTCGTTCTCCTCATCCTTCTATTGGAGGTTGTGAGTACTTTATTTCTTTCATTGATGATTTCTCTCGCAAAGTTTGGATCTACTTCTTAAAGCATAAGAGTGATGCTTTTTCTACTTTCAAGTCTTGGAAAGCTTTGGTAGAAAATCAGACTGGCAGAAAAATTAAGAAATTGAGAACTGACAATGGGTTGGAATTTTGTAGTGGTGAGTTTGATACATTTTGTGCTGATCATGGTATTGCTAGACATTTGACTGTTCCAGGTTCACCTCAGCAGAATGGACGTGCAGAACGTATGAATCGCACTCTTCTGGAAAGGGCCCGTTGCATGCTATCCAATGCTGGCTTATGGGAAAAGCATGACTTTTGGGCAGAGACTATTGCTACAGCTGCTTACTTGATTAATCGCTCTCCTAATTCGGCGATTGATTTTCAGATTCCAGAAGAGGTATGGTCAGATAAACCAGTTGATTATTCAAATCTGAAAATTTTTGGTTGTCCTGCATATGCTCATGTCAATGATGGAAAACTAGTTCCTAGAGCTAAAAAATGCACTTTTCTTGGCTATGGTTCTGGTGTCAAAGGGTATCGTTTATGGTGTGCTGATTCTATGAAAGTGATCATTAGTCGTGATGTTACTTTTGATGAAAGTTCCTTATGTTCCACTGGAGGTGTTTCTGTTAGTGGTACCTCATCCACAAATGCATCTGAAACTGTTATTCCTACAAGCAACCCAACTTTTGAGGTCAACGTACCTGTTCATGTTGATTCTACTGGTTGTTCTTCTACACAGTCAGTTTCTGATTCTCAGCCTCCTATTTCTAATGATCATTGCATTGCACGAGATAGACCTAGACGAACTACTCAATTGCCAGCTAGATATCGTGACACTGATGATATTGCCAATTATGCTTTCATTACTGCAAATGATGCTAATGAAATATTTGAGCCTTCTTCTTATTCAGAAGCTATCTCATGTGATAATTCCTCAAAGTGGCTAACTGCTATGAATGAAGAAATTGCGAGCCTTCACAAAAATCATACATGGGCTTTGGTAGAGCTTCCAAAAGGTAAAAAATCTTTAAAGTGCAAATGGCTTTATAAGAAGAAGGATGGACTTTCTGGAGTTGAACCTGCAAGGTGGAAAGCCCGGTTAGTTGTAAAAGGTTTTGAACAAAGGGAAGGTATTGACTTTAATGAGGTATTTTCTCCTGTTATTCGTCACTCATCAATTCGGGTTATGCTTGCTATTGTTGCTTTATTTGACTTAGAATTAGAGCAACTTGATGTTAAAACTGCTTTTCTTCATGGAGATTTAGAGGAGGAGATTTATATGACACAACCGGAAGGTTTTGTTGTTCCCGGTAAGGAGCATTTAGTTTGTCGTTTGAATAAATCCCTCTATGGTTTGAAACAAGCTCCAAGGCAGTGGTACAAGAGGTTTGACTCGTTCATGATTACTCATGATTATTCTCGAAGCAATTATGATCATTGTATTTACTCTAAGCAGTTTCCAAATGGATCTTTTGTGTATCTACTGCTCTATGTTGATGATATGCTTATTGCTTCTCATGACAAGTCTTTGGTTGCTCAGTTGAAGGCTCAACTTAGTCAGGAATTTGAGATGAAAGACCTTGGACCAGCAAAGAAAATTCTTGGGATGGAAATTCAGCGTGATCGCCAAGCTGGTACTTTATTTCTATCTCAGAAAGGTTATATTGCGAAAGTTCTTGAAAGGTATAGTCTCAGTAATTGCAAGCCTGTCTCTACGCCGTTTGCTTCACATTTTAAATTATCTTCAAGTCAATGTCCTACCAATGAAGAAGACAAGGACTATATGTCTCATGTCCCGTATTCCAGTGCTGTTGGCAACCTTATGTATGCTATGATCTGTACAAGGCCTGACTTGTCTCATGCTGTTAGTGTGGTTAGCAGATTTATGCATAATCCTGGTAAGGAACATTGGAATGCAGTTAAGTGGATTCTTCGTTATTTGAAAGGTACTTCTGACTATGGCTTGATGTTTGAAAAGAACTTGGTGAAGACAAATAATGTTATTGGGTTTGTTGATGCTGATTATGCTGGTGATCTTGATAAGAGGAGGTCTATTTCTGGCTATGTATTCTCTCTATGTGGTTCTGCAGTGAGTTGGAAAACTTCATTACAATCTATAACTGCTCTTTCTACTACTGAAGCAGAGTATGTCGCAGCTACGGAAGGTGTTAAAGAAGCTCTTTGGTTGCAAGGTTTGGTTTCTGAACTTGGTATTCCACAGGATGTCAATACTGTTTATTGTGATAGCCATAGTGCTATTTGTTTGACCAAGAATGATATGTATCATGCCAAGACCAAGCACATTGATATCAAGTACCACTTTATCCGCGATGTTATTGCTGAAGGCAAGATTGTTGTGGGAAAGATACATACTGATGATAATCCTGCAGACATGCTTACAAAGCCATTATCTAATACTAAGTTCAAGCATTGTCTTGACTTGGTTGGTATTCGCGGAGCTTGAAACTCTTCGGGTTTTATGAGAAACATTTCTTTCATAGATTTAGAGTCAAGGGGAGATTTGTTGGGATATGACTCTATCTCCTAATCCTATTCTATCTCCTATTTCCTAATCATATTCTATCTCCTATCTTCTAATCCTAATCTATCTTCTATTCCTTTTAGCCTATAAATAGGCACCCCATGTACTCTGTAATTTTGAACGATTATATTGATTTGTTTCTCCGTGGTTTTTTCCCTTTCACCTTGAAGGGGTTTTTCCACGTTAAATCCTGTGTATCTTTCCTAACATACCATGAGTAAGCGTACCAGTGAACATGAAGGCACCAAACAGGTGTAGTAGGTACGCCTCGAAGTGTCAGCTGACTGTCCACTCATCAGCATCTGCTGGGTATATCCGAAAGTGAGCGAGCCAGGCTGCAGGAACTCCCACGTCATGGTGGAAGAGCTCGTTTCCTAGAGGCAAGGGGTGAAACCTCTGTGTGAATGCCACATCCCATCCGGCAGGAGTGGGTGGTGGTACCCAGGCCTGTCCGTGAATCGGCAGGCCGAATAACATCGCCACATCCTCCAGGGTGATGGTCATCTCCCCCCACCGGAAGTGAAATATGTGTGTCTCGGGTCTCCATCTGTCTGCCAGAGCAGACACCAGTGATCGATCGTGCCTGAAGGACTCTGCTCTGGTGATCGTCCTGACAAAAGGAAGAAGTCTCACCGCCCTCAACCGTGCGATGTATCTCCTGTCAAGAGGCCAGGCCATGCCCGGCGATCGTAGGCGGAACGGCTGAAGCTCCTCTCCGGTCCTAAGGGCTCGAGCTCGATGACAATCATCGTAGTACTGATCCAGTAGCTCAGGAAGCTGTATACGACCATGAGCCATGTCTGCAAGCAGGAACATTGAGTTAATACGCCATACGAAATGAGTGACAAACAAACATAAAATACATGAGAGGAATGATTACGGATTTCACAACATTGCTGTTGATTCACGTTCAGTGCGATCCGGATGAATTACAACATGTCCTCCTTGTGTGGCCAGACTGTCGACAAACAGCACACTTTCGCAGCTCATCGCGTTCTGCATTATCCATGTCGTTGCTGATTCGAATTCTTCGTCGTTGTCCAGGGCCTCTCCGCTCCAAGTGTGGGGGTGGAACATACAAGATCTGGCCTGCTCTGCGTGACAGCTCTCTGTAGTGCTTCTGAGTTCCCCAGACCTCGAAGTCTGCAGTCCATGTTTTAGCGAGGAACCGTGCGCCATAGTAAAGTGATATGTACGTCTCAATCGACTTGTTGTCATGAGCACACACTGCCATCACATGGGAGCACGGTTTATGCAACAAAGCAAGCTTGTTACAAGTGCACTTGACGCCGTCTTCAAAAATGACACCTTGCTTTCTGATCGATCACATGTATCCTCCCCCCACGTTCTTACTCTTCAAATAAACAACCCAACTTTGCCTTCTGCTGTTTGTAATGCACTAGGGTGAGTGTTTGTGAGCGGCCGCGGCTTTCATTTCTAAGTACCTCTGCACTTCGTGAGGATATTTTGATGGTGTGACCCCAAGTAGTGCTCTTGCAGTTGTACCCCTCTTATGGAAGTGTTTAGCAGTGCGATCCCATGTAAATTTCACAATTCCGGTGAGCGAAAGCCCTCGCACCCCCCTCAACACAAAGTTGTATACCTCCGCTATATTGGTTGTCATTATTCCGTATCTAGCTCCTGCCTTATCGTGCAGTAGTGATCATTTCTCTGGAGCTTTGTCACCGATCCATTCACTAAATTTCTTTGTTCTTGATCTCCGGCTGTGACGTATCGACCCATCTGAAGTTCCCATGACATTTTCTCCATCCTCCGCCTGTTGCGAACTGCTTGCCTCAGATCTTTGAGCTTTAGCTAGGTCCGAGGTATCTTTCTCTAGCTCATCCCAAATTCGTTGGAACTTATGTCCTCGTTCTGATCACACAACCGCTTGAACTTCTTCATCAGGCCTATGTTTCTATAATGTGTGAAAAAGTTCGCCGCAAGATGTCGTTTGCACCACCGACTTATCAAGTCATTCAATCTGTACTACGGATCCTCTGTGCACAACATGAACTCAATGGCACTCAACAGGCCCTTGTGTCTATCATGGATGACGCACACATTCCGTCTATCCTTCACACAGCTTGTTTCAGATTTGTATGGAATCACACCCAACTGTCTGTGCTCTCGCCTTCTACGATGGCGTACGCCATCGGAAGTAGCTGATTGTTTGCATCTGCACCAACAGCTGTCATTAAAGTTCTCTTGTACTTCCCAGTTAAAAATGTGCCATCCACGCAAAGTACTGGCCGCATGTACTTGAATACAGAGATAGCCTGCCCGAATGACCAGAATATACGCTCCATGACTCCGCTCCATGCACTATGTCACCGTTTGTGCCCGCAACTGGCCTATGAACCATGTCCATTACAGTGCCAGGGTTGGTATCGACGATTTGCTGTATCAGTCTGGGCACGTAGTTATATGAATCGTAGAAAGATCCAAATAGCATCTCAAGGCCAAGTTGTTTCGCTCTCCATGCATTGCAGTACTGAATGCTGTATCCGAAAGTGTCGGCGATTTAAGCGACAATTTCTTTTGGTGCCATGTCCAGATTTGCATGAAGGTTTGCCAAAATCACATTGCCACAAAAGCGGAAGATATATTCCTGTGGCTCTGTGAGGCTTCTGTGACCGAACAGTCATGCTCAGTGATTCTTGAAACAACAAAGTGCTCACTATGTTTGTACCGGGCAATACGAACATAAAATCTACATCCCTCTACCGTGCACTTCACTGCGTATAGACGCGGATTTGTTCTATCCACCTTGAAAGAGCGACGTAGTGAAATAGACTACATCGCCACACCTTGCTTTGCCTCCTCCTTGCTTCGGAAATGTTGTCCTAAAATTAATCTTTGCTCATCCGATGCCGAGTCCGAACTGCGATCACCGTGGATTCGTGCATGATCAAAACCACTTGGATCTAACCATTGCTGCGGAGGTCCCATCCCACGATAATCTTCTTCGCTAGACGAATCCGCATAGTCTGCATCCACCTCCGAACCTTCGCTGCCTGAGTATTACATACCCTCATCTTCACATTCATCGGCGTAAGCCTCGTCCCCAGTCTAGAAATGCCCACTCGCGAATCCTGTGTTTGGGATACTGGCAGAATCCTGTGCTATTGTTGGATCAATAATTGGCTCGGGTATCTCTTCTGCCGGTTCGATGTTTAGTACCGTTACATACAGCACGTAGTCATCTGGGCCATGAATGGGATTTAACACTCTCCTAACTAGAGAACCCCAAGACCGATCGCCTTTAAGTTTACATAATTTCCAACTACCTGTTTCACCAACAGGCACCAACACTTCTATGACAATTTCATGTTTAGATGGGTTGATATTTAGTATGTCCACGACTCGGGTCTTAAGATCCTCAAAATTAACTGCACTGAGATCATTCAATTCCATGTCTACACGGTGACAGCTACATAGGTCATCCCCATGTGGTCCGTTTCTGATTATTTGTTCCCCGTGAAAAACATACACTATTCTTCTTTCTGATATTGTCTACAACGAAAAATTAAAATTAATCTTTGCTTTATTTTTTAAATAATCTAATTTGTTATATGTACAATTTAACACATAGCTCATCCATAATATTATATACATATCATATTTATAAATACACAACATTATACAACAGATCTAAATTATTTTACGTACACATCACATCTTGCATGAAGGTTCGCACAACATATCTAAATCATTAACATATTTTTCACGAATTTCGAAAGTAAATCTATACTCTAAATTAAATTTGTAAAGCATATATGTATTTTCCACAAATTTCTAAAACAGATCTATACTCTAAACTAAATTTTTAAAGCAGATATGTATTTTTCACAAATTTCTAAATCAGATCTATACTCTAAACTAAATTTCTAAAGCATATATGTATTTAAAACTAATTTCTAAATCATATATGTATTCTAAATTTAATTTCTAAACCATATATGTATTTTTCATGAATGTCTAAAGCAGATCTATACTCTAAACTAATTTTCTAAAGCAGATATGTATTTAAACCTAATTTCTAAAACATATCTGTATTCCAAATTTAATTTCTAAAGTAGATATATATTTTCCACTAATTTCTAAAGCAGATCTATACTCTAAACTATATTTTTAAAACAGATATGCATTTAAAATTAATTTCTAAAGTATATCTGTATTTTAAATTTAATTTCTAAAACTGATATGTATTTAAAACTAATTTCTAAACAGATTTAATTAGAAAAGTTTAAAAAAAAATTACCTTTCCTCTTCTTCTTCTTCTTCTCTTCTCTTTTCCTTCCCTCTCTCCAACTGAATTTTTTTTTCGGCGCACCCTCTCAGTCGCCACCTCTGGTGGTTATATAGTACCCTAAGTCGCTAGCCAGGCTGGCGACTGAGGGTTTTCGGTGCTAACTCGCCAGTCCGAGTGGCGACTGTGGTCATTTTTGTAATTTTTGTTTTTTCTGTGTTTTTTATGAAATTATTATTTTAATTAGGGTTTTCCGTACGAAAAACAGCATATTTGGCAATAGATAGTATAGAAAAGTAGCCAAATCTTTATCAAATACTGGTTTTGAAACAAATAAGTGCCAAATTGTGTAGATACTACCAAGATTTGACTTGATAGAAACTAGTTACCAGTTAAACATACCCACATATCTATGTCAGGTGCAGTTGGACCAAGCCTAGTCCAATAATATCAAATGAAAGAGCTCATAGAGTTGAAGCATTTTCTCAAACTTGAAATAGAGCAGTTAAGGAAGGGTTGTTCCTAGACCAATAGAAGTATGCAAAATCATCTTGGTATGGGATGCTCAATTGCAAGACTATGTCTACTCTCATAGATTCCAATACAAATGTATGAGCGAATGAAGGCCAAGACTTAGAAGACACAACTATGTATCAACAAATAGTCATAAGCCTTATATACCACACACTCAGCCAACTAGATATATCCTTTTAGTTAGAGTGGACAATTGATCCATGGTGAAATCAAAGAAGCTCCATTTTGATGATGTGTGGCGTATCTTGAGGTTCGTCAAAGGTACCATCGATTATGACATTTTATAAGAAAAGTACAAGTTCCAAAATGATTAGATACGGTGACGTCGACTACGATGGGGATTGTGAGACGTCGAACAACCACCATCTTTGTCTTCAATCTTGGATAAAGAGCGATGTCTTAGTGTAGCAAGAGGCAGCCAACTACATCTCTATCGACTATAGAAGTTGAGTAGTGAGTACTGAGCAGCAGCAATGGCAGCACAAAAGAGCACATGATTAGTGCAAGTGTTGAAGGATCTTCACCACCCAATCGATCAAGTAGTCCTTCATACAACAATAGGTCAACAATATGTTTGATAGAAAACTTGGTGTTTCATGCAAGAATGAAGCATATAGAGATATATACTCTATCACTTATAAGAGAAGGTTTTTCAAGGTGAGATTTTGATGGAGCTAACCCAATAGAAGATAAAGTTACCAATATCTTCACAAAGGGGCTCAGGACAAAGAAGTTTGAAGAGATGCTCGAGCAACGTGGAATGATGAGTAGATAAACCATTCAAAAGGTAGGTGGTGCTGGGGGGGAGTATTATAAGAGTAGCACCAATTAGAAAATTTGAGAGAACTCTAGAATGTTCTAATTTTGGAGTGTTGTATTCAATATAATATTCACAAAACCATGGACGCAACATGGTTTTGCAAAACTATGGTTGTGGATGGAAGAATTTAGGAATATTTCTAAGACCATCCCATGACACTCCACCACCACTATAAATAGACATCCATTCCCTCATATGGAAGCAAGCAAAGAAGAAAGCAATAGAGTATTAGTAGACATAGAAGTCTCTCAAGTAGAGAGCGGTAGTGGAGATGTGGAGACAAGAGTAGTAGTAGAGTATATAAGGGTTCTTGGAATACTCATAATATAATATAATTATATTTTGAGTATACCGGTCTCTCTACTTTTAAGTTTCAAATATCATTGTATTCTTGTATTTAATTTATGGGGGGATTTAATAGTGCAAAATTTGGATTTAGCAAAATACCATTGATAAATAAATGTTTCGATGGCATGTTGGTCTAGAATCTGCATGTCATTCTCACGTCAGTGATATTTTACTAATTTGACATTTTTACTGTGATAAAGGGTTAATTTTTATTTAATTTAAATGATCATACCCATGAAGAGAAGTTTCAGTAGTGAATATGCTTAGCTAAACTTGTTATTTTGAAACTTGTGTGCAAGAGAAAATGAAATATGCGATCTAAATGTAGAGAATAATCATTTGGGCAAGAGAGTTTCAATCTTATTATTTTGAAATATTTGATTTCAATATAGAGTAAGCAATTTCTCTATGGATCCATCATTACTGACTGTCTCAATGGCATGTCATCCTCTGTGGACGCCCATGTGCGGTGACCACTGACTATTCGAGCTTGACTGCATCCTGCATGACCTCAAGTCTTGTCATGTACAAAGTCGTCAATCTTCTCAATGAGTTCTGCTTTGAGCCCTACTTCGGGAGGCCAAGGAGCATAGGCTTAATACCGAGAGAAACTATGAATGCACGACCATACATCCTTTTTGTTCACTATGAGTAAGAAATTGAATAGTCTTGTGGAAAAGATTAAAGATCTTGTTGATGAAATGAGTAAATTTCGGTTTGTCAAGGAGTGGATCGTGGATTTTCCTGTGAATTTTGAGGTGGTCGGCCTGGAAAAGGAGACCAGAGATATTGTAAAATTGCTGGTTGATTCCTCCAATGATAATAGAATTGGTGTCCTCCCGATAGTTGGAATGGGTGGGATGGTAAGACAACTATTGCTCAAATGTTTTTCAATGATGCTCAAGTGGAGAAGCATTTCGACTTGCGACTTTGGCTTCATGTTTTAGATAAGTTTGATGTAGCGGTGCTTGCAAAGAGAACAATTGATTTGGTCGTCAATGCGATTTGCAAGTTGAAGCATGTAGAGCTGTTGTAGTAATGCCTTCGGAATCTATTAAGTAGGAATAGATTTCTGTGTGCCTGGATGATGTGTGGAATGAGGATACTGAGAAATGTGAAAGACTCAAAAGAATGGCTTGTGGTAGGTGAGAAATGCATTAAGATTTTGGTTACTACCCGTAGTGAGAAGGTCACTCAGATTATGAGAACTATTGTCCCATTTCATCTGAGAAATGGGAAAGGCTCAAAAAATGAGAATTTTTTTTTCCAAATAACCCAAAAAAAAATAAATTCAAAAACTAACCTGTAACTTTTTAATTTTGCAAAAAAGGCCCTCTGTCACGAACGCACGCGAGCGACTGAAGACGTGGCACGGCACAACGCCCCGCTGGCCCATGTGTTGTGCCACGCCAGCTTTCAGTCGCTATCCGGGCTAGCGACTGAAACCCGCGGCGTTTCAGTTGCTATTCCGGCTAGCGACTGAAAGCTATATTTAATCCCAAGCCGTCCTTTTCACAGTACGGGCGAGTTCATTTTTTTGAATTTTTCCAGAAATTACTGAAATCTGTTTAGAGAGAGAGAAGGAAGAGAAGAAAGAGGAGGAGAAAAACCTTTTTCGGAGATTCTTCAAATCTGTTTGTTGAGATATATTTTTTTAACTCGTATATTTAAATTAATTAGATCGTTAACTCGTAGTATTTAGATATGATTTAGAATATATTTTTATACTGATGGTAAATGCGTGAATGTGATGAACAAAAAAATTGAAAGAACCTTAGTGTATGTTCGCAGATTAAAAAATTTGAAGAACCACTAAAAAATGTGATGTTTTTCAAATTTGAATTTTATTAGTATGTACGTAGATTAAAATATTTGTTAATATGTAGATGTAAACGTTTGTGAGTATGTATATTAAAATGATTGTTAATATGTAGTTTGAAAAGTTTCTTAGGGTTAGGGTTAGTCATCACCGCTGTCGCTTCTTTTAGTTAGAGTTAGGGTTAGGATTAGTCATCACTGCTGTCGTTTCTTTTAGTTAGGGTTAGGGTTAGGGTTAGGTTAGTCATCACCGCTGTCGCCCTCACCGTCTTGGCCTTTCCCGCATGGGTTTAGAGGGAGAGAGGTTATTTTTTTTAGGATTGTCGGCAAAAATCGTGTAGCCCAATAGCGACTGAAACGGTATTTAAACACCGTACGTCGCTTTCACACAGTACGGCCATTTCATTTTTCCGAAAATTCAGAAATTAGCAGAGAGAAAGAAGAGAAGAGAAGGAATAGGAGGAGAGAAGAAAGAGGAGGAGAAATTTTTTTTGTAAGGTTCCTCAAATCTGTTCACTGAGGTATATTTTCATTAATTCGTATATTTAGAATAATTAGATCGTTAACTCGTATATTTAGATATGATTTGGATTATATTTTTATACGGATGGTATGTTCGTAGATTTAAAAATTTGCGGGACCAATACTTTATTAGTATGTGATGGACTAAAAAATGTGATGTTTTTCAAATTTGAATTTTATTAGTATGCACGTAGATTAAAATATTTGTTAATATGTAGATGTAAACGTTTATTAGTAGGCATATTAAAATGATTGATAATATATAGATTGAGGATTAGGGTTAGGGTTGTCTTTTAGTTAGGGTTAGGGTTAGGGTTATGGTTAAGGGTTGTTTTTTTGTTAGGTTTAAGGGTAGGGTTGTCAATCAGTTAGGGTTAGGGTTAGGGATCGTAGCCTCGTTGCTGTAGTCATCACCGCTGTCGCCCTCACCGTGTTGGCCTTTCCCCTATGGGTTTAGAGGGAGAGGGGAAAATTTCTGTTGTTTGAAAAATCATGTTTTTTCTAGTACTTTGAGCAATGTTGGTTCCCTAATTATACACTCTGATACAATTATTGCACATTGTTGCACTATCCTGTTTGAATCTAACACAGAATTACAAATTGATTAGGCTATGGAGCAACCCAGTACGGTTTGCATTTATTATGGAGCTGGTGTAATCCGTAATGGACCAAACGGTGATGATCTTGGTGGTTGTATGTATGTTTACAGTCAAATGAGACAACCACAGTCAATGTCTTTCAATGATTTGGAGATGTGGTTAGTCGACCTGTTAAACCTCAATGTTGCGACGGATAATATCAGGGTCAAAGGCATGGTTCCGAATGGAAACAAATGGGTGCTGAAGAGAATGAAAGGTGACAAATCATGGGGTTCGTTTCGACGATTTGTGACAAATCCAGGCTATGGTGTCGGAACCATCATACTGTATGTTGAAATCTTAGCACATAGTTCGGAGGGCAGCCATTCAGTAGAAAGAGAAAGCACTAATATCTGTACCGGAGGTCACGATGGCGGTGGCGGTGCCGATACCGATGCAGGTGGCAGTACCAATGCCAGTGCAACTGGCAGTGTACCTTTGCAAATTGTAGGAGATACAACTCAATTTGGTGGCCATCAAGTAGATGCAGCTGAAGAACTGCCAGAATTGGAGGAGAATTTAATGAGGACTATACTGATCCGTCAGAAATGTATGAATCTCCTGTTGAACTCACAAAACAGCAGAATCCTATAAGTGAGTGGACTGATCCATCATCCTTGAATAACGCTGTGGTTCGTGATGGGCTGGGTTTGCGATGGTCCCGTAATGAATCAACCGTCCAGCTTGGACAGTTGTTTCGGAATAAAAAGGAAGCAAAGAAAGCCATAACTGCGTCACTAAATAGGCCATTCCGGGTGGTCAAATCAAATCCGAGCCTGTGGACTGTGAGGTGCTTAGTTCAGAATTGTCCATGGTACGTACGTGTCACTCGGCCACAAGATGGCCCATTCTTTCGGGTGACCAGAGTTGAAGACCACAGATGTCTGGCTGAGGGCATGGTGCAGCATCATAGAAATATCACTTCCAGTTTTGTTGCCAGTCTGATACTGTCAGTAGTAAAGGAAAATACGGCAATGACACCGAAAGTGATAATTGCACATGTCACGGAGAAGTACGGTTATAATATCAAGTATGCGAAGGCATGGAGGGCTAAAAAGAAGACGCTGGAGGCTGTTGCGGCGCATATAACTTAGTACCGAGGCTGTTGCGGCGCATATGCGAAGCAAATCCAGGCACAGTCACCGCAATTGTTGATACGCCGGCAATCGGCTCTGAGGGTGCTGTGATTCCTGGGTGCATGGTACTGCGGAGATTTTTCTCGGCATTCCAATAGTGCGTTGCATCGTTCAAGTACATGAGACCCGTGCTTTGCATTGACGGAACATTTTTGACTGAAAAATACCAGGCAACTCTGCTGACTGCCGTGGCTGTTGATGCCAATGACCAGCTTCTCCCCATAGCATATGCCGTGGTCGAGGGGGAGAACTATAGCAGTTGGCTGTGGTTCTTGGGCACTTTGAAGAATGAGGTCGTGAAAGACCGGGAGCGCGTGTGCTTGATTCATGATCGAAATGGAGGAATGCTGAGTGCGATGGAGTACATGCGATCGGGAGAGGATCCATCGCTGAGTTGGGATGACTTGCAGAGTCGTTGGTGCTCACGGCATCTTGGCGCGAATTTTCACACTCGTTTCAAGAGCAAGCGCCTGATGCTCGTGTTCAAACGGCTTGCCAAACAGAACCAACAGTCAAAGTTCTCACAAATTTGGAAGTCACTGGAGGAAAGTACGTTGGCGGAATTGCAACAAGCAGGCGTTGCAGAAGATCGCGGCGATATCGGTGCGGGAAGCCGCCAGGGTCATCTCAGTTTCAGTCAGTGGATTCAGCCCAAACCAATGGAGAAGTGGGCGTTGCTTCACGACACAGGTGGGGTTCGGTATGGAATCATGACGACAAATCTGGCCGAGGTGTACAACTTCGTCCTAAAAGGTGTGCGATGCTTACCACTCACTGCAATAGTTGAAATGACACTCTATCGCACAGTAGCGTACTACGACAGCAGGGGTTTGGCGGCATCAAGCCTTGTGCATGACCCCTTAGTACACTGGCCCAAAAAGATCAATGATTACCTCGAATTTCTGACAAGAAAGTCGTTGACACATGATGTCACAGTGCTGAGTCGCTTGCATGGGAAGTATGAGGTTCGGCTAAGGCACAAACATGTCCGTGGCACACTGCGGGCTGGTCGGGTCCACGAATGTCGAACTTCAAATGCAGATGCCCAATGCACATGCAACAAGCCTCAACTATTGCACATTCCTTGCTCGCATGTCATCTCTGCCTGCTCTGTTCCTGGGATCAATCCGGCGCGGTACATCTCAACCTATTATACTCTGCAGTACCTGTGGAAAACCCGGGATGGTGTCTTCAATGGGTTTGCGGCGGGGGAAAGCTATCGACAACTATCCCCGGAAGATGCCATCACGTGGATCCCAGACAAGAGGCTCCTCGTAGGGCATGTCGGCCGACGTCGATCCAGGAGGATAAATAACGATATGGATGCAGCGGAGCGTGAAGATGACCTACGTAGATGCAGCGCTTGCAGGCAGCCTGGTCACAGAAGAAATCGATGTCCGCGGGTGACAGGCGCATCGTCTTCATCGCAAAACTAAAGCAATACAACTTCCTTGTATGAGTTGTACTTAATTTTCGTAAATAAAACTGTAATATTTGAACTACTGAATGTTTTGTCGTGAGTTGTACTGAATTTCCCTATATCAGTTGTACTTAATTTCTCTAATGCCTTCTCATGAATTTTCGTAAGTACTACTGAATGTTTTTTTATTTACTGAATTTTTGTTTATGTACTGAGTGTTTCAACTTCTCAACCACTATGTGACAACTGCAGGTATGGCGGACGACCATCAGCTTCCCGAGCTGATTGCACAGCACCATCAGGAGCGTCACCATGCTCGACGCCTTCTACAGGACATCGTTCTCCCAGCTCTGCGTATGAGGACACCGCGTGAGATGTGGCCTCTATATGAGCGGTTTGCGCCTTATTTGCTCGAGGCCGGACTGTTGCCGTTCGCCCTCATGGTAGATCGAGCGAGGCGATTCTCTTTCGACCGAGCCCTCATTACTGCGCTTGTGGATCGGTGGAGGCCCAAGACGCACACGTTCCACTTCAGTTTTGGCGAGCTCACTATCACGCTGCAGGACGTCAGAATGCTGCTTGGCCTGCCTATCCGCGGGGAGATATATGTCCCAACGGCCACCGAGAGAGCTGCATGGCGCCTAGATTTCCTACAGCGCTTCGAGGGAGTAGGGCCAGCGGGGGGGTTTGCGCAGGACGCGGGAGTTCCCCAGAGTTACCTTCGCGCAGTGCGCTATGGTGCTCTCCCCGTGGGCGCTCCAGAGGAGGTCTTCAGGCGCCATCTTGAGGCGTACTTGCTGTACCTGTTTGGGTGGTTGCTCTTCCCTAGCACCCATGGAGACATATGCGAGCGGCAGTACGTTCAGCTCACCAGGAGTATTGCCAACTCGGCCCTGGGCCACGTGCCGAGGTTCAGTTTCAGATCCGCCGTGCTCTGCCACACCTACAGGGGGGTTGTGCGACGCCACGAGCAGAGACCAGGTCAGCTCTCTTTTCGCTGGGTGCGCCATCCTCTTGCATATGTGGTCGTATGAGCATTTCCCCATCGGTCGATCACTGGTTCCGCGGGATCAGTTCGCGTTAGCCGGGGATGCGAGAGACGGCCCCATGATGGGATGGAGGTGGGCTAGGCTGAGTTTGAGGTGGGCCACAGATCAGGCGCACCTCTGTTATCCTTTGTACGCCACGGGTTTCGATCTGCTTCTCGACGACAGCGTCATCTGGGATCCGTGGACCACCACGAACCTCCAATCCGTCGCTCCAATCGGCCTTTCTTCTCTTTGTACGCAGGATGCTGTGTACTGGCGCACCCAGGTTCTGCTCGTCTTCTCGCACATGATTGAGGGTTACTCGCCTGAGTGAGTTATGCGCCAGTTCGGCCTGCGCCAACTTGTCCCCATGCCGCCTCCTCGACAGATCCCGCACCGTATCCACGAGTACGTCAAATATGCATTACATTCACATGTTATTTTATACATAATTTCCGTCACTAACTAATTGCTTTGTCCGCAGGCAATCCAGGAAGGGTCGAGTGAGGGACGATTTCGTTCGTGGGCAGCAGCCCTATGTGCAGGAGTGGATGGATTGGGCCCACACACGCACAGTCGAGGAGCACAGGTCGTACAGCCACGACATCCATTTTTCCTATCTGTCTTGGTACCGACCTCGCACGATCTACCGATTGGCGGGCGGTCCACCAGCCGCGCCTGATGAGCCCATCCCTCTTGCCACCATCGACGACCGCTACGACCGACGCCTAACTGGGCGAATCCACTCTTCTGTGAGTTCCTTAGCTCTTTGCAACCTTACTTTCACATGGATTGTCGTTCTATAATTGCATTAATTCGTGTGCACAGCTAGACATCCTCGGCGGCATCTCTACTGGTGCACGGGATATGATGGTCAGGTCTCGCCTCGAACCCACCATGCCCAGTGACGATGTGTACGCATATTGTTCAGAGGTCGAGCGGCAGGTCGATCAGATTCTGGTCAGTTTCAGAGTGCTGCTGCCACCTCACTTGACCGTGATTCTCCCACCATCACCGTCGGCGCCGGGTCCTTCGTCGCATGTGCCACCAGCGGACCGTCCGTCGTCGTCGCGCCCTCCACCACCGCACACGGGTTTCGTGCCTGCCGATAGTTCTTCGGATGAAGAGCTCGATACTCCTCCATGGCACCAGCCTCTCGACCAAGCACAGCAGCATCCTACGCAGCCGACACATCTGCTTCCTAGCTTCCTTGCCGATGCTCCGCCGCCTATGCAGCTGACACAGCCTTCCCAGTCTCCGCCAGCTGCACAGACACCACCAGCGAGGAGGCGGAGCGTCAGGGATCGTCAGCCCCCCTCTCGGTACACACCATCCGAGTATCAGCCCCCCCCCCCCCACAGAGGGACAGGAGGGGGCAGTAGTCCGATGTAGACTTTTCTCGGACTGTTCAGTTGTCGTACATTTTTGTTAGGTTTCCAACTTTTTGGGGTTTTCTGTTTTCTACTGTTCTACTTTTGTATGACTCTGCATTTCTGCTTTTCAGCCTTTACCTATTCATCTCATGCTCGTTTTCGTATGATTAGTCTTTTCGGCTTTTGCACCTACCATCTTTTGCGCCGAGACGTCTGGTTTCGTACAAATGGTCGAACCAACGAGACAAAACTAGGTATCAAAAGCACGGTATAAATGCGAAATTAGTATGTACTTGTACGGTCCCGATGCCAAAACTTTGTCGTCTTGCCCCTTTTCGCAAATCAGCCCAGAATTATCGCGGCTTATACCTTTTTCAGATTTTCCGGGGAACCTAAAAAGGCTAAAACCCACATCTCATCTCCAAACTTCGATCTAATTTAAGGAGAATCTCCCATTCACTATTCTGACCAACTTTTCCTTCTGTAAGATTTTCAAAATCTCATCCGAGACCTTAGTTTCAAGTCTCGTCATTTTCTGAAATTCTAATTATCCTAACTACCCTAAAGTACCCTGTTTTTGAATTATCCCAAAATCATCAAATCTTGTCAAATTTCATCGAAACTCCTGCTGAATAAGCTCCTGGAATAAAGTTACACTTGTGTGTGAAATTAGATCTCAAAACAGCCCTCCCAATCTCAAGATTTGCAAACAAGTCCTAATTTCCAAGCGAAATCATCACAAAGTCCTTCGACCGCGACCACGGGCCAAAACTTTTTGAATTGAATTTGTCCCGGGGGTGCAGAGTTTCAGTCGCTATCTCGACTAGCGACTGAAACGCCGCGGGTTTTAGTCGCTAGCCCGGCTGAAAGGGATCTAGGATATCGACTAGAGGGGGTGAATAGGCGATTTTTACAATTTAACAACTAATCAAGCAATTAACAAGAAATGAGAGCAAGTAACTAAAACAAGATGAACAACAAGCAATTTAACACAAGGATATATTCCGTGGTCTCGGTGATTTGTCGATCACCCCTAATCACGTTGAGGCAAACTCAAATCTCTAACCGCTCCTCTATCTAGTCGACTTCCTCTCAAGAAGTGACTTAGATCTCGAGCCGGATTAGTATGATGAGTTATCCAAACCTCGATTCCACTATTGATGCACTTTACCGCTCCGGCAAGACGTGCCCGACCCTTTCACAAGATGTTTTGAGGCTTATTCACAATCTTCCTTGAAGAGCTCTCCAAAACCTTTCTCCTAGCCGTCTAGGAGCCGGCAAACTCCAAGAGTAACAAGCCGGTGATGATCACTTAACGCTCTTCTAGTGCCACAAGGTTGATTTAGTGATCTAAATGCAATGCACTAGAAGACCTCAAATGCACACTCTCTCAAATTCAAGAAATTGAACACTAGAGTGTATGAAACTTGTTTTAACTCTCAAAGATGATAGCAATGTTCACAAGTAAGCCAAAAGTTATAAATAGGACCATGCATGGGAGTATTTATACCCCCCACAATAAATATAGCCGTTACAAGTCGTTGGGAGAAAAAGATCACTTGGCGTTCAGACCGCAGGTATAAGCTCGGTCAGACCGCCGCAATTGCAACGGCATTAAACAGGCGCAATAAATGCTCACCTACCCTTGTTGGGCACTCTCATGGTCAGACCGGAGCCAAAGGCGGTCAGACCGTGAAACCTTCTAGAGAGGACATGGTTTCTGGACACGATTTACGGTCAGGCCGAGAACTTCGGACAGACCGGCCACACGGTCAGACCGTAGAACAAAATCTCGGTCAGACCGTTTTAGTGGTCAGACCGTCTTAACACACTAGGTTCCTTAAAAAGTGATCATGAAGCTCCAGGAGTCTGACTCGAAGATTAACCACGGACAGACCGACCTTATAAGAAAGTAAACACACTACAACACTACTGTCGGTCAGTCCGAAACAACATTCGGTCAGACCGTTTCTGCAGTCAGACCGGCTAATAATCGGTCAGACCGACAGAGACTAATCTTGGCTGTTTTGAAAGGATGAAAGCATTTATCAAAGATATGACCTTCTAGTATGCAATGCAAGTTGTTGTTATGACTTGTGGCACATAGATGAACTATTTAGTGATACACCACATGCTCCTCTTAATAGTACGGCGACTATCCTATAATCCGGTCAAAATTCTTCTCTAATCACCTTAGACCGGTAAAAGAAAAAAAGACCATATTTCGTACCTTTGCCTCTTTGCTCAATGTCCTTTCTTCATCATGTAGCTCTTTCTTTGCATTTCATTATCCTGTCTTTTGAGTTTGTTCTTGACACAACTTAACAGGTAACGTTAGCTCAACATTTGTAATTGTCATTAATTTCCAAAACACTCTTTAGGGGCCTAGAAGCTACACCGGCTAGCGACTGAAAGCTGGCGTGGCACGGCACATGGGCCAGCGGGGCGTTGTGCAGTGCCACGTCTTCAGTCGCTAGCCAGGCTAGGGACTGAAGATCAGTCGCACGCGTACCTTCGCGACTGAGGGCCGTTTTTGCAAAATTAAAAAGTTTCGGGTTAGTTTTCGAATTTTTTTTTTTTTAGGTTATTTGGAAAAAAAATTCAAAAAATGATGAACTCAGGATAATTTGCAAAAGTATTGTTTAGAGATACTCATGATCACCTCTAGCTGTTAAAACCATGGACATGTGGTGAGCAACAAGTATGAGTTGTATCAATGGATAGATATACTTGAGTATATCTTTGTTTGGAATAATAAGGATAGAATTTTGAAATTGAGCTATGATGAGTTGCCATCATACATGAAGCATTGTTTGCTGGTTTGCTCACTATTTCCCAAAGGGTATAAGATTTTGATGTTAATTTCTATTTCTTGATTCAGTTGTGGATAGACAATGATTTCATCCCATCATAAGGATATAAAATTTGAAAATCAGAGATAAGGAAATTTTGATGAACTTGCTCGGAGATCATTCTTTCAGGATGTGAAATCAATGCCATGTTCGGCCAATAGCATTTATGGCTATCATGGTAGGGTGACCTGCAAAATGCATGATTTGATGCACGACCTTGTGTTGTCCATTATTGGGAGTGAGTATGTTGCTATGTCAAATGAGGATAATTGCAATGGTTCATGCAAAGACATATGTCATTTATCTGTGTTTAATCATTTTAATTGGAATCTCTTTGATAGGATGCCGAATCTTCGGACTTCATTGTTTCACATTGGTGTTAGAGATTTTGTCAATTTATCTGAGTTCAGCACACTACGGATATTGAAGTGTCAGAATTCTTATTTGCAATTTCCTACAAAGCTCAAATTTTTCAAGAATCAAAGATACCTAGACCTTTCAAGGAATAATCATATAGAGGTACTGCCTGAAGTCATTGCCACAATGCTCATCCTACATACTTTAAAGCTTTCTTATTGTCCAATCTTGAGCATTTACCAAATGGAATGAGATTTCTGAGATGCTTACTGCACGTTTACCTAGAAGGATGTGGTAAACTGATCTGCAAGCTTTCCTTCTAACAATGTTTGTGGTGGGCGGCAAGAAAAATTCTAGTTGTGGTTATATTGACGACCTATAATTTTTAAATCTTGGAGGTCAGCTTGAATTGAAGCATTTGGAGAAAGTTGAGTCTAGGTCTGATGCAAGCAAACCCAACCTTGCCTCAAAAAAGAACTTGAACAAGTTGACCTTGTCTTGGGGTAGGAATGGTTCTATTGATGATAATCAAGATGTAATGGATGCTTTGAAGCCTCACCAAATACTTATTAAAGTGCTGCGGTTAGAGGGTTACAAAGGTGTTTTTTCCACATGGCTGTCCGATATTTGGAGTTTGCCAAACCTCACAGAGCTTTATTTAATTGACTCTGAAGGTTGCAGTTGCAACAGCCTTCAAGCAATATGGCAGTTACCTTCTCTCCAAATCTTTCATCTACAGAGAATGAACAACATACAATACATATGCAGTGGGCATGAGGGCTTCCAAGTGTTTCCAGTACTACAGGAATTTTATTTAGAGGATATGCAGATTTTGGAGCGATGGGGGCAAGAAGATGGAAGTAAAGCGCAAGTGCTAACTTTTACTAATCTTGAGGTTTTGAAAGTCATCCATTGTCCGCGTTTGACAAATGTACCTAAACCTATGCTACTCGGTGTTTTGAAAATGCATGGGATGCTCCTGCAAGAAATTTGTTTATTGGTAGCTCGATATTTGACATCCTTTGACTACCCTCAATATGACATTACAAGACAATCTGTTATATACACATACATACTTAACACTCTCGTGCATTAGAGCTGATATCGTGGTCGTCCATAGAAGATGGATGGACCAGGGAAGACACCTCAATGCTCCAATAGTTACTAATACAAGGTGGTTCCCCTTTTACTCTCGATGCAACTGCAATCGAGTTTGGAGATCTGGAAGCTTTTTAAATTTCTTGAAGATCTGACAATCAATGATTGTAACACACTTGTCTGTTGGCTAATCTCACAGTTTCAGAACTTGATATCACTGCAATTTTTGAAGATCAGAAGTTGCAGAAATTACGCAAGTCATGTGAAGAATTAAATGTAGATGTATTACCGTAGTTAGAATATCTCTTGGTAAGGGATTGCATAAATTTAGTACAAACATTTATTGTGCCCTCGTCTCTTCAGCAGACAATGCTTGAGAATTGCCCCAGTCTCCAATCCATCTTAGGATCTGTACATGCTGTCAAGACATTGCAGATCACGAACTGCGGCTCGAGCTCTTTGTCATCTTATCTTAAGAATCTCACATCTCTTGAAGCTCTAGAAATAATAGAATGTCAAATTTTCACTGAAATATCAAGCTTTTGAAGTTCTACCATTGTTGGAGGCTTGGGTCCATCTCAGGTGACCTTGATAATCTAAAGGAACTAAATATTTGTAGTTGTGGGTGCTTGGCAGTTCTCTCTCTGGGCAACTTCTGCTTATTGGAATCTCTTAAGTCTTACAGATTGCAGTGGATTGAAATGTTTACCAGAGCCGATAGGAGGATTCACATCACTTGAGCGTCTTGAGATTGGACTGTGACCAGCTATAAAATTGTTTCCTGAAAGCTTCCGAGGACGCTTTCCAAGACTCCAAGATTAAAGATAATTGAATGCCCTGTCTTGAGGAGAAGCTGTCAACAAGGAGCGTATTGGCACTTGATCTCAAAAATTCCTATTTGCTTCATTGAATAGACCAGTGAGTTATTTATTTTATGTTGCTGCATTTTCGTATCTAATTTGTCTGTGTTTGTCTTGCGTACGTTGTATACACGAATTTAATTTAAATGATCATACGTGGCAGATATGCTTAGTGATATTATTTTTTTTATGTTTTAGTTGTGGGTAAATCTAGGGGATCCGGATCCGGAACAGAGTGAAATTAACTTGTGTTATTTTTTACCAATATATGCTGGAGTAAATATCTGTCTTGCATAGCCTTCTTGAGAGCAGATGTATTTAGCACTCAAGTTGTTGTGGAAAATATGGATGTTTAACGTTCAGGTGGTTGTGGACAATATGAATGATGATGCCCTGTTATTGAATGCAGAAATGATGAAAACTCAATGGTAAATTTTTCAATTTGCTTAGATGGCTGCTCGATACTAAGACTGGCATACCATTCTGTGAGTATTGACACAATGTAACAGAAACCAAGTTCCAGGGATCATCACGTAGGCCTATATGCAAAGAGGACATATGCTTATCAAGTTGGCAGATCTCAAAAGTTCTGTGTCAATGCATGGATCATCTACTGTTTAAAGCACGTTCTTCCCCTTTCATAACAAACTTACTATAAAAAAATTTCATCTTGATTCCTGAGTATGGATGCTAAGTTGGCCCTGTTTTAGTGTTTCAATAGATGTCACAGGCTCCCAGTTAGAAACTGCTGCTTATGCTTGTTTCTTTATCCTGTTTCCTTTGCCACTTTGCTCAAGGTTTACACTAGAAATTACTAGTTCTTGTTATCTTCTTGTGTTGCTATCGAGTCCAAATAGTCTGTTCAGGCAAATAATTATATTTGCTCAATTGCTTAAATGCCATTGTGTAACGAAACCAAATTTCAAATGTTTTTGGTTTGAAGATTCAGTCAAACCATGCACGTTGCTTCCCACGCTAGTTATGGCATGGCTGTGCTAATAAACACACCTGTTGGTGCATGGCGACGTTTGGCGTGTACAAGCAATTAAACAAACACCATAGTCATTGCTACACGCATACATAATTATTATCATAAGCATACAGTCCTTTGTTCACGAAGTATTGAGATATAAGCTGGACCCCAACTCATAACACACATGAGTCATAGGACGATTATTCAGGTATATGGCAACTTCAATAGAAACATTAAAAACAGTTGTTGTTTTTAAGGGAAGGTAATTGGGTATACAGGGTCCTTGTTGGGGAAAAACAGGCCAAAGTGCCTCTCCGTCTCGTCCCCTGGCTTCTGGTTCTCGTTGAACATGGCAAATATGTACGTCTCTAACGGCCCGGGCTTCTTCGGTGTCCCCGACCCCACATGGTCGATCAGGCCCTGGTTATACCTCCTTGCATTGTCGGCCGTTGCGGCCACGCCACCGTCCGACGGCCAGCCGCTCTCCGACACGACGATACGGACGCTTCCGCCGCGCCCGTCCGCCCTCTCCAACGCGGCGTACATGGCGTCCACCATGGCGTCGAAGAGGTTGCGGTAGGTCAGCCCGTTGGGGTCATTGACCGGATTGGCCTGTCCAAAGAGCGCGTAGTTGATGTCAATCGAGCCCTGGTTGTCCCTGTACGCGAAGTAAGGGTACACGTTGGCAAGCAGCGGAGACATGGTGTTGGCCAAGAACTGCACGATGGGCGTCATGTAGCCCTGCACCTCGGGACGGAACACGCCGGCCGATGGGGGGAACGACTGGCTGAGCACGTCCATCCTCATGGCGCTGGAGACCTTTATGCTTCCGGAGAGGCCGGCCGACGCGAGGGCGTTGTACACGTTCTGCATGGCCGGCAGGATGATCCCCATCTGGTCAAACGGTACCTCGTTGCCGACGGCGATGTACCGGATGAGGACGTTGGGGTAGTAGGCCTGGACGTTGGTCCGGACCCAGTCGGTCGCGGCCGAGGGGTTGGAGGCGAGGTCGCGGACCTTGTCGACGCCGCCCACGTCAAGGATGAGGAAGATACCGCTGTCTCGGAGCGCGGCGAAGGCCTCCTGATCCGGGTTGTAGATGCGCATGGCGTGGATTTTGCGGGATTTGTAGAGCTGCACCACGTCGCTCCGCGACGGCAGGTTGTCGCCGAGCATCCCGTAGCAGACTCCATGCACGGCTGCAGTAAAAGCCAATTCCGTAATGCATCAACAATGGAAATCAGGAACGTACTGACGATAACACAAATAAGCAGATAACAAAGTTTATCAGTTGATATTACCATTTTTTGTGAGCAATTAAAGATGTCATTTGTGCGTGTAACTATCAAATTTTTAGCGAGGTATTCTAGAGGTTCTTTAAGCCGAAGTGTCGACCAACACGCAAAGGATGCATTGTTTAAGCCACGAAGCAGCACTTGATTTATAGAGTAAGGACCATCATTAACTAGCATGATCTAGTTGATGAAATTGTAATCAGCAGCATACTCTCAATTATGTGTAGATGAAAGGCTTGAAAAAAATTGCCTTCTACCAAAAGCTGCTTGAGAGTAATTTAAAGGGTCCAGGGCGTTTTGATTGGTTGTGAACGCCCAACTGTTGTTGTTATATTTCCAGCCTTTTCAATCAATATATATTACTTTTTCGAAAAAAATAAAGAAAGGCTTGAAAAAAAAATTGAAGACAGCCAGTAAAAGAAATATGTACCTCCCATTTGCTCAAAGATCTGTCTTTCACTTGGTGAAATATCTAAATATGCTTATGTATGCTACTCCAATTGTTAGCACATCCGAGTACCCCCTTATATAGTAAGATAGTGAAGTATATATCCACCACTTCGAGTCTATGCGACTTCGTCTTCCTAGTAGTAATAGCAGTGTTAATAACAAAGTTGCATGATCTCTCTTTCTCTCTCTCTCTCTCTCTATGTTGTTTTGAGTCACTTGGTCATGGTTGATGTCGTGTCTCTCTCTCTCTCTCTCTATGTTGTTTTGAGTCACTTGGTCATGGTTGATGTCTTGTCAATTTGTGCAATCAATGCCTACGAATATTGTTTCATAATGTTTTGAGTTGTGACAATACGAGTCGAGATGGTTATAATATCACATACAAATATGTATTTTGTAATGGAAAAAGTAGAAGAAATACATTAGATAGAATTACATTCGTTAATTCTGAGTTGAATGTGTAAAATTTTAGTTATTTTTTTCAGGAATTCTATTGACTGGGCAAAGCTAGCCAAGAGGGAAACAAATTTTAGTCTTTTTAAATGTTACACTTGCTTCTAGACTTCAGTTAATGCTTAGACTATCCTCAACAGACTTGACTCTTACTTTACTCTTAAATTAAATATTTTCTGTCACATGTACGAGTACCATCTTAAAGCACTAAGCTTCTAACAGCTTAACTCTTACTTGGCCCTTAACATGGGCCACACACTCCTAACCACCAAACAAACACTAAACAAGAGCTAAGCACTTCAATGGCTTGGCTCTTACTTGACTCTGTACGATTTGACAATTATATATTCAACGAATTTGTATTAATACATGAATTTCAATATTAGCAATATATTAACATATTACTTACGAAATTAAATTCGACATTTGCGATAAAAAAAATAAATTTGACATTTTGGCTTTAAAAATTGCACTTCACAAAAAATAATAGATATTAAAATTCAAATAGTGGTACATGACATAATTGCGAAATACACTAAAATTAAATTTGCAAACAAATGCCTACTACGAAATTCGGTAAGATACTACTCGTCAGCGTTTCCTCCGAACGTTACCAAATGTGCTCGATCAAGTCTCTTTTGAGTTGCGTGTGCGTAGCTTGAACACGGATGGCAGCATTTCTTCGAAGTACATCTTCCAATAAAGGCGTACCCCCAATATAGATCATAGGCAGTACTACCGTGGATGTGTCCGGATGATCATTGTAGTCATAGTTCTCGGCATTGTCGTCGCGTTCGTCCTCTATGATCATGTTGTGCAAGATGACGCAAGCCCGCATGATCTTCGTGAGAGTTGACTGTTGCCAAAATCGTGCCGCACCGTGCACGATGGCAAACCGAGACTTTAGAACTCCAAAAGCCCGCTCAACATCTTTTTTCGCTTCTTCTTGGGGTTGCGCAAACAACCGTTCTTTTACCGTCTGTGGGAGCGGTATCGTCTTCACAAAGACAGCCCACTCCATGTATATACCATCGGCGAGATAATATCCTATGTTGTACTGTCAGCCGTTGACAGAGTACTGAACATGAGGAGCTCGCCCTTTCAACACATCGGTGAATAAGAATGATTGGTTTAGCACATTAATGTCATTGTTGGAGCTGGCAACACAAAAAAACATGCCATATCCAGATATCATACGAAGCTACCGCTTCAAGTATAATCATTGGGACTCCATAGTCTCCACGAGTGAATTGACCCTTTCATGCTACGAGGCAATTTCTCTATTTCCAGTGCATGCAATCAATGTTTCCTAGCATACCCGGAAAGCTAAAGGACTTTCCTTGTTGCAGTAGGTGGTGGATATCCTCGACGGTGGGGCTGCGAAGATATTGGTCACCAAATACGTCGATGACACCTTGCACGAAGTTCTCCAAGCATTGAATCACCGTGGATTCCCCAATCTGCACATACTCATCGACGGCATCGGCGGGGCCACCGTACGTGAGCATACGCATTGCTGCGGTACACTTCTGTAAAGGGGAGAGTCTACGGCGATTAGTGGCATCCCTTCTTACGGTGAAGTAGGGGGACCACTCACCTAGAGCTTCAACAATGCGGAGAAAGAGGGGTCTCCCCATCCGAAAACGCCGGCGAAAGATACTGTCAGGGTAGACGGAATATTCGGAGAAGTAGTCCGCGACGAGCCATTAATGCCCCTCTTCGCGGGCTCTCTCAACATATCTCCTATTGCTACTTCGGCGGCGTCCACGGGATGACGAAGCATCGAGTCGAGCGTAAAGACTGGCGATAATACGGTCTTCCTCCTCCTCCTCCTCCTCTATGAATTCCACCAAGAAATCCTCAATTTGGTTCATGGCATCCTCGTTGGAGTTATGTGTGTTCGAACTAGAGCTATATGACATTTTTTGAGTGGCTACTGAAACTGAGTTTCTCAAGAACTGCAACGTTTGAGAAGATAGTTGGATTGTGAAGAGAAACTTTGTGGAGAGAGTGAATATATAGACGAAGAGTCCAACGGCTAGTTTGCAACGTTTGTATTCCAATGGCTGAACGGCTACTTTGCAACGGCTATATTCCAACGGCTACTTTTCAACGGCTACTTTGCAACAGCTATATTTCAACGACTATATTTTAAAGTAAAATTAAATAGAGAATCATATATGTTGCATCTAGGCCTTTATGTCTAACCCTAATTTTGATGATTAATGAAAACAAAGTGTTCTAGACTAACTGTGCTTCAGAGATGTTTTTATACATAGTTATGTTGGGAAGAAATACAAGATGATCAAGATAAACCCGACGTGGAATGGATCAAGCACAAGTCGCAAAGCACAAAGATGAAAGAGAATCGAGAGATGCAAAGGACCTAAGGTCATATTGATTTTATTTCTACCGATCTCGGCGTATGGAGTTGATCGGTGTAAGATTCTTTTTAGATTTAACCGTACTATAAAGAGGGGTTGCAAAGCCTATCTACACCTCTAAATAAATCGAGAAATTACTAGGTCATTGCATTGCATCTTTTCGGTTGAATTTGATTTGAATCTGTTTTGAAAGATTTGATTTTCAGTTGAGTTTTTGATAGTAGAAGAGTTTTTCAATTTTCTAGAAAGATCTAGGTAGATCTAGTTTTTGCTTCTGTGGACAAAAATGTAGCCCTTAAAATTATCTTTCAAACGAGCTATTAAATTCTCGATTTGAAATTATGGTTTTAAAGTTATGACTGTTTTTTCAGGCTGACTGTCAGTTTGAATGTCAGTTTAGTTAAATTGACAATTGTCCAGAGAGTGTGTTTTTTGAGCTGAAAATTTTTGAACTAAACTGACTGTCAGTTTGGTATAACTGACTGTCAGTTTGTATTTCGACCTCAATCTGATTTGCTTGTGTTTCTATTTGATCTGGACGTTTTGTGGTCGAACTGACTGTCAGTTTGTATTATCAGTTTCCATATACGACCACAAACGGCTAGCTAATTTTTATCCGTAAATTTTTTCAGCCGTTGAGTTTGGAACTGACTGTCAGTTTGCACTGATTTGTTTCCATTTTCGACCTCAAACGGCTAGCTGAGTTTTCTCCGGATTTTACTTCTTTCTGGTCGTGACCCAAACTGACTGTCAGTTTGAGCTACTGATTTTCAACTCGAGCTCCAACGGTTCTTTTGATTGTTGAGACTATAAATAGGGGCTTTGAGTATTGGTTTTATACAACAAAAAGCCTCACAACCTTATACACTATTGAGTTTTAGTTCTTATACAAAATCTTGATCTTTTGATCAAGTCGAGTGCTTTTCAGATCCACCGAGTGCTTCTGTTCGCATCATTTGCATCCTATTAGTTTCTCGGTGATTGTTAGAGGTATAGAAAAGACCTTGCTGCTTATTACTCTTGGTGAGCACCCTCACCTAGACGGTTTGGAGGCGTGGCCGTTGATCTCTCCAGTTCGGAGTTTGTCGGAGAGATTCGGCGTGCTGTAAAAGGCATCGGTGCTCGCCTTTCCAGAGTGGACAAGGAGCAACCATTAGTGGATAATATCCTTCGTGGATATTGGAGCAAAACTCAATTTACTTGAGTGCTTCAACGAGGATTAGGAGAGACTGGGCGAGTCTCTGAGACCTCGGTAAAAATCGTTGTGTTCGTTCTCTCAATCTTTTCTTATTAATATATTGAACTGCATTTGATTTTCCTTTTTGCAAAAGTTGTTTTAAATTAAAGTTTTCAAAAGCCTCCTATTCACCCCCCTCTAGTCGGTATGCTTGATCCTACAATATATAGATTAATAACGAATAATACATGGTTGGCTACAAGAGATAATTCAAAAACAAAATAACTAATCATCGGCACATTAAGTTTCTCTATCAGAATCTTCATCCCTGCATCGTACTCCGCTTTTTGTGCATCGTTAAAGATGGATTTGTCAAGACCCATCATTTTCCAGTACGCCTTATACAAGGCGGACTTTTCCTTCGCCTTCGCCACGTCACACAAGTTATCGGACATATGGACTACGTCCTTCCTCTTGTCGGTTCAGTCAGGTTGATTTTGGATGAAGGCATCGAGATCTGCTCTCATTGCCGCCGTAGAATCCTGCAAGCCATCAACCTTTCCCTTACCTTTGCGCCTCGCCTTAGCAGCGTCTTATCCTTTTGACCGTGCCTCCGTTGGTGACACGTCATCGTTGTTGGACGATGACGTGTATGTGCCCGACTTGGACAATCTGCTTCTTTTGCTGGGAGGATCAACATAAGCTGCAGACCACTTAGATTGACCGCGAACCGTCGTCCACCAATGATCCAAGACAAACGGATGACCCATCTCCGTATTGTACATCTTGCGGGCCTGCGCCATGAGTTGGTCGTCGGAACGACCGCTGGCATAGACTTCATTCAGTCGGAGCCAAACACCGTTGAATTGGACCACCTTTTTGTTAGTTCGTTGCCAGTGGCCCTTACAGTGTTTGGTCTCCCTTCTCCTACTTGTCGGCACCGTTTCGTTGTATGTCGCTGCTATGTTGGCCCAGTACATGTTGCACTTCCTATTATTTCCATCAATAGGATCGAGCGAATTGTTGAGGCAAGAGCTAATCTGCATGTAGTAAAAAAAATTTGAATATTGAAGTCGAGCGTAAATATATTTCTTTCATAGTACTCCTGTATGAAAAATCAAATTATTACCAGTTTTACGTCGTCATCGGTGGACCACAGTAAACGCTTCGTCTTTCGGCCAACGTCCACAACAGCATTGGTGTTGGTGTCATCGATGACAACTCGGGCCGCCAGATCGGCTGGAGCAGAGTCTAGAGTGCCGTTGTCGGAGACAGAGGCAGAATACGGTTGAGGTGGGGAAAACAGCGGACATGTCGGTGGCATGCCGAAAAAATGAAAATTTTGGCTATACTGTGGGGGCGGTGGAATTGCGTGCCCGTGTGGTGGATAGGGACGATAATTTTGGCTATACTGTGGATACGGCTGGTAAGTTGGTGCATTTGGCTGGTAATTCGGTGGATACAGCTGGTAAGTCGGTGGCTGTGAAAAACCAAGTTGTTGTTGGGTGTTTGGGTTTTCGGTGTTTTCGCCGGGAGATTGGGAAGAGTCAAGCCAATTAACGAAACCGCCAGGTGGATTAGAATCCATGTGGAATTTATGAAAAATTTTGCAGCAATTTTGGAGTGATTTTGGATGTGGATGGATGAAGAAATGTGAGTGAAAATAGTGAAACAGCATGTCTTTATATAGGGGAGAGCTCGAAAAAAAATTTGTGATTTTTTTGGGATCTTTTGAAATTTTTTATGATTTTTTAGGGCAAAAATGAATAAAAAATGATCTAACGGCTATTTTTAAACGGGCAGATTAAAACGGTCAAATATTTAGGGGCTGGCAGGTGGGACCCGCCATTATTACCTCCCCAACGGTTATTTTCAAGTCTCCCATTGCTTACAGGTGGACCAGCAAAAGAATGACCCCACATGTCATACTCTATGGCCAAAATTAATTACGTGCATAATAAAAACTTAAAAATGTGTGCGTGTACTAATTCGTATTGCCATTTATTACCCTATAGTCAATGACATGTGGGCCCTGATTTTCCCCGGGCCCACGGATCAGTGAGTGGAGCTCGCACGCCAGCGCGTCACCGATGTCATCAATACGGGTGCACTCTCGGGTGGCGGGCCCCACTTGGCTTTAAAAGCGTGTGACGCACGCGTATGAGTGTGGGGACGCAACCAAAGGGGGCCCAAAGGTCAGTGATTGTTTCCAAGGTATGCGCGGTGCACACAGCTGCTGACACGGGCACGATAAACATAGGTGTGGGGCCCAGGCGGTAATTGCCCGCGACGTTGAAACCGTGCCCCAGTGAATGACATGTGGGTGATTTTATTCTCTAGTCCCATATGTCAGAGCTTTTTTTACGCGGATAGGGTTCGTATTCGTTTCCTCGGTGGGCTCGCAAAACGCGTCCCGTAGCGTCTTCGTCTCCTCCAACGGTTTTTCTGACGCCTCCCTCGCTGCGACCTCGCCTCATGCTTGCCTCGTCCCGTAGCATGCGGACGTCCCATCACGCCGAGCAGCCATCTGCCACCGTCGACGTGAGCCGCCGCTGCCATCGCCGTTGGAGGTAGCCTTATACTATTTTCTTTATGTTTTGTTATTACCGAGGGAACTTAGTTCTACTCATCTACTGGATCTCTATTACGGAGGGAATATAATTATATTTATCTATATTGTTCATTTTTCATAAGAGTGTTATAGGATGACATATTATTTTTTTTAAAATCATTAGATTATTTTTCACACAATCTTGATTTTTCAATCATACTTTCTTCTCCATAAATGCTAATCCGATTTGGATATGGGAGATTAATTGAACCCAAGAGTTAGCAGGAAAATGCTTCTCTTATGAGGAGAAAGAAACTTAGTACAACTTGTACACACTCTGTCAGAAAACTATACAAGAATAAGATATCTATCTAATTACAATAACAGGTATTTAAAAACTATAACTATTAAATTTTGACTGGTCCAACTGGAGGTCCTTGGTCGTGGGCTTGTATGTTCTCAATTGCAACCTTACGACTCGGTCTAAGAAGCACATTCCCTAAGAAATGCGCTCGTCCATTGATAGTCCTCTTTTCCTGTGTCGACCAGAGACTTAGTTGTGAAGACCATCGATCATCGACCACCTCTGGTAGTTTTCGACCAACGACCATCGACTAGCAAATTTAGACCAACGATCATCTACCAGTCTTTATTAGTCTGAGATCGTCCCGGATCATATGCTTCTTTATCAAATCCACCACTTAAATCTACTTCGTACAATCAATTATTGAGCCTAATTTTATTTTCTAAGACCAAAAAATTCTTTTCTTCAATGCTAACTATTTTATAGTATCATCTAAGATAATATTTTCCAATTTTTGTCTCATAGTGATGGTTTTTGCCGACCATACACAAACATATAAGAATTATGTTTTTTAGTGATAGAATTTAAGAGTATTTTTTTATGTTAAAGACTTCCTTACATTATCATATGTGTTTTATTTTACATAACACCTTTTACAAAAAATGTGGGTAATCGTTCTTTCAAAAAATTGTGTAATCCTAGGACTATGATCTATAGGCTCCTTTCCAATGTATCTCTCGGACGGTGTTCTCGAACTTATATAGGACTTTGTGTACTTGGGAAATGATTCTAGACGTGATTTGTCTGATCACGAGTTAGATAAATTTCCGATAGATTTTAAAATAGGTATTTCTATGACATAGACTAAGTAATCTCTTAAACATCATCCACTTCATAATACTAAATTAAATATTATAGATTGAGTTAGGCCACCAACCTTTATAACGTCAACTCTTTCGATGATTTAGATAAGATGGGCTGGATCTTAATATGAATTCATGAGGCCTTTCATAGAACAGGTCCTGACAAGTGACAGCGCGCTTGGATAATTGAAACTCAGAAGCAAAGTGCGTTGAAACCACTTAAATTTGCTTGCCCGCATCACATTCACGAGTTTGTCTAACAAGTAACAATCACGACATTATTTTAATCATACTTCGTTTGATAGTTTAGGTCATGGATAAGTTTAAGACTATATTTGATTAGATTATATAAGTTGAAATTGGATCAAATAGGATATTTGATTTTCGAATTTTAGAGGATTAAATATTTCGAATATAGCTTTAAATTAAAAAAGTTGAAGCTGCAAATCAAAAGACTTCATCATTTGGACTTTGAAGAGCTAAGTTTCTGGACTCTAGCTTCTGTGAGTAAGAATACGAAATTAGAATTGGATCAAATACCTCAAAATATAGTATTGATTGTTGTTATCATTAATGAGTCATATAAATTATTATGATTGTGTGATCAAATATAATATCTTGATTTTTATAACCAGAGAAGTCACAAAGCATAGACTTCTCAATTCCTATTGACTCAAGTTTCTCTTAGTACTCCAGAGAAACTAAAACCGAGAACTAGGTTGTTTGATCAAACAATTCCAATTTTTACTCCGAAGTCAAGAATTAAAACTTGACAAACACCCCATAAATTGCGGGGAGAGAAATTAAAGAGGGACCGTACCATACTTATTTGAAGCGCAATATTAACCACTCACTTTCTCTTTCCATCAACCTTAATATAACATAAATATTACATTTATTAGATAATTTTGTGATGAATGAAATAGGAAACAAGTATAATAAAACACTTTTAGGCACTGTTTGGCCTATCTGAACTTAAATCTATAAATCTAATAAATTAGTGGATACAAATTTAAACTTATTTAAAATTTTTAGTTTAGAAAAAATTTCAGCTTAAAAAAATTGTTTTGTGCTGTGCGCTGAAACGGGGTGCTGTGTGCGCTAGCCGCCCTCGTGCTTCCAGTGAAAATCGAGAGAAATTGTGATCAATAATTACGTGTCGAGATAGAGGCACAGTCCTAATGATATGTATTAATCAAGGATAACCATTTCAAAACTGTCACTACTAAGGAAAAAAATATTTGTTCATATCGATGACGAAGTCAAATTAGTACTGTTACACAGTTAATTGTGTTCCGAGTAGTGCATTTCGGTTAGTTCTGGAGTTGGAGCAATTAACAAAAGCTTTGTTTTTTTTATTTTTTGTGAATATATTCCATGAAAATCCTTAATGCCATCTCCGTGTTGTTATAGTTCGTTATGGTCTCTGATTTTACTGTCACTATGATTTATTTTCTTGCAGAATTTTCCGACAACAAAAGAATTTGTGAAGGGCCGCGGTTCAATTTCAGTTTGTGAATTCCTTTTTGGTAATGTAATTTTTTTAAGTGCATTTAAATCATATCCACGCCCATATTTTCAAGTTGAATTCAAATTTGAATATATTTGAATTCAAATTCATATAAGATAAATATAAGATATATGTACATATTAGCTTTTTTTTTAAGTCAAATTAGATTTCATATATTGTCTGGTAATATATATATATATATATATGAAAATGATTCTATACTCCAATGAATATGTACTCTCAGCATTCAAATATACTATATATACATCTTACTTATAGTTTAAATACTGTTTTAGTTATCAAGATGTATGTATGACAGTTTTAATGAGGTATGATATATATTTTTCTAAGTTGTAAGATATATTTTTCATAAATAACATATTATACAACCAAAGAAGAATTAATGATGTAGTATTTTATATTATTGTAAAGTTATAAGGTATATTTTCTATAAATGGTATATGAGACAACTAAAGATGTATATATATAACCAAAAAAGTGTCTAAAGTAAATGAATGAAGTATTTATGGTATAATTTGAAAGATAGGAATACATACTTCCAGGAATATAAAAGTGACTTCCTATATATACAACGACATTATTTTATACATCCATATAATAACTATCTTACACTCATTTTATGAGGCGTTAGATAATGCATCGAAATTTGTGCATTATTGACGGTAGTAACTAGTAGAAAGAGTGGTTTTCACGACAATAACTACCATATATTGAACGACATTGTATTTTGTTACAACCACTATAAACATCTCACAAAAATAGGAAACATCTGCATAGATATCTCAGTTTGTCATATATTCCTGCCATTAGTAAAAAAACAGCATTCATCCCTCCCATTTTCAGAGATCAAAACCTAATAAATTTGATCGAGATTGACTCCGATATTAGCTGTAATCTTTAAGTGGTCAACAATAATTCGGCAAAATTACTACTATATATAAGGTAAATTACTATATGTTGTGTTGCGATTAATTTCATTTTTTTCATCATTCTCCGTGATATAATCGTTTAATTTATGATAAGATAAATTACTATTTCAGTATGAATACATTATCGCTCCATCGAGAATAACAAGGAATATACAGAGCTTTGTTTCTTACAATAGTTACATCTGGAATTTTTTTGTTGATCATTCTAATAATAACTATGATCCCATTTTTCACTCATACAAAATAACACATCCACGTCTAATAGAAAAATCATTTCAAGATGATGTCGACGATACAAACATACACATGTATACCTATTGTCTTGCCCAACAATATTTTAATTTCTAAATTATTTTTGCTTACTGCTGTAATACTGAGCCCAAAATCAATCTTACTATACTATAATTTATATTTAAAGTATTTTTAGTGAAATTATTGTCCAATCCATGTACATTTATATTATTAAATCAACATATTATATTTTTACTGCCTTACTACACTGTAATTGTTACTGCCCTAACAATTATGTATAAAGGTTAAGTGTTACAATTAAAATAATGCCAAGATTGAAAAAAGATCTCACGACTTTTAGTCTTAGCAAAGAAAAATTAATGGGTTAACATGATGCTTTTATGTCAAAACTAAAAGTTCATAGGCTAGAAGGTTTCAATCAGTAGATGGCAGAGCAAATCAAACACTTTGTAAGCAAGGTCATCATATGGACTGCAGCATGGCATGG
Source organism: Pharus latifolius (assembly GCA_019359835.1). Lineage (NCBI taxonomy): Eukaryota > Viridiplantae > Streptophyta > Magnoliopsida > Poales > Poaceae > Pharus > Pharus latifolius. Next base: position 3,568,447 of record CM033319.1, read on the forward strand.
TTGGTGGTAGTCAATGCAGCAAAGCAGGGGGGTAGCCGCCGTCGTTGAGGTCTTGAGGATGTCAAGGGGAGCAATCCACTTCTCGATGGCGTTGGCCGGCCGAGGCATTTGTGGAAGGGGACTGGGGGTTTTCATTTTCGAACCCAAATGCTTAATATTAGCCGTGCGGTGATGATTAAACTCAATCTTGTTACGATGTGATCTGGTGATTAGATTCTTCTCTTTCTTTGTTACAAACTTTCACAAGTATTGTTAGGAAGTGCGCTGCGTCGATAAGAATAGTATATTCGATGGATGGCAAATTTGTAAGTAATAGAGTGAATAGCGACAACCAAAATTAAGAGACGTGGAAGAAAATGACAATGATTTTTAGTTTCATTTATTAGATTTTGTTTGTGGTGTTGACACGGGTAATTATTAGATTTTATTATGGAAAAATATTTTTTAAAAAAATTAAATAAGAAAAGAGATGTAACAACTGCCTAGTATATTTTAGAAAATAAGTGAGGAGTAATTTTTTTAACTAAAATTCTTTCTTAATATAGTAATGGTAGACTAATACTATATACTTAAGCTTCTAGCATATAAGGGCACGGAAGAAGAGGGCTAACTCACGAATTGGATTCAAACCAAGCTTTTGGATGAACGAGCCGACCAATCGGATTGGGGTAGTGAAAAAAAGCCCAGAGAATGAAATAGGTGCCGATATAGTAAAAAAAACACAAAATAACCAAACTTGCCCGTCAAAGAAAGACAGCATGCGATAGAGATTTTGACAATACATAACACAATTTGAATGAATTTATTTAATATTTCTATTATTTATATAAAAATTTGATCACAAAATTGCTATATTATAACCTTAGACAAGTTATTTTTTATAAAAATAAAATCAAATTAGAATTCAAATATACTAGTATATCATTTTTGTCTGGTTTTGTGGGGTTTTATCCGAAACAGTTATGGATAAATTGAAAAGCTAAACTCCATGTCTGGTCCAATACAACCCATAAATTATTCTAGACAATCCTACTGATCGGATGGGCCGTACGAGAAAGGAGAGATTTGGGCCGGAAAAGTACCCAAGTTGGGCTAGGTCCACGACAAGAGGGGAATGACTGGGCCAGGATGGGCCGATAGCCCATTGGGTCACTTTGTAATTGTCCTTCTCTTGGGTTTTCCGTTCTGGGCCAAAATTATGAGGGGCCTTGCTCCGGGGTGCTTGTGCTGTAGGTCTTGATTTTTCCTTCTCACGTATGCCAGATGAAGAATATTACAAAGACAAAAAATATGTAAACATTACAATATGAGATCAACAAGATGGTACGAACCCTTCAATTGAGAACAAGCATTTTTCGCAAAATGTGCTACTTGTAGAGGGCTTTCGTTTAATAGATCCGACTGATCAAGCCGTATATCATTATAGATTACATGGCTCCAAATCTCTTCCTACAGGTCCTCTTAATATGAAACAAATTTCTAGGAAGCTTGCTATTCCTTCTATATCATACATGGTCACGTAAACAGTATGCTTATGCAGACATTTTTTTAAGTATAATACTAAACATATTTGTAAATCTCGGTTTAGTGTGTCAAAGTTGGATGGTTCTAATTAATCGTTTCCAATTCTGTAATGATTTCATTGTTTTCTTAAGATGTACTTATACAAAGAAACCCATGGGCTGCTGGAATTATGAGATGAGTAGGGAATAGGAATTATGACATGTAAATTCATTGTTTGTAAACTTTAGTCGATGTACTCCCTTTTTCTCAGTGTGACTCGCCAATTTCCTCGCCAACGTAATTTTTATAGTGTGATTCGATTAATGAGGCTAAGAATGAAGCCACACTTCTTTAAATAGAGAACATTTAAGGGATACGGAGCAAAAATTGCCATTATACAATATTGACAGGAACATCTCTTGTAAATTATCCATGAAATTAAAATTGACTTTCAGAAGACTACAGCCAACTATCATTTTCCATGATGCGACTCTCTGCGATTGAGAAACAGCAATCCACAAATCAGTTGTAAAGAGCAGAGAGACCCCCACAATAACCTATAATTACATCAAAGCAATATATGATTTTTTTCAAAAATTTTGAACAATGCTGAAGCAATCAAAATAAACATAAGGAAAAATTGGTTACAAGAGTTATACTGTCATTTGCTATTTACCACAATTAGGATTAATAAATAATTTCTAGAATATTTTTTTTTAAAATGCCCAAACCACCCCTTTGTAGTTTGCACTTTAGACTGAACGCGGCGGGGAACTCTCTACGGCTCTAGTGAGCTCCGACGTGTGGTGGCCAGTAGCAAGCCTCCAGTGGCTTGGGCTTGCTAGAAAGGGCTCGACAGACACAAGATTGATGGCAGTGCTAGCTAGGCACGGTGGGACGGCGATGACAGTCATGGCAAACAGTGGCACTCTTACAAAACAAAGCAATCGTGTGCTCTCGCCATCGCCAGAACATTGTGGGCGGCGTGGCGACGAACGACCATGACAGGGATAACAAGGGTGGTCCAGAGATGGTGTGATCGTCAGGAATTGGATGGAGGTGCCGGGAATCAATGTGGCTATGGTGAGGTGACACAAACACTGACGATCACTTGTGCCACTCGTTGAACTACTTTCCAGCCATTACCGTCATCAATCCCTATTCAAAAATTGCTTCTTAGCCTCCACTAAACCTGCTCTGACGGTCGTTGTTGGCAGCCACGCTGCCGTCTAGTTGCTAACTCCTCCCCTTCTTTTTCTATGTCGCCTCACTACCACCACCATGGATCATGCCACCTCCATCCAATTCCCAGTGATCACATCATCTCTGGACCACCCTCGCCCTCCGCATAATGGCTGTTCATCATCTCGCCACCCACACTGTTTCAACGATGGCGAGAGTACGCGATTGCTCTATTCCGCACGGGCATGCTGCCACCTTGTCACCACCGTCCTCGATTCTCACCCTCGACACCCCTTACCTGCCTAGGAGTAGCTACTAGACGATTCTGTCGATGCCACCGGTGACCACGTCACTGTATCGATGTTTGCCCTTGCTGCAGCCATTGTTCGCCATGTCGACTCTAGTGCTCACCGTGATGTCGCTACATGAGGACATTGCTGTTGGGGCGTCAGAGTACTACCGCGCCAATATCACAATGTACTTTATGCTGGGGTTCTGAACAAACCCAACTCTGTCCATGGCCTTCATGAGGTGGTGCGCGTACTACTTCAACAAGGGTACATAGCGAAGATTGAGGAGACCTGTTCCCTAAGTTAAACCAGCTTACACTCACAAATGGTTAGGTTAAACTAGCTCAGGAGGAGATGTGGTTGGCTCGAGGGGTAGTTTGGGTATTATAAAAAAAAATCTCTTCGAAAAATATATTTTACTCTGAATAGTAGTAAATAGCAAATGAATATGAGAACGCAATGATATTAGCTCAAGCCTCATAGACATAGTGGTAAATAACAGATGACAACATAACACGATAATATATAGCCAATTTTCTCTAAATATTAATAGCAACATCTCATACCATTATAGGCTTTTCATGTAATCAGTTAACTTCTCTTGGCTTGGGTAGACAGGGGGCTAGGAATCCATATTGTACATCTCCTAAAGTTTTGTCTAAATTAGATTGACTATACCAGGCATCTTGTAAATAACTAGTCTTTTTGGGTATTTCTATTATTTGTGGGTTGTCCAAAACAAAAAATTCAACATATGACATTACACAAAATAATGATGTACCTGATAATATCTCTCACATAAGATATTCTTAATATCATGCACTAAATGATACAATTGTAATTTGGCCTCACCTTATTATCATCCACCAAACCAATTTGTATCCTGTATTTTGTTTTGATCTATATCATGTTCACGTTGGCTCAAGCACCGCTGCTCCCGCGGCCACACCTGCGGTGTCCGTAGCTACTATGCTGTTCGCCGGGCGCGGCAAGCCTGCAATGCTGTGGCCGCTGGAGATCTTCCTGCCAGTCGGCGAGCTGACGACACTGTTTCAGAAGCACGCGCTCCGGTGCAACACTGGCGAGGAGGACAACGACGAAGTCGTGGGCATTGACGCCTCTGGGCTGAACTAAGACTCGGAGGACGTGAGGGACGTCGAGGGTAGCACCGAGAAGGATGACAAGGAGTCGATGCCAGCAACATTGTTTTTCCAAGTGTCTCCCGCCCCGTCGCCGATTGACACTTGAAACCAATCAGGTTATTCATGGTGTAGTTTGCATGACATATTGCCATGCTTGTTCCAAGTGTTGAATCTTTGCCAATTTATTGATTGTTTTCAATTTAAGAGTATTGTTCTTCAGCGATGGCCGTGTTTTGTTTGCATAATTCTCTCATAATTTAGATTCTGATGCCATTCTGATGTATTAATTGATCGGTTAAGGAACTTTAAGCACAAAGCAGTTTTTACAGCAGAAATCATAAACAATGATTTATGAGTAGTGCAACAAAAACTCTTTCCTATGATTCTCAAAAGAAAAACTGCTGTCTTTTTCTTTACTAAAGAAAGTATCCCTTGCTTGCTTTAAAAAAATTGCATAGATCTTGTACACTTTTTTCATCACCATATCATATGAAGTGAAATGACATACCACTTCATCAATAGTTAAATTGTATGATCTTGTCGTGTAATAAAATGTGAAACACTCACAGGTTCAACAATATTATCAAATATAGTCTCAATAAATTTATTTTGAGTTTACAAAACAGACCACGTAACATACAAAAATAGAAATAGAGAGTTGTATTAGTATGTGAACATCACCACTTTGAGAGCATTACAACAATACAATTTTACATTCCAAGGCTTAGGTCAAATTATTTGTCCTAATACTATACAAGAATGAGATTTGTGCTCCCTCGTTTTACTTCACATCAAATACTTAATCTTGGTTCTTCCACACATAACAAGAACTTCAATTTGTTTTGTCTTGGATGTGATCATTTATTGGTAACAATCATCTTGGATGTGATATATAATCATCACGCATAGTCCATAGTAACTTTCAATTATTCCTTTCAAGCATACAAGAATTTGGAGACTTCATTGCTCATTTTGAACATGGAACCGACAACTATGTCAATCAACTGTTATGCTGTAAATTCAAGTTTCTAAAAGTAATAAATGAAGAGACTTCACAACTTACATTGTTTTCATCCTAATGATCACTGTAATGATAAAAAAGGAAGGAGACATTAGTATCTAGTGAATTGGTGATGTTATAACTCTGGCACTAGCTTTCCTAAAATCATAACATAGTCTTCCTCTAAATTAAGGTATTTCTCAATATAACTATAATGTTTAGGTACATTATTCCTTTACATTTGTCCCACGTAGTCAAAATGTCTTCAGGTATAATTCTCTATACTATGTTTCATGAATTATTATAATACAATCATCCGTCGATTACAGGGTTGAGAGAGAAAATGATGGCTTTGGGAGGTTGTGCGTCACGTGGAGCACGATGAGGGCGATTGTTGGGGTGGCCATCGAAGGCGAGGGTGGCACCAGGGTAGCGTCGGGGCAATCCTCGAAGGTGAGGGCGCCATTGGGCACTCATAGAAGTCGAGGGCAACATTGGGCTGATATGGTAGCAAACAAGAAAGGAAGGCATGTTGTGTTGGAGACAGTATGAGATTTATGGAATTGTAGGTTTTTTTTGTTTGCTAAGAATAATATTGCGTAAAAGACAATTTTATCCAAGATTTAATTTGCATCTCTTAAACAGTAGAAAATACTAGCCTCTTGGTACCTCTAGAATTACCCTAAAATTTATCAAATAACCATTCTTTACCTCCTATCTAATTTCATCCCTCTTCCGGCACCTTGCTGGATAAAGGATTTGCTAAAAAAAATAGCAAAGATTGATTTCCATTGTTGTGTGTAGAAATCTCCCCTTTCTTACATTACACGTACCAGATATTAAAAAGTATGCAAATATTACATTGTTCATCCATCTTACCAAACCAACAAACTCCCTTACAAATTTCAATACATCTGAACTCTGAAGTAATACAATCAACTAAAAAGAACAAAGACGCATCTGCAGTTATGCATGCGCGACGGGTTTCCGAACCACGCACCAGCGTTCACCGCACTGCAGCGCGCGCGCATCGACGGATGGATCGTCGCTCGGCGGCAGCCGGGTTCTGGGCATCGAGTATCGTAAACTTTCCAGGTCCCTGATGGCCTCTCTGACATGGCACAGCACCCAGTACTCGTCCGCCTCGTTGTCGCCGTAGCGCGCGTAGCACCGGCGGTCCGTGATCTCGTACTCCGACATCACCCACCGCGAGCACCACTCGCCGCCCGCTTCGAAGGTCATGTTCACGCCGCGCCACCTCACGAGGACGCCGAGCCTGGTGCGCGCCACGCCCTTATTGCACCAGCTGTGCACCCAGGCGCCGCTGTCGCCGACGGAGCGCCGCGCGTGCCTTGGCTTATTGCGGCTGCACAGCGCGAAGAAGAACCCCTCGTCTTGCTTTCCGTGGCGCGCGAGGAGGTCCCACGGAGCGGAGCCGTAGGGGTCGTCCTCGATGGCGAGTCCTATGTGAAGGGGAGACAAGCCGCGGAGCTGCGGGAGAAGGAGGTAGGCGACGAGCACGTTTGCCGTCAATTCGATTTCGGGCTGTGAACCAGGAACAGCAGCATGGTCATCATCTTCTTGATCGGAAGATATCTCGCTGTTTGCATCCGAAGCCTCATCATAGTCGTCGGAAGCCATCTCGCTATCTGCATCCGAAGACTCTGCATTGGAAGCTACCTCTTCACGGGCGAACTCGTTCTCCATTTTAGCGATTGCGATATGACAAACAGAGAGCGAGAGCTTTGCAATAGAGATTCAGAGGCGTGTACTTGCATATTCATGGTGACATTTATCTGTTCCGAATCGGATACAAAGACCAAAGTCGGATCTCTTGTAGAAGACGGTTATCTGTTTCCAAATTATTGCTTTTGATGTGTTGGTAAATCTTCGACTTTGGTCTTTGGCAAAGATGGGTCGGAATTCTGGAAGTGATTAGTAACTGTCAGATATATATTTGTGTCAGTCTTAATCATGCACAAACTTTTGCCAAATAGAACACAACTTTTACTTGGTTGAGAGCCCATATAGATCCTTAATCTGTACTTAAAATTGTATACACTGGTTAATATATTTTTACTCAGAACAGATACTATCATCTATAAAACAGTTTCATAAAAAAAGCTAATATATCTTTGCAAGATTGGAAAAAAGGTGAGATCCTTACACATTGAGAATACAAAAAAGTCTATTATTAATGATTTTAGGTAACTAGTCGAAATCTCATACAATTGTGTGATTAGTCTTTATATAATTTAAAATTTTATTTATATTTTATAGAGAGATGTTTTTTAATATTATAATATAAATAGAGCTCGTCTTGAATAATAAACTTTTTAGTAATTTTTTCTTTTTTTAATTAATGTGAGAATTTCTAGTAATTTTTCTTTTTTAGGATTAGTGTGGAAATTTTAAGTATTTTTATGTGGAATCAGAATTAATATGGTACTTTCAATGTCACTAAAATTTATTATATAATAGATATACACAACATCGACATACAAATTCAGGCACACAATGTTTGTGTTGTGTTTTACAAATTGATTGTAAAAATCAGCCAGACCTTAATTCAAATGAAATCCTAACTCGACATTTTCATTATTAAAAGAATTATTCCATATTTTTAGAGTAAATGATTCCATGATTTCTTCTTCAAGTATAATAATAATATTCTACAATGAATTTAGTGACATGTCTCCAGAGTGAAAACAGATCTGATATGGACAGATCGTGACTATTCCATATCCTAAACCATATTTTTTTTGTTGGATACAAATTTCAAATGATATATACATGGATCAGAATAGTTACATTCAGATATAGAACAAACATATATTGTATGTGAATATGGTTTCGTGTGTGTATATATATATATATAATAGATCTCAAAATTACAATCTATATTAAAAATTTTACGAATAATAAATCGGATTGGGACAAGATTTTATCCACCCCATTTCACCATTACATGTACAATGTTTGTAAACTTGAGTCAATGTACACCACCGAGCCCACCATTGCCGGATGAACCTCTCAAGGGTGTATGATTTGTCTATTTTCTCTCTCTTGTGCTTTTTATAGTGTGTATGGCCTGACGAGGCTAACTCTAAAAGAGAATATGTGAGAGATATTAGAGCAAAAATTCCCATTATACTATACATACTATTGAACGGACCAAACTATCCATGAAACTGAATCTAATTTTCAGAAGACTACAAACAATGATCATTTCCATGATCGAACGATTATACATAAAATAGTAACCAAGATGCAACTTTCCCTGCGATTGAGAAACAGAAATCTATAAATCAATTGTCAACTGCAGAAAGACCCCCACATAGCCTATAATTACATCAAACCAATATATAAGTTTCCGGAGATTTCGAACAAAAGCGAAGCAATCAAATAAATATTAATAGCAGCATCTCTAACCATTATAGGCTTTTCATGTAATCAGTCAAGACAGAAGATTTTTAAGAATCATGACTTCGAAGAATCTTTTGTGCAATATGCGCCAAATGTATTCAATCAAGCCTCAGTATATCGAAATCACAGAGTATACAACCAAATTACACCCAAACTGGGTATATATTTTTTTTTTCCTCAAATCCTCTCCCCTATAACAATCACCAAATCCAAACTACAAAACTAAATTACATCTAAACAAACCTTTTGTCCAGTACACAGTTTGAACCAAACATAGATACACTTCTCTTCTACTAGTTCTTCTTCTTCCATATCTACCTCAAGAACACACAACAAGGCTTCTCCTCCATGTCCTTCTCTTTCTGCTTACTAGCATTCCAACCATTTGGCACCCACCAAACTCTAAGGCTCTTGTCAAGCCCTCCACTGTACACCATATAGCCATTGCCCACCCTGCACCATAGAGCTTGCAAGCATTTGATAGGGCCTTCATGGCCGCTGATGACCCCCAACTTGGCAAGAGTGCCGCCGATCTCCCGGCGCCACAGGCCGATGGTCTTATCTGCCGAGCCGGTGCACACCAAGTCACCGACGACGCACAAGCACAGCACGGCCTTGTCGTGCGCCTTGACATCGCACAAACGGCTCCACCGGCCACCTTTGCCAAGCCGGTCCCAGCTGACGACGTGGCCGTTTGAGCCGGCGGCGTACACCCGCCGCCCACTGGCATCCATGCTCACCGCGACCGCATTCCAGGACACGTCGTCCTGGGAAATCAGAATGCCCTGGAGGAAATGCGAGGCCTTTCCTTTCTCCCACGCCTTGACGCGGCCATCGGCCGACGCCGAGTATATGATGCCATTGTCCGCGGCAACGGCGTTGATCGCGTCATCGTGGGCTCGTATCGACTCGAGGCACTTCAAGTCCGACATGCGCCACACCTTGAGGGTCTTGTCCCAAGAGCCAGAATACACCAAGCCGTCGTGCACGGCGAGGCAGGAGATGCTGTCGGCGTGCTCGATCCACAGTCGCCGGTGGTTTCGCCGCGTCTGGATGTAGCTGCCCTCGCGGAAGATCCTGCCCAGGTAGTCCCTGGTGGTCGGGAGCGCGGCGACGAGCTTGAACGCGTTCTCCGACCGCCGGGACACGCGCCAGACTCGGACGCGCCCGTCCTGGTGAGCCGAGAACACACGACCGCCCGCCGCAGCCAGCGCCTTGACAGATCCCTCCCCGTGGCCAAATCGTGCGAAGCGGCGGAGATCCGGCTGCTGCCACGCGACGATGTCGGCGCCGCTGGACGCGCTGAGCAGGAACTCCCCGCACAGCGAAAGGCAAGAAACCGAGCCGGCATGGTCCCGGAGTACGGCAAGAGCCTTGCACGAATCCTGCGGCATCGGCGACGCCACGAGGTCCGTCGAGGACGTCGAGACGGCGTCCGAGAATGAGAATGAGGAGGAGGCAAACGACGAGAAGGACGAGAAGGAGGAGGAGAGGGAGGCGGGCCTTGGGAGGAGGGGCGCGGATATGGAGTGCTCTTGATTTGGCATTGCCATGGTTGGGGGTTTCTTGAGCTGGATGGAGAGACGTTGGGAGATATGTATAGGCTGCGAGGGGAAGGTGTGGTGGGTTGGGAAGGTTAAGGGCGAGTGGGGACGAGAGGGCCGCTCAACGGCTACTAGCCGAGGAGCTTAAGTTGCTTTGACACTACGATTCCTGTCTCCCTTTTACCAAACGAAAACTTGCTTGTTTTTGGCTATTTTGCTTGATTTTGAGGCTGGAGATTTGGATCGGCCGGCATGTGGCCTGACTAATTCAAGTTTTGATTGTTCGAATAAATCGAAAAATGATCAAATGGAGAGTTTAAGTTTAATACTTATTTTATAAACTAGAAAATTTATGAATTAGAAACTTAAAATAAACTTAAGTCTGTAAAAAATGATTTATTAGATTTATAAGTTTAAGTTGGCTTATTTGAAGAAACTAAATGGCCCATATGTGCTATCATAAATGAAAAAATTGATAGATTTTTAGAGTGACTATCTCAAGTAGTGTTTTGCTATTTTTAAGTGTTTTGTTTTTTCTTCCTATTTGATGTGAAATCGATCAATCTAGTTATGAGCAAGTAGAAAAAGATTCTAACAGTCTTGGAAAATCGAATCCATATAGGAGTTATTTTTGTACCACGATCAATTTAGAGTTGATATTGTCTGAGATTGAGTAATAGAGATAAAATAAAATTTTGCGTTCTCCACCTTGAGAAGAAGGCGTGGGCCGTCGAACCATTCTAGGATTCTTCCAAAGAGGTGCTTTGTTGATGTATTTAATGGAAGGGCAGGGAGCTTGTAAACTTCGTTAGAATGGTTCAAAATTGTCTGCATGTCCATACATTCCACCGTAACTGTGTAAGGTGCTTGTGGGCGCGTGTTTGATCTGCTAGCTTTTTAGATGTTGCAAGTCTTGAAGCACTCAATTAGTTTAGTTTGTTGAAATCAAATGCGCAGAAACTACAAATAACTTTAGTATGGCTTATTGCTGATTTCTTTTTCTTTCTTGGAAAACATCAAAATTTCAAATATCTCATAGTAACGGGTGGTTGCAAAAGAGTCCTAAGTTAGGCTGAAAACGAGTCGAATTCGAGCAAGTCCGGACTAATTCGGCTGGAGCTTGACAGTGTACTGGATTCAACCCGAAATTTTCACGATTTCAAAATCTAGATCAGGTTTGCCTCAAAGCAAACTCAATTGACCTCGAGCTCAGCTTGAGAAGACTTGATAGTACTTGTGACTTGTGAGATTTGAGTGGGCTCAACTCAAGTTCGAATGGGCTCGACTCAAAAATATACATGACAAATAAAATATTCGAGTTTTAATGAGTTGAGTTTGAACAAGTTCTGGAAGCTAGACTCGAGTTCGACTCGAGTATTGATTCAAACTTTACTTTAGACTTAAACTCAGCTCGCTTCATGTTCAAGTCGATCTTGATTCGAGCTGATCTTTGAATCGATCCCGAATAACTTACAAGATTCAATCTTTTTTGTCTAATTCTATTTAAAGCTAGCCTTGGTCCTTGTGTGAGGTCTATTGTAGCCAAAAGACAAGATTCACATTGTTGGAAGATTTTTTTTTGCCTTTTTGGTTAAAGTTGTAGCTGCGGAACCAAAAAAAAAAATTTTTTTTAAGGGGATCATGTTGTAATAGACAAATACAGAGGATCAAATAAAAAAATCATGTATATTTTATATGATAAATATAGATAAAATAATCGGATATACATGAAACATAAGAGACTGTCTCTCTTATGAGCACCCTTAATTTTGTCACTGTTTGAGAATTCACCTTTTTATCATTGGATTAATATATATAGTATATTGTGAATGGAGGGGAATTCTTACATCAGCATGATGTAGCTAAAAGTTTTTCCTTGGTTTCCTGGATGATTTTTGGAATTGGAGCCCATACGGAATCCTGCAGTCAGTGACTAGGTTGTTGAATATTCGGATCCCTCGCGAAATTTCATGACAACTCGTCAAGTCCGTCTAGATTTCTGCATGCCGGGTGGCTTCTTGGTATTCCTCTGTGAATCACAAGGCAAAAATTGGCAACTCGGCAAGTCCATGCATGGTTTACGAAACATACATAAAACAGTGACATGCATGCCTCTTTGCTTCAAGATTATAAACATACCTACCGTGTAAGTTAACTAAGAATGTACGTTTTTATTCGACATGTCTTTCTAACAGATCGAACTGAACCCTTATACAACTGACACATATATAGCTGGAGCTCCCTTGAAGAGTACTTGTGTGCTGACATGCACCAACCATGCAAATGCAACTATTTATTCACCGACCAACATCGGACAGCACGTACTATAAAATGCTACAGCCTACATTCATCAGATTGTGACCAAGCTAGTTAGCTTGACTTAGAGAGAACATACGAAAATGGTACTTGTATACTGTATCATCATACCAAGAACTTTTTGGTTCCTTCTAAAATTGTGATCCTCTCACACCTTAGTTTGCTTCCGGCAAAGCAGGAGACTAGCATTTCCATTTTTTTTAAAAAGAACCTCGTATCACGTGTAAATTATCTTGTTAATGGTTGACAAGAGTAACTATTTATCATGCAGTGCGTTAATCGTACGGCATTTCGTCAAAGAAGCTTCCCTTAATTAGGTTCTCATTACTCCTGATTTGGTGCTTGTTTGACGCACGAGGGTAACAGGAGTACTAGTCTGTTTTACGTTAGTGCGTTAGGCAAAAAAGTTCTCAAACATTTTATATAATTTGCTCAATTTGAATTTTCGGTGTGGCTTACGCATAATACTAAACAAATGCCGCCCTTTGGTTAGAGACGAGCTTTTGAAAAGATGTTTCACATTTCATAAGGAGCTTCCGTAGTTTTTTCGTTAAGCAGCAACCAATCCACTGTACCTTTGAAAGTCGTAATCCATGAAGTTGGCAAGTTGTTGAGGACATGTTCCCTTGAGAGGAATTTGATTTTGAATTATTTTTAAAATAAGAGAATAAAACTATTACTCTTGATTGTTGAATTAAATCTGAGTGATTTTAATTATCTATTAAAAATCACCATTATCTTTTAAACTCTCTTTAACATTCCACTTTTATTCTTTCATCCTTCTATTTTTATTAGTATGAGTTATTCTATTTGATCTAGTGATTATCAAGATTATAATTTTTATTCTTTTATTTTAAAACTAATTACTACTAGTTAGACTTACTTCTTTCGCCTTAGAACACAAAAAAAACTCTCTATTATTATAAATCGGCCAAGTACTTCGCATGGTAAAGATTCAAGAACTACTGCACCACTCTCTTCGGTAGCATGTAAAGCCCTACAAGGAAACAACTGTCCTCACATGGACTGACCAAAAGACTGAGGTATTGTCTAAAACACAAAAAATTTCAAGAAAATAGAACATTTGTTGAGAGCTAATCTTCCATTTTTATCTGTCTACTTCCACCTATCATATATCTTGTAGAATCATTAGTCCATAGTAACTAGCCAATTATTATCCAATTAATAAGACACAGTGTATTTGATAGAGAGCAGGATGCAAATCCCAACAATTGCAAATTATTAATTTTAATCTCATATCATAAGTGTGTGTTATTATAATTATTATTGAGATTAAGTTGACCTAAATTATATACTAGATTAAAAACTATTTTAGATAATTGTTCTAGCCAACTTGTACTTAACAAGAGATAGCTCATAGTTAGAATCACTATTCATAATAGGATGATAATTATATGTTGCCACTGAATATTCGTTCTTCATACATTCTTAAATCTTAATAAAAAATAACAATCACTATGTATCTGAACGGTTGAAATGTATGCCCACATAAAGAGAGGTTGTGGTTTTGAATCTTTTTTTTTGTTTTTTTTGTTTTTTTTGTTTTTTTTGTGTGTTTAATTGATATATTTATATCGAAAGACATGAGGGGGTTAGTGTTAGCTTGCTGCACAAATGAGTATACCTTGAAGCCAGCAGAAAAAACCGGCCCATTTAGATCCTCGCTAAGGCGCTAATTCAGCAGGGCTCACATGCAAAACAAGTAATCCCACGGGGGCAGACTACAAATACAACATATCGTAAGGAGTCTCAGTCTAATCTTCCCCAAATTATAGCATATTTCGTACATAATATAACGAGAAAATGACTTGTTTCGAAAATTACCATCGGGGTGCCACTACGAACCCTAATCCCCCCCCAAATCCCTCAGGCGATTCCACCAAGCCGACGACCTCCATCGCTGCCTCATCATCTCCGCTGTGGCCTGTGGTACCTCCCTCCCTCTCTCTCTCTCTCTCTCTCTCTCACACACACACACACACACACACACACACACACACACACACACACACACACACACGAACGAACGAACGAGATGTGGCCTGAATGTTCCCGTGGCTTCGAATCCGAAAGGCGGCTCCTTTCCGTTGGATTTTGGGAATAGTTCGAGTCGTAAGTTCTATTTTTGAGCTTTTGAGCTCGCAGCTTACTAGGTCTATTTTCTCTTAATTTTGAGCAGCAAAGACGAAGCTTGGCATAATGTAGCTGGTTTTGTAACTAGTAGTCTAGTACCTTGGGATGCAGCTGTTTTAGCTTCTTTCACCAATATCATGTTTAACTGGTTTGGGAGACCCGGATGGCTCTCACGAAGCACTTTAATATTTAGTTATTTACTAAAGAAGAGAACAACATATGACTAGAAAAGAACATTGAAGCATTGGATTGTTATGGTAGGCATCACGGCCGGTTGGTAATGGAAAGCACATTTGGGGATTTTGTGTTGTGGGCAACAATTATGGGTAAAATTTCCCCATTTGTGTTCTCAATAGTTGATATCTGGAGGGTGCTTTGATCTGTGTGGGAACACAATTTGGAATAAGTTGAATGTGATGCGGGGCTACACTCCACTTGATTCTATTGACTGCTGGAAACTAGTTCTCTGAGCTCACTTGGATAGATAAATAGGCCTCAGTGGGGAATTGGTAGACTGTCTTCTGAAGCAATGCATTGGAATAGTTTTAATTCAGTGCAGAAAGTTCTTGTGTGGCACTTATGCTCATTTGCTTATGAATTAGTAGGCATCTTTACACTTCAAGTTAGCAATTGCTCTTACTGTACAGAGAATTCTAGTGAAGTTTCGGAATATTTTATTGGGTATACTCTTGATTATCTCCTTTTGTTTTTGTTTCCCGTTAGCATAGATTGAATGGTTCTGCTTACCCCGATATTATTAAAAATGTTATTTTCTTCACTATATACTTCTTAAATTAGTGAAGTACCAATTATAAGAATTCTGAATGTTGTTCTCTTATCAGTGATTATGTTCTACCAACTCAGACGAACCCTCCAATCCAGTGAAGGTGGCGACTTGACATCAAGGTGGTCATCGAGGCTTAAACTTGTGTGCTTTGCCTCTGTACTGTAGCTTTATAAGGCAATTTCTTTTTGATTCTGGGGAAATTCGCAGAAAGATAGCTTGAGTATTTTCCTTGGGCCCAGAAGGACAAGAGAGCTGCAGACTTTGTGCCATTTTGATCTGAAGCCAGTGGTATCATGGCCACAAAGCTTGTGGTAAGCGACCAAGCCTTCCTGTTTAGTGAGATTCTTGAAACGGATGTATTTTTTTGAGGAATAACGAGTGTGAGCAATTGCTTTCCTTAGGTTCTTGGGATTCCCTGGGATGTGGATACAGAAGGATTAAGAGAGTATATGTCCAAATTTGGACCCTTGGATGATTGTGTTGTCATGAAGGTTTGTGATAATTTTATATTTAGATTAAGTAGCACAAGTCATGCTCTTTCTGTCATGTTTTCCTTAATTTTACAGTATTGGGATTTTTAAGCATATCTTTCTTTTCTTCAAGTGATATGGAAAATCATAACTATTTCTTACCTGCTTGATAATTTTCTGCGCATTTTATTTCTCAAGAATGAGTTTGCCATGGAAGAGGCATGCTGCAGACATGTGGTATAACTTTTCTTCCACTCATGCTTGCTTTGTGCTTTTGCATTCCTTATTATTTGTGTTTCTCTAAAGAAAGAAATGAGTCGCTAGTTTTCTACCATAGATACACAAGAAATTTGTTCACCTGGAGATGTTTGAAAATTCTTTTAATTGTGTTCATCAACACATTGCATGATTTGGCCGCTTGTGTGTTGTTCTCCTGACTTACCAGCATGTTTCTTCTTTGTTGAAAATAATAGGACCGCTCGTCTGGTCGATCTCGTGGGTTTGGCTATGTTACATTTTCATCAGCTGATGATGCAAAGGTAGTTAAAAAAAAAGACTCTTTCTCTTTGTTGTAGCTTAAATATTTGTACCTTATGTTTCAAACAGTCAGCAAATGGCATTATATTCTTGGATAGCTGCTATTTGCTCCCTCCAAAGGTGGTATGAGGCCAAAGAGGTCATTAATGAGGATGGCGAGAGGAGATTGATATAGTCAGTTGGCAAGGCTGAGTTTATCCTTGGTGCGGCAGGTGTTGTTGAAGTTGCTTGTTTGGTTGCCAGCTGTGATGCAGGCAAGGTGAAGAGGTTCCATGGAGGCAACAGCCTTTTGCTACCAATTGTGCTATGATTGATTGAATGGAGGAAGATACTTTAATTATCCTATAGTAGATTGAATTGAGCAAGATACTTCTAATAGTGGCAAACGGTATTCAAGGCCTGGGAGTTTCTTATATCCAATTTCCAATTCAAGTTTATGAGCTTATAGTATAACTGAAGAATAAAATATGTTCACTGTATATGAATTCCTTGATTTATAGGATGTGGCCCATTCCTTATTTTATTTGGCTGGTGCTACCTAGTTTTAATTGCCTAATCTTTTGCCAAATACTTGCGTCTAGCAAGAATTTTTCCTTGCATATCGATGGTTCTACGGACCTAGACTAATTTCTGTAAACAGCCTAGCCTGAAAGTTTTTTTAATTTCAGAAAGCAAGCTTTGATTATGACTACTAGCATTCATATGCGGGAACTGTGATATAGTTGCAATTTCAAGTTTCAACTTTCAACATCTGAATGGTGAATAAGTGCTAATTACTCATGCATTAGGAAGTGGTTTAGTAACACCTTTTCACTATAATATTTAGGTGACATTGCATCTGTTGCCTCTACTAAACATTTTACAAAATCTTTTCAGAATGTTCTCGAATGTGAGCATGTTCTTGGGAGTCGAACTCTAGAAGTGAAGATAGCTACTCCTAAGGTAAACTATTTAGATCTTGGTTCTTTCATTTACTGTCCATGTGTGCTATAATTCATCGGTGTCAAGCTGCCAGTTATAGCATGTCTTTCTGTAGTGGATAATGGTGTAATATGTTCTCTACACAGGAAGAAATGAGAGCACAAGGAACGAAAAAAGCTACTAGGATTTTTGTTGCTCGAATTGCACAATCTGTGGATGAGTCAATGTTTCGAAGGTGTGCTATAGCTCCACAGCGTTTCTTTCTTGGTGATTTACTCATTGGTTAATATCTGAAGTTGTCTTAAGTCCTGTACTATCTTAACAGACATTTTGAAGCTTTTGGAGAGATTACAGATATTTACATGCCAAAGGTTAGAAAGTGAACTGACTTTACATTTGTAATTAGTATAATGCAGTCGTGTATGTTTGTTTTCGTATTCTTTTTGAACCCTGAGCATACTGTCATAATGTTGATTGTACATTATCAATAGCGTGGAGCTGTCTTCAATTACTGCTTGGCCTGGGTTTTTTCTTGTTTGTTTGGATCCATTATATGTATCTACCACATGTGTGATTTTTGTTTTGTGTTCAATTGGAATGTCACAAATTAATCTTCTCAGATACTATTAAAAAAATTATCACTTTTGAGTGGAAACTCTGTCACTGTAAATCTTGGGTACATAAGGCAGAGTTGGCCTTTCCTATCTACCTCTTTGCATTTGGGTGAGGGAAAATCCAAATAACATGGCTATTGATACCTATGGATTGAGTTGTAAATTGTTATATCAGTCACCATTGCATGTTTACCTGCTTCAAGATGTTTGTTACACCATTTTTATTGCCTATAATATGATATATGCTATTGGCACTATGGGCTATTATTGGCTTCTAGCAGCTGTGATGTTACCTTATTGAATTCTACTTTAATGTGCTATATTTTAAATTTGCATTGTTATGGCTAAGATTTGACTTAGACAATTGTGGTAGGTATTGGTTGCCATGAAGTATTCTGTCATCAGGCAGCCATGCTAGTTGTCCTCTTTGCCCGATGAATTTCTCATAAATGTGACCTAGTTGAATATTCTGTAATGTCATCACTTATTACCTACCCAAGGAATGAGCTTCCTATCTCCCCTTGTATATAGCCTAAGTACGTCTAGATTAATCATTAACTATATTTCCTTCTATCCCTAGGAGATTTAATATGCAATCTCAAACACCAAAATCTGTGGTGGATAAAGGTGGGGACTTACAATATTCCTTTGGTATTCCACTGAATGAAGTTAATTGGTTGCTGAGTATTTACCATGCTTCTAGGATCTTGTGAACTCATATAGCCTTACTGTGGAGGATAGCCGGCCTAGCATGCATGTATCAGTACATTCTTGCGTTATTTAATTGAAATATAGCATAATTCCTTTAGTTACAGTAGGCATAAATTCATGGTGCACATAAATTTGTTTTGCATGGGGCTCCCTGTTGCTCTACTGCAACTGGAGCATTATTGCATTCAACGATAATGCACCATTGCATTCATAGGAACTATAGTTTGAGATGATTAGATTTTACTAAAATGAGTATTTCCCCTCCTATTCCGTATGTAGGAACCAGGTTCAAAAGGTCATCGTGGAATCGGGTTTATCACTTTTGAGAATGCAGGTACGCTTACAGGAATACTCCAGCATTCAGATAGGTGTGAAGTTCATAGGTTGTTTTTGGGGCATGAAAATTTTGACCAACACTAACTGATCAATGAAGAAATACTATAGCTGCATTCTCAATGATATCTAATTGATTTTTCCCCAAAATTTTAACAAAATTCCTGATATTTGTTCAATAATGTTATTAGATCTCCATTAAATTGCTTTCCCTGATGCTGAAGAAATACTATAGGTGTGACATGAAATGCATATTAACATGTTTACTAGTGGCAATAATAAACGAAGAAATAAACCTGTCCAGATGCTGAGGGAAGGCCATCTATGTAAGTTTAAGATGGTGGCTGAGCTGCAAAACTGAGCAAATGCTACTAATGAGTGATTCCTAGTGCTTACATTACTTTCACAGTTCATACTTTTAGGGGGTGATTGGTTTCCGCATCCAATCTGGCTTGGCTCACCTATGTAGAATTTTTGGAGGAGCTGGCGTTTAGTTAGTTGGGTTGCATCAGTGGGGCCAAGCTGGGGGATGCAAAAAAGAGGCTTGGACCTGACTCACAGGGAAGCTATTTGAGCTTCCCATTGGGTCAGGCCTGCTTAATGATGATATTAGAAGAGTGAACAACACATATTAAAGATTTTTAAGCTGAGTTGAGATGGATTAAGGATTATTAAGTTAGAGCATGGGTTATTAAGGTATAATAAAAATTAATTAATAATTCTAGATAATATTTTTTGATCTCATGTATTCTCATTTGTATCGTTCATACAACCAATCAAAGAATATTTCGTCTCAACCTGCATCACCTTGTACAACGAACCAAATACATCATAGTTGCATCTCCTTATTCTGTCCTAACTAAACAAGTCCGTTCCACTAAGTTGGTCTAGCCTTGCGCAGCAACCGATCACTCCCTTAGTGAAGGATCTATTGTCAGCTTATTGCACTTGTAGACAATTGCTCATATTGTTCATGCTCATATGAGGTTCTTGACATTTTGATGGGGTTAGTATTTAGGACAGGATATCTAATTATTGGTGTTCTTACACTATGCCCTTTGCTGTTTAACATAATAGTTTTAATCCAGTTCTTCTTGGTTGATTCATTAGCTTGTTTCTATTTTATTTCTGCTGTTTGATCAATGCTTTGTATTTAGTTATTTATAATATTGTTAGTTTCGTATGATTGCATTATTCTAACGTGAACTGCAATTTAACAGAATCTGTGGACAGAATCATGCAAGAGGCACATGAGCTGGATGGTACAACAGTAGTTGTTGACCGTGCAACTCCAAAGGTACCTTGCCCTGCTCTCTACTAGGCTATATCTTATTCTTACAGTACATCTTATATTTAGTTTAGTAACACTATAATACACGGGATGTGCTCATTATTGATTACATTCACAAACCGTTGTTTACATGTCAGGATGAAGATGCCAGATACCCCCCGAGTAGGATAGTTCAGGGTGGTTATGGTGCGTATAATGCATACATTTCAGCCACTACCAGGTATGCTGCTGTGGGGGCACCAACACTGTATGATCATCCAGGATCAGCTTATGGAAGTAAGTCTCTGGTTATATAATTTGCTTCATATTTGACATAGAAGCAACTTTGTTAGTGAACCAAGTGTTACTTGCGTTGACTAGGAGGATACTATGGAGCATCCCATGGAATGGGTAAAAAGATATTTGTTGGTAGGCTCCCACAGGAAGCAACCACTGATGATCTGCGGCATTACTTCGGCAGATTTGGCCGCATCTTAGATGTGTATATGCCAAAGGTAAGGTTGAGACTGTCAACATCAGTCAAGGTTTTCAATGTTTCAACTTTCCTTTCTCCCTTCCAGGACCCTAAAAGAAGTGGCCACCGTGGTTTCGGTTTTGTTACTTTTTCCAATGATGGTGTGGCAGATCGTGTAGCTCGCAGAAGTCATGAAATCCTGGGACAGGAGGTAATGTTATGAAAGTTCCCCTACCCTTTCTTCGCTCACATTTAGTTTGGAAAGGATAATATTACTCTCAGCTTTTTAATGATCTTTTTTTTTTACACAATCTGCTTGTAACATTGTTCACATATTTCAGGTTGCGATAGACACAGCTGCACCACTTGAGGGTGGTTCTGGTGGAGGGTATATGGAGTCGGTAGACGCATATGGAACTTATGGTCCAATGCGATCTTATAGCCGGTTCTGTGGCAGTCTTGATTATGATGTAAGTACATAAAATTGATTCTTGGTGTTCATGGTGCATGGTAGGATTCAAAATAAAACTACACATTCAAAAACGAGTTTCCCATGATGTTAGGCTTAAAATTGGTTCATTGTGGCTGTGACAAATTGTTTTCTTTATCATTTCAAAGTTCAAACACATCCTCTAACAAATCCTTGTTATCATTGCAGTATGGGTATGGCCCCAGTGGAAGCAGCCAATCAAGAATGGATTGGCGATACCGCCCTTACTGAGGCCTTCACCACCTTTAACATCTTGTTACTATAAAATACTGTTATACTTCACATCTAGGGACATTGGGAAAGGGGGAAATGAAATTCTGCTCTGAGAATGCTAAGTTGTTCCGCATATTGATATGTGCATCCTATTCATAAGCGAGATGTGTGCAGTTCATTTGTTCATGGCGTATTTTGCACCATTCGATATATCGATGCCTACATGCAATTATTCTATCAAAACCTCATATCAATGCTGACAAATCAATGCCGCCTCATCTCACGTTGTGGAAAATGAATCTTCCCTCGCCTGGTGAACCAGCGAAGTCTACGTCTCGTCCTGGTCATTGTTGCATGATGTTGCATCTTCCTCGTGAACAAACAGCTTACGGAATTGGTATGACTCTACGTCACGGACATTCTGTCAGTGTCGCCTGATGTTACATCTTCCATCTTGCAAGCGGACAGCTTACTAGGTTGGCATATATAAGGTTGTGTACAATGCGGGGCGTAAATAATCAAATTTTCCAACCGCAAGCAAGAGAGGCGCTTCCTCTCGTGTTGCGACGCCTGGAATTTTTTTTTTCGGTTTACGTGTGATGAAATTATACATAATTTTTTTTTCTTGATTTATGATTAATTTAATTCAATTTAGATTTTGATTATATTGAGAAAGTTACAGATTTTAAATTATCTTCATATATAGACTAAATATCGCATATATTTGATTTTTTAAATTAAAAATTATTGATATTTTATTAAAATCACTTAAATTCTAATAAATATTTAAATTTTTTGTGGGTCCAAACGAAGCGTCTCGCGAAACGTCTTTGCATTGGAGTAGAGTGTTTCAGGTGATACTTCGCACACGTACTAAGAATATTCTGTTGAAGCGTCTCCTAACATAACAGTTGGTTACTGTTTGTTTTTAAATAAATGTTTTTTTAGTTTCTAGCAATAGAAATAAATATGAAGATAAAGACTATAACAATTTTTTGTAATACACTTTATTAGTATCTATTAGTCGTACACCTATTGCGTTTGCACTGGCTAGTAGTTTATCTTGATTGATTAGAACATTATTGTTAAATATTAAATAATTTAGTGATAAAATTATTTTTTCAAAAAATATATTATTCTATCATGTAACCAAATATATATATAACACTTATATGTGAATAATCCAACGATTTTCAACATTTTGGTAAGGACAACTTGGTGAGAGTTTTTGAGTTCCTTATCTTTTATTTTTAAAAATTACTATATTGATTATTAATATGACATGAAATAGTATGCCAAAATTATCTCTACAACTTATGTTCTAAGTCTAGGATATCATGAATGCCAATTTTTTTTTTGTACAAATTAATCCCATGTATGGTAAATCAACCAATGCAAAAAATTTAAAATCAAAGAAAGAAGACACAAAAATAGAATTTACTAACTGACTTAGCAAGTATGGAAGCAATATCCTAATTCTTAGATTTCATACAAACAATATTTATTGAGAACATTTGGATTAATCATTGTAGCAAACGATCTCTGTTAGATCATATTGAGGCAAATACTAAAAATTAGATCTTACAGCCGTTGAATATCTTTATATACCTACAACTTAGAAATGTATTGTCTCTCTACAACAAATTAAATCTTAGTTTCTATAAATTTCTCACATTTTTTTTTATAATATTGTCTCACTAATTTGTTGGTTCGGTCTCATTTTATCAACATCATAAACCACAATTTTATAATTTTGTAGTGTCATTTAAGGAATTTTTATCACAAAAATTGTTACTAACTAAAATCTTAAAATAGTTAGATTGATGTTGCTTAATGTTTTGACAGAACAAAACAAAAATCATGACCAATTTTCTAACTTTCCTAATTTATATCATAGTATATTTTTCGATTGCATCTTTTATTCATTCCTGTTTTAATTCCTAATCATGATTTTATTGTTTTATTCCGAATTTCTGTTTTTTCAATTCTGAATATTTAATTTGTTTTTTAGTTCCAAAGTTATATGAAAGTATATTTTTGAAAATTACTTTTTTAAATAGATTTTTTTATTTCTTCCTTTTTTATTTTTTATTTTAATTTTCTAATTCCTAATTTATATCAAAGTACATTTTTGGAAAAGATCCTCTCAAAGGAGATGTAAATCTACACTGTCATAACTCAGGACCACCAAATGATTTAAAATCTAATCTATTATAACTTGAGACCAACATATGGATGAAATAGATTTGTTTTTTCTCCCTGTTTAAATCCAAGCCGTTGTAACTCGAGATGACCGCATAGATGGTGGATCTCTTTTTTTTCTCGATGAATGTGGGAATTTTTTAATTTTTGGGTTAATCGTAGCCTATATATATTCCAACTCTCCAAATGTGATTTTTTTAGAATATCATTATATAATAAATTTTTGTGATATTGAAAACACCATATTAATTCTAATCCCATATAAAAATACTCAAAATTCTCACATTAATTCTAGAAAAAGAAAATTTGACAAACATTTCCACATTAATCGGAAAAAAGAAAAAAATTATTTATTCATTATATTTATAATGATGTGAGATTTATTATTTGAAATCATATCTAAAATTAACTATCTTTATTATGATACAATTCATATGAAAATTATATTCAAAACAACTCTATCTCTATTATAGTGTTAAAAAAAACATCTCATTATAAAACATAAATGTAATTTTAAATCATATAAAGACTAATCATATTATTGTGTGAGATTGTGACTAGCTAAATGAAGATTCGAAATTATAAAATGATATGTATTTGACAATAAAACTATAAAATGATACCTATTTAAGAATGATGTGGGTGCAAAAAAGAAGAAAGATTATCATGTAAGACATCCCCTTCATTAAAAAAATGACAAAAATATGGAAGGAAAGTTGTGCGGTACATCCCAAAATGTCACAGTTTTCTATTCTGTCACCTTCCTTGAGACCTTGACTCCTGGAAAAGTCTACAAGAGCAGTCTGCGCGCTCGCGTGCGCACACGCACACACCAGTACACCGCTCGCTAGTCACCAGATTCCCCACCGAGTCCCGTAAATCCTTAAAGCAACCTCCGGAGGTAGAGGAGAGATCCATGGCTCCCTCACGCTCCCTTGAAGAAGCAGTGACCGATCAGGCCGATCCAGACCGAGTACGACTGTGGCAGTTGGGCTACAAGCAGGAGCTCAGGCGCGGCCTGTCGTGCGTACTTTGTTTCTGTAACTCGTTAGCAACTTAGCATGCACTTTCTTCTCTCCTTTGACATACGTCTGGGTTACAGTGTTATTTCCAACTTTGCGTTCTCCTTCTCCATCATCTCTGTTCTATCGGGCGTGATGACGACGTACAACACGGGGCTGCGGTACGGCGGGCCGGTGTCAATGACGCTGGGGTGGCTTGTGGGGGCCGTGTTCAACGCTTGCATTGCATTGTCCATGGCCGAGATCTGCTCGGCCTACCCGACCTCCGGCGGGCTCTATTACTGGAGCGCCAAACTGGCCGGCAAGGAGTGGGCTCCCTTCGCTTCCTGGATCACTGGCTGGTATGTGTGTGTGTGTATCCACCTGTCTCACCATTCATGCAATCTGTCAGGAAATCTTTTCTGCAGATGCAGTCTTTACAACTTTCTGAATTGCTACGAACTATGAATTGCTCAGGGTGACCAATGACCATCCTGTGTCAAGTATCGTACATAAACATGTTCGTTTCTGTTAAGCGCCACATTTTACAATCATTTTGCGAGCCTAAACTGTATGTTGTGTTCTGTTTTACTGCAGGTTCAACATTATGGGACAGGTACGCACTGGATTTTTGCAGACTCCATTCATCTTGGCGGCTTAAGAGACGCTTGCTTTTAGTTTGTAGTCAACTAGGATTGTCTTCTGGTCCTTCGGCAGGCAGAAAAGTGTTCTGTTTCATTTAAATTTTAGTTTGATGAAAGAATTACAGCTAGATTATCTATGTGTCGTGGTATTATGAATACTTCGACAAGTTTTATGAGAGTTCTTAGCGAATGAACAACGACGTGAGCTGATCGCGTGATCGGTCACCTCTCGTCGGGCAAGCACAGAGAGTGACATAAGAATTTATACAGGTTCAGATTCCAGTGGAGACCTTAGTCCTGTTGACACCCTCTCGGACGTAAGTCCGCTGGGGATGTTCTTTCGGGAGAGAGGTCTTTAAGGGATGTCTATTGGTATGTTTGTATTGAGCTAGAAAAATGAATCCATCCCCCTTACAAGAGAGTATACAAGGGCATGTATAGACTTCAAAAGATGTAAATTATTAAACTACCCTATCTGCCGCCGTCGGATCCAAGGGCACCAGTGTCAATTCACCAATCGAGGGGCGTGGACGCTTGACAAGTGTTTTCCCTGGTTCCCGAGGGGAAAACTTTTCCCTGGAGGTCCCGGTCACCGGGTGGCGGCGCCCGGGACCAAGGGGACGCCTTTCACCTGGTGGCGGCCTGGGGCCCTCCTTCGTCCCGGGCGAGGAAAGGGTCTGTCTTCGGGGCTCCGCTCATCAGGACCGTAGTCTCCGGGTGGCGGTACCCGGGTCGCGGGAGACATTTTTAGGCCGGAGATTTCCCCCAACACTATGTTAAATTTTTTGGAACTGAGATCCTCCTTAATCTCCTGACTAATTAGTGGACTTGTGTTGGCGAAGCTGTACTAATATGTGTTACTAAGAAATAGCAACGTTGTTGAGGATTTGGTCCTTTTATTAGCGGAATGAGCTCGAGTGATAAATTGTTGCACTGGTGGCTAATGACACTTCCGTCACTTGTTTAATTATTTTGTAGTGGGCTGCTACCACCAGTGTAGACTTCTCATTGGCGCAGCTGATCCAAGTGATCATTTTACTTAGCACGGGAGGGGCCAATGGTGGTGGCTACATGGCCTCAAAGTACGTTGTGTTGGGCATTCATGGCATCATCCTGATCCTGCATGGCATCATCAACAGCCTCCCTATCCAGTGGCTTTCTTGGTTTGGGCAGTTTGGAGCTTTCTGGAATCTTGCAGGTCTGACTCCAACTCCAATCTTTTTGCAATGTCAAGATTTGAACATTGAGTATGATGCCTACAATATACAAGTCTTGATCATTTCATTGTTGTTTTATCTGTCCAAACAATGCTAGGTGTCTTTGTGCTAGTGATCTTGGTTCCAGCAGTTGCCAAAGAAAGGGCAAGTGTAGAATTTCTTTTTACCCACCTCAACACAGAAAATGTTATGGGGATCCATGACATGGCATACATTCTACTCCTGGGCTTGTTGATGTGCCAGTACTCTATGGTTGGCTATGATACATCAGCTCATATGGTAAATGCTTCTAGATATCTTTGACAATTACCATCCATGCATCCAAACGAGCATAGAAGTTGATATTTTGTTGTTTACATGGAGATTTGACAGTTATATCATAACATATGCAGACAGAGGAAACAAAAAAGGCAGATTGGAGTGGCTCAATTGGGATCGTAGCTTCTGTTGCTCTCTCAACCGTGTTCGGATGGATCTACCTAGTAGCCGTCACATCTGTAGTGACAGACATACCATACCTCTTGAGCACCGACAATGACGCAGGTGGATACGCAGTTGCTCAAGCTCTGTACAGTATCTTCCATAAGAGATATGGCAGCGGGCTTGGAGGGATCATCTGCTTAGCATGCGTCGCAGTTGCAATCTTTCTTTGCGGTGTCGCGTGCATCACTAGTAACTCAAGGTCAACATATCAATTCACCTCACCATATATACTTACGAAGCTAAGTCTATTCTTCTCTAACTTGAACTAGAATCTTCTCCGACAGGATGGGGTACGCCTTCTCCAGGGACGGGGCGATGCCATTTTCGCATCAATGGCGCCGAGTGAACAAGCATGAGGTGCCCATCAATATCGTTTGGCTCTCTGTGGTCGTGGCATTCATCATGGCTCTCACGGTGTGTTACAATTTACAAACTGTTTCTTTTCTATTTATCTCTAATAGGAAATTAAGTTATTAACATTTGCATCAATTTGTGCTTCACGGCAGTCACTAGGAAGCCTGGTGGCGTTCCAGGCAATGATGTCAATTACGACTCTAGGACTATACATTGCCTATGCACTGCCAATTTTCTTCCGTGTAACGACGGGGAGGAGATCGTTCATACCTGGGCCGTTTCACCTTGGAAAGTGTGGAGTTTTCATCGGCTGGGTTGCCGTTCTCTGGGTGGCGACCATCACCGTCCTCTTTTCGCTCCCGGTGGCGTATCCGATTGCCAAGGATACATTTAACTACGCTCCTGTTGCTGTTGGGGGCGTGCTTCTGCTTAGCGTCGGCGCGTGGGTGTTGCATGCCCGGTTCTGGTTTAAGGGTCCCATCCCAAACGTTGACACATAAATTGTAGTCTTCTTTAATTGGAGTGCTTTCTATCTGTTTGATCTTTACACAAAGAGGTATATGCAAGCACAATTACATCGATCTTCTTCTGCATGAGCAGTATGCAGCATTTGCAGGAAGTTCTTCCAAAGTAAATGAAAGGATGGATTGTTATCATTCGTAAATCGTAAGAAGACAAAAATGGTTTGTTCATTTGGTATTTTTTAGAACCGGCAGAATTTCGGTATGTGCGAGCGGTTACACAACTGACTTGAGGAAGCGGTTACTAAATCTGCCACATTAAGGCCTTGTCCAACGGTGACGGTTGGCCGGCCAGGAACACTCATCTGTGCACAATAAATCAATAATGGATACAGAAGTCTTTGTGTACGTGGGCCGCACCACATCCAGAAGGTTTCAAGAATTTTTAAGCACACCTATCAATGATAAAATTGATATTTGATTTTTTTTAGCTGCTCTAAGCTAGTTTTTAAGACAGTTAAATTTTTTTTAGCCCATTTAAACTATTTTACTCCGATTTAAGTCTTTTTTTTAAACCAGGTAAAATAAAATTACATACTTTCTTTTCTTTAACTTTTTCTATGCAGCACATTTTCATATGCAACAGCTAGCTATAGACCCCATTTAGAATATAGAAATTCCATAGAAATTTTAGAGTAAAAGAAACATTCACTCCTGTTGGATGTGAGATTTTTTTTAAATTTTTTTGTAGAATTCTTGTGTTTTAAATATATTTTTTTAAGAGAAAACATGAAAAAGAAGGAAAGTCATATCAATTAGGCCTCGTCTCAAATGAGTATGGAATTACTTTCAGCATCTAACTCACTAAAAATGACAATTGATACCAAGGTTCAGCTACAATGGCAGCTATTCTATTTCTAAGCTACAATTCCGAACCACTGAAACCAACCCTTCAGCATCCCAGCACTCTTGAGCAAAGGCACAGGAGAACACTACAGCTAATTCCCAGAAAGAGCCACACATAAGTCATTTGCCGAATCAATTAACTCACAACCAAGGTTGATTTAATTCAGAAAATGGAAGTTCACAGGTTACGGTGCACAGGAATCAAGCATTTGCTCATCAAGTTCACTGGAACTAGATTCCAATGCCTCAGTGAGCTGTTCAAAGAGACTCAAATAAACTAGACAGGCAAGTAACTCAATCCTACACTAAGCCCTAATTTGGAACCATTCAATCAGTTTCAAGTGCTGCAATCTAACCTTAAAGCAGTACTAATCAAGAACCAAATTTCATGATTCGATCATTCAACATGGAATAGCAGCATTCAAAGATACAACTAACAATTAGTAGAGCTCATTCTCTAACAAGAAAAAACAACAGAGAAGAAAAGGGGGCAATGCAATCACGGAACAATAGAAAATATTGAGCACAAATTGCAACTATAAAATAAGATAATTTTATTTTTGTAAAACTTCAATGTAAATGAGATTAAGATAGTGAAAAATGCAAGTAATAAAATAGCATATAGCTAACAATAGCTACGTCAAAACAATTTTAAAAAGATGGTGATAATAATATATGCACAGTTCGACTTATACTCTCTGATCTTGAAACCTACTTCTGACAGTACTTCGATTTAACTACAACTTTCTCTTTTGATTTGTTTCTACAATCGATTAGTATTTAGAAACTAATTCACCATGAGCCTATGAAGGTACGGTTCCTATTTATAGGGTCTTAAGTCTTGAGGAAGTAAACCACATACTCGTCAACATGGAGGACATGCATGAATGCTATTGGGGGATGTGGACACGTTACCTGGTGAGTCTGGTAGTTTGCTCTATTTTTGTTCCCAATAGGATGACAATTTGAATTTCTATTTTTCAGAAAATAGATAACTCAAATTCTATTTCTTTATAACATGCATACTTGTATAGTTGTTAACATAAAAGTCCTATGTAGGTAATTTTGTTTTATAACACTTAAAATTTTTTTTAGGTCTAGCAACATAATATTGGTGGCCTAATATCATTAGAAACTTGACCTAAACGTTAATCCCAGAATTTATGAATCTACCATAAAATCTCATTTTTGTCGTGTCTTTCAACTAATTATCTCAAATTCAATTATGTGATAAATTAAAATATCGCTTAAAAAATTATTGCCCGACGGGTGTTGAATTTTTTCTTGGTTGCTATAATTGATTGTCTAACAAGACTATTGACTATAATATATATTAGTATAAGTCCGGGGTATTACATAGATTATGTGTAGCCCATTGACTTATTATTTACTTAGTTCAATACTCAAATGTACAATCAAGACGATTATAGTGTATATCTATATAAATGAAGGTCATGAGTTTTATTGTTGATTCTCTTTGTTTTCATGTGTTTGCCTTGTTGGATCTGATGGTGATAATAATATATGCATAGTTTGACTTATACTCTCTGATCTTGAAATCTATTTCAGACAGTACTTCGACTTAACTACAACTTTCTCTTTTGATTTGTTTCTACAATCAACTAGTGTTTAGAAACTAATTCACCATGAGCTTATGAAGGTATGTTCCTATTTATAAGGTCTTAAGTCTTGAAGAAGTAAACAACGTAATCGTCAACATGGAGGGCATGCATGAATGCAATTGGGGGATGTGAACACGTTACCTGGTGAGTTTGGTAGTGTGTTTTATTTTTTTCCCAATAAGATGACAATTTGAATTTCTATTTTTTAGAAAATAGATAACTCAAATTCTATATCTTTATAACATGCATACTTGTATAGTTGTTAACATAAAAGTCCTACGTATGTAATTTTGTTTTGTAACACTTAAATTTTTTTTGGGTCTAACTACAAAATACTAGTGGCCTAATGTTATTAGAAACTTGACCTAAACGTTAATCCCAGAATTTATGATTCTACCATAACATCTCTTTTTGTCGTGTCTTTCAGCTAATTATTCCAAATTTAACTATGTGATAAATTAAAATATCGCTTAAAAAATTATTGCCCGACGGGTGTTGAATTTTTGCCTAGTTGCTATAGTTGATAGTCTAACAAGACTATTTAACTATAATATATATTAGTATAAGTCCGGGGTATTACATAAATTATGTGTAGCCTATTGACTAATTATTACTTAGTTCAATACTCAAATGTACACCCAAAGCGGTTATAGTGTATATCTATATAAAAGAAGGTCATGAGTTTTATTGTTGATTCTCTTTGTTTTCATGTGTTTGCCTTGTTGGATCTGATGGTGGTGGTTTTGTATGGTGTGTGTGGTGTGACGGGTGTTTAGGGTGGGTTTTATTTGTATTACCATTGAGATATGTATCTGAACTATGTTGCAAAAAAAAAAATGTAATTAAACTAATCTTCACCTAAAACTGTATATAAATCATGGATAAAGCTATACAAATATGATTTTTTCGACATTGCACTTGAGTCTAGAAATGGGCTAAGACCTAACTCTAATTTGATTTGATTCACAAATTTTAGTGTCTAGCTCAAACCTAACTCAACTTTATTAAATTAAATTAAAGTCCAACGAAACATAACCCCTTCAAAAAAACCTAACTTAAGCTAGACTAATTTTAATCCTTTGAATCGGTCTAGATATTGCTCACATTATTAGTCCATATGTTTTTATTACTATTAGTTTATAAATTTTTTAAGATAAAAACAAAAAACAAAACAATGACACTATATCATAAATGATTAAAGCCTTTTTTTAACCCACGGGTCAAGCCATTTTTTATAATCATGGAGCAGTTCTAAAACCCAGGACAATCTGTGTTTTTATCGGTAAAATCCAATCCAACTCAACCCTAATTATTTTAAGAGCCAGTTAAATCTAAAAAACTTTATCTATGAGCCTACGCACTTATTTGGTCCTGACTTGTTGAGCCAATTCCATGACCAATCACACTTGATCTCTTCTTTCCACCAGTAATGGTTCCTTATCCAGGAAGAAAGCACAAATCAACTAAAAAAATTCATCTTAGCTCACCTTTGTGAATCAACAACCTATACCTCCAGTGAATCCATGAACCAGCCTACGACTCGGTCATTCGTGGGCGTTGTTACACAATACATAGTTACATGATAACATCTTCCATCATCCACAGAACAGTGTGCGAAAGTCCAGTGATATGGATGCGCTAAGTCAAGCACAGTAATGCATGTTTTAGTCAAACAAGAATGCGCAAATGGGCCAAATTTTCAATCCACTTTCTCGATTACTGCAGCAGCCTACCCACCCAGAGTGCCTTGCAACTCTCTAAGCTTTGGAGCAACCTTCGGAGGTAGAGGAGATATCCATGGCTCACGCTCGCTCCCTCGAAGAAGCAGTGACCGATCCGGCCGATCCAGACCGAGTTCGACTGCACCAATTGGGCTACAAGCAGGAGCTCAAGCGAGGCCTATCGTACGTACTTTGTTTCCTTATTCGTTAGCCTTAGCTTTGCACTTATTACTTCA
The DNA here is from genome assembly GCA_019359835.1 of Pharus latifolius. Classification (NCBI taxonomy): domain Eukaryota; kingdom Viridiplantae; phylum Streptophyta; class Magnoliopsida; order Poales; family Poaceae; genus Pharus; species Pharus latifolius. Next base: position 3,600,672 of record CM033319.1, read on the forward strand.
CTCCTGTAGTGTTCTTTCGAACTTTGCGTTCTCGTTCTCCATCATCTCCGTGCTGATGGCCGTGACGGTGACGTACAACACGGGGTTGCGGTACGGCGGGCCGGTGTCGATGACGCTGGGGTGGCTTGTGGTGTCCGTGTTCAACGTTTGCCTTGCGTTGTCCATGGCCGAGATCTGCTCGGCGTACCCGACTTCCGGCGGGCTCTACTTCTGGAGCGCCAAGCTTGCCGGCAAGGAGTGGGCCCCCTTTGCGTCCTGGATCACTGGATGGTAGTCTTTTCAACTTTATTACGAACTAGTCTTCTTTCTTTTTTTTTTCTTAATTGTTGGTTCTTCTTTATATGCTTATTTTTTAATATTATATAAAGATAGACTTCGTTTTAAATATTTTTTTTCATATAAATTTGTATAATAGTAGAGATAAAATTAATTTTAAATATAATTTTAAATGATAAATCTATATCATTATAAATATAATGAATGATATAAATTTTTTATTTATTGATTAATGTGAGAATTTTTAGTAATTTTTTTTAAGATTCATATGAGAATTTTAAATATTTATGTGAGACTATAATTAAGATGGTGTTTTTAATATCAACAAAGTTTACAATATGATTTGCTACATTGCTCAATGACCGCTCAGGGTGACCATTGACCATCCTGTCTTTCTGTGTCAAGGATCGTGCATGAACATGAAAGAAAGCACCGGCTGCACCACAGTTCATAATCTTGATAGTCTAAACTGTATCTTATGTTGCGTTTTACAGGTTCAACATCGTGGGACAGGTACACTCGATCTTTGCAGATTCCATACATATTGGTAGCTTTTAATAGAATATCTATCTAATCAACCTGACTTGTCTGTCTGTTCTCAAGTGGAACCAGTGAAAAAAAAGAAAAAGAAAAAGCAGAGTTCTATTATTATTTTTTTTGAAGTGGCAACAGCAGGCTTGCTTGCCAGTTTCATTAAGGAGGACAATGGAGTTATAGAAATACAACTATATTATTATTATAATACATAGCGAAAAATCCCAATCTTCTAAGTACTCAGGCTCGAGTAAAACTACAAGTTCTAGCCTCGACAAAACACCTCGTTCACGAATTTACTTCCTTCAGATCCCGAAAACTGAGTGTCCCCTGGCCACTCCCCAAAAGCTAAACTCCTCTCTTATTGCTGATAAAACTCCTTCGGTCTGTGATGGGTGCTGAAAGATGCGATTGCTCCTTTCTTTCCAAACTTTCCAGGGCACCAGGATAATTAGCGTGTCGGCCGATTTTCTGTCCACTCTATGAACCTTCGTGCGTGCTTCGTTCGTACTACCACCACATTGTTCTATTTTTGGCACTGACTTCTCTCCATGCATGCATCCCACACGTCCTAGTGGATTTTAGCACACAGTTCTATTTTTTTTCAAGAGAATCCATTCGCAAGTACAATTTAACATTATGGGGGTGGAAACTGAAATTTTTGCATTAGAACATGAACAGAGTAATCACTTGTTACTATGGTGACACTGTTGTAGTGGTCTAATACCACCAGCGGGGACTTCGCGTTGGCGCAGTTGATCCAAGTGATCATTTTACTTAGCACGGGTGGAGCCAATGGTGGTGGCTACATGGCCTCAAAATACATTGTGTTGGCCATTTATGCTATCATCTTGATTCTGCATGGCTTCATCAACAGCCTCCCTATCCAGTGGCTATCTTGGTTTGGGCAGCTTGGAGCTATCTGGAATGCTGCAGGTAATTGTGTTTCAATCCTTTTCCAATATCAAGATCTGAACATTTTGTCATTGTGATCCATAGTTCCCTACAGTGTACATTTCTTCATCACTTCATTTGCTTTTCTATCTGTGGTGAACAATGGCAGGTGTGTTTGTGCTGGTGATCTTGATTCCAGCGGTTGCCAAGGAAAGGGTAAGCACGAAGTTCATGTTTACCCACCTCAACACAGACAATGGTATGGGGATCCATAGCAAGGCTTATGTTCTAGTTGTGGGGTTGTTGATGAGTCAGTACTCTCTGATTGGCTATGATGCATCTGCTCACATGGTAAATTCTATCTCCTGTTACAAAAGCTGATATCCTACATTCAACAAACACAACATATGCATCCAAAGGTGCGAAGAAGTTGATATCTCTTTGTAAAAAATGCAGATAGAGGAAACAAAAAATGCAGATTGGAGTGGCCCAATTGGAATAGTCACTTCTGCTGTTCTCTCAACTGTGTTTGGATGGATTTATCTACTAGCCCTGACATCAGTAGTGACAGACATACCATACCTCTTGAGCACCAACAATGATGCAGGTGGATACGCAATTGCACAAGCTCTGTACACTGCCTTTCGTATGAGATTTGGCAGTGGGATTGGAGGGATCATCTGCTTAGGAGTCGTTGCAGTTGCAGTCTTCCTTTGCGGTGTTGCGGCCATCACTAGTAATTCAAGGTCAACATTTTCACCTCAATGTCAGGCTTTCTTAACAGTTTATGGCAATTCTGTAAGTTGAAGCTTGGATTTCTACTACAGGATGGGATACGCCTTCTCCAGGGATGGGGCAATGCCATTCTCGTATATATGGCACCGAGTGAACAAGCATGAGGTGCCTATCTATGTCGTTTGGCTCTCTGTGGCCATAGCATTCATCATGGCTCTTACGGTGTGTTGCAAAACGTTTCCCCTCTATTGTTCCCTAGTGGTAATACTACATGCCAGAATCCGTGTACTGAAATTTATGCGTTGAATCATTTTGTGCTTGTTGGCAGTCACTAGGGAGCCAGGTGGCATTCCAAGCAATGTTGTCGATTCCAACTCTTGCACTGTGCATCTCCTATGCACTACCAGTTTTCTTCCGTGTAACGACGGCGAGGAAATCGTTCAAACCTGGGCCGTTTCACCTTGGAAAGTATGGAGTTTTCATTGGCTGGGTTGCCGTTCTCTGGGTCGTAATCGTCACCGTTCTCTTCTCCCTCCCGGTGGCGTATCCGATTGCCAAGGATAATTTCAACTACACTCCTGTTGCTGTTGGGGGAGTACTGCTGCTTACTGTTGGCGCGTGGGTGTTCCATGCTCGATTCTGGTTTGAAGGTCCCATCTCAAATGTTGAGAAATAATCTGTAATCTTCTTTTTAATGCTCTTTCTACATGTTTGATCTTTAATGCTGACAAATCAAGTCAGCTGTACAGTTATATATAGGCACGAAGCATGCATGCATCCGTCTAGCTAAGATTTCTACCTGGACTAATCTCCACCTAAAATATATTCTGAATTTTTTCATGTTTTCTGCTATAAATTATGGACACAATATATGATTTTGCTACTATTAGCATTTGATCTCTTTCCATCAGTAATTATACAGCAATCGGTTGGTTCCTTGCCCAGGAATAAAGGACAAAATCAACTAAAAATGAATCCTTGCTCACCTTGTTAATCAATCACACATACGGATATACCTCATGAGCATCCCATTCAGTCAATTGGCACAGATTTCCATCACAATCAGTCAATCACCTTGCAAATCAGGCTGCGCATTCCTGTCATGTTGCGCCAAGTTACATCTTCTATCTCTTAAGCTAAAGACAAGATCTTCTAAAAAAAATGATATATACTCCCATTCATTCAAAAATAGCAAATCATATGAGAAGAAAAGTTGAACGAAACATGCTAAACATGGCACATATTTCCACCCTCCTTGGTTGACTCCTGGAGCAGACTACTCACTACGGAGTTCTGCCGGCAAGCTTCAGAGCAAACTTCGTGGGTAGTGGAGACATCCATGGCTCCCTCTCGCTCCCTTGAAGAAGCAGTGACCGATCCGGCCGATCCAGACCGAGTCCGACTGCACCAGCTGGGCTACAAGCAGGAGCTCAAGCGAGGCCTATCGTACGTACTTCTATTTCATGTACTTCACTCCATTGACATACGCCTGGATAATTCGATTGAGCTGAGGCCTGTGTACGGTGTTCTGTCGAACACTGCGTTCACTTTCTCAATCATCTCCGTGCTGACGGGCGTGACGGTGTCCTACAACACGGGGCTGAGGTACGGAGGGCCGGTGTCGATGACGCTGGGGTGGCTTGTGGTGGCCGTGTTCAACATTTGCATTGCGTTGTCAATGGCCGAGATCTGCTCGGCGTACCCGACCGCCGGCGGGCTCTATTACTGGAGTGCCAAGCTCGCCGGCAAGGATGGGCTCCCTTTGCTTCCTGGATCACTGGCTGGTGTGTGTTAGTCTTTTCAACTCTCTGAATTGCTATGAATTATGAATTGTTGTTTTGATCGCTCAGGGTGACCGTATTTATTACTGCGTCAAGTATCGTACATAAACATGTTTTTAGTCAGAAGAAGGCACCACGTTTTACAATTATCTTGCGAGCTTAAACTGTGTTGTGTTATGTTCTACTGCAGGTTCAACATCGTGGGACTGGTACACACACTCAATTTTTGCAGGCTCCATGCATCTTGGATTCTTGGCAGTTTAGCCCAGTTAAATTCATTGTTCCAAATAGGATCTTAAAATATAGTGTGGTTAAGATATTCATAATTCTTATATATAAAAGATGGTGATAATAATATATGCATAGTTTGACTTATACTCTCTGATCTTGAAATCTATTTCGGACAGTACTTCGACTTAACTACAACTTTCTCTTTTGATTTGTTTCTACAATCGACTAGTGTTTAGAAACTAATTCACCATGAGCTTATGAAGATATGTTCCTATTTATAAGGTCTTAAGTCTTGAAGAAGTAAACCACGTAATCGTCAACATGGAGGGCATGCATGAATGCAATTGGGGGATGTGAACACGTTACCTGGTGAGTCTGGTAGTGTGTTTTATTTTTTTCCCAATAGAATGACAGTTTGAATTTCTATTTTTTAGAAAATAGATAACTAAAATTCTATATCTTTATAACATGCATACTTGTATAGTTGTTAACATAAAAGTCCTACGTATGTAATTTTGTTTTGTAACACTTAATTTTTTTTTGGGTCTAACTACAAAATACTAATGGCCTAATGTTATTAGAAACTTGACCTAAACGTTAATCCCAGAATTTATGATTCTACCATAACATCTCTTTTTGTCATGTCTTTCAGTTAATTATTCCAAATTTAACTATGTGATAAATTAAAATATCGCTTAAAAAATTATTGCCCGACGGGTGTTGAATTTTTGCCTAGTTGCTATAGTTGATAGTCTAACAAGACTATTTAACTATAATATATATTAGTATAAGTCCGGGGTATTACATAGATTATGTGTAGCCTATTGACTCATTATTACTTAGTTCAATACTCAAATGTACACCCAAAGCGGTTATAGTGTATATCTATATAAAGGAAGGTCATGAGTTTTACTGTTGATTTTCTTTGTTTTCATGTGTTTGCCTTGTTGGATCTGATGGTGGTGTACGTGGGTGTGTTTTGGCTGATGGTGGTGGTTTTGTATGGTGTGTGTGGTGTGAGGGGTGTGTAGGGTGGGTTTTGTTTGTATTACCACTGAGATATGTATCTGAACTATGTTGCAAAAAAATATGTACCTAAACGAATATTCACCTAAAATTGTATATATATTCAGCTATAAATCATGGATAAAACCATACAAGTATGATTTTTCCGACATTGCACTTGGACCTAGAAATAGGCCAAGATCTAACTCTTACTTGACTTGATTCACAAATTTTAGTGCCCAGCTCAAACATAACTCGACTTTATTAAATTAAATTAAAGTCCAATCCAAATCTAACCCCTTAAAAAAAAAATTTAACCCAGACTAACTTTAGTCCTTTGGATCGGCCTAGATATTGCTCACATTATTAGTCCATATGTTTTTATTATTGTTAGTTTAAAATTTTTTTAAGATACAAACAAAAAACAAGACAATAACACTATATCATAAATGATTAAAGCCCTTTTCTTAACATACGGGTCAAGCCCTAAAACTCAGTACAATCTGTGTTTTTATTGGTAAAACCCAATCCAACTCAACCCTAATTATTTTAAGAGCCAGTTAAACCTAAAAAAAACTTTATCTATGAACCTACACACTTATTTGGTCCAGACTTGTTGAGCCAATTCGATGATCAATCACACTTGATCTCTTCTTTCCATCAGTAATGGTTCCTTATCCTGAAAGAAAGCACAAATCAACTAAAAAAAATCATCTTAGCTCACCTTTGTGAATCAACAACCTATACCTCCAGTGAATCCATGAACCAGTTTTAGGGGTGTAAACATGATGCGGATATCCGTGGATATCCGTTTACCGAATTCGATAAAATAGCTATTTGGTAAGAAAATTAGCATCCGGCAAATAATCCGAATTCGGATTCGGATTTATTAGTTAGTGTTATTTGGATTTGAATCTGGATTCGGTAAGACATATATCTGAAAACGGATGCGGATATCCGGATCATCCAAAAATTCCGATAAGGCGATAACCCAAATTGGGCCAAGCTGCACCACCCGGCCACCCATTGTCCCAAACTTCCCACGGGCCACGGCCTACTTCCATCGTCCCAAATCCGATAACCCTAATTTTTCTACCCCGTCTCCACCTCCACCGCTCGTCCGCTCCACGCCTCCACGCTTCCACGAGACCACGACCACGAGGCTACGAATTCTTCGCCGACGCACAGTCCAAGGTCACCGCAAGCCACCGCTCGCTTAGTCTCTTGGCCGCCGGTCGCAGCCGCTGCTCGCTAGTCCCAAGCTCCCTTTTTTTTTGGCCACACTACTCTCTTCTTCCACGGCCACGGCTACACTGCTTCTTACTCCTACTCCACGCACCGGCGAGATCGAGCAAGTCCTCGCCGGCTCGCTGTCGGCGCCGCTCCTTCTTCGCCAGCGCCCTTGGCATTTTCTTCGGCTGCATCACCTGAGCCGCCTCTTGCTCCCAGAGCTCCTTGCTGCCTTCTGTGCCGCTGTTCTACAAGCTCCCTCGTCCAAACCCTAATTTGAGGATCACGGCCCCAAATTGGAGTTGCTGCAACTCTTCCCCGAGCCACCTACATCAACCCCGGCGACAGCACCTCTTCCCCGAGCCCGGCAAGTTGGTTCACGGGCGGCCATCTCCACCTTCCTCGACCGAAACTCCAGGAGCTCTGCAAGCACCAACATTAGCTTCAGCTTCATCCAGCAAGCAAGCAGAGGTTCAATTCCTTTCACTCTTCCTCTGTTCTTTAATTTTGATTGACTTGTATTGAATTGGATCTGGATACTGAATGTATGAGATGGCTCCTGAATTGTAAATTTGTAATGAATTTTGATAGAATTGTGTCACATTTGAACAGGAGGTAAAATAAATTGAACTGAGTGTGATCCGAAAAGAAATTTGAGCACAATGTCGACATCTAGAAGTGGTACTAAGAAACATGCAAGTGAAAATAATTTAGAGAAACATGTATTTAAATTTTAGTAACAACATTCTATTTGGAGTTACGAATGCTAATATTGTAGGTTAATTTGTTGTTTATCTATACAGATTTTTTTGGCATCTCGCAGTGGTGCTAAACCAGCAGGTGTTAACATTCAAAGTGTTGTGAGTGAGAATGTTGCTGGAACAAGTGCGAGTGATGGGGCAAAGACTGCTACTACTGGGAATCCATCACCAAAAATGAAGTCTAGGGCACCAAAAAAGAGAACTTCAGATGTTTGGAATCATTTTACCATTGAAGAAGTGAAAACTGAAGTGGAAGGCAAGGTTGTGATGAGTAAGATGGCAAAATGCAAGTATTGTAAGGATGTGTTTTCTGGTAAGAGTAAGTATGGTACGACTCATCTCAGAACTCATTTTAAAACACAACATGAAAAGTCTTCTCATCAAAACACTCTTAGCTTTACAAAAGTAGGAGAACAAAATTCTTTGCAAGCTTGGAAGTACAATGAAGAAGTTAGTATGTACAAGTATCATCTTGCCATTGCCATGCATGAGTATCCATTCAATTTTTCAGAGCATGAGTACATTAATGATTTCATCAGATCATTATCCCCCTCATTTCCTATTAAGGCCGCAATACCACTAGGAAGAGGGTTATGTATATTTTTAAAGAAGAGAAACATAAGTTGTTTGATCTCTTTTTATCTCTCAAGTGTCGGGTGAGTTGCACAATGGATCTTTGGACTTCTAATCAAAATAAGGATTATTTGTGTGTCACTTGTCACTTCATTGATGATGATTGGAAAATTCAGAAACGAATAATAAATTTTATGCATTTAGAAGGAAGACATTCAGGTGCCAATTTGAGTAATGCTTTTGTTAGAAACATGATAGCTTGGAATATTGATCAGAAGTTGTTTGCTTTGACTATGGACAATGCCCTTGCTAATGAAGTTTGTGCTAAAATTGTTGCTTCAACCCTTGATGAACATAATTCTCTAATTTCTAATGGCAAGTTCTTCCATGTCCGGTGTGTGTCTCATATTATTAATCTTGTAGCAAAGGATGGTTTGAAAATAGTTGGGCATGCTATAGACAACATTCGTTCTTCAGTTATGATTGTCAAGAGTTCTACTTTGCAATGGGTGGAGTTTTAAAAGCGAGTTTCTGAACTTAATTTGGATATATCGAAGGGTCTCTCTCAAGATGTAGCTACTAGATGGAATTCCACTTATTTAATGCTCTCATATGCACTTTATTATAAGAAGGTTTTTCAAAGATTAGCTTTTCTTCATCCAGAAAAATATGGGAATTGTGCTCCTTCTAGAGATCAATGGAAAAAACAAATGTATTGAATAAGTGCTTAAAGAATTTCTTTAGTGTTAGTGAACTCTTGTCTGGTTCTTTATATCCAACTACAAATTTGTTCTTTATAGAATTTTGTGAAATTAATCTCATGCTTATTGATTGGATAAAAGACAGTGATGAGTTTATTGCTTCCATGGCAAAAGCAATGAAGGAAAAGTTTTACAAGTATTGGGACTTGAGTAATATTGCTTTGGCGGTTGCTTGTTTTCTAGATCCTCTCTACAAGAAGAAGGTGGTTGAATTTTATTACAAGAACATGTGTGACTATGATGGGATTGATGAGATTTTTGATTTTCAAATTACTATCAGGCACCTATGTGAGTCATATGCAGTTAAATATAATGCTTCCTCAATTAGTGGTGTGTAGTCTTCTGTTGGAGCCTCTTGTGAAGTTGTTTCTCATCGTCATATTTTTGATGGTGAGCCAAAACAGAGGAAACTAAGTGTCGGCGCCCTGATACCGGGCCCGTAGCAACCGCCCAGGATGGGTTGCTTACAGCGTTTGCATCACAACCACAACTCGAATAAAGCACAACTTAATTATACATATATAAAGAGTAGTACTGTAACAAAGGCTTCAAGCCATAATTTACAATAATGGCAGACCAGGCCAACATAAGGTTTTTGGGACTATTTTTTTTTATGAAAGAGTGGCAGGCACCACATTTGAACTCATCCGGGATTCGCGACTTTAGACCCAAAGGTCAAAATCAAAGTCTTCGGGAAACTCTGGCTCTTCTTCTAGATTATGATTCGCATCCTCAATTGGAGGGTCTACTGAGTGGAATGACAAGAGTGAGTACGAGAGTACTCAACAAGTCTCGGCATAAGAATTTACTCTTACCTTGCCAGAAATTGATCAAGTAAATGGTTTATGCAGTATAGAATATTAAATTTCACAATTATATTTCCAAGATAATTTGAAGAACAGGTATTTAACAAGGTAACTATACAAAGCATTTTTAATGACTCAAGAGTGGGATACGGGCAAAACCTCCTAGTTTGCCCCTTTTGTTTTAGCTCAATATCTCAAAACTATTGTGCTATACAATTACTACCCATGGTATACCCCTATCCGGGGGTATGGAGTACTCAAATACTTTTTAATCTCTGTAGAGGGGCACCGCTTTACCCACATAAGTCCATCAATCTTTCCAATCAGACCATTTACACGCACAGTATTGCATGCGACTAGATTGAGGAGACAAGACTCTCAAAAACTTTATATTAATTTATATCCCTGCCTGACAATCTGACCGCATTGGTCTTTCTTATCGTTGTGAGGTACCCTCAGTGAGAAGTACCCTCACATCCAGTATTCACGAGTTACTCAAGGTCAGAGTAACCGCACGAACTCTCCCCTCACATCTCTGTTGCATCTAGGACTTTATGCGTAAACCTAATTTTAATGATTAATGAAAACAAAGTGTTTCAGACTAACTGTGCTTTTGAGATATTTGATACAGAGCTCTGTTGAGAAGATTTGCGAAAGATGAATCCGACGTAAAATAAAGCACAGGTTGCAAAAGACCAAAGACGAGACGTAATTGCAAACATGAAGATGCAAAGGACCTAAAGTAATCTGAGTTTTCATTTTTACCGATCCCGGCGTTTGGAAATTGATCGGTTTATGATCTTATTTTTTAGAATTTAACCATATTATAAAGAGGGGTTGCAAGTCATCTCTAGACTTTTGCATAAACTGAGAAACTACTAGGTCATTGCATTGCATCATTTTGGGTTGGATTTGATTTTTAAAGATTTGGATTTTTAGTTGAGTTTTTGATAGCAGAAGAGTTTTTGCATTTTCTAGAAAGATCTAGGAAGATCTGGCTTTTGCTTCTGTTGACAAAAAGATAGCCCTTTAAATTATCTTTGAAACGAGTTATCTTAAATCAGATCTCTGGATTAAAAGTTATAACTGTTTTTATCCATGCTGATTGTCAGTTTGAATTGTCAGTTTTGTTAACTGACAGTTGTCCAGAGAGGTTGTTTTTTTGAGCCAAAATTTTTTAACCTAAACTGACTGTCAGTTTGCATTTCGACCTCGAGCTGTTTGATTTGAGTTTTTGTTTTAACTGGTCGATGTTTTGGTCAAAACTGATTGTCAGTTGTCATATTGACTGTCAGTTTGGATATCAGTTTCCATTTACGACCAACAAAGTTTTATCTGTGATTTTTGTCAGCCATTGAGGTAGGAACTGACTGTCAATTTGACAAACTGATTGTCAGTTTGTGCTGTCTTATTTCCATAAACGACCTCAAACGGCTAGCTGAGTTTTCTCCGGATTTTACTTCTTTCTGGTCGTGACCCAAACTGACTGTCAGTTTGCACTGTTGATTTTAAGCTCGAGCTCCAACGGCTCTTTTGTTTGTTGAGGCTATACATAGAAGCCTTGAGTAGATGTTTTGGAAACTAAGCAGCCTCCTCTCATACACATACTTGAGTATTCACTTCTGGAGTTAAAATCTTGATCTTTTGATCAAGTCGTGAGCTTTTCAGATCCATCGAGTGCTTTCTGTTCACATCATTTGCATCCTATTAGTTTCTCGGTGATTGTTAGAGGTCTAGAGAAGATCTTGCTGCTTATTACTCTTGGTGAACGCCCTCACCTAGACGGTTTGGTGGTGTGGCCGTTGATCTCTCGTGTTCGAAGATTGTTGGAGAGGCTCGACAAGATTGTACAAGGCATCGGTGCTCGCCTTTCTAGAGTGGACAAGGAGCAACCACTTGTGAGAAATATCCTTCATGGATATTGAAGCAAGACTCAATTCACTTGAGTGCTTCAACGAGGATTAGAGGAGGCCGGGCGTGTCTCCGAGACCTCAAAAAAAATCTTGTGTTTGTTCTCTCTATCTTTTCATTTTAATATATTGAATTGCAATTTGGTTCTTCTCTTTGCAAAATTTGTTTTTACTTAAAAGTTTGTAAAGCCTCCTATTCACCCCCCTCTAGTCGGTATCCTTGATCCTACAATATCCCCCTCACCCATTCAGGCCATAAGTTTAGACAACTAAACTTAGTAAGACCCATCCAAACCTCTCAAGTTTGGAGCCTAAATGAGAACGACCACCATACAGGGATAAAATCGATACTTAGTAGTTTACTGGCCGAGTTCAATTTCTTAATCATGTGGTTGGCACGTAAACATGCCCATGGCTGTTTAGCACAATTTGTTATGTCCTTATTAGCATGTAAGCTATTATCCCTTCTTCCCACATGAGTCAAGTCACAATTGACTCCTCTCTATCATTCCATTAATAGCCTTTCACCTGCAACAGAACTTTTAAAGTACAATTCCTTTATACTCTAGCGAGCCATTTCTCACTATGCTTCTACACTTATATATTAATGATTTGTCACATAATTATATTCTAGGGCCTCAAGGAATTCTTTGTTTAATCAATCAGGGATGGCTATTCAAGTTAGGTCAATAATTACACAAGATTATTGAAAATACTTTTCCTTAATGAGCAATTTTACTTTCATACATCCATCATCAAAATAAATAGTTTAGAAATATGGATCAACAATATGATCAAGGATCTGAGGCTTGCCTGACTCTGGGGGTGTCATTTCTGCGATGGTCAGGTCGATTTCTTGCTCTTGAGATTTAGGGACCTCATCTTCTGGACACGCACATCAGCAATGACCCAAACAAATGGCATAGAAACCTTGTATTAATATACTAACATACACACAGAATATAAAAATGTAAATACGAAATGCATAAATGCAGATCTAAATGCAATGGCATTGGGTTTTGCACTAATTAGGGTTTCAGATTAATTAAAATGCATACACTTTCTACAGCAACATAGCTCAAATGGCCTCAGATTAGGATCAAATTTCAAGGGAAGCCACAAATGCTAAAGCATAAGAAGTGACACGATCAGATTTTCAATTCGATCACTGGATGCCCTGTTTTGACCAGGGAATTCCATCAGCTGGCATTCGGGGCGCGCTCTATGCGGCGTTGGCACTGTGCTGGTCGCGTTCGTGCACACGTGGTCGAACGGGGGTGCAACTCGCGCACAAACGCGTACGCGCACAATGCAACTAGATTACTACACGCTTTAGCACTGCGATGTGTTGCTAGAGCACTTGCGCACGCCTGGGGCAAGCTGGCGACATTGGAACACGGCTGGCGGCGAAAGTTCAGCGGTGGCGCAACGCTGGAAACGGTGGTTACAAGCCAACTACGCCACGGCCTCGATCCCTCATGCTAACAAAGCTCAGGAGTACACTACGGTTTCACTGAGGGTGTATGAGAGGTGTTGGCTGGCGGCGAGTGTAGCTTCTAGGCTCCTAAAGAGTGTTTTGGTAATTAATGACAATTACAAATGTTGAACTAACGCTATATGTTAAGTTGTGTCAAAAACAAACTCAAAAGACAGGACAATGAAAGGCAAAGAAAGAGCTACATGATGAAGAAAAGACATTGAGCAAAAAGGAAAAGGTACGGAATATGGTCTTTTTCCGTTTACCGGTCTAAGGTGATTAGAGAAGAATTTTGATCGGATTATAGGATAGTCGCCGTACTATTAAGAGGAGCATGTGGTGTATCACAAAATAGTTCATCTATGTGCCACAAGTCATAAAAACAACTTGCATTGCATACTAGAAGATCATATCCTTTGAAAATGCAGTTTTTCATTCAAATCGGCCAAACACAGTCTTAGTCGGTCTGACCGATTGTTAGCCGGTCTGACCGCATAAACAGTCTGACCGAATTTGTTTCGGACTGACCGACGCTTATGTCAAAGTGTGTTTTCTTTCTTAAAGAGGTCGGTCTGTCCGTAGTTAAACCCTAAGTTAGACTCCTGGAACTTCATGAACCTATTTTTGGAACTTAAGGTGTTAAGACGGTTTGACCAATTGTTGGTCCGGTCTGACAGCTAAAACGGTCTGACCGAGTTTTTGCACTACGGTCTGACAGTGTGGCCGGTCTGTCCGAAATTCTCGGCCTGACCGTAAAACGTGTCTAGAAACAATGTCGTCTTTGGACGGCTTTACGGTATGACCGCCATTGGCTCCGGTCTGACCGTGAGAGTGCCCGACAAGGGCAGGTGAGCATTTATTGCGCCTGTTTAATGCCGTTGCAATTGCGGCGGTCTGACCGGGCTTATACCTGCGGTCTGACAGCCAAGTGATCTTTTTCTCCCAACGGCTTGTAACGGCTATATTTATTGGGGGGGTATATATACTCCCATGCATTGTCCTGTTCACAACTTTTGGCTTATTTGTGAACATTGTCATCATTTTTGAGAGCTAACACAAGATTCATACACTCTAGTGTTCAATTTCTTGAATTTGAGAGAGTATGCATTTGAGATCTTCTAGTGCATTGCATTTAGATCACTAAATCAATCTTGTGGCACTAGAAGAGCGTTAAGTGATCATCATCGGCTTGTTACTCTTGGAGTTTGCCGGCTCCTAGAAGGCTAGGAGGAATGTTTTGGAGAGCTCTTCAAGGAATATTGTGAAGAAGCCTCAAAACACCTTGTGAAAGGGTCGAGCACGCCTTGCCGGAGCGGTAAAGTGCATCAATAGTAGAATCGAGGTTTGGATAACTCATCACACTAATCCGGCTCGAGATCTAGGTCACTTCTTGAGAGGAAGTCGACTAGATAGAGGAGCGGTTAGAAATTTGAGTTTGCCTCAACGTGGATTAGGGGTGATCGGTAAATCACCGAGACCACGGGATATATCCTTGTGTTAAATTGCTTGTTGCTCATCTTGTTTTAGCTACTTGCTCTCATTTATTGTTAATTGCTTGATTAGTTGTTAATTTGTCAAAATCGCCTATTCACCCCCCCTCTAGTCGATATCCTAGATCCCTTTCAGCGAGCTCACTGGTGAAGCTGGCGACGGCGCTGCGGCTCGTAACAGGGGAGTGGCGGCGAGGTCGCCGTGGACAGCCCGACAGGGACCTCGATTCAGCAATCCAACTCTACAGCTAGGTTTAGGCATCACTGGAGATGGTTACATCAAAGGGAATTGGTCGGCGGCGAGCCCAGCACGGCGAATTTGAGATTGATGTCACCGGTGACTCGCGCAGCAGCTCGAACGGGGAACTGGGCCTACATTGGACGGTGGCTCTTGAGACTTAGCAGGTTTGCAATTAGGGTTGAGGCGAACATTTTGACATGGTTGGATCCTCCAGCGCACGGCTCCGGTGGCTGGACGGCAAGGTCCTAATTATTTTTTAAACACTGTCTAATGGCGGAAACGGTGGCCGGCGGCGACTCGTCTACGGCGACTGGTTAGGGAGTAGCAAGGAGACACATGCATGGGGGCTACTGGACAAGGAAGGACTCACTTGCGATCACCGGAGCTTGGCGTTGGCGACGATGTGGCACTGGGCACGGTTGGAGACACTCGGGTAGTGTCTGGGCGCGCTCTGGGCGTGTCCATGCAATGCCAACTACTGACAAGGGGTGTCTACAGGCTACAGGAGGTGGAATTTTTGAGTTTTGGTCGCGTCAAAGTGTTTAAAATACCTCTCTTACTTCAACCTGTAGGTTACCAGAGTTTTTATCACCATTTTCTTCTGATTTCTGGATGTTCTTTGTATTAGAGGCTTAGCATGAGGTGGCATACGAGGTGTAAAGTTACTGAAACTTGGCTGGTAAGCAAATGAGGGTATTTTGGTGAGTTTACTGTAGCTTTAGTGATTTTAACAGGTTTAAGATGGTAATTTTGCCCTAATAAGGTTAAAATTACATGCAAGGGTCTCTTTTTAATTTGTGAAAACTTGAGGGTTGCAAGGAAAAATGGGGTTTTCTGAAAAGGGGATATTTTAGTCAATTTACTATTCATTAATTATATTTTTAAGGGTATTTTAGTAATATTCCAAGCATAGAATCACTAAATTCCAAGATTTTAATTATTTTTGAAGGCTTCTTTGAAAAGGGTCTTTTTATAAATATTTCCTTCAGTTCAGGGTCCCTTTTGTAATAAAATTTAATAGGTTTTTCATTACATGGGTCTTTTTGTAATTTGATTCTTTTTATTTTTATTCTAACAAGACTTTTCCTTTTTATGGTGCAGTAATTAGGGGCTAAATTGAGATTATTCCTTTTTCAATTAAGTCCTAAATTGGTGAGGCATTAGTAATTAGGTTTACTTTATTTTTCCATAGCCTTTAGAAGCTTCTCTTGTGTATAGTTTAATTTTAGATTTAGGGTTTAATTCTATCATTTTATGTGACTCAACTTTCTTGACCTAATTCTGGATAAATGCAGGGGTTTCTTCATTGTATTCAAATTACTCTACTTGATCCGGGAGGATCTTCAAGTCTTGATCGCATACGTCTTCGCGACTTTACCGTGTTCGGAAAGGTTTCGCAACCATGGATTAGTTCGCGACCATGAAAAGGAATTCGTTCTCTGTTCGAAATTGTAATCCGATCCGAATATGTATAACTAAGCTTACCTGTTTAGGGTTAATTAGTTATATGAGTCTAATACGTTTAGGTTATTAAGTCTGATACGTACTCATACGATTGGACTAGAAATACCTTGTAATATGACTCACTACTACAGAAATGCTTTTCACTATCGGTTTAAAATCGACTCTACTATCGGTTCTTTTACCGCTAGTGATCGGCACGATAGAAGAAATGTAGCACACCTCTATCACTTAAAAACCGATAGTAAAATACCTACACTTCCAACGTTTCAGTAATCGCTAATGACAATTCTTCTATCGGCTCAATGATCTCAACCGATAGTGATGTTTTATTTCTTGTAACGGTTATTTACTGGAAACCGATAGTAATGTATAGTTTTTTCTATCGGTTAGGTACTCGACACGGTTAATACTGGAAACTTTCTTCTATCGGTTGTAGGATATGAACCGATAGTATTACAAAGAAGCATTACCAGATACAACAATACAGAGATACACTAATACATCAGATTTAATTTATTCACAACTACACTAATTATTCAGAGATTTAATTTATTCACAAATACACTAATACAAAGATATACACATGCATTGGACAGATTGAATTTATTTACATATTGAGTTTATTCACAAATACACCAATGAATTTATTCACATATTGAGTTTATTCACAAATACACTAATACAAGTACACACATACACCAATCAACACATTCAATATATATTACACAAGTCATTTACGATCGATCGCTGATAGCCACTTCTTCCATCACATATTGAGCCCAAATTGTTCGCAGCTACTTCAATTGAGGCAACTCATATTGGTCTTTCAACATGTCACTCTGCATGCGTGTATGAAGTTAGGAACGTATGACACATCCAATGTTCGACTTTGAGTCAGGAAAAATGGTCACCTTAGGGAATTGGGCAAAGTTTGTCCTGATCAGGTCATACATAAATCTCATGACATAGAAGCCACATTCCCACGATTGTGGCTGCTGATGGCACTGGGATAATTGCATATGCAAAGACATAAACTCACATTAACTCGAAAGAACTAATTAAGCTTAAATTAAAAGACTCATCATGAGTAGTTCCATCCGTATTAATTACCTCATATTCTTTCCAAGAAATTGTTGTGCCCTTCGACGCGTCATGCCTCCCTCCAGCAGTAACATAATTTTTGAAAGCCCTGTATTTAATTTAGCATTGCCGGTTAATATGTTATCATTAATTAGCTAGTAAGAGAAAAATTTAAAACAGTTGTGTTACTTACGCGTCTATGTGCCACGTGAGGGTGAAAACATGCGCCACCCTGTCACTCATCGAATCGAGGTAATAGACCTCATTCATCCATGGGCAAATGACGGCGAGGACCCAGTGGCCTCTACATTGCATATATAAGCGAACCATTTCATACATATGTTAGGCGTAACATACAAGAATGAGTTAAATTAGTAGGAAATGCACTAACCTTTGGTGGTACGGCGCAAGAATGAACTCTCGGTCCTGCTGCGCTAGTAGTGCCCTTGATATGTATTCCTCCGCATGTGCTTGGTCGTGCTCTAGCATCGTATGGCTTATTTTGTCTGGGTCGAGGAAACCCACCTTGTCACATGCCCTCATCGACGCCAACCTATACATGCACCTGGATGCAAAGTAGACATTAGTAAGTAGTGCATACAAAGTGATTAGATTTATGAAATGAACTGTGATAACTTCACACAACAGCAAACTCACAGGACTCCAGTCCGTATGATGGACATATCAAGCTCCCGCCAGTTGAGGAGGTCGAACAAATCCTCGTGGGCCACCGATATGCTCCCGGCCTCACGGTGAAAATGACCTGGCCTGAAGTGTACTAAGAAGTTGATGTGGTGCCTAGACCGGGTCAGGTACCACTCGTGGAGACTTCTGGTTATTTGATCCGTATTGCGCAGAAGGTACTCCGACACAAGTGGAAACCCGTTCTTGAACGTACCCGGCTGGCTTGTTTCGCCTTGCCTTTGGCCTTGCCCTTGCCTTTGGGCGGGGAGCGAGTGTATACCTTCGAAGGTTGGGGTGCGGTGCCGCTGGCCTCATTTGATGGCGAAGGGGCTTTTTGACGAGGCGTGCATCCTTTGGATGGGTTTGAGGCCGTCGGAGGAGGCATGGGGCCGAAGGAGCTCGGTCATGCGTTGTGCTGGGGCTGGTGTCCTCAAGAAGTGAGCTGGCATCCATCGTCCACTTTAAGTTACGAACGCGTAAGTTAGATTTTACAAATTGAGTATATTAACTGAGTTGTAAGCTAGAATGGGTAGGGTTTACCTCCTATAGTCTAACACCCTTCTTGGGCCATTGTATGTACGAGCCCAATGCCTCGCCAATTATCCGCATTTCGTCCGTTGGGACGGGCAACGGAAAAGAGCTGTAGCCCGGAAGGGCCATGTCCACCTGTACCTTTGCCAATCCAGGCTCCAGAGGTACGCAGTGGATCTGGACATCCTCCCAAGACTGATATACGACCCCGTTTGTAACCACTACAGGTTTGTCGCCTATGTTGATCAATAGGCTACAGCTCTCCGGCTTCTGTAATTTGCAACAATTATAACAGGTTAGTGAAACAGTTCTAATGTAATGGGAGTGGCATCAACCGAACTGCATATATAGCTCAAGAGTTGCAATACCTCAATCAGGTCCACCGGATCCACGTGAACCTTCGAGCCGCAACTACTCGGCTTGGCAACATCGACCTCGGCAGCTGGATCTAAACCCTTGGACTGCACAACTCGGCTAAGGCGTTCATACTTCTCGCTCATTTGAGCAAACATGTCCACGAATTTTGCAGTCACATCTGACCGTATCTTCTGAGACAGCTCCGATTCCTTTTCCTTCTAGCTGCGAGCCTTTTTCGCCTTTTGCCCGGGCTCCGAGAAGCCTTCTTTCCATGGCACCACACCCCCCACGGTTCACATCTGCCCTGGATGCTCCTTGTTCCCTAGAGCCCGGGTAAGGATGTCGTTCTCCCTATGGGGAGTGAACAATCCCTCGGTCGCCTCTTTCAAGCAAGAGATCTGTTACATTCAAAGCTCTCTATTGTGAGGAAAAAATATATACAAACTTATGCGCACACTAGTGATCATAGTTTTTCTACCACACTCTATGATTCCAACTAGGAAGTTAGCCAACTTACGATTCGCTGCACGACCTCGACGTCCCTGGGGTTTGGGAACTCCACAGTCCCCGTGGACGACATAGTCCCTTTGGCCAGCCACCAGCGCTTGCATCGTGGATCGCAGATCTCAAAGAGCAGTAGGTCAGGGGAGTCGACGAAATTCGATGCCTCGTCTTCAGCCTTCTTCCACTGCTCCTCCTTCCCCGCATAGCGGCAAGAGCCGAGCCGGTGCGGGTGGTCGTTCCTCCTCTGGATTGCCTTGTTCTTCTCGCTAAGGGCCCTCGTACCAGAAACAAGAAAATTAATGCACCACTGGTTACTCCATACAATGGTGTAACCAAGCAAAGGAACCATACATACCTTGAACTCAGGGGTCCCCTTCTGTTGGGTGAATTGTTCCCATACCTCCTCCGTTATGAAGGGGTACTTCTCGCATGGAGATTTGCCTTTAGCGAGGAAGGTACTGACGAGGACGCTCTTGAAGGTTTTCCACGTGTTGTTCATGTCCTTCAAGCAAGCTATCTTGGGACCATCATCGGGGATGTTCCACTTGGCCTGTTTCAAATGGTGCATATAAGCAGGACTTACCTAATCTCTGGGATAAACCAAGGGAATGTGATTACTCAAGAGTTCAGTGATTTTGATTAATTTTACCTTCACTTCCGCCCATAGCCTATCCCTCTCGTCGGCCTTAACGTCCTTCCAACTCTAGACGGTGATCTTCACCCTTTCCTTCGCCAACAAACCAACATAGGCAGCGTACTGGCCGGTGTTCTTCCCGATCGGTCTCCCGAACTGGTTGAACTCACATGAAAGATCCGCGCGTTTGGCCAAACTGCACAACATCGTCGTGCCTCGCGCCTTCCTCTTGCGCTGGGACGAGGCAACGTCAACTACGTTGCCCCTTGCCGAATCACTACTATCAGCCGAGGAAGATGCCGACATGGCTTTACCTAAAATTCCATGAACAGACCATCAATTGATATGAAGAAAAGTACATGACAAAGTTGATAACTAAAATGGAATGGCAATGATGAACCACCTCTTTTTGTTAAAATGTCAAATTTTCATTCAAAAGGACAAAAATCATAAATTCCTGTCAACATGGTCTTCAAAATGGATTTAAAAGGTTTTTAGAGGCTTTTGACTATCTTGTTTTTTAACCAAATCAGTTTCGAGTGTTAATCAAAATCTATTTGAATTGTGCCAAAACTTTTTTTACAAAAGTCCTAGATATTATTACCCCGAAGAAGTTCGAAATTGAAAACTTTCTCAAAAGAGTTTCAATTTGAATAGATTTTGGGTGTTTGAATCTTATCAGAAAACTTGCTTTGACTCGAAATATCTTATACGTGCAAAACATGAGCTTCGGCTGTTTCTATGGTTTTTACTCGTGACCTTCGGCTCAAAATGATATGAATAACTGATTCAAGCTCTTTCATGTCAAAAATCTCATGAAAATCAAATTTGAACTCAATTTGCAAAAGGTTGTTGAACTTCAACCTTCTTGCTTAACATAAAGATCATTTGACCATAACTCTTGATTGTAAAATTCTATTTGGAAAATTTTTTCAGAAAAATATATTTCATGCAATGAAAATCATTTCTGTAAATTTTCATTTCAAATGTATTTGATTTGAGCAATAGTTGATTCTTTTCACAAATCAAATATGAAATCTGCAAAATTCAGACTTCTCATGGTTTTGCAAAATTCAGACTTCTCATGGTTTTGCAAAATTCAGACTTTTCAAATGTACTATCGGTTGAAAATAAGAAACCGATATGAGATACTCTATTTCCTATCGGTTTGACAATTAAAACCGATAGTATTCAAGTTTGTATTCAGGAAAATAGATAAGATTAGCAATGCAAACTATGCTAGTCTCTCTGCAGGAACATAAAGAATCATGGCTTTGTGATGAAATTTTAAATGAACCAAAATTTCAGATGAAAATTAGAAAATGGGAAATAATTAACAGAAAATTCAGATTAGGGTCTTTTACTATCTGTTCGAAATAAGAAACCGATAGTGGACGACTATGTAACGAAATATTCTTAGTGATTTTCATCAAGTCTGTAATTCTCATATCTATCAAGGTTGTAATTCATGCACTTTTCATCTAGTTTTATATTTGTTATACATTGAACTACATATGAACTATTCAATATAAATTTAAGAAATTGAAGCGAGCGGCAAGATCAATGATACTGCGGTTTGGTCAAGAACACTTACAGTCGTTCGTGGAGTGGCCTACGATGGCGCGATGCAGTGGCCGGAGGCAGTGGAGAACCCAAATGCGAGCTGCAATGGTGGTGCAGGAGCGAAAAAGGGAACGTCGGGGAGGCTAGGGTTTTCCGCGCGCGAGTATTGGGAATTGTGATCAGTTGGACTGGAGGGAAAATCGTGCGGGTTTAACCTAATATAGGAATCTTTACTATCAGTTAATAATCATCAAACCGATAGTAAATACAATGACAGTTAGGGTTTGGAGTATTGCCATTGTATTTCACTATCGGTTTTATGATTATTAACCAATAGTAAATTAATCTATTGTACAAGATCAAACCAAAATGTAGAACAGGGTCTCATAACACAATATGTATTACTATCGGTTAGGAACAAGAAACCGATATTAGATCTTAAATTCATATCAGTTTGGAAATTGAAATCGATAGTAAAATACAATGTTATTGACCCTAAAGGGTTTTCCTGAGAACAATTACAAATGGGTTTCAGTACATCATTTTGAGCTTGTAAAGATACCTGAAACCCTATGCAAATGACTTCCAATAATTTTGAAATAAATTAACAGTAAAGACCAATCATGGAACATAAGGAATCCTGCATATAGAAACTTTCTTCGAATAGCCAATCAAGATGGAGATATCAAAATGACAAACCAGCCAAAAACCACGAGGAATCTGAACTTTGCAATTTTCATATTGATTTGTGAAAAGAATCAATTATTGTTCAAATAAACTCCAATTGAAATGAAAATTTGCAGAAATGATTCTCAATGCATCACGTATGTTTTCCCAAAGAATTTTTGAAAAATGATTTGAAGAATTCTTCGATTAAAGATCCAAGTAATATACGTCACTTACATATTGCAAATTAGTCAAGAATGGTTGTCCACCCATAATCCTTCTTCGTGGTCGTCTCGCAGGTAACTTGTTTCGTCAATATTTTCGGTAGGGACAGATTGAAGAATTCCATCTAAAAATGGAGGTAGTTCCTCAAACTGATCATACTCTTCTTCATCCACAACGTCTTCGACCCCAACAATACGTCTCTTACTGTGAAAGACAACATGCAACTTTGGATTGGCCGGGTCAACGATGTAGAACACATGTGTGGCTTGCTCAGCAAGTATAAATGGATCATCCTGGTGTGAGACTCTACTGAGATTGACGAGAGTATACCCATAATTGTCGACTTTAACACCTCAAGAGATTTCGACCCATTGGCATCGAAACAAAGGAATCTTAAGTAATACATAATCGAGCTCCCATATTTCTTCAATAACACCGTAATATGAGTTGAGTGTCCTCACTGCCCTGGCATCCTCTGAAATAGCAAGTAGTGTCACTCCACTACATTGCATAGTACTCTTCTCGTTCTGAGTTTAAAATGAATAGCCGTTGATGTCATACCCCTGCCAAGTCCCTATAGTAAATCTAGGCTCTCTGGTCAACCATGTAACAACTTCATCTACATTGTCCTCAGAAGCTTGCAGGACTCTATTTTCGATCCACCCAGCAAACTTCCTGTTATGTTCTCTGGTGACCCAAATCTCTGACTTCGAAAGATTCTGTTTCCGTAACATTTCCTTGTGCTCGTGTATGTATGGCTCCACCCCGTCATGTGCTGTAAGACCCAAAAATGGGCTTTTGCATACAGATCACTAGAGGAGACGACTGCTTTAAATCCAATCGTTCCAATGCCCTGAAGCCTGCCCTCATGCCGGGACGTAGGAACGCCAATTGGGTCAACCCCGGCCATATAGTTGGTGCAAAATTCAATCACCTCCTCGGCGGCATAACCTTCAATGATACTGCCCTCAGGCCGATGTCGATTCCTTACATATCCCTTCAAGATACCCATAAATCTCTCAAATGGATACATGTAGCGCAGGAATACGGGTCCACAAAACTTAATTTCTCTGACAAGGTGAATAATTAGATGGACCATAACATCGAAAAAAGATGGAGGGAAATACATCTCCAGCTGACAAAGAGTTGTAGTCACATCGCATTGCAAATCATCTAGTCCATCCAGATCAATTACCTGCAAGGACACAGTTGCAGCAAATATTCAGATCCAAAAAATCTGACAAGTTCCACGAATGCCTCTGATAGCTTTGTAATTGTCTCTCTGACTTTGACTGGGAGAATGCCTCTGATAGAAATGGGAAGCATTTGTGACATCAGTACATGACAATCATAGGACTTCATACCAACCAGTTTCAAGTCTTTCATGGACACAAATTTTTTCAAGTTCGCAGAATACCCGCATGGAACATTGACACCATATAGGCACTGACAGAGTTCTATTTTTTTTTTCTCTTTTTGACAAAGTATAGTAGGCCGGGGGGAGGTATGTACACTTTCCCTTCTCCAATGGTGCAAGCTCAGTCCTAATGCCCATGTTGAGCATGTCACGGCGAACGTTGATGCCATCTTTCGTCTTTCCTGGAATGTTCAACAACAAACCCATCAAACTGTCACAAACATTTTTCTTTACGTGCATGACATCAATGCAATGTCGAACTTGTAAGTGCTCCCAGTATGGCAGATCCCAAAGAATCGATCTCTTCTTCCAAACATTTTTTCCTGAAGGTTTAGAACATTTACCGAACTCAACTTTGATGTCTTTCACGCGCAAGTAAAGTTCCTTACCAGTCACAAACACTAGGGCTGATCCTTTCTCAGGCTTCCCATTAAATGATTTCCTCTTCTTACGGTAGGCGTGATGCATCGAAAGGAATCTACGGTGACCCATGTACACTGTTTTCTGCAGTTCGGTAACCACATGCTTTCAGTTTCATCCAGGCAAATAGGACCAGTCTTGCCTCCTTTCGTACTATACCCCGATAAATTTCCATAGGCCAAAAATCATTTATGGTGCAAAATATCATGGCCCGCAACATGAAATTCTCTCGCTTTTGTGCATCCCACACCCGCACCCCTTCGCTCCATAATTTATGTAAGTCCTCGATTAACGGTGATAGAAACACGTCAATATCATTCTCGGGTTGTCTGGGTCATGAAATTAGTAACGACATCATGATGTACTTACGCTTCATACATAACCAAGGAGGAAGATTGTTGATGCATAAAAGAACCGACCAAGTGCTATGCCGACTGCTCATATTTCCGTGTGGATTCATACCATCCGTACTCAGCCCAAACCTTATATTCCTCACTTCGTTGCTAAACTCACCGAATGTTCTGTTAATGTTTCTCCATTGAATAGAATCAGCTGGATATCTTAGTTTTCCGTCTTGTTTCCGACCTTCACCATGCCAACGCAAGTACTTCGCATCTTTTAGATTTGCAAACAACTGTTTCAATCTAGGAATCACAGGCAAATACCACACAGTTTTGGCTGGAGGCCCTTTCTTTATCTCATCACATCCATTGTGATAAATTCTGTCCTATGCTTATACCACGATGCACTGTATCTTGGACAAACATGCAAATCCTTGTACTCGTTACGGTACAGAACACAATCATTTGGGCATGCATGTATTCTTTCGATTTCCATTTCCAACAGACACAATAGTTTTTGGCCTGGTAAACTGATCTTGGCAACTCATTTCCCTCTGGAAGCATGTCCGCTAACAGATCTAATAGCGCCATGAAACTCTTATCGCTCCAACCGTTGCTTGCCTTTAAGTTATATAATCTCAACACAGAAGACAACTTTGTAAATTTTGCACATCTGGGGAACGAAGGCTTCTCAGAATCAACAATTAATTTCTCAAATTTAGCAAAATCATTTTTGTTGTAATCTTCTTCTACATCACGTAACATTTCATCTAAATTGTCGTCATCTACATGGACATCCGAATGAACATTGCCAATATTCTGATGATCATCATTACTGCAATCCACTTCTGGGTGCTACTGAGTGGTAGCGGTGCTCGTTTCCTCAAGATCTTCATCATGCCATATCCAACGGGTATAGCGTGCGTTAAAACCACGACGAATCAAATGACTCCTAATCTGATCAGAGTTGTTGAACCTCTTTAAGTTCATACAATCTATACAAGGACAATGCATATCTTTCTCTCCCTTCTTCGCCTTTTCTTGCTCAGCAAATTTAATAAACCCATTCACACCCTCCAAATACTCAACAGTAGTACGTTTTATTCCATACATCCAATATTTTCGGTCCATCTACAATTATTTCACAAAATTGACAAATTGAAATAAATAATTAATGACTCAGGGCATGCATGCATGAAACATCATCAATTAGCTAGGCCATATGTGTGTACAACTACTTAATTACATTAAATGGATATATATGAAACCCTAATTAACTTGATGCATTAATTGGAAGAGCCAGCTAGCTAGCTGGTTAACTTCAGCTATAAATCATTCCTAACTTAACTTCAGCAAGTTATAGCTAGCTAGCCAACCTAGCCTTCTAGTTAGTTTGGAGCTACATGTATATAGTTTAATGAATTGGAAGTAGAGAGAGAGGGAGAGTGTGAAAGAGTGATCGAGAGAGAGAGAGGTGATGACAAGATGACAATACCGAGGGGGATCGAATTATCAACCTCTTAGCTAGCTTCTCCAATCACTCTTGCTTGGAGCGTGGATGCACGTACGGTAGAAATGAATCGAGGATGCAGAGCAGGGGTCGAGATAAGTTTTGCAATTTTACTATCGGTTCAAAACCACAACCGATAGTAAACTTTTCTCTCTATTAAGGTCCCCACTGTCATAACCAATAGTTTATATGACATCATTTTACTATCGGTTTGTTTTATATAACCGATAGTAAAATTTTCTCTATTATATCGGTTGGTATAGTAGTAACTGATAGTACAAATTTCGTAATTTCACTATCAGTTATCAAAGACAAACCGATAGTAAAATTTACTCTATTATATCGGTTGGTACAATATGAACTGATAGTAAAAATTGTTTGCATTTCAGTAACGGTACACTAGAATATAACTGATAGTACAAAGCCTCTTCTCCACCGCTGTAGTCGTACTCTATCGAATTTTTCTTAGATTGCTTATAACCGTTAGAAGATATGGGTTAGTGGATTGCACTTCTGTAGTAGTGACTAGTTTAGCTCATCGAATACAATCGAGTCTAGATTGAAGTCTTAGACACATAGTTCATCGACGTTGACAAGTCTGCCTAACGTTCGACGTGTAAAGCCCTCTTTGAAATAAAGAGTTGTGCAATTTACTTGAACTGTGTTTTCGATCAACCTTTAGGTTTCGGTATTTTCGAGTAAGATCCCATTTTTGCGCATATTAGAACCTGGGCGAGCCTAGTACAAAAACCAGGCTAGGTCTCAAACGGATCAAGTTGGTATCAGAGCAACTTTCCTATCCTGTGGATGGTGAAGACTCGCCAGGGTTAGAAAACTTCTGGTGAAACTCCAGGCGATCAATTGACGGTTCCTATAGCCGCGTCTCTGATAATGTCTAACGATACCTCCGTTCAAACTAACCTAGCCGAACAAGTGGCTAAGCTCTCCACCGACATGGAAACTATGCTTGCTTGTATTAAGCAGTAGGCCATGATTGTACCTCCTGAAGTAGGGAAGGTTATGGGTGTGAAGACTGGTGAAGACTTGCGTAGGGCAGACGAAAATGAAGACGAAGGCGCCCACAAGACCGACGACTTCGCCAACACCTCCTTAGCTGTTGGCTCTTTCAAGGTCGACGCTAAGATTGAAATACCCATATATGATGGGGAGATCAATGCTGAGAATTTAGATTCATGGCTCGATCAGTTTGAGATCTACTTTGACCAGAAAGGGTTTAGTAGCGCTCAAAAGGTCAAATTTGCACCTTTGAAGATGACAGACCATGCCAAGACTTGGTGGAAGGCCCTTGTCGCCAGTGGTGAAGCTGAGACTTTGCGTGGGGTCAAATGAAACGACTTCTATGACAAGAATTCTATCCGATGGGTTACCTTGAGGAAAGATGGGAGCGTTGGCACAGATTGTACC
Source organism: Pharus latifolius (assembly GCA_019359835.1). Lineage (NCBI taxonomy): Eukaryota > Viridiplantae > Streptophyta > Magnoliopsida > Poales > Poaceae > Pharus > Pharus latifolius. Next base: position 3,628,198 of record CM033319.1, read on the forward strand.
AACGGCGCGACCAGACCGTCCAAGACTATACTACGGAATTCCGGAGACAAGCAATGGTCATCGGCATATCACTGTCCGATCCTCAGATATTTCAGAAATACACATATGGACTTCAGAAAACGATCAGTACTGACCTAAGTCTGTTTAGCGATTGCTCTGGACGATGATGGACACCAAGCTAAAGAGGAGTACTGCTTTTTGTTGCATCTAGGCCCTTTTAGGTTGATTTTGATTATTGATGACATTAAGTGTTTTGGACTAACCTTGTCTTTGAGCTACCTCTATGCAGAGCGATTTCTGTAAAGTTTGCAAGTGATCCGGGAAGATCTGCAGGTCACAGGTCCAAAGTCGCAAGCGCAAGGTCGCAATGTTGGCTGTGGTCGCAGTTAAAGGTTGGAAGTCAAGGTCGCAAGTGCAAGGTCACTGTCGCGCCCCGAAACTGGGACTACAACTACTCCTGTAGAGACCTAGCTCGCTGCAGCTAGTCCCATTCTCACAAACCTTTGACTTCCCAGGATGAGTCAAACACATGAGTATATTACATTGCAACAGAGTACTAACAAAATATTAAGCAGTGTGGCCTGCTGGCCTTAATATTACATAAAGAGGATTACAATGCCTACAAGGCATTCAGGGTTTAGCAAAATATTTAAATACACAGCAGAAGATAGGTGACCCTCCCACAAAAGAAGTTGACGGCAGAACAACACACTTCAGGGCTCTGGCAGAACTGATTCTCCTCCTTCTGGATCCACGAAGTACTCCATGCCATCATCTTGATCAAGGTAGGCTCCATCTATTGAGTTGAATGTTGCAAGGGTGAGCACTTACGTACTCAGCAAGTCATAGGTAAGAGTAGATACATATAGTAGTGATGGTATGAACCTAAACTAGTCAAGAATTATGGTTGTTTATAAAATAATCTTTTACTTCCATACCTCATCTCATCTTATTTTATGGCAGCACTTTTCATAATATAACATCATCATTCATGTTCACTAAATTATAGCACTACCGCGACACGTCGACACACGACAGCCCACGGCAGCACTCCTTATCATGACAACACATGTCATTTGGGTAATCTTGATTTAACACATTTTATTTAGAAAATAATACTTGTGTCACACCCCGTGGATTTAATCCACCGCAGTAGACTCCTATAAACCCGGGAGCTCGGAGTATTCGAATACGTTTTTAACTCTGCAGAGAGGTACCAATTTACCCGCAAGATATTCCACTTTCAAGCCCATCCTATCAAAATGATTAGACCCCTCCTCACAACCATGTGTGAGTGGCAAGGTGGAGATAACAAGAACTTTTGTTATGCATCACTTACAATTCACCCCTGACCCTGTGGCTCTTCGCGAGACACAGTTGTGGTAGGCTGTATCCTAACCTCCACCCCTTTGCTTATTCCCATTACTGGGTCAGCGTGCTTGATCACCTTCAGTGATATGTGTGGGAGCCATTCTCCGTGCTTATCGTGCATCACTACACATCTCATGCAGGGGTTTCATGTGTGATCCACATAATTACTTGTTCAGGCCTGTCCCATTCCAGGCTTGCGGTTAGCACATTGTTCATGCCACTAGACGCACAACACAAGGTTCTAGTCCTTATATGCTAGTGACCAGACCATCCACAACCCTGCACCTTCAGTGCCTGCATTCCTTCGCAGTTTAGCACCTCCAGTGCTACCACCATTCCATACCATTTTTCTGGTCACGGCTAGGGGTTTTATTTCATGAATATAAATATATACATACATATAATAGTTCATGGCTCAAAACTTGTTTATTTCAGATAACCAATCTAGTACTGCCAATTCATAAATCAACCATTCTCAATCTTTCTCATGCAATATTATCTATATTCAAGGTTATGTTTTAGCAACATTTAAAATATAGGTTCAAGATGACCAAGGATATGACTTGCCTTCCGCGTCGTAAGGAACAGCAGTTGATGACGGATCAACAGCGACGTCCTCAAACTCGGGCTCTTGATCTGTTCTCCAATCAAACAAACAACCAATAATCACAATCTTTTCAATACATTATTATACTATATGCAATAATGCAAAGATGAAGTCTTGATGATTCTGAAATGATTGGGTTTAGAGGCTGATTAGGGTTATGTTATGGAAACCAATGTTAAGATTAGCTGTCAAAGGATTAAAAGGTTCCAAATGTCTCAAAATATCAGAATGATATCAAGGTTGCGACTGGTTCGCTCAAAAACAACTAATGTCTTTAGATCGACATTCAGTTCAAGGCATCGACATAGGGTCGATGAATGGTAGAGGGGTTATCTCAACTTGTGGTAGTAGAAGAAAATGTAGGGCACAACTCCACAATTTCAGTGGACAAAGTGGTTTTTAAAATGCACAAACAGAAGTGGGTAAACAAGGCCAATGCCACTGGCTGACAAGCTCTGGTATAGAGCTGACAATGCCAAAAACTAGGGCTTGGCATAACTTTTGATCTGGAGCTCGAAATGATGCACCACTTTGTCTGGAAGGTAGGCATTGATAACAGGAACAATTAAGTCAACAGGATCTAGGGCAAGAAATGGCTGGAAAGCAAGAAATTCAGTGATGAATTGAGGTGAACTAGCTGCACTGGAGCAGTTCTGGACAAGATCTTGGCAAAGCTGTAACTTCCACTCTAGGCCGATCTAGGTGTCGGGCTAGAAGACAAAAATGCTCAGGAGGTCAAAGCACACACACTGGACAAGGTTTCAAGAGCTGAAATGGCTGGGAAAACTTTTCCGGTGATCGGCGCCGGAGAAGAAGCTCTGGATTTGGGAATTTTCAATACAGGCCGAAAGAACTTAATTCCTTGCTTGGAGAGTATCTAAGAGGTAAAAGAAAGCTTCTGGTAACATCAAATTGACCGGAGGATCACCGGAGAAGCCAGCGACGATCGCCGGTTTCTGGTGAAGCTCGGGTTAGGGGAAAACTTTGATTCTTGCTCAATTTTGAAATCTAACTTCACAGGCTTGCTCGAATTAGTTCACTGATCAATTTTGTTTACAGAAACGAAAGCTAATTTGGAGTAATTCGAGCTACATTGCCGGAACAGGGCATTCTTCGAATTTTGACAATTTCCGGTGATCGCCGGCGTTAGAGGTCACTGGGGAGCAATTAGATGATTTCACACAGAGAGAATGAGTAGGGGAACTCACTGGTGTTGTTAATTTGGCAGGAGATGATCTGTAGAGTGCTGGCACCGTGAGCCTCCTCGATGGCTCGCCGGAGAAGATGACTGAAACAGGAAATTCTGGAACTTGGCTGGTTTTTGGTGAAGTGTGGAGGGAGCTGCTGAGCACAGTGGGGCTTAAATAGGTCAAGCAAGCTTGCAAAGAGGGGACAAAGAAGTTATTTGACACCAAAGATGTTATGGATTGCGTGAAGAATATCAGCGGCGAAGACACAGCGAAGAACGGTGATTGCGACGGCGACAGGACTGCAACTGTCCACATTGTCGTTCATCGGGACTTTGCAAAGATGGAGCAAGCGGTGGCGACAACACTGGCGCGGCAAGGCAACGTGGCAGTGAATTGCTGACAAAAGGCTGCTGGTCGCGCGCGGGAGCAGGCGCTGGTCGTCGACGTTGCAGTGGCGCTGCCACGACACGGCTGGAGCGAGGACACGTGCGCACCGGCATGCATGGTCACAAGGGCGGCGAAGCCTCGCCGGCGACGAGCAGCTATGGCGCACAAGCACAGCAACTCTGGTCGTGTGCACAGTAAACGGCCTGGTCGAAAATGGACTGAACTGCAGTTTCAGATTTTTGATTTGGACTGAATTGTAAATCTGGAATTCTGGGAGGTTTAAACTGAATTTGCTTTCACTAATCTGGCAGATATATTCAACAAGATATTTGGCAAAGATGTTTGATAAAATCTGGCACATCTGAATAGTTTTTGATATGAACTGAAAATAGGGTATTTTAGGGTAATTGAAATCTGAATTTCAATTGGTTTCGAATTCTGGCACTTAGGATGAGATTTTGGAATCTGAACAGAAGAGAAACTTGTGACAAATAGCATTTAGAAAAGATTTACTGAAGAGATTTTGAGTTTGAAGTTAATCTGGAGATTTTAGCCTTTTTGGGTTTCCAGATATCAGATACAGGACTAATTTGCAATAACTCTTGGACTGATTTGTGAAAAGAGTCTAGATGATAAAATCTGGCTGCCAACTTTCTGGTTTAAGGTATTGGCATGCCCCTGATCATATTCCACGAATAATCTGGTTTGAACTTGGTCAAGATTTTGGTTAAATTTGAATTCAGAGTATTTAGAGTAATATAAAATATTTCTGTTTTCGAAACAGAATGGAATTGATAATTCTGGGATTTAGAGCTGGAATTGAATTTGGGTCTGATGGCTTTTAGATTCAGGATAACTAATAGATTATACCTGAGCAATCTGATCTTGATTTGGGGTTCACAAGAAAGATTTGGAGATTTTAGGGCTTTAGATAGATACTGATCTGGCTACTACTACTGATACATGCATGTATGCTATTTATGAAAAAGGAAATTTTCACCCCTAAACTCAGGGTGTTACAGTCACCAAAACAAAAGTTGCAAGGATTAAAGATGCAAAGGACCTGAGGTAATATTTGTTTTATTTTGACCGATCTCGGTGTTTGGAGTTTAATCGGTTTAGGAAATTATTTCTTAGTTTTAACCGTACTATAAAGAGGAGTTGCAAGTCCTCTCTATATCTCCAACATGAACCGAGAAATTACTAGGTCATTGCATTGCATCTTTTCGGTTGGATTTGATTTAAATTTGGTTTGAAAGATTTGGTTTTTCAGTTTTGTTTTGACAGCAGAAGAGTTTTTGCTTTTTCTAGAAAGATCTAGGCAGATCTGACTTTTTCTTCTGTTTATAAAAATGTAGCCCTTTAAATTATCTTTCAAACGACCTATTAAACTCTCAATTTATATTTCTGCATCAAAAGTTATGGATGTTTTTAACGGACTATCAGTTATTTGGTTTTTCAGTTTAGTTTTTGATAGCAGAAGAGTTTTTGCATTTTTTGTAAAGATCTAGGCAGATCTGGCTTTTTCTTCTGTTGACAAAAAGATAGTCCTTTAAAATATATTTTAAATGAGCTATCAAAAACTTCAATCGGATCTCTGGATTAAAAGTTACAGCTATTTTTATCCATACTGACTGTCAGTTTGGACTGTCAGTTTTGTTAACTGACAGTTGTCCAGAGAGGTTGTTTTTTGAGCTGAAATTTTTTGAACTAAACTGACTGTCAGTTGTCCAAACTGATTGTCAGTTTGCATTTTGACCTCGAGCCGTTTTATTTGAGTTTCTATTTGATCTGGTCGATGTTTTGGTCGAACTGACTGTCGGTTTGCATAACTGACTGTCAGTTTGGAGTTTCAAGTTTCCTTATACGACCACAAACGGCTAGCTATTTTTTATCCGTAAATTTTGTCGGCCGTTGTATATGTAACTGATTGTCAGTTAAATGAACTGACTGTCAGTTTGAGTTGCTGATTTTCAGCCCGAGCTCCAATGGTTCTTTTGTTTCTTGAGGCTATAAATAGGGGCCTTGGGCATGTGTTTTGATCATCCAGCAGCCTTGCATTCTTATACACTCTTGAGCTTTAGTCTTTTACACAAAATCTTGATCTTTTGATCAAGTCGAGTGTTTCCGAGATCCACCGAGTTTGTCCGTTCATTGCATATGCATACTTGTAGTTTCTCGGTGCGTGTTTGGAGGTCTAGAGAAGACCTTGCTGCCTATTACTCTTGGTGAGCGCCCTCACCTAGACGGTTTGGTGGCGTGGCAGTTGATCTCTCTGTTCGGAGATTGTCGGAGAGGCTCGGCAAGTTTGTACAAGGCATCGGTGCTCGCCTTTCCGGAGTGGACAAGGAGCAACCATTAGTGAGAAATATCCTTCGTGGATATTAAAGCAAGACTCATTCGCTTGAATGCTTCAACGAGGATTAGGGGAGACTGGGAGAGTCTCCGAGACCTCGGTAAAAAATCGTTGTGTTCGTTCTCTCTATCTTCTCTCTTTAATATATTAAATTGCATTTGGTTCTTCTTGGTATAAAAACTTGTTTTTATTTGAAGTTTTTGAAGCCTCCTATTCACCCCTCTCTAGTCGGCATCCTTGATCCTACACTTTTCATCCGCAAACTGATGGTCAAACCGAGGTGATAAATTGCACAGTCGTTCATCTTTTGAGAGGATATAACTCGAAGCACCCGAAGACCTGGGATGAAAGCATACCATACCTGTAGTTTGCTTTTAATCGAGCAGTGCATGGTTAGACTGGAAAGTCGCCGTTTGAGGTCTGTTTAGGACTTCTACCACAGAGTTCATTCGACATGGAGTTTGTGATCCCTACCTTAGCACAGAACAGCAAGGAAGCATCTGATCAGGATCGAGCACAAAAAGTTCCTGGAAGGTATCCAACGACTCCATGAGAAGTTGAACAGAACTTGCTGAAAGCTCAACTCAAGTACAAGGCGCGACATGATCGGCACCGAGTTGATGCGCAATTTCAAGAAGGTGATATGGTATGGTTACATTTGAGTAAGGAGAGACTTAAAGGTGAAGGTAAGAAACTCAAACCCATTCGTTATGGTCCTTTTCGGATTTTGCGGAAAGTGGGTAATAATGCTTGTCAGCTCGAGTTACCTCCATACATGGATATTTACTCTGTTGTCAATGTTGAGCACCTCAAACTCTTCGAGCCTTCAATGTTGGATGATGAGCCAGATACCATAGTACCATCTGTTGAAAACTTGGTCTATCAACGAGACGAATCTCTATGTGAAGATGTGATTCTGGAGAAGGCGGTGACTACCACCCGTAGTGGTATAAAGGAGACTTTTCGAATTGGTCGGAAAGATCAACGAGCACGTGCGGCAAAGTGGTACACCAGAGAACATGGACAAGCCCAATTTCCATATCTCCAGTTTGATCGAGAGGTCGCACAGTGGTTGGCTCCTTCTCAACAAGGGAGTCATGATCCGGGAGGATCTTCAAGTCCTGATCACATACGGCTTCGCGACCTTAACCGTGTTCAGAAAGGTTTCGCGACCATGGATGGGTCCGCGACCATGGATTGGTTCACGACCATGAAAAGGAATTCGTTCCCTGTTTGGAATTGTAATCCGATCTGAATATATATAACTAAGTCTATCCGTTTAGGATTAGTTAGTTATATGAGTCTAATACGTTTAGGTTATTGAGTCTGATACGTACTCATACGATTGGACTATAAATACCTTGTAATAGGTCTAGTTTAGATCATCGAAAAGTCATAGAACTTATTTGAGTTTTAGACACTTATAGTTCCTTTGACGTAGGCAAGTGTGTCTAACGTTCGACGTGTAAAGCCCTCTTTGAAATAAAGAGTTGTGCAATTACTTTGAACTGTGTTTCCGATCAACCTTTGGGTTTCGGTATTTTCGAGTAAGATCCCGTTATTCTGCATATTAGAATCTGGGCAAGCCTAGTGCGAAAACTAAGGCTAAGTCTCAAACGGAACAGTATGAGAATGTGGCTTAAGGATGATCTAAATACTGCTCAAAACACCTGTATTTATAGCCTAACCTCTCAGCTAGCCGTTGTGGTCGAAAAGGGAAGAAATCAGGCCAGCTAACAGCCAACTTTGACCTCTAACGGCTAGTAAATAGCCGTTGGAACCTCTGGTCGAATGAACAGTGTTACTGGTCGAATGAATAGTGTTATTGGTCGTATGAACAGTAACTGATCAAATGAACAGTGCATGAATGACCAGTTTCAGTTCCTCTTTGAGATTCTTGACCAAGATTGTGAATGAATGTGAATGCAACATATGGTCTAAGAGTTTCTCAGTTTTTGCCGAAACTAAAAGAGATTTTTCAACCCCTCTTAATAGTATGGTTAAACTAAAAAAGAATTTCTTATAAAACCGGTCAAACTCCAAACTCCAAGACCGGTATAATAAACAAGCACTTATCTTAGGTCTTTTCTGCTTCCTTCTTGGCGACCTTGCGCTGCGACCTTGGTTCGCGATCTTGCGCTTTGCGACCTTGGTCGCACTCGCGACCTTTCTTCTTTTCACCTAATCTTATTGATTATACTTAAGGAAAAATAGATTAGTCTAAGACACTTGTTGTCATTTATCATCAAAATCAAGATTAAGAGTCTAGAAACAACATAAAGCCCTCTTTGAAATAAAGAGTTGTGCAATTTACTTGAACTGTGTTTTCAATCAACCTGGGTTTCGGTATTTCCAAGTAAGATCCCATTTTTCCGCATATTAGAATCTGGGCGAGCCTAGTGCGAAAATCAAGACTAGGTCTCAAACGGATCACTACTTCCCCATATTAGTGGTCTCTATATGACTATGCAATGAAATGCAAAATAATTTGAAATTAAAAAGCTTTTTAAAACATTAAGAAATTTGGGGCATGACACTAAGTGCTTTTTTGAAGATTATTGGTGAAGATTGTAGTGAGAAGTCAGAATTGGAGAAGTATGAGAGTGAACCACTATTGAAATGGCCCAAAAATGAGAATTTTGATATTTTGGCATGGTGGAGAACTTAAAGTACAAATTATCCTATTCTCGCTCATATGGCACGCGATGTGTTAGCTATTCCTATATCAACCATTGCATATGAGTCTGCTTTTAATGCTGGGGGACGAGTAATTGTGATCCAGGAGGATCTTCAAGTCCTGATCGCATACGGATTCGTGACCAAGTCCTGATCGCATACGGCTTCGCGACCTTAACCGTATTCAGAAAGGTTTTGCGACCATGGATTGGTTCGCGACCAGGAAAAGGAATTCGTTCCCTATTCAGAATTGTAATCCGATCCGAATATGTATAACTAAGCTTATCTGTTTAGGATTAGTTAGTTATATGAGTCTAATATGCTTAAGTTATTGAGTCTGATACGTACTCATACGATTGGACTATAAATATCTTGTAATAGGTCTAGTTTAGATCATCGAAGAGTCATAGAACTTATTTGAGTTTTAGACACTTATAGTTCCTTCGATGTAGGCAAGTGTGTCTAACGTTCGACGTGTAAAGCGCTCTTTGAAATAAAGAGTTGTGCAATTACTTTGGGTTTCGGTATTTCCGAGTAAGATCCCGTTATTCCGCATATTAGAATCTGGGCGAGCTTAGTGCGAAAACCAAGACTAGGTATCAAACGGATCAAGTTGGTATCAGAGCGACTTTCCTATCCTGTGGATGGTGAAGACTTGCCAGGGTTACAAAACTTCCGGTGAAACTCCAGGCGATCAGTTGACGGTTCCTACAGCCGCGTCTCCGACAATGTCTGATGATACCTCCGTTCAAGCTAACCTAGCCGAACAAGTGGCTAAGCTCTCCACTGACATGGAAACCGTGCTTGCTTGGATTAAGCAGCAGGCCATGATTGTACATCCTGAAGTAGGGAAAGTTATGGGTGAGAAGACTAGTGAAGACTTGCGCAGGGCAGACGAAGATGAAGACGAAGGTGACCACAAGACCAACGACCTCGCCAACACCTCCTTAGCTGTCGGATCTTTTAAAGTCGACGCTAAGATTGATATACCCATATATGATGGGGTGATCGATGCCGAGAAGCTGGATTCTTGGATCGATCAGCTTGAGACCTACTTTGACCTGAAAGGGTTTAGTAGCGTTCAAAAGGTCAAATTTGCACCTTTGAAGATGAAGGACCACGCCAAGACATGGTGGAAGGCCCTTGTCGCCAGTGGTGAAGCTGACGACCTTGCATGGGGTCAATTCAAACGACTTCTGCGACAAGAATTCTATCCGATGGGTTACCTTGCGGAGAGATGGGAGCGTTGGCACAGATTGTACCAACGGCGCGACCAGACTGTCCAAGACTATACGACAGAGTTTCGGCGACAAGCAATGGTCATTGGCATCTCACTATCCGACCCTCAGGTATTTCGGAAGTACACATCTGGACTTCAGAAATAGATCAGTACTGAGCTAAGTCTGTTCGGCGTCCAAGACATTGCGACAACGAGCACAACTGCTATGGAGATCGAGAAGAAGAACAAATCCTGCAGCGACAAAAGCACGAAGGAAAATGCGACCTCGACAAAGAAAAAGCCGAGTCCGAAGAAGAACGCTTCAAAATCGGGCACGGGTGCCTTTTGCGAACATTGTCAGGTCGCGGGACATACCAAGGACAAATGCTACAAGCTTCATCCTGAACTTCGACTAAAGAAAAACGGACCAGAGAAAAGAACAGCCGCGGCTACTGCGACTTCACCAGATGAAGAAGTTGTCCGAGTGAATTCGGTTAATGAGGCGGATACGACCTTGTCTCTGATGGCAATGTTGAAGGAGAAGGGTTCCGATCCACCAAACGACCATCACCCAACGGAGGACTTGTTCACCATCAACATCCAAATAAAGCACGAAGTGGTCGCAGCGATATTCGATCCAGGAAGTCAGAAGAATCTGGTCTCCGCTGGACTGGTTCGGCGACTTGGTTTGAAGACAACCACACACCCGCGACCATATCCGCTGGGTTGGTTTACATCCGACGTGAACCAACAGATTACGAGTCAGTGTGTGTTGAAGTTTGCGATCTCTGCACGATATTCGATGAGGTGCAATGCGATGTTGTCCCTATCGATATCTGTCAGGTGATCTTTGGGAGTCCGTATCTGTATGATCGAGACGCTCACTTCCATCGGCGAGCGCAAGAGTACGACCTCACCAAAGACGGAGTTAAGTTAGTGATCAGTAGAGACATCCACGTCAACACTTCGAACTTGATTACCGCAAATCAAGCCAAACGAATTGTTAATACATGTCACAAGTATGTGCTTGTCATGATTCGACCCATTGGTCAAGGTGAGGGTACTCGACCAGCATTGTCGTTGGTGTGCCGAGAGGATTCTGGTCGTTTGTCGGGACTGCTGGAGAAATACAATGATCTGTTCGAGACTACCCAGGGTCATCCGCCGAAACGTCCAGTCGAGCACGAAATTCAGCTTGTGTCCGATGCGACACTGCCAATCTGAGTATGTATCGCAACTCAGTATTGGAGAATGAAGAGATCAAGAGACAACTTGGTGAGTTGCTGAACAATAGTGTCATTCAACCGAGTAGTTCACCTTGTGGATCTCCTGTGGTGTAAGTACCAAAGAAAGATGGGACTTGGTGTATGTGCATCGACTATCGAGCACTGAACAAGATCACCATCAAGAACCGGTACCCCCTTCCTCGTATTAATGACCTGCTAAACCAATTGAAGCATACTGTTGTCTTATCCAAATTGGATCTTAAGTTAGGATATCATCAAGTCAGCATCCGAGAGGAGGATACGTGGAAGACCGCGTTCAAAACACGACAAGGTCTGTTCGAATGGCTGGTCATGCCGTTTGGTCTCTGCAACGCCCCAGCAACTTTCATGCGTCTTATAAATGACGTATTGAGATAGTTCATCGACGACTTTGTGATCGTGTACCTCGACAACATATTGGTTTATAGTCGTTCGTGGGATGAGCACCTCATTCATGTCGAAAAGGTGTTCGAACAGCTTCGGCAACATCGACTTCGCCTCAACCATAAGAAGTGCGAGTTCGGCCAACAAACTCTACTTTACCTCGGATTCATGGTCGGCAACAGTATGTTGCAAATCGACCCAGACAAGATAAAAGTGATTCGCGAATGGCCGCGACCGCGAACAGTTACGGATGTGCGTAGTTTTGTGGGAGCATGCCAATACCTTCGGAAGTTCATTCGACACTTCTCGATTATGGCTTCTCCATTGCATGCATTAACCAGGATCGATCAGAAGTTCGAGTGGACAGGGAAACATGAGGACACGTTTCTCTTGCTGAAAAGGAAGATCAGCGAGGCGCCTGTGTTAGCTTTGCCGAATCTCCAGAAACGGTTCGAGCTAGAAACCGATGCCTCAGGTTATGCGATGGGCGCAGTGCTCATGCAAGAAGGTCGACCAGTGGCATATCACTCCGAGTTATTCCAGGGAGCTCAGAAGAACTATCCTACTTATGATAAGGAGTTATGCGCACTGCATCAGGCCGTGAAACATTGGTGGTGTTATCTCTTGGGTAAAGAGACTGTTGTCCACACCGACCATCAACCGTTGCAATATTTGCAAACTCAGTCCAAGCTACAGCATGCTCGACACATGAAGTGGATGTCTTATCTGCAGCAGTTTAATCTGGTCATTAAGTACAAGAAGGGCGTACACAACAAATTGGCGGACATGTTGTCGCGACCACCAGTTACGACCCTCTGTTTATCAGCGTTCATGCAGATCGAGCCCTCATGTCATGATGACTATGCCACTATGTACAGTGAAGATCCTGATTTTCAAACAGCACTGACTGAGCTCGAAACAGGGAAACCTACGGAGTTCGTTCGTCGCGAAGGACTCTTGTACAAGGGCAAATTACTTTGCATACCTCGTGGAGCACCTCGAATTCAATGGATGCGAGAAGCGCACACATGGAAGGTAGCTGGTCACTTTGGGGTTACAAAGACGTTGCAATATCTTCACCGACATGTGTTTTGGCCGCATATGCAGCAAGATGTGGCTAGTTTTGTTCGAGGCTGTGGTCTCTGCAGCATCTCAAAACCGGCAAACCGAAAATTAGGTTTGTACACTCCTTTGCCAGTTCCATCACGACCATGAGAGAGCATATCCATGGATTTCTTGGGAGGATTGCCTAAGACCCGACGTGGCAACGACTATCTATTCGTGGTCGTTGATCGGTTCTCCAAAATGATTGTTCTTATACTTTGTCGGAAGACTATCACGGGAGAAGAAGCAGCTCGGGTTTTCTTTCAAAACGTTTGGACACACTTCGGACTACCGACTTCAATTGTGTTTGATCGCGATATCCGGTTCCTTAGTCACTTTTGGCGATCGCTCTGGACGATGATGGACACCAAGCTAAAGAGGAGTACTGCTTTTCATCCGCAAACTGATGGTCAAACCGAGGTGGTAAATCGCACAGTTGTTCATCTTTTGAGAGGATATAACTCGAAGCACCCGAAGACGTGGGATGAAAGCATACCATACCTGCAGTTTGCTTTTAATCGAGCAGTGCATGGATCGACTGGAAAGTCACCGTTTGAGGTCTGTTTAGGGTTTCTACCACATAGTCCATTTGACATGGAGTTTGTGATTCCTACCTCAGCACAGAACAGCAAGGAAGCATCTGATCAGGATCGAACACAAAAGTTCCTGGAAGGTATTCAACGACTCCATCGTGAGGTTGAACAGAACTTGCTGAAAGGTCAACTCAAGTACAAGGCGCGACATGATCGGCACCGAGTTGATGCGCAATTTCAAGAAGGTGATCTGGTATGGTTACATCTGAGTAAGGAGAGACTTAAAGGTGAAGGTAAGAAACTCAAACCCATTCGTTATGGTCCTTTTCGGATTTTGCGGAAAGTGGGTAATAATACTTGTCAGCTCGAGTTACCTTCATACATGGATATTTACTTGGTTGTCAATGTTGAGCACCTCAAACTCTTCGAGCCTTCAATGTTGGATGATGAGTCAGATACCATAGTACCATCTGTTGAAGACTTGGTCTATCAGCGAGACGAACCTCTACGTGAAGATGTGATTCTGGAGAAGAAGGTGACTACCACCCGCAGTGGCACCAAGGAGACTTTTCGAATCGGTCGGAAAGATCAACGAGCACGTGCGGCAAAGTGGTACACCAAAGAACATGGACAAGCCTAATTTCCACATCTCCAATTTGATCGAGAGGTTGCCACAGGGGTTGGCTCCTTCTCAACAAGGGAGTCATGATCTGGGAGGATCTTCAAGTCCTGATCGCATACGGATTCGCGACCATGTCCTGATCGCATACGGATTCGCGACCAAGTCCTAATCGCATACGGCTTCGCGACCTTAACCGTGTTCGGAAAGGTTTTGCGACCATGGATTGGTTTGCGACCAGGAAAAGGAATTCGTTCCCTGTTCGGAATTGTAATCCGATCCGAATATGTATAACTAAGTTTATCTATTTAGGATTAATTAGTTATATGAGTCTAATATGTTTAGGTTATTGAGTCTGATACGTACTCATACGATTGGACTATAAATACCTTGTAATAGGTCTAGTTTAGATCATCGAAGAGTCATAGAACTTATTTGAGTTTTAGACACTTATAGTTCCTTCGACGTAGGCAAGTGTATCTAACGTTCGACGTGTAAAGCCCTCTTTGAAATAAAGAGTTGTGCAATTACTTTGGATTTCGGTATTTCCGAGTAAGATCCCGTTATTCCGCATATTAGAATCTGGGCGAGCTTAGTACGAAAACCAAGACTAGGTCTCAAACGGATCAAATTGATAAATACCACAGTCATTTAGAACCCAAAGTAGTTGAGACCTTGATTTGCACCAAATATTGGATTAAAGCGTCTAGGAAAGGTAAATATATAAATAAAATCTATCAAATTTTGCATCTATTTGTGCATTGGCTGATTTTCGTTATTTTGTTATTGTAGGTCAAAATGATGTTCCTTCAATTGTGGAGGAATTAGAAGGTATTGGCATGGATGACATAAATACAACTGAATATGGTATATCAAAAAAAAAATCTTCTAGTTACTATATGATATCATTTTAGCAAGTATTTTACTAACTTCATGTTATTTTGTAGGTGACAAATTAACTACCTCTTGAACTCAAGCACGCTGCCATTATCTTGAACTCATGTTTCACTACTTCTTGCTAGACTTAGATTTAGCCTTTTGTAGTCATGTATGAACTATGAACTATGTTGCTATTATTTTGATTGTGTCTTGTTGGATACTTGGATTTTCCGCTACTGTTTTATGGTTGGACACTTGGATTTTGGATGAGAGTTACAATTATGAATTTCTTAATTTTTTTTGTGCAATCATTATCAAATTATGATTATTATGTGATGTTGTTTTGATATGTCGTATGTTTAGAGTTATAATTTGTTGTTTTTTATGATGACAAATTATTTGCTATCATAATTATGATAGTGGCAACCATAACATAATGTTTAATTGTTTATGTTGTGTATTATCGTATTGTGTTGAGATAGAAAATGAGTTGAAAATAGCACTTTTGTTAATCAACAAATATTTAATGTAAAATAATTATTTTATCCGAATAGCGTCCGAATTCGTATCCGACTAACATTCGCACCGTATTCGAATCTGAGAAAATCCGAATCGTACTCATATCCGATTAAAAAATATGGTATAAGATATGATTTAACCAGTATCCACTTCGAATCTGACTATTTTACACCCCTGACCAGTCTACGACTCGGTCATTCGTGGGCGTTGTTACACAATACAAAGTTATAGAGGTTTTTATAATTAACCCGGATAAAAAAAACAAATACAAAAGTGACCCACAGTTGCAAGATTTTACACAACTAGAATGCCACATCAGCCTGTCGAATCCCCAGAGCACGACAAGATAATTGTCGTGTCTTTATCCCTAGAACGCGACCACTACTATGCGCGACCACGACCGTATCTCATCTTGTCGAGTTCTGAAAACTCGACAAGTCACAGCATATTACAAACCTCAGTGTCTTTAAAGTAGTAACAAGCCATTGCCTAGCTGGTTAACTCATTCCTTCCCACCTCGTTTGCCCGAGTTTGAATCCCCATTGTTGCGCTTAATTTTTTCTTGCTTGTCGAGTTCTAGGCCTTCGACAAGTTAGTCTATATTAAAAAAACAGTACCTTTAGGGCAGCAAAAGACCGTAGCCTAGCTGGTTAGAGCGCTGTAACGTGTAAGGCCTGAGTTCGAATCTCCGCTCCCCCACTCCTACGATTAAATTCGGTTTTTTTGGCAGTGGCACTAGCTTGTCCAGCACTCGACAAAGTCTGGTCGTGGTGCTGGGCACTCGACAAGATGTGGTCATGGTCGCGCATAGCAGTAGTCGCATTCTGGGGATTCGACACGTTCTTTAGACTCGACAACCATCCTGTCGTGCTCTGAGGATTCGACAGGCTGATGTGGCGCCCCAGTTGTGTAAAATCTTAGAACTGTGAGTCACTTTTGTATTTGTTTTTTTAATCCGAATTAATTATAAAAAAAACCGAAAGTTACATGATAACATCTTCTATCATCCACAAACCAGTGTGCGACAATTCCAGTGATATGGATGAGCTAACTCAATCACAACAATACATATTTTAGTCAGACAAGAACGCGCAAGTGGGCCAAATTTTCAATCCACTTTCTCGATTACTGCAGCAGCCCACCCACCCAGAGTGCCTTGCAACTCTCTAAGCTTTGGAGCAACCTTCGGAGGTAGAGGAGATATCCATGGCTCACGCTCGCTCCCTCGAAGAAGCAGTGACCGATCCGGCCGATCCGGACCGAGTTCGACTGCACCAATTGGGCTACAAGCAGGAGCTCAAGCGAGGCCTATCGTACGTACTTTGTTTCCTTACTCGTTAGCCTTATCTTTGCACTTATTACTTCACTCCCGTAGTGTTCTTTCGAACTTTGCGTTCTCGTTCTCCATCATCTCCGTGCTGATGGCCGTGACGGTGACGTACAACACGGGGTTGCGGTACGGCGGGCCGGTGTCGATGACGCTGGGGTGGCTTGTGGTGTCCGTGTTCAACGCTTGCCTTGCGTTGTCCATGGCCGAGATCTGCTCGGCGTACCCGACTTCCGGCGGGCTCTACTTCTGGAGCGCCAAGCTTGCCGGCAAGGAGTGGGCCCCCTTTGCGTCCTGGATCACTGGATGGTAGTCTTTTCAACTTTATTACGAACTAGTCTTCTTCTTTTCTTTTTATTGTTGGCTCTTATTTTTTTTAGTATTATATAGAGACTGAGTTCGTTTTTTCACGTGAATTTGTATAATAGTAGAGACAGAATTAATTTTAAATATAATTTTTCAGATAATAAATCTATATTATTATAAATATAATGGATGATATAAATTTTTATTTTGTCGATTAATATGAGAATTTTTAGTAATTTTGTTTTAAATTCATATGAGAATTTTAAGTATTTATATGAGACTATAATTAAGGTGGTGTTTTGAATATCAACAGATGGTTTGCTATTTTGCTCAATAACCGCATAGGGTGACCATTGACCATCCTGTCTTTCTGTGTCAAGAATCGTGCATAGTTCATAATCTTGATAGCCTAAACTGTATCTTATGTTGCGTTTTACAGGTTCAACATCGTGGGACAGGTACACTCGATCTTTGCAGATTCCATGCATATTGGTAGTTTTTAATAGAATATCTATCTAGTCAACCTGACTTGTCTATCTGTTCTCAAGTGGAACGAGTGAAAAAAAGAAAAAGAAAAAGCAGAGGTCTATTATTTTTTTTTGAAGTGGCAACAGGAGGCTTGCTTGCCAGTTTCATTAAGGAGGAAAATGGAGTTATAGAAATACAACTATATTATTATTATATACATAGCGAAAAATCCCCATCTTCTAAGTACTCAGGCTCGAGTAAAACTACAAGTTCTAGCCTCGACAAAACACCTCGTTCACGAATTTACTTCCTTCAGATCCTGTCATCCCGAAAACTTAGTGTCCCCTGGCAACTCCCCAAAAGCTAAACTCCTCTCTTATTGCTGATAAAACTCCTCCGGTCTGTGATGGGTGCTGAAAGATGCGATTGCTCCTTTCTTTCCAAACTTTCCAGGGCACCAGGATAATTAGCGTGTCGGCCGATTTTCTGTCCACTCTATGAACCTTCGTGCGTGCTTCGTTCGTACCACCACCACATTGTTCTATTTTTGGCACTGACTTCTCATAACTCCATGCATGCATCCCACGCGTCCTAGTGGATTTTAGCACACAGTTCTATTTTTTTTTCAAGAGAATCCATTTGCAAGTACAATTTAACATTTCGCCCTGAAATATTATGGGGGTGGAAACTGAAATTTTTCATTAGAACATGAACAGAGTAATCACTTACTATGGTGACACTGTTGTAGTGGTCTGGTACCACTAGCGGGGACTTCGCGTTGGCGCAGTTGATCCAAGTGATCATTTTACTTAGCACGGGTGGAGCCAATGGTGGTGGCTACATGGCCTCAAAATACATTGTGTTGGCCATTTATGCTATCATCTTGATTCTGCATGGCTTCATCAACAGCCTCCCTATCCAGTGGCTATCTTGGTTTGGGCAGCTTGGAGCTATCTGGAATGCTGCAGGTAATTGTGTTTCAATCTTTTTCCAATATCAAGATCTGAACATTTTGTCATTGTGATCCATAGTTCCCTACAGTGTACATTTCTTCATCACTTCATTTGCTTTTCTATCTGTGGTGAACAATGGCAGGTGTGTTTGTGCTGGTGATCTTGATTCCAGCGGTTGCCAAGGAAAGGGTAAGCACGAAGTTCATGTTTACCCACCTCAACACAGACAATGGTATGGGGATCCATAGCAAGGCTTATGTTCTAGCTGTGGGGTTGTTGATGAGTCAGTACTCTCTGATTGGCTATGATGCATCTGCTCACATGGTAAATTCTATCTCCTGTTACAAAAGCTGATATCCTACATTCAACAAACACAACATATGCATCCAAAGGTGCGAAGAAGTTGATCTCTTTGTAAAATTTGCAGATAGAGGAAACAAAAAATGCAGATTGGAGTGGCCCAATTGGAATAGTCACTTCTGTTGTTCTCTCAACTGTGTTTGGATGGATTTATCTACTAGCCCTGACATCAGTAGTGACAGACATACCATACCTCTTGAGCACCAACAATGATGCAGGTGGATACGCAATTGCACAAGCTCTGTACACTGCCTTTCATATGAGATTTGGCAGTGGGATTGGAGGGATCATCTGCTTAGGAGTCGTTGCAGTTGCAGTCTTCCTTTGCGGTGTTGCTGCCATCACTAGTAATTCAAGGTCAACATTTTCACCTCAATGTCAGGCTTTCTTAACAGTTTATGGCAATTCTGTAGGTTGAAGCTTGGATTTCTACTACAGGATGGGATACGCCTTCTCCAGGGATGGGGCAATGCCATTCTCGCATATATGGCACCGAGTGAACAAGCATGAGGTGCCTATCTATGTCGTTTGGCTCTCTGTGGCCATAGCATTCATCATGGCTCTTACGGTGTGTTGCAAAACGTTTCCTCACTATTGTTCCCTAGTGGTAATACTACATGCCAGAATCCGTGTACTGAAATTTATGCGTTGAATCATTTTGTGCTTCTTGGCAGTCACTAGGGAGCCAGGTGGCATTCCAAGCAATGTTGTCGATTCCAACTCTTGCACTGTGCATCTCCTATGCACTGCCAGTTTTCTTCCGTGTAACGACGGCGAGGAAATCGTTCAAACCTGGGCCGTTTCACCTTGGAAAGTATGGAGTTTTCATTGGCTGGGTTGCCGTTCTCTGGGTCGTAATCGTCACCGTTCTCTTCTCCCTCCCGGTGGCGTATCCGATTGCCAAGGATAATTTCAACTACACTCCTGTTGCTGTTGGGGGAGTACTGCTGCTTACTGTTGGCGCGTGGGTGTTCCATGCTCGATTCTGGTTTGAAGGTCCCATCTCAAATGTTGAGAAATAATCTGTAATCTTCTTTTTAATGCTCTTTCTACATGTTTGATCTTTAATGCTGAAAAATCAAGTCACCTGTACAGTTATATATAGGCACGAAGCATTCATGCATCCGTCTCGCTAAGATTTCTACCTGAACTAATCTCCACCTAAAATATATTCTGAATTTTTTCATGTTTTCTGCTATAAATTATGGACACAATATATGATTTTACTACTATTAGCATTTGATCTCTTTCCATCAGGAATTATACAGCAATCGGTTGGTTCCTTGCCCAGGAATAAAGGACAAAATCAACTAAAAATGAATCCTTGCTCACCTTGTTAATCAATCACATATACGGATATACCTCACGAGACCAACTCCAACCTGATGTCTCCAAAATCTGCATGTGGATCCGTGTAAAAAAATATTAAAAAAATTGAATAAGGCGAGGGGGAACGCTAGTTGGGGAAGTCTTGAATTTTTTTGCCCCGATTTTCGTGTGATTAAATTAGATATAATTTTTGTTTCTTAATTTATGATTAATTTAGTTCAAATTAAATGTTGATTATATTGAGAAAATTATAGATTTTTAAATTATCTTCATATAAAAATCAAACATGGCATATATTCAATTTTTAAATTAAAAATTATTGATATTTTACTAAAATTACCTAAATTTAATTTACTTGTGGATTCGTGCAAAACACCTCGTAAAACGTCTTGTATTTGTTTCGCACATACGACACAGAATATACTGAAGAATATTTTATTGAAACATCTCATGGAACGTACATGGGTTAGAGATAACATGAGCATCCTATTCAGTCAACTGGCACAGATTTCCATCACAATCAGTCAATCACCTTGCCAATCAGGCTACGCATTCCTGTCATGTTGCGCCAAGTTACATCTTCTATCTCTTAAGCTAAAGACAAGATCTTCTAAAAAAAAATGATATATACTCCCATTCGTTCAACAATGACAAATCATATGAGAAGAAAAGTTGAACGAAACATGCTAAACATTGCACATATTTCCACCCTCCTTGGTTGACTCCTGGAGCAGACTGCTTACTACGGAGTTCTGCCGGCAAGCTTCAGAGCAAACTTCGTAGGTAGTGGAGACATCCATGGCTCCTTCTCGCTCCCTTGAAGAAGCAGTGACCGATCCGGCCGATCCAGACCGAGTCCGACTGCACCAGCTGGGCTACAAGCAGGAGCTCAAGCGAGGCCTATCGTACGTATTTCTATTTCATTTACTTCACTCCATTGACATACGCCTGGATGGTTAGATTGAGCTGAGGCCTGTGTACAGTGTTCTGTCGAACACTGCATTCACTTTCTCAATCATCTCCGTGCTGACGGGCGTGACGGTGTCCTACAACACGGGGCTGAGGTACGGAGGGCCGGTGTCGATGACGCTGGGGTGGCTTGTGGTGGCCGTGTTCAACATTTGCATTGCGTTGTCAATGGCCGAGATCTGCTCGGCGTACCCGACCGCCGGCGGGCTCTATTACTGGAGTGCCAAGCTCGCCGGCAAGGAGTGGGCTCCCTTTGCTTCCTGGATCACTGGCTGGTGTGTGTTAGTCTTTTCAACTCTCTGAATTGCTATGAATTATGAATTGTTGTTTTGATCGCTCAGGGTGACCATACTGATTACTGCGTCAAGTATCGTACATAAACATGCTTTTAGTCAGAAGAAGGCACCACGTTTTACAATCATCTTGCGAGCTTAAACTGTATGTTGTGTTATGTTCTACTGCAGGTTCAACATCGTGGGACAGGTACACACACTCGATTTTTGTAGGCTCCATAAATCTTGGATTCTTGGCAGTTTAAGCCCCGTTAAATTCATCGTTCCAAATAGGATCTTAAAATATAGTGTGGTTAAGATATTCATAATTCTTATATATAAAATAATTTAAATATATTAAAGTATTCACGAATTTTATATAAAAAATTTGGATATATTTAAAATACTGACAAGTCATAGCTCTTACATAAAAAAATAAAAATATTTATACCATAATCATTTTTGTGAAGTTATATGCGCTAGCGTTTGGTCCTAATGCAGGTGGAATGTGTTTTGACCAATTTAAATTTTAGTTTTGCAAAGAAAAGATTACGTGAATATTATGGATGTTATTTATCTATTATATAATAAATTCTAAAAATATTGAAAATATTATATTAATTCTGATTCCATATAAAAAAATACTCAAAATTTAAATATTAATTATAGAGAAAAGTTAAAAATTCACACATTAATCAAGATAAAAAAGATATATTCTATTCATTATATTTATAATTAATTCTATCGTTATTTTGATATAGATTCATGTGAAAAACTGTATTTAAAACCAAAAAGATGGTTTATGCTAATATTTGGAATTGAGATCTTCCATAAGAATCTCCTAATTAATGGACTGTCTTGCCTTGGGTAGAGCCGCTTGCACGGATGCATCCCCACTCAACTATGGGAGGAAAAAAAAATTCAATGAAAGGTTTTTATGGAGGAGACATATATGAAATTTTTAGGAGCTGTTGAATGAGCTTCAATATATAATTTAGATTAATTAGTTGAAATCTTATATAGTTGTGTGATTAGTTTTTATATGAGTTAAAATTTCATATACGTTTTATAGAGATTCTCTCTTTTAATACTATAATAGAGATAAAATTAATTTTAGATACAATTTTCAGATAAATTTGTATCATAATATAGATATAATTAATTTTGAATATGATTTCTAAAATGATGAATATATATCATTATAAATATAAGGAATAGAATACTTTTTTTTTTCTGATTAATGATGTGAGAATTTCTAGTATTTTTTTCTTTTTCCATGATTAGTGTGGGCCAAAATTAATTAATACGATGTTTCTAATATCATCAAAATTTATTATATATAATAGATTCAATCTATTAATACAAACTCATAAGAGACATATTTAGATTCATCTAAACTATCCTATCAAAATTGGATGGTTAGCGAGGGATTCTAGATAGGAAATTTTCTATTAAATTTTTCTCCTTGTCCCTAGTGGGTGTTAGCACAAAGTTCCAATTTTCCAATAATCCCCTGCAAATATATTTTGCGTTTTAGAAAGTATAGGGAAGTGAAAACTGCAAAATTGCGGAAATAAACTGGCTAAAATGAAAATATTCGGAAAACTGGGATTTGGGCCGAAACGTTTTAGCCATGGGCTTGGATTGAAATGAAAATGCTTGGGTCTTACAAATAAACACGTTGGTGCTTGGTGGGCGGGCAATTTTCGTCACTTGTAAATTTTGTTGTAGTGGGCTGGTACCACGAGCGTAGATTTCTCGTTAGCACAGTTGCTCCAAGTGATCATTTTACTTAGCACGGGAGGAGCCAATGGTGGTGGCTACAAGTCCTCAAAGTACCTCGTGTTGGGCATTCATGGCATCATCCTCATCATGCATGGCATCATCAACAGCCTCCCCATCAAGTGGCTATCTTGGTTTGGGCAGCTTGGAGCCTTCTGGAATTCTGCAGGTAACTATTGCCCAATCCTTCCGACATCAATATCTGAACATACAGACCGGTCTTCATCTCTTCATTGTTCTTATATTCTTCTGACAATGTCAGGTGTGTTTGTGCTGGTGATCTTGATTCCAGCAGTTGCCAAGGAAAGAGCAAGCGTGGAGTTCATCTTTACCCACGTTAACACAGACAATGGTATGGGGATCCATGGGAAGGCTTACATCATAGTTGTTGGATTGTTGATGAGTCAGTACTGTTTGATTGGCTGTGATACATCTGCTCACATGGTAAATTCTAGCTCCTGTTCTCAAGCTGATTTGCCTGCATTTAACAGTTGGTATCGTTTGGTTTAGACAGAGGAAACAAAAAATGCAGATTGGAGTGGTCCAGTTGGGATGATCTCTTCTGTTGTTCTTGCAACCATGTTTGGATGGATTTATCTAGTAGCCCTTACATCAGTAATGACAGACATACCGTACCTCTTGAGCACCGACAACGACGCCGGTGGATACGCAATTGCTCAAGCTCTGTACAGTATCTTCCACAAGAGATATGGCAGCGGGCTTGGAGGGATCATCTGCTTAGCAGTCGTCGCAGTTGCCATCTTTCTTTGCGGTGTCGCGTGCATCACTAGTAATTCAAGGTCAACAGTTTCACCACAATATCACGCTTTCTTAACAAATTATGGCTATTCCTCTAAGTTGAGTCTTAAATTTCTACCACAGGATGGGGTATGCCTTCTCCAGGGATGGGGCAATGCCATTGTCGCATATATGGTACCAAGTGAACAAGCACGAGGTGCCAATCAATGTCGTTTGGCTCTCCGTGGTTGTGGCATTCATCATGGCTCTCACGGTGCGTTACAGAACTGTTTCTTTATATGATTATATCCAAACAACAATTTATGACAGCTTAACAGTGCATAATTTTGTGATTCATGGCAGTCACTAGGGAGCCAGGTGGCATTCCAAGCAATGCTGTCAATTGCCAGTATAGGACTGTGCGTTGCCTATGCACTGCCAATTTTCTTACGTGTAACGACGGCGAGGAGATCGTTCATACCTGGGTCGTTTCACCTTGGAAAGTATGGAGTTCTCATCGGCTGGGTTGCCGTTCTCTGGGTGGCGACCATCACCGTTCTCTTCTCGCTCCCGGTGGCGTATCCGATTGCCAAGGATAATTTCAACTACACTCCTGTTGCTGTTGGGGGCGTGTTTCTGATTAGCGTTGTTGCGTGGGTGTTCCATGCTCGGTTCTGGTTTGAAGGGCCCATCACAAATGTTTGAGTTGTTGACACACAGCTTTTCAGCACCACCAGCGCAGAAGATCTGTCAATCGTCTAAAATAAAACACTTATCTCTATCTATTTATTGATATGCAATGTCAATCTTTTATCAAACAACTTGCACATGCGTACAGTTTATATATATTTGGATCCAATTTGGTATTGGGTGTGAAAGTTCTCTAATTTTTTTTTTAACGATTTTGTATGATTGGTATATGAGTATACTTTTTTGAAGTTTTTCGGTATCTCATTTATATCAGCAAACTTTAGTAGGGCCCACACCCAAAACAAGGTGGAGCCCAC
Organism: Pharus latifolius; assembly: GCA_019359835.1. Lineage (NCBI taxonomy): Eukaryota > Viridiplantae > Streptophyta > Magnoliopsida > Poales > Poaceae > Pharus > Pharus latifolius. The sequence goes on from CM033319.1 coordinate 3,652,818, forward strand.
ATGTCATATACAGCAGCAGACGATAAAAAGAGAAAATAAAAGAGAGAGGAAATGATATAGCAATTGGGCCGGCCCAAAATCGATATGTTGCTCCGCGTCTTGATAACCATCCAACCTCAAATATGGACTGTTCATTCGTTGATGGACGATTTGGATCTGCGAGACCGGGCCATTTATTCGAGGATGGACGGTTCTGATATATGAGGATTTTTTCTTTCTTTTCCTTAGTCCTTCCCCGCCGCCATGCGAGGCTTCCTCGCTTCCTCCTCCACTCTCCTCCACCGAACCGCCGCCGCCGCCTCCCACCTCGCCGGCGCGGCCTCTTGGAATCTCTTGCCCTCCGTTTCTCCTCCTATCTACCGCTTCCTCCTTGAGGTACCCCTCGGTCCGCTCCTCACTCTGCCTCTGTAGTGGTAGCGGTTTGTGGTGGTGTTAGGTCTCAATAAATTTTAGTTATGGTGGTCTGTAGAAGAGGAACCTGAAGCATTAGATGTGAACTGCTCATATTAGAGAAGATTGGCTGAAATAGTGGTCATTAAACAGCACGATTTGTAAAGGTTGCAACTTGAAAATAGTAGCCAGTTGATACTAATTGTAAATTTCATTGGGCTCCTGGTTTATCCTAACTGTAGATACTAATATGAACACATATGTTGGGATTTGAATAGGTCAATGTGAAAATTTTAACTTTTCAATTACCACGAATCCATTTTGATTTGTCCCATGCATAGATATATGTTTGTCTCTTTGAACTCTTTGTACACTATTTTCTTTTCTTTTTACCTGTACATAACTTTTATTTATAAAATTGGCATCAGGAAACTCTCCTACTGTTTTTCCTGCAAAAAAAAAGATATATGTATGTTCCATTGCTGTTGTGAACAACTTCAATTTTTGTTGTTTGCTATAGATGTCTCCCAGACTTTGTTCCTCTTTGAACATCAACAGCTTGAATTGCTCATTCACTCATCATTTATGAAATTTGTATATATTAAATAATGTTGGTCACCTTTTCTTTCTGTGGTTTGCTAGAATGGGAAAAGCAACTCATTTTGCCCTTTTTGGTCAAAGCACTGTTCAATGTCAACCATAGGTATGCCCACCACTTGCTCAACTGTTAATGCTGTTTAATATTTCTACGATAAACATATACTTTTTCTTTTATAAGTGAATTGGCCATTTTGAATCATGCATAGTATTTGGTTAATAATCTTAAGGACCCATTTTACCAAAAAAAAAACAGATATTTTATCTATATTGCATTTCCTTTTGGCATTAGGTTTTGATCCTGTTTTATTGTGTCTAGACAAGCTTCTAAAGATGTACAACACTATATTTATGCTCCAGTATTCCATAACCATACTTGATCCTCTTACTCAGGAATCTGTACAAATTTTCAGTTGAGATGCAGTTAGACTATGAGACAGATGGCCCACTTGATCATGCAAAAGCACTCGAGAAACAGTCAACACTTAATGTTGCCGTCTCTCAACTTGCAAGTGATTTTGATAAAGAATCAAATTTATGTTTGGAGCGGTTCTTCTGTATGAGAAATGCATCTGTTATTTCTACTGGTTCTCTTAAGCTTGATCTCGCTCTCGGAATTGGAGGATTACCAAAGGTTATAGCACATAATACTTTGCCATATTGTTCAGAACTAAATATACATGCGCAGAATTTCATGACATTAACATGCTTTAAATTAATACAAGTCCCTATGAATTTGGATATTATATGAAAGCAGCAAGACTCAAAAAACCATCCTGTATAATGTATGTTGTTTCCTATTGCGGTCACCCACTAGCAAGTCTACTGAGCATGTGGTAATTCATATATTTTGATGCCTATCTGACTATCTGTCCAATTTATTGGTCTTAACTCCATTTTGAGATAGAATGGCTCTTTTTATCTTCATAAGCAAGACTGCAAGCATCATTACTCAAAAAACCATTTTGCACACTACATGTTACCACTTGCTAAGCAGCTTGTTCTAGTCAAGCTTATTGTTAGCATCTCGGCTGGGGACAAGCTTTGACTGCAATTGTATGTCTCTTTTTCTTGGCCACCAGCCACCTTATTCTGCCACCGGAGAATTATGTTTCTGCTTAAGCATCCACAATAAGATGTATGCGCAAGCACAATGTCATGCTCATCCCCAGCTTGTCTTTGCTGCGACTGAACATATCCATATCTGCCAAGCTGAGTTTGTTCAGTCAGTATTTGTGCTATATTGCAATGGGATTGATGGCTATAGACATATAGTGCTATTAGATAGAAATTATCTTCTAGTTTTATATTATATATAAAATTGTTTTTAAGTGTCGTGTTCAAATTGCTGATTAGAGTTATTTTACAGGGAAGAATGGTTGAAATTTTTGGAAAAGAAGCATCTGGGAAGACAACACTTGCACTTCATGTCGTTAAGGAGGCCCAAAAAAAGGGTGGTCTGTATTTATTTTTCCTGCAGTTTTCTGTTGGACTATTTTTTGTCTTCTCTTCTTTTATTACTGCATGTATTTTCATTTGGTTTTTAAAATAGCATTTCAACTATTTTGGTGATTTTTTTTTACTTCTGAAGTGTGTTTTGCTATCTTAAGGTAACCCCAAAGTTTTTTTTTTTTACACTTTATGCTTGGGAAGTCATACATAGTATTGTTGGTAATCTTTCATGATTCACTTTTGAAAAAGTTTGACTTTGGACATAATTATGGTACTTCTTACTGTGTTGCTATACAAGTATAAGCAGGGATTATTAGTGAATACACTCAACTGGTCTTATTATGTGAACTTACAGGAACATATCAGATATCTAAATACTGTTAATCCAACTTGAGTGTTTTTGAACAAGTTGCAGCAATCTTGACTACTGAAATTTCCCTACTTTGTAAGCAAGCTGATCAGCTATTAATAGACAACAGTGTACCATATGCCAGTTTTATGCGATTGGTTATCTGATGTAAATCTTATGAAGCACTCTTGGCAAGCTATTCCATATGAAGTGACTTGTAGTGTTGCTTTAGTCCATGATGTCTAATTATCTGCATTTTGTGCTTTCACTGTGCTCTTTGTTCGGTGTAGTGTACAGTCTGTAATAGATATCGTTTACAAGATATTGTTTTTCATTACTAAGGAGCTTATCTGATTGGCTATGTAATTGGGAATTTTGCAGGTTACTGTGCTTATATTGATGTGGAAAATGCTTTCAACCCTTCATTTGCGGAAGCAATTGGTGTAGACACTGGAAAGCTCCTAATAGCCCAACCTGATTCTGCGGAAAATTCCTTAAGCATAGTGAACACTCTTGTCGGTGGATCCGTCGATGTTGTTGTTGTGGATAGTGTATGCTACTTCCATATGCTATGTTCAATAGATCCCTCAGTTATCTTCATATTTACTTTGACATTTGAAGTTCAGTTTTGAATTTTCAATAGACATCACTTAGGAGTCAAATTACATTGTAAAGATAATGCTTGTCTTTTTGTAATATGGAACTAGGAGGTTGATTGGTACTGACTATCAGCTGACAGCTGGAATATTCACAGTACCTACTAATTAGAAAAGTTCCTAATCCGAGTCTTAGATTGCTGCCAATCGTGCTACATTTATGCCACTAGGGCATGACATGATTTATGCTTTTAGTTTGAACCCTTGAAGACAAGCCATACATAGTTGTTTTTGCCCCTAGATGCATGAGACAAACGGAATTGTAATGGGAAAAGTAACTGTATATATCCATTTTGTTACAAGTAGAAAATGATTTAATTTTTCAAGTATGGAATGCTAGATGAACTTTTGCCAAGTTAAACTTCTTTATGTTTTTTGTGTTTGCGTTATTGTATGTTTACATCATATTTTACTGGACAAATGACAGGTGGCGGCACTCATCCCCAAATGTGAACTCGAAAGCGAAATATGCATGAATTCTCAAGACATACAATCCCGCCTGATGACCCGGGCACTCCGAAAAATTCAATATACACTAAGTCGCTCCGAAACTCTTATCATTTTTGTGAATCAGGTATGTTGTTCTTTGGCACTCCTGATTTTTGTTGTATCAACTAGGGTTGAGCAAAAACCTACCGAACTAGAATAACTGAACTTAATTGAACCGAAATAATTGACAAATTTGGCCATGTTAGTTAGTTCAGTCTAGTTAGGTTTTCAACTTTGGAAATTGAAGTCGCCAAAATGGCTGAATTAATATGTGAATATTGGATTATTTACCTAAATTTACTGTATTTTAAGAATATATAACATATTCACATTGGTAAGAATCAATAATTACAATTACTAAAATGCTATTATGCTTTGATTTTAAATAATATAGTGTACTAGTAACATAATACATGCATATTCTTCGATATATGCATTATTAATTTATTGATTAATATCATGAAAAATATTGTATCTTTGGAAGATATTAAAATTGAATTAACTTACCGAATTAACCGCTTTATAATTCAGTTATAGAATTTTGTAAAACCGACCGAGCTAACCAAATGCTTACCCCTAGTATCAACCGTTAAATGACACCTCTACGTTTTTTACGAATCCATGATTTGGAAGAAATGCAGTAAATAATACTTTTATTCCCAATTCCCAATATTTCTCAGATATTTATTTAGTACTTATTCTGTTTAGCCTGTACTTTTCTATCTCTTGTTGCAGCAATAGACCTATTGTGGTAATTGTGTCTGTCTCTTGTAATTTTAAACCTTTCATTTCTATATCTAGTTAGAGAGGTAAATATGTTATGCTAGTCTATTGTGAATTGGCTGAAAATCAGCTGGAATCAGCCAGAATTGGTTAGAATCAGTCATAGCTTGGATTAAGTTAAACCTGTTGGAATTTGATATTCTGCCCCCAGTAACTTTGATTGGTAATTGGCTGTAACTAGCCGATTCTTGGCAGTTTTTTGAATCCTGGTTGTCAGTACTTACTGCTATTATTGTAACTTTATTATGAGTCATGCTTCTTGTATGTACGACTCTGGTCAAATACCTCCAAGATCTATTATGGCTTGTTTTAATATACTGGCTATGATGTTGGTGCTTTGTTGCTCCGGCTCTATTGATTAGTGATATTTGTAGGTTAGAGAAAAATCAAGCTCAAACCAGTTTCCTGGGCTCTACAAGGAGCTCCCTTGTGGTGGTAATGCATTAGGATTCTATGCTGCAATTAGAATGAGGACTTCAAGAAGGGAACTGCGCTATAATGAAGACGAGGTATTACAGTGCATTTCATGTTTCTTATTTGTTATTCGCCCCTTTTGTATGGTATTTGCCATTTGCTGGATTGAGAAAATGATACTTGAACAAAACAAGAGATCCTTTATCTGGTATATTGGAGTTGATATTCTGCTCAGATAGAATCCGTTTTACAGTAGAACTCAAATGCTGTGGTCTCGACTATTTTTTTTTTCTCTGGTCCAAGCTTGAATAGGAGACATGTTTTGCAGTGAGTTTGCCAATTGATCGTCTGGCAGCCTATTAATATGAAAAAGTCTACACATACATGACTTTTTGGAAAGCTGAAATGGAGTGCCTTGGCTTGTAGGTGTAGTTTAACAATAAGATAGTCTCAGACATTTATGTTTTCCCAACATCAAACAGGGCACGCTTCTGTAGATGAATGCATATCCTTCTAGTAAAGGTGTGCATTCGTAGCTTGTGCATACTGTGGAGTTTGGACAATGATGAACATATGAATTATGAAAGCGAAATTTCTTTAATAATTTTTGCTTTTCAGGCTACTGGTATTGCTATTGCAGTGCAGATCATCAAGAACAAACTAGCTCCAGCGGCTCCAAAGGAAACTGGCATTGACATTGGATTTGGGAGGGGGATCTGCTATGAATCAGAGATTTTGGAGATGGCTTCTTCTCATGGAGTTATTGTGAAGGATGGGTGTGGGTATTGGATCCAAGGCGAGTTCCTAGAAGGCAAGGCAGAAGCAGAGAGGTTTCTACTTGAAAATGCTGATGTGTCTGATGAGATCTGCGGTATCTTGAGGAACCAATTCTTTGAAAGGTGACAAATGAAGACCACCGGGAACTGGTTCGCTTTGAAATTCTGTCACCTAGTCTGCTTCCAAGTAAATATATCACAAGAACAATGTGTGCAAAGCCAAAGTATTATTCATGTAGGCTTATTTATTCCCTGAGGAGCGGGTAAGGATCCAGGATCAAATCTCAAAGAGGTTAATCTGTTAATCATCTTGTCTTGACCCCATCATCAGGCAGTCTGCCCTAGGAATTTGTTCTGTTATTTTCTGGTGGGTTGTATTGTATGTCATATTTCTAGCATTAGTTTCTGTACAACATACGGTTTTCATTTATCTTGTTGCTGTTCAATAACCTGTAACTATAATTTATCAGTTCCTTGAGGACCATTCTCTTGGATATTGAGACTTATGTACATTTCAGTTTTATCCGCCTGTTTTCTTTTTTTTTTGTAACTGCTGATAAGCCTCCTTTGAGTTTTAACCGAGGCCTTTTGATAAATTCCTCCAAATGTGACTACTATATGTCAGAACTCAAAGGCATAGAGAGAGGCATTATGGGTTTGTTGGATTGTCTGTATGAGACATAAGTTGATCCGTATCAGTGGGATATGTTGGATGAAATAGTTTATAGGATAAAGTAGAAATGTTATTTGATTAGTTGAATTTTTAAATCTTGGATGAATGTTGATTTTGTTTGATTGGTTGTATTAGAGGTTTATTTTATTTGATGTATAGATGAAATGTTGTTTGATTGATTGTATAAGTTTATATGTCGTTACCCTAATTGTAGGATGTGATGAGATTACTCTTCTTCATTTGAAGGGAAGGAATGGAGATTTGATTAAATGTTGGATAAGAGGAGTGTGTGAGTGTATTGTAACGCAAAATATTTTTAGAATGTTTTAATTTAATTATGAAATAATTATAAATTGTTAATTTAATCAAGAGTTATTTAATTAATTATATAATAAATTATTATTTAATGTTGGGAATAGAGATGATAGGAGTGCGCGCATATGGTAAGGTAAAATATCCTTGCATATAATTTCATTTGAACTTAAATACTAATTACTAATTAAATCAGATTTTTCATTGCATGTACCTTAGCACAAAACATACTAATTTATTTCTAAAATAACCCCAAAACAAAAAGAATTGCAGAAATAGCCCAAAATTATCATATTTTGTCAAAATAACCCTCTACATCAGCCTATCAAGTTTCCAGCACGCGACAGACTTACAAAGAAAAGCAAAGCACTATAAACAATTATTATCCACATCACACCAATTACTATCCGAAGCACACCCAATTACTATTCAAACCACACCCAATTACTAGCCATACCACATCGTATTACTATCCAAATCACACTCAATTATTCTCCGATTACTATTCAAACCATACTCAATTACTCTCCAATTACAATCCATACCACACCGTATTACTATCCAAACCACACTCAATTACTGTCCAAACCACATCCAATTACCATCCAAACCACACCCAATCATTATCCAAACCACACTCGTCTCGACGTGCCTCACCAACTGAAACACGACTAACATAAATCATTCTGCAATCGTATCCCAAGTGAGCAGTGGACAAATGTGTAAAGTCGAGAAAGTATTGCTTCTAATTGCACAGTTCAAAGTTATCACGGAGGCACGACTGGCAATTCACTCATGCTTACTTACTGAGGTGATTGACTTAGATAAGAATAATAAAATAGACCTCATGAATTGATTCCAAGGCGAACATACACGCAAAAGCATCGCAGGGCTATTTGGCATTAAACTACATTCAATGGGGTGATAAAAAATTATTGAAATTCATTGCCCTTCGACATCCTCAAATCAACAGAAACAAAGTTGGGACACAACACAGGAATTATAGCCTCCCAAGCAAAGCTAAACATTGAAGCCCACAAATGAAAAATTAAAATCACAAAATAGCAGACCAAACAGTAACCCCAATGACTAACAAAAATACTCAACTCTACTTAGATAGTGCATACACCCCCATTCTAATTGTTGTAGCACCAGGATTGCAAAATTTGGGAAAGTAGAATTCAGTCCAGTACAAGATCTCACAAATAACTAGTTGATCAGTTTCAATTCAGGACACAAGCAACAGAAAAGGAACTCTTGTTAGGCTACTACTCTCTGGGATCAACTTTAGTCTTCAGTTCATTGAATTGCTCACATTCTAAACATAACTCACCAATTACACTACTCAGTGATAAGAGGCAACAAGGATCCAAAATTGTGAAAGTACAAAAAATTGCAAAAAGGGAAAGCCTTGAACTGGTCAATTGTCCTATCCAAAACAACCAAGAACTAGCCAATATGAGAAGAAACAATCTTAAACAAGATACCAAATTAAGTTTCCATTGGTCTAGCTCAATTCATCTGTTCATCACACATTGAAATTAGTTTCTCTACAGGCATCACAGGAAAACAGGTTGAGGGGAAAAAGAGAAAGGAATTGAGAGAGCAGGAATGTCACCGAAGCTTGTCGCTGCAGTGAGGTCGTGGCCGTCGTTGAGGTTGAAGAAGCAAGCTGGAGTGGGCGTGGTCGTCGCCCGATGAAGTAGAGGTGGTCGTCGCAGGTGGAGTGAGTGGTGGTCGAGGTCATCGACGAGGATCATTGCAGAGGTCGTCGTGGTGACGAGACGGAGATAGAGAGCCGGAAGCGGAGACGAAGACGGAGGCAAGATGAACAAACAAAAAATTAACCCAATCTTACCAAAAATTGTTCAACTGAAGAATAAAACACAAAAATTTGCTTCCGTGATCTCTGTTGTGCGTCGCCGATGATTGGATCCAACTAGGGGAGAAGATGGCGACAAGGTTTGGGGCGGTGCGGTGCAGCATTTGCGGGGAAGAGGCGGAGTTGACCCTAATTTGAGAGGTGGAGGTGCACGACGTGATGTGTGTGAGGGAGAGGTGGAGGCAGAGACGAAGGAGGGAGGTAACCCTAACGCGTGCGAGGCTGACGAAGGATGCGAGGAACCCTCGGAGACGCGTATCTACATGTCGGGTTGAGGAAAACGAGCTCTTCTTTTGTATCCGTGGGCCAGGCTCCGGTGGAGGATTTGTACTGCATGGGCCAGGTCAGAATTGCGTGTACAGGCGTCCAAACACCAATTTTTTGCATGCTCGGGACAGGCCGAGCTCATATGCACCCAAACACACCCTATATGATACAAAGCACGTTCAAGCAATTAGCACACCAAACAGGAAATCCCATTGATAGAGAAGATAAAAAAAGCCAAAATTAATATATAGCACATATATGGCAAAAAAATATATAAATTCATGCAGGTTAGGATCCTACTACCTCCATTCTCAAATATATGTCACTTGAACGTGGTGTGACACAACTTTCATGTCGGCCCTTATATGCGTCGATTAGACCAGATCCCACGCTATATGCGAGTGACTAGATTGAGATAACAAGGACTTTATTAATGCATCTCATATAGTTAGCCTCTGCTCTGTGGTCGGACTAACCACAATTGTGGCGGGCTATACCCCTCACTCCGACGATCATTTTTTCATTGTTGGGTCAGAGTGTGGTGTATGGAGCAAAACTATTTAAGAGAGTGTACAAAGCGAGTACGTGATGAAGGAATCCATAGTATAGAGGGTTCATGTATGTTTCATATATTATCGGTCTAGACCCATCTCATACCAGACTTGTGGACAGTACGGAATTCATGCCACTAGAAAAATAAAACAAGATTCTAGTCCTTATATGTCCATGACTAGGAGCAAACCACATACCATACACTAAACAGTGCTATTCCACTATATCAAACCAATCTGGTCAAGGAGGACTTTCATTTGACTCAAAACTTCCTAAGGTGTATTATGAAACATCCTATTCTAGAGCTTTGATATGACAGACTGACCTAGAGTGACTCATTATGACAATATAGTAGAAGCTTTATACCCTAAGGTGATAGTAACATCTCATGCAGTGTAATCAAATTCCAAAGCATATCATAATAAAAAATTGTAGATATAGCCTTAAGATGTTCAAGAACATGACTTGCTTCCTTCGAAGAACATGTCTTGCTTCCTTCGAAGAACATGTCGGTGGTTGACGTTGACTCTTCGACAATATCGTCGAACTCAAGCTCACGACCAACTCGACAATCAAGTTCAATTATAAACTCAACAACCAAGTAATAGCCTTATTATAGGCGTAAATGTATACGCATCTAATGCAATGAAAAATGATGTTTGGAGTTGTTCTGGTTATTAAAAAGCATTCAAGATTAATTAGGTCAAAACGAGGTTTTGGGCTCTTGGAATGAGGCTAGGAGCAGATTTATGACTAAAATACTGATGGTAATGAGCTCTTATAAAAACACATTTAGGCAGGAGTGAAGTCTTTTGAAAAAATTTGGGCTGATTAGGTTTCAGAGGACTTTTTTTTTATGAATAACTCATTAAAAAAATGAATTTCAAACTAACCCAAAACTTTTAAAAATATCATAAATAACCTTCAATCGCTTAACCCAATTCGCGACTGGACCTGCAAACCCGTTAAGAACTGAATTATTTTCTGAAACCAAACATTGTGAGTTTTCAGTCACTCACCCGTTTTGCATCTAAACCCATAAACCCGATAAGGGTCCTTAAACGCGTAAACTCATAAACCCGTAAACCCGTTAAGAATCCAAACATTTCTAATATTTCTAAAAGTTTCAGGTCCTTAACAGGTTTACAGGTTTAGTCGCGAAACGGTTGAACGACTAAAAACCCGCAATGTTTGGGTCCAGAAAATAATTCAGGCCTTTATGGGTTTGCGAGTTCAGTCGCGAATTGGGTCCAACGACTGAAGGCTATTTCTGATTTAAAAGCTTTGGATCAATTTTGAAATTCTTTTTTTAATGGGTTATTCATAAAATAATTCAGGTTTCAGACAACAGGTTTTGGGGTCCTCGGATGAGCTTCGAATTGCTCGTCGATTTAGAAAAACAGCGATCTAACCTTATGGGTTGTTAAAATAAACAATAAACAATGGATAGGCACTAGTTTTCAGGAGGTCATAACGTTTAAAACTGGTGAGGCGAAGATCGACGGAAATTAGGGCTTCGGCGGGAATCAAAACGGGCTCGCGGAATGCAACTAGGGTCAATTTTAAAGCTAAAACGAGTGAACAAATGGCGAACTTTGCCAGGGACAGATCCTAATTGCCTCTACAAACTTTATAGCGAAGGTTCGTCACTTCGGATGCGACGAATCGGCTAAAAACTAACGAATGTCAGTCGGCTGACATTGGTACACTCTGACAATGTCAATGGCTGACATAGGGCTAGATTTTAGATATTTTCAGTGGTCGCAACGAAAATGAAGCATGCATTGCGATGAAACAAGATTACTGGACAAAGTTGTTGCAACAAAGAGTGATTTGAATTGCACAGAAATCAATTGGAGCATTGGAACAGTGCTAGGACAATGTCAATCCATGGTCAAAATTTAGGGCTTCGACGTCTGAGCACGTTGGATCTCGGCAGCTTCACCAAGTTTGTCCAGGAGGTAGGCGTGTGTCAATGAATATTATAGGAGGAATCGACAGCAAGGCTTCAAATCTTCAGAATTGATGAACTCTCACGACTCTCGGTGCTGGTGCGAAGGAATAATCAAATCCAGACATTGATGGCTTAATTAGCTTGCTGGAGTGGAGTAGATGGTGGTGATGCGAAGGATTGTTCAGAGATGATATGTGCTGGCTCGCCGGTGTGTGGCCGGAATCAAAGAAGGCTCGTTTGGGCATTTTCAAAAGAAAGTACGGTGGACCAATTAACTTGCATGACACCATCTATGGAATGTGAGGAATCTAATGGCCATGCCAATTTGGCTGGGGATGCAGTGTGTCGGGTCGGCATCATGTGCCCGTCGACGATGGTGTGCGAAGAGGGGGGGGGGGGTGAATAGGTGGTAGTAAAATTTTTAATCAAAATTTAAGATTTCCTAACAAGTTCACTAGATGATCATATGCAAATTAGGTTTGCAAGCACAAATAACAAGTTTGCTATCCTAGGGTGGGTGGTCAATTCAATAACAATGTGCAAAACCTAAGTATGAAAATGCAAGAGAAAAAATGACCGATACAATCGATTTTTGCCGAGGTATCAAAAATTTGTCAATTTCCATTGATCCTCGTTAAAGTGCTCTACACAAGAGTCTTGCCTCAATTCCACTAGTGGTTGCCCTTCTCCTCTCCTGATAGGCGAGCACCAAGTCTTGATACCCAATTTCCAGGCCTCTCTGACAAGCACCGTCGATGGAGAGATCACCGGACTTCTCAGGTCATCTAAGTGACGGCAATCACCAAGAGAAACAAGTGTAGCCCCTTCACTTGTTGGAAATCAACTCTTGAAGCTCAAGATGCAATGTGATTCTCTCTAGAAACTAGCTCTTCAATGTAACTAGTGAATTGAACACTCCCAATAGCTTTAAATGCAAGAATTTATGAGCTCAAGTGTAGAGTATATATAGCCTGCAAGCTGAAACTAGTTGTTTGACAAATTTCTGACACGACTTGTTCGACCACATCAGACATGGTCCGACAAGTGCAAGTGACTAGTGACCGTTGGGCAATTAATACACTTTTCAGGGACCGTTCAACACAAATTTGTGAAGGCCGGACAGATATATACTCGGCCGGACAAATGGTCCAGACACATGTATTTGTCTCTAGTTATAACTTGATTACACATACATTATTTTTGTATTGATCGGACAATGTCAGGCCATTTTAAACAAATAAGCTGGACAGATGTATCTCTTGTTATGTTTTTGCTGAAGGTTAATACAACCAGGTGTTTTACTGGTACGACCAGGTTTGGCACTAATACGACCACGACTAGGTTTTGTACTGATACAATCAGATTTTGCTTTATTGAAACAACCATATTTTTTACTATTACGACCACGACCAAGTTTTGTACTAATACGACCAAGATTTGCTTTGCTGAAACAATTAGACTTTTCACTGTTAAGACCACAACCAGGTTTTGTACTGAAACGACCATGTTTTGCTTTACTGAAACGCCAGGTTTTGCACAGATCGGACATTTTTCGGTAGCATCGGATTTTGTCCGACTATATTAGACAAGTTGTGCTCAGATAGATTTATTTGTCTCTAGTGAACTAGTGCACAATTAGGACTGAATTTGTATTGGCCAAACATTGTCAGTTCAAGACGGACTTTATCCGGCCAATGCAAAGTGGAACAAATTTTTATATCTGAAATTCACTCTTCGCTCTAATTAGCTCCTGGATTATATGAATATGCATTTGAGCTTCAAGGCATTAGATAGATCAAACTACTAGGGCTACACCCCTCTTAATAGCATGACCAATAAAATTAGAAAATCAAAACGCAAATCTGGTCCACTTCTACATCAATGACCGACAAAAGACTACAAAAATGATCCTTGATCTTGTTTTTATCTCAGTCGTGCTTTGGGTAACTTTGAGGGGTCTCCGTTTGTATCTTTCATGTCACCATAATCATGCTTTGACCTAAAACTGATTAGTTCTAAATAATTGAGTTAGTTGCGTGCTTTTCGCTTATCATGAATCATAGAAACCCGGAGCTTACAAGCATGCTTGAGGAGGTTTTGGCGAGTGAGAGGAACAATTTCGTCACGTCGGGGGCTCGGCCAGTGGTGCAGTGGCTTGCAGAGGTGTCTTCGTCCTCAGGTGGCCGTGAAGAGGAGGAGAAGACTGAGGAAGACAGTAACTTTTACTGTGTGCAAGTGTGTGGTTTATTGCTACTAAAGGCAATTGTGTGTGTGTGCTAGTTACCAGAGGATGAAGTGTGAAGTGAATAGGGAAGAGGCAATTGTAGTGATTCTTATGCAATTTCTCAGGCTTACAGTGGAGAGAATGTGTGTTCTGTGCTGAAGAAGGAATTATCTCGATTGGGCATGGAGGGAGGTGGTGCGAGAGTTTTTGGCTATGCAGGGTTGCTGTTGGAAGGATTGGAGAAGGAAGGATCGGTGACTGGGGTTGCACTCTTGTTGCCTATTCGAAGTGGGCTGATCAGTGAGGTGCACTGTTGTGCATGTGCTTCTGAACCTGAAGCTTGAAGGAGAAGGTTGTGCTTAGTATGTATGTGTGTGTATGGTTTGAGAGAGTGAGAGTTGGTTGTGTATGAGAGTGTTCATGCATATGAATTTCCTATATGTGAGTGTGTGTCCTGAGGCATGGGTGTGGGTATAAATCAATGGATTTATTTGAGGATGTTTGGATAAAATTTGAGCAAAAGTTAAATTGAAGATTTGGAAAAAGGACTAAAATGGAATTTGAGAAAAGAAAAGGGTTGAAATGTAAATATTCATAATTTAAGGACTATATTGTACTCAGGTTAGCATACTGATCAAATCTGTAGGTTGGATTGGTAATAGTTAGAATTGAAAGCAAGAGCGAAAACGAAACAAAAACAAAAACGAAAATAGGGTAATAGTAATTAGTACTTTAACTTGAGATGTCTGAAACGTGAATATTTGGAATTCAGGACTGAATCTGAAGTAGTGACAAAAGAGAAACTTGTGTTAAATAGTGTAAAGAACATGACTATTCCATCTGATTTGAGTTTGGAGGTGAATCAAAGAATTTAGCCATTTCTGGCTTTGAAAAACTGAAAAAGGACTGATTCGTGATTGAATTTGGATTGAATCGAAAAAAGTGATCAAACTACTGAATTTGGTTAAGAAATTTTAGGACTGGTATGCATGCATAGTAAGATTCATGGTTTCAGGAAAATCCAGATCAAATGGGTTCATGAATTAATAGAATGGCATTTTGAAAATGGGTAATCAAGGTATTAATGAATAGTGTTTTCAAAAACGGTAGAAGAGATGATTTCTTTGCTTTAGAAGCTAAGTTTGATCTAGCTTCAAAGACAAACTTGTATAGAATATGCAATGGTTCAGATCTGTTTAGACAGATCTGAATTCTGAACTACGAGGAAGAATCTAGGAATTTTCGGGGCACAAAAGGACCAAATTGTAATTTCAAAAAAAGTATACATGATGGGTTTTGATTTAAAATGAAATTTTAAGTCCTAAACTTGGGGCATTACATGTCTTTTGTCTTAAACTTGAACATGTTTGCACATTTAGTCTATTTGAGTGAACTGGTCTGGATGCATGGTTATTAAAACTAGAGAGATGAATGAACCGGCCTAGCAATTGGTTCACTGGTTCACCAATCGGACCACCGGTTCTGTGGTCAAACCGTCAATTTTATTAATATTATTATTTTAATAACTTAATAGAGTTTTTAATTCTAAAACATAAATTTAAATACTTATGCACTCTAGTTTTGATATTTGTTCATATACATAAAATGCAATGAAATCACAAAATGCTACTGCTTAGAAACTTGGATCTTGTCATTTTGTTGCCGACTATTAAATGAGAAAGACTAATTTCAGCTAGCTACCACATCCAAGATGGAAAATTAGAAAAGAAAACCAAGACCAAAGGCAACTTTGCAAGTATTGAATGCTAGTTGCCATTTGATTGCTGCCAAACAGAGCAATCAATCCAAAAGATTGACAAGGCAAATCAGAAATATTGATCTAAACTGATGGATAAACCTCAGTTGCTATTGCTCTGAACATGTAATGCACGTGTAGTTTTCAAAAGATATTTGCTTGGAAATATCCTAAAACTTGGTGGCTCAAAGTCTCTAGCAATATCTTCCACTTTAAAATACTCTAATCTAATCTATTCTAGTATACCAAGTTTTAGACCCAAATATCTTAGAGATATATCCTCTCCCCAATAAGAAGACAATTATAAATCAAATTCTCAACAAAACTATCCATTTTACAGAGTTGATCCTTAGGAAAGATGAGAGATGAAATTATGGATACTTATATAAGAAACCCCTCAGAGACTCCTCGACCTAATCCATTGTCCTTCTATATTAATAGTTCAAAAACTAGTAAAATCTTACCATCTCTACTGACAAAGCAGTGAAAGCATAATACATAGCAAAGAAATTTGTAATGATTGGTTAAAATATCAAACCTGAGCTAGTTCAAGTATCCCATAGTGGTCTTTATTCAATTCAGTAGGAACCAAACAAACAAGCCTTTTCTTCCCAACAGAAATCACTTCAAAACCACTACCAAGAACCTACAAGTTCACAAATAAATGATCAAGAGTCAAAATGATCATTTATAGATGCTGATGCAAATGAGAAATCCCCACATAGAAAATCATTACCTTTAGCTTACTTATAGCATGCAAACAATCATCTTCAGATACTGA
Source organism: Pharus latifolius (assembly GCA_019359835.1). Classification (NCBI taxonomy): domain Eukaryota; kingdom Viridiplantae; phylum Streptophyta; class Magnoliopsida; order Poales; family Poaceae; genus Pharus; species Pharus latifolius. The sequence continues at coordinate 3,669,125 of CM033319.1, forward strand.
TTAACGAGCAATTTTTCTCTTCTGATAGAGCAAATTCCAGGGATCTTGCAAGTCAAGTCAAGCCATGGGTGGGGAAAGCGTCGGCGAGTGAGGGTGGGTGAGGGTCGGCGGCGCGCGGGAAGGGAGGCCGTGAGTGAAGGGCGGTGAGGGCGGCTACGAGTGAGGGCATCGGCTGTGGATGAACGGCGGTTAGGGATTTGGGGGATGGTGAGGGCGGGTTAGGACGATGGGGGCTGGTGAAGGGCGGTGAGGGCGTGGCTGCATGTTAGGGCGGTGAGGGCGGTTGCGAGTGTGGGCGTTGGCTGCGAGTGAAGGGCAGGTTAGGGATTTGAAGGCTTTTTGGAAAGATGGAAGAAAGAAAAAATTTGCGGAAAAATTAGAGGGGAAATTTTCCGTGAAAACATAAACACTAGGCAAAATTTGCATTCTGTCAAATGACCTGACGGCGCATGTTTTTTCCCGAGTGTTTAGTGAGAACACTAGCAAAAATTACGAAACAGTTTCGTCTCAGCATTTTGCAAGTTGAAGTATGAAAACACTCGGCAAACATAAATTTTAGTACTCATCTAATGCTGCAGTTTTGGTAGTGAGAGCCAAGATTACCGAACTTCCGTAATGTGAAATGCCCACTTCTCAAGATGTAATCAGATTATCGTAGTTTATTGTAATCTAATTATAATGATAATTTTGGATTATGACGTGAATTTATTAAATAATGTAATTTCTAGAATTATAGAAAGATTATGTGTCATTTTTAAAAGATTATGTAAACCAATCGCCTATGGGTCACACTGGAAAAATGTGGTTGGACCGGTTCATAGTTTTGCGCATTTTGGACTCGTGCTTAAGAAAAACTGAGGCGTGCCTCTTCTCGCGTCCTCGCAAATCGCCATGAGATTGGAGAAAATGTATGAAGTTTGTTCCTGGGGTGACGGCACCAGCATGACAAATAACTACTTCAGTAATTTTTAAGTCATGTTAAAGTGACCAGGAAGTGGAGGAAAGGAAAAAAATATTTATAGAAGAATCATCCTTACATATGGCTCCCGAGGAAAGGTGGAATATTTCTTTCTTAAAAAATTAACTGACCATTCAAAAATATCTATTTTAACAAAATATCACTCAACACATCGGCTTAATAAAATATCACTTGAAGTTTGCATTATTTATGCTTTTCCACTGGTGCAAGACGGTGATGGCTGCGACGGCAAGCGGTGGTGTGTGAGACGGTGAGGTGTGCTATGTCCGTGCACTGACTAACGACGGCGAGGCTCGGCCGAGAGCATATAGAGGCTCAGCCTCGTGCAATGACGAGTGGCGGCACTGAGGAACACCAAATGCGAGGTTGCGGAGGAAGATCATTGGCAGGGATTGGAACGGTGAGGTCGTCAGTCGATACAATTAGGAGTGAAAATATATTGGATATAAGCGGATAGTGGCCATCTCATATTATAACCCATATTTTTTGTTAGATATAGAAACAAATACGGATAGTTATGAATTCGCATATGAAATAAATACGGATCATATGCGAACACAGTTCCAAAATAATCCAACTATTATTAAAACAAGATTACATGTCATAATTTAGGGAATTCTAAATTTAGAGACCTTATAGTGATTTGTAAATTTCTTATTTTGCTTTGTAGTTACTATGAAATAAGTCCAAACACATATCATAAATAAAAAGAAGCATATATTAGAAGTAAAATAAATATAAATACAATTATATAAATATAATCTAGTGGTTATAGGATAGATATGTAGGTTTAAGACCAAACGGATATCTGTTTTATTATTTTAGTGGTTATTTGTTGAATATCCATCGAATATGAATACAAAATCAGATATCATCCTTCTATGTCCTAACATGTATTCGGAAAAAATAAAAATTAGATATATATATATATATATATCACGTCCAAAAATCTGAAAATTGCGACTCACATTAAGAATTTTATGTATATGAAATTGGATCGGGCGGATACTATTCGCCTCATTTTCATCCCTAGCAGAAGCTATGCTGCATTGGCTGCAACCGGGGGAGGAAACTCTAACACCACACTGTTCACTGTCAGGGACAAAACCCTAACAAAAAGTGAGGGGAAAATTGGAATTTTCAAATATTTTAAACAAAAAACCTAGTGGAAGTTGATGGAAGTGATAAAGTGACTAACAATATACTTTTGAGTTGTATTTTATTAAGTTAACGTGTTTGAGTAGTATTTTGCTAAAACATATATCTTTGAGTTGAATGGAACTAATATTAGTTTAATATAAGTGTTTCGTTCATATCCATTTCCTTCCATTTTCCCTGTTAATTGAATTTCAATAGATTATAGTAAAACTTATGAACACTTTTGTGGATCATTATTGATGTGCCTATCTTGTATAGAACTAGATACTTTTTTATTAATAACTCAAAATAAAAAAATATTTTAAAAAATGACCCTCAGTTTACTAAAATTGCGAAACTAACTCACTAGTTCATTTAATCGCGGTCTGGAACCGCTAGATGACGAATCGGGCACGATAGAAATCTTTTTCTCACCCCATCCGCAACAGAAACTGGTCAAATGATTGACTGGTCGAGTACGTTTCAACCACTCGGCCACTCGACCACTTAACCAGTTTATGTCGCGAATGGAGTGAGGAAAGTTATCGTCGCGCCTATGAGGCGCAATAATTGCTCGATTTGTCCTCTCGCGGTTCCAGATCACAATAATTGACTTATCGCACTCAATCAGATTATTTTTACAATTTCAGTAAACTGTGGGTCATTTTTCAAATTATTTTTTCATTTTAGATTATTAATAAAAAAAAGTCTACAGACGTAAGCGTCAATCCAACGGTGAGACTATGACCTTGTATGGTCTTTGGGAGACTAGTAGCATTTTGATATATTGACCTTGTCCTATTTAGTTGGGTGAGCATGGAACTTCCAACCGGACACGAGTGCATATAAAGAGGTGTCTCGTTTGGTACGCTGCGTGCAATTGCCTGGAATATATCTGAAGATACAACGGTTGAAGAGGTGTGGCAGAAGATGGGCATTGAAGGCGTTGCTCTCATGTTGGCAGCGGCACTGGTCATTGCAGCACTTGCCTCTCTTCCTACGAGTACGTATAAATCCATGAACTGTTAATATCATCAGCCCTGAATGCGTGTTGGAGTGGCTTTTGTAAACGCCGTCCAATATTCGATGATTAGATTGGTATAGAGCATACGATGATTTGATTAATGGTCGGGGACTTGGTCCTCACACGAGGGCAGCCCTGTAAGTTCTACCATGCATCTTACCAACACATGAATCATTGAGGTATGTACAATTTCTTTTGAACACCCTCGTATGTCTTATTTGTAAAGTGCAGCCGTGCAATCCATTGGAGTGTGCTACGGCGTGAACGGTGAGAACCTCCCGTCGCGAAGCGACGTCGTGCAGCTCTACAAGTCCAATGGCATCAGCGCAATGCGCATCTACTTCCCCGACCAGGAGGCTCTCCAGGCCCTGCGCGACTCCGGTATTGGTCTCATCCTCGACGTGGGCAACGACAAGCTTGCCGACCTCGCATCCAACCCCTCTGCCGCAGCCACCTTTGTCCAGGACAACGTCATGCCCTACTACCCGGCCGTCAACATCAAGTACATCGCCGTCGGCAACGAGGTGACCGGCGGCGACACGCAGAACATCCGCCCAGCCATGGAGAATGTCAACAAAGCGTTGTCGGACGTCAGCCTTGGCAGCATCAAGGTGTCCACCGCGGTGAAGTTTAACGTGATCGACAACTCCTCCCCACCCTCCAAAGGCGTGTTCAGGGACTCCTACATGACGCCCATAGTGCAGTACCTGGCAAGCACCGGTGCGCCTCTCCTGGCCAACGTGTACCCCTACTTTGCGTACAGGGACAACCAGGGCTCGATTGACATCAACTACGCGCTCTTTGGACAGGCCGATCCGGTCAATGACCCCAACGGGCTGACCTACCATAACCTCTTCGACGCGATGTTGGACGCCATGTACGCCGCGCTGGAGACAGTAAGCGGCGCTGGCAATGTAAGCGTTGTCGTGTCGGAGAGCGGCTGGCCGTCGGACGGTGGAACGGCGGCCACTGCCAAGAACGCGCGGGCGTACAACCAGGGCCTGATCAACCATGTGGGGCAGGGGACCCCGAAGAAGCCTGGACCGATAGAAGCGTACATATTTGCCATGTTCAACGAGAACCAGAAGGACGGGGACCCCACGGAGAAGAACTTTGGGTTGTTCCGTCCTGACAAGTCACCCGTGTATCCTATTAATTTCCAAGGAAATTAACTAAGGCAGAGAGACAAGAACACTGCAGCTGTAAGCAAGGGGGACGAACATATTAGTCTTTAACCATTGTAATAAATAAACAATTAAGTTGGCATGCAGCAGAATAAAAAATATTTGGATTGCGATTGATATGGGTTATTATTTCTTCAAATTTAATCTGTAGTATTAACATGGTAGACACAAGTTAAGTAGTGCTTAAAGCATATGGTGATTTAGACACTTTATTTTCTGTACATAAGGCTATCTCTATCAGATTTGATTTTTATTTGTCACATGTGAGGATAATCTCATAGAGTCAAGGCTTTTATTTGACTCTTAGCGTGGCCTCACACACTTAGGAGCCAAACACTTCAATAGTTTGGTTCTTACTTAATTCTATGTGATTTAATAATTATATAATTAATGAATTTTAGTATTAATAATATGTTAATATTACTTAGGGAATTAAATTCGGCATTATTGACAAAAACAATAAATAATGAAATTTAATTTAAAAATTGCACTTAACACAAAATAATATATCTTAAAATTCAAATAGTGGTACACGACATTGTTGTGAAATAAACTAAAATTAAATTTGCAAAAAACTTTACTACGAAATACAATAAGATACTACTCATCGATGTATTCTCCTTCAAAACGTTGTCAAATATACTCGATCAAGTTCCCCCTTAGTTGTGTGTAGGCTGAACATGGATGGCAGTGTTTCTTGTAAGTACATCAGCAAATAAAGGTGTAGGTCCACTCACTACTACAGAAATGCAATTCACTAACTCATATCTTCTAACGGTTATAAGCAATTTGGGAAAAATCCGATAGAGTAGGACGACAGCGGTGGAGAAGAGGCTTTTTACTATCGGTTATATTCTGGTACACCGTTAGTGAAATGCAAATATTTTTTACTATCGGTCATTACTGTACCAACCGATATAATAGATGAAATAGTACTATCGGTTTGTCTTTAGTAACTGATAGTGAAATTACGGACTTTATACTATCGGTTCATACTGTACCAACTGATATAATAGAGTAAATTTTACTATTGATTTGTCTTTGGTAACTGATAGTGAAATTACGGAATTTTTACTATCGGTTACTACTGTACCAACCGATATAATAGAGTAAATTTTACTATCGGTTATATAAAACAAACCGATAGTAAAATGACGTCATATAAACTAATGGTTATGACATGGGGACCTTAGTTTACTATCGATTGTGTTTTTGAACCGATAGTAAAATTGTACAACTTATCTCGACCCCTGCTCTGCGCTTTGCATTCTCGATTCATTTCTACCGTACGTGCATCCACACTCCAAGCTAGAGTGATCTGGAGAATCTAGCTAAGAGGTTGATAATTCGATCCCCCTCGGTATTGTCATCTTCTCATCACCTCTCTCTCTCTCTCTCTCGATCACTCTTTCACACTCTCCCTCTCTCTCTACTTGCAATTCATTAAACTAAATACATATAGCTCCAAACTAACTAGAAGGCTAAGTTGGCTAGCTAGCTATAGCTTGCTGAAGTTAAGTTAGGAATGATTTATGGCTGAAGTTAACCAGCTAGCTAGCTGGTGTTGCATCTAGACCTTCATGCCTAACCCTAATTTTGATGATTAATGAAAACAAAGTGTTCTGGACTAATCGTGCTTTTGAGATTGACTGATACAGGGATCAGTTGGGAAGAAATACAAGATGATCAAGAAGAACCCGACTTAAAGTGAAGCACAAGATGCAGGAGAGCAAAAGACAAGACGCAAATCATGAAGATGCGAAAGACCTAAGGTATTATGAGTTTTTATTTTTACCGATCTCGGCGTTTGGAGATGATCGGTTAGGGAAATTATTTTCTAGTTTTAACCGTACTATAAAGAGGGGTGGCGAAAGTTCTCTCTTTATCTCCAACATAAACCGAGAAATCTAGGTCATTGCATTGCATCCTATTTGGTTGGATTTGGTTTTGAACTTATTTGAAAAATCTGGTTTTTCAGTTCAGTTTTTGACAGTAGAAGAGTTTTTCGATTTTCTAGAAAGATCTGAGAAGATCTGGTTTTTGATTCTGTTGACAAAAATGTAGCCCTTGAAATTATCTTTCAAACGAGCTATTAAACACCTCTTTTGGATTTGTGGATTTAAAGTTATCTCTGTTTTTGTTCAAGCTGACTGTCAGTTTGCTGAACTGACTGTCAGTTTGAATGTCAATTCGTGTTAACTGACAATTGTCCAGAGAAGGTGTATTTTGGGCTCAAAATTTTTGTACTAAACTGATTGTCAGTTTGTCCATACTGACTGTCAGTTGGGGTTTCGACCATTGATCCGTTTGAGACCTAGCCTTGGTTTTCGCACTAGGCTCGCCCAGATTCTAATATGCGGAATAACGGGATCTTACTCGGAAATACCGAAACCCAAAGGTTGATCGAAAACACAGTTCAAAGTAATTGCACAACTCTTTATTTCAAAGAGGGCTTTACACGTCGAACGTTAGGCACACTTGCCTACGTCGAAGGAACTATAAGTGTCTAAAACTCAAATAAGTTCTATGACTCTTCGATTGAGTTCGATGATCTAAACTAGACCTATTACAAGGTATTTATAGTCCAATCGTATGAGTACGTATCAGACTTAGAGACCTAAACGTATTAGACTCATATAACTAATCCTAAACAGATAAGCTTAGTTATACACATTCGGATCGGATTACAATTCCGAACAGGGAACGAATTCCTTTTCCTGGTCGCAGACCAATCCATGGTCGCGGAACCTTTCCGAACACGGTTAAGGTCGCGAAGCCGTATGCGATCAGGACTTGGTCGCGAATCCGTATGCGATCAGGACTTGAAGATCCTCCCGGATCATGACTCCCTTGTTGAGAAGGAGCCAACCCCTGTTGCGACCTCTCGATCAAACTGGAGATGTGGAAATTGGGCTTGTCTATCTTCTTTGGTGTACCACTTTGCCGCACGTGCTCGTTGATCTTTCCGACCAATTCGAAAAGTCTCCTTTGTGCCACTGCGGGTGGTAGTCACCTTCTTTTCCAGAATCACATCTTCACGTAGAGGTTTATCTCGTTGATAGACCAAGTCTTCAACAGATGGTACTATGGTATCTGGCTCATCATCCAGCATTGAAGGCTCGAAGAATTTGAATCCTTCCCAAGGTCGCAAACCTTTCCAAAGTCGCAAACCTTTTCGTGGTCGCAAATCCGTTGCGAACTCAACCTGAGATCCTCCCGGATCATGACTCCTCTGTTGAGAAGGAGCCAACTCCCGTTTGTGACCAACTGTGAAGTTGTAGAGAACGACTGGGAGTTTTGGAACGAACACACAATGAGCAATGCTACAATCGTCGGATCGAATATATGGATAGGCGCTCATGGAGCTTGGCACCTCCGTCATGGATTGTGGCCTTGGCCACTCGCGGATAGCCTTCCCCTTGTCGAGGTTGATACCATCACCGATACCAAAGTTAGGATTGCAAAGTTTGAATAGTGGCGCCATAGAGACAAGTTGCATGTCGTTTTCGACTAGTCGTTGTGGTGATCGACTATATACCTCTGCGAATAGCACGTTGTTTTCTTCCGGCAAGCTTGCTAAACAACCACCACTTTCCATACTCGATGCAGCACAATCCTCTTGGCTAATTGGACGCATCACGCTCAGCACACACTTTGAGCATGCATTGACAAACCGTTTCGCCTGATTTGCTATCATCAAGTTCTTGGTGTCGACGTGGTCATTTTTACTGATGATAAATTTCGTCCCATCCGGTCGTATTCTTGAGCTCTTCGGTGGTAATGGGCATCACGATCATACAAATACGGACTTCCAAAAATCACTTGGCAAATATCGATGGGGATGACATCGCATTGAACCTCGTCGATGTAACGAGCAGATATTGCAAACTTTAGAGTACACTGACTCTTGATTTGCTGATTCACGTCGGAAGTGAACCATCCCAGAGGATATGGTCGAGGATGATGAGTCGTCTGCAAACCAAGTCGTCGAACTAGCCCAGAAGAGACCAAATTCTTTTGGCTTCCAGGGTCGAAGATGGCTGCGACCACCTCGTGCTTCACCTGTATGTTAACAGTGAACAATTCGTCTGTCGGGTTGTGGTCAATTGATGAACCCGAACCTTTCTCCTTCGGCATTGCCATTAGAGACAAGGTCGTGTCTACCTTTTCAACCGAATCCAATTGGATAATTTCCTCTGTGAGCGGAATAGAAGTAACCATAGCTGCTCGTGTGCTTGGTTCATCCCTCCTTTTTCTTTCTGGTCGCAGTTCAGGATGAAGTTTATAACACTTCTGTTTTGTGTGCCCAATAACATGACAATGCTCACAAGTGTTACCCGTATCGTGGGTACCCTCTCCGGAGCTCGTCGTGGTTGAAATCTCCCTCAAGTTCTTGTCGTTGCGGGTCTTATTTTTCTTCTCAATCGCCAAAGCAGTCGTACTCGCGGTCGAGATGTCTTGGACGCCGAACAGACTTAGCTCAGTACTGATCGATTTCTGAAGTCCAGATGTGTACTTCCGAAATACCTGAGGGTCGGATAGTGAGATGCCAATGACCATTGCTTGTCGCCGAAACTCTGTCGTATAGTCTTGGACGGTCTGGTCGCGCCGTTGGTACAATCTGTGCCAACGCTCCCATCTCTCCTCAAGGTAACCCATCGGATAGAATTCTTGTCGCAGAAGTCGTTTGAATTGACCCCACGCAAGGTCATCAGCTTCACCACTGACGACAAGGGCCTTCCACCATATCTTGGCGTGGTCCTTCATCTTCAAAGGTGCAAATTTGACCTTTTGAGCGCTACTAAACCCTTTCAGGTCAAAGTAGGTCTCAAGCTGGTCGATCCAAGAATCCAGCTTCTCGGCATCGATCACCCCATCATATATGGGTATATCAATCTTAGCGTCGACGTTAAAAGATCCGACAGCTAAGGAGGTGTTGGCGAGGTTGTCAGTCTTGTGGTCGCCTTCGTCTTCATCTTCGTTTGCCCTGCACAAGTCTTCACCAGTCTTCTCACCCATAACCTTCCCTACTTCAGGAGGTACAATCATGGCCTGCTGCTTAATCCAAGCAAGCACGGTTTCCATGTCGGTAGAGAGCTTAGCCACTTGTTCGGCTAGGTTAGCTTGAACGGAGGTATCGTCAGACATTGTCGGAGACGCGGCTGTAGGAACCGTCAATTAATCGCCTGGAATTTCACCGGAAGTTTTGTAACCCTGGCGAGTCTTCACCATCCACAGGATAGGAAAGTTGCTCTGATACCAACTTGATCCGTTTGAGACCTAGCCTTGGTTTTCGCACTAGGCTCGCCCAGATTCTAATATGCGGAATAACGGGATCTTACTCGGAAATACCGAAACCCAAAGGTTGATCGAAAATACAGTTCAAAGTAATTGCACAACTCTTTATTTCAAAGAGGGCTTTACACGTCGAACGTTAGGCACACTTGCCTACGTCGAAGGAACTATAAGTGTCTAAAACTCAAATAAGTTCTATGACTCTTCGATTGAGTTCGATGATCTAAACTAGACCTATTACAAGGTATTTATAGTCCAATCGTATGAGTACGTATCAGACTTAGAGACCTAAACGTATTAGACTCATATAACTAATCCTAAACAGATAAGCTTAGTTATACACATTCGGATCAGATTACAATTCCGAACAGGGAACGAATTCCTTTTCCTGGTCGCAGACCAATCCATGGTCGCGGAACCTTTCCGAACACGGTTAAGGTCGCGAAGCCGTATGCGATCAGGACTTGGTCGCGAATCCGTATGCGATCAGGACTTGAAGATCCTCCCGGATCAACCATAGTGCTTTTAACTGAGTTTCTATTTGGTTTTGGTCGAGACTGTGGTCGAACTGACTGTCAGTTTGCATAACTGACTGTCAGTTGTGGGTTTCAGCTTTCCATAAACGACCACGAACGGCTAGCAAAGTTTTATCCGTAAATTTTGTCGGCCGTTGTGCACTGAACTGACTGTCAGTTAGGCAAACTGATTGTCAGTTTGGGTTGCTGATTTTCAGCCCTAACTCCAACGGTTCATTTGATTCTTGAGGCTATAAAAAGGGGCTTTGGGCATGAATTTGATAGAACAAGCAGTAGCATTTCTTATACACTCTTGAGCTAGTTTTCCACTTAAAATCTTGGTCTTTTGATCAAGTCGAGTGCTTTCCGATCCACCGAGAGTTTCAGTTCCTTTGCATTTGCATTCACTTAGCTTCTCGGTGCGTGTTTGGAGGTCTAGAGAAGACCTCGCTGCCTGTTACTCTTGGTGAGCGCCCTCACCTAGACGGTTCGGAAGCGTGGCCGTTGACCTCTCTAGAACAGAGATTGTTGGAGAGGCTCGGCAAGTTTGTACAAGGCATCGGTGCTCGCCTTTCCGGAGTGGACAAGGAGCAACCACTAGCGATAATATCCTTTGTGGATATTGAGGCAAAACTCAAGTGATTTGAGTGCTTCAACGAGGATTAGTGGAGACTGGGCGAGTCTCCGATACCTCGGTAAAAATCGTGGTGTTTGTTCTCTATCTTCTCTCTTTAAATATATTAAATTGCATTTGGTTCTTCTTGGTATAAAAACTTGTTTTTTATTTGAAGTTTTTTAAAGCCTCCTATTCACCCCCCCTCTAGTCGGCATCCTTGACTCCAACAGCTGGCTCTTCCAATTAATGCATCAAGTTAATTAGGGTTTCATACATATCCATTTAATGTAATTAAGCAGCTGTACACACATATGGCCTAGCTAATTGATGATGTTTCATGCATGCATACCCTGAGTCATTAATTATTTATTTCAATTTGTCAATTTTGTGAAATAATTGTAGATGGACCGAGAATATTGGATGTATGGAATAAAACGTACTACTGTTGAGTATTTGAAGGGTGTGAATGGGTTTATTAAATTTGCTGAGCAAGAAAAGGCGAAGAAGGGAGACAAAGATATGCATTGTCCTTGTATAGATTGTATGAACTTAAAAAGGTTCGGCAACTCTGATCAGATTAGGAGTCATTTGATTCGTTGTGGTTTTAACGCACGCTATACCCGTTGGATATGGCATGATGAAGATCTTGAGGAAACGAGCACCGCTACCACTCAGTAGCACCCAGAAGTGGATTGCAGTAATGATGATCATCAGAATATTGGTAATGTTCATTCGGATGTCCATGTAGATGACGACAATTTAGATGAAATGTTACGTGATGTAGAAGAAGATTATAGCGAAAACGATTTAGCTAAATTTGAGAAATTAATTGTTGATTCTGAGAAGCCTTTGGTCCCCGGAAGTGCAAAATTTACAATTGGTTTGTTGTTGAACATTCTATGAAAGACAAAAGATGGCATCAACGTTCGCCGTGACATGCTTGACATGGGCATAAGGACTGAGCTTGCACCGTTGGAGAAGGGAAAGCGTACATACCTCCCCCCGGCCTGCTATACTTTGTCAAAAAAAGAAAAAACAGAACTCTGTCAGTGCCTATATGGTGTCAAAGTTCCATGCGGGTATTCTGCGAACTTGAAAAAACTTTTGTCCATGAAAGACTTGAAACTGGTTGGTATGAAGTCCTATGATTGTCATGTATTGATGTCATAAATGCTTCCCATTGCTATCAGAGGCATTCTCCCAGTCAACGTTAGAGAGATAATTACAAAGTTATGTTATTTCTTCAACACAATATCTGGCAAGTTAAGCGTGTACTCCTAGCAAGTTAATTAGCTCCATTCGTGGAACTTGTCAGATTTTTTGGATCTGAATATTTGCTGCAACTGTGTCCTTGCAGGTAATTGATCTGGATGGACTGGATGATTTGCAACGCGATATGACTACAACTCTTTGTCAGCTGGAGATGTATTTCCCTCCATCTTTTTTTGATGTTATGGTCCATCTAATTGTTCACCTTGTCAGAGAAATTAAGTTTTGTGGACTCGTGTTCCTGCGCTACATGTATCCATTTGAGAGATTTATGGGTATCTTGAAGGGATATGTAAGGAATCGACATCGGCCTGAGGGCAGTATAATTGAAGGTTATGCCGCCGAGGAGGTGATTGAATTTTGCACCAACTATATGGCCGGGGTTGACCCAATTGGCGTTCCTACGTCCCGGCATGAGGGCAGGCTTCAGGGCACTGGAACGATTGGATTTAAAGCAGTCGTCCCCTCTAGTGATCTGTATGCAAAAACTCATTTTTTGGTCTTACAGCACATGACGGGGGTGGAGCCATACATACACGAGCACAAGGAAATGTTACAGACACAGAATCCTTCGAAGCCAGAGATTTGGGTCACCAGAGAACATAACAGGAAGTTTGCTGGGTGGATCGAAAATAGAGTCCTGCAAGCTTCTGAGGGCAACGTAGATGAAATTGTTACATGGTTGGCCAGAGGGCCTAGATTTACTGTAGGGACTTGGCAGGGGTATGACATCAACGGCTATTCATTTTACACAAGAACTCAGAACGAGAAGAGTACTATGCAATGTAGTGGAGTGACACTACTTGCTATTTCAGAGGATGCCAGGGCAGTAAAGACACTCAACTCATATTACAGTGTTATTGAGGAAATATGGGAGCTCGATTATGTATTACTTAATATTCCTCTGTTTCGATGCCAATGGGTCGAAATCTCTTGAGATGTTAAAGTCGACAATTATGAGTTTACTCTTATCGATCTCAGTAGAGTCGCACACCAAGATGATCCATTTATACTTGCTGAGCAAGCCACACAGGTGTTCTACATCGTTGACCCGGCCAATCCAAAGTTGCACATTGTCCTTCACAGTAAGAGACGTATTGTTGGGGTCGAAGACGTTGTGGATGAAGAAGAGTATGATCAATTCGACGAACTACCTCCATTTTTAGATGGAATTCTTCAATCTGTCCCTACTGAAGATATTGACGAACAAGTTACCTGCGAGACGACCACGAAGAAGGATTATGAGTGGACAACCATTCTTGACTAATTTGCAATATGTAAGTGACGTATATTATTTGGATCTTTAATTGAAGAATTCTTCAAATCATTTTTCAAAAATTCTTTGGGAAAACATACGTGATGCATTGAGAATCATTTCTGCAAATTTTCATTTCAATTGGAGTTGATTTGAGCAATAATTGATTCTTTTCACAAATCAATATGAAAACTACAAATTTTCATTCCATGATTGGTTTTTACTGTTAATTTATTTCAAAATTATTGGAAGCCATTTGCATGGGGTTTTAGGTGTCTTTACAAGTACAAAATGATGTACTGAGATCTATCTGTAATTGTTCTCAAGAAAACCCTTTAGGGTCAATAACATTGTATTCTACTATCGGTTTATTGTTCATAATTGATAGTAATTCATATTGTGTTATGAGACCCTGTTGTACATTTTGGTTTGATCTTGTATAGTGGATTAATTTACTATCGGTTAATAATCATAAAACCGATAGTAAAATACAATGGCAATAAAGATCATTTGAACATAACTCTTGATTGTAAAATTCTATTTGGAAAATTTTTTCAGAAAAATATATTTCATGCAATGAAAATCATTTCTGTAAATTTTCATTTCAATTGGAGTTGATTTGAGCAATAATTGATTCTTTTCACAAATCAATATGAAAACTGCAAAGTTCAGATTCCTCGTGGTTTTTGGCTGTTTTGTCATTTTGATATCTCCATCATGATTGGCTATTCGAAGAAAGTTTCTATATGCATGATTCCTTATGTTCCATGATTGGTCTTTACTGTTAATTTATTTCAAAATTATTGGAAGTCATTTGCATGGTGTTTCAGGTGTTTTTACAAGTGCAAAATGATGTACTGAGATCATCTGTAATTGTTCTCAGGGAAATACTTTAGGGTCAATAACATTGTATTCTACTATCGGTTTCAATTTCCAAATCGATATAAAATTAAACTCTACTATCGGTTTATTGTTCATAACCGATAGTAATTCATATTATGTTATGAGGCCATGTTCTTAATTTACTATCGGTTAATAATCATAAAATCGATAGTGAACAATGCCAACACTCCAAACCCTAACTTCCATTGTATTTACTATCGGTTTGGTGATTATGAACCGATAGTAAATATTCATATATTAGGTTAACCTCGCACGATTTTTCCTCCAGTGCAACTGATCACATTCCAAATACTCGCATGCGGAAAACCCTAGCCTCCCCGACGTTCACTTTTTCGCTCCTCTGCGCCACCATTGCCGATCACAATTGGGTTCTCCACTGCCTCCGGCCACTGCATCGCGCCATCGTAGGCCACTCCACGAACGATTGTAAGTGTTCTTGACCAAATCGCTCGCGTCAATTTGTTAAATTTATATTCAATAGTTCATATGTGGTTCAATGGATTACAAATATAAAACTAGATGAAAAGTGCAAGAATTACAAACTTTATAGCTATGAGAATTACAGACTTGATGAAAATCACTAGGAATTTTTCGTACAGTGTCGTCCACTATCGGTTTCTTATTTCGAACCGATAGTAAAGACCATAATCTGAATTTTCTGTTAATTATTTCCCATTTTCTAACTTTCATCTAAAATTTTGGTTCATTTAAATTTTTATCACAAAGCCATGATTCTTTATGTTCCTGCAAAGAGACTAGCATAGTTTGCATTGCTAATCTTATATATTTTCCTGAATACAAACTTGAGTACTATCGGTTTTAATTATCAAACCGATAGGAAATAGAGTATGTCATAGTTTGCACTACTAATCTGAATTTTCTAATTTTCATCTGAAATTTTGGTTCATTTAAATTTTTATCACAGAGCCATGATTCTTTATGTTCCTGCAAATAGACTAACATAGTTTGCACTGCAAATCTTATATATTTTCCTGAATACAAACTTGAGTACTATCGGTTTTAATTGTCAAACCGATAGGAAATAGAGTATGTCATATCGGTTTGTTAGTGTCAACCGATAGTACATTGAAAAGTCTGAATTTTGCAGAGTTCATATTTCATTTATGAAAAGAATCAACTATTGCTCAAATCAAATACATTTGAAATGAAAATTTATAGAAATGATTTTCATTGCATGAAATATATTTTTCTGAAAAAATTTTCCAAATAGGATTTTACAATCAAGAGTTATCAAATGATCTTTATGTTAAGCAAGAAAGTTGAAATTCGACAATCTTTTGCAAATTGAGTTTACAAATCCATTTTAAATCTATTTTGAAGACCATGTTGATAGGAATTGATGATTTTTGGCCTATTGAATGAAAATTTGATATTTTAACAAAAAGAGGTGGTTCATCATTGCCATTCCATTTTAGTTATGAATTTTGTCATGTACCTTTCTTCATATCAATTGATGGTCTGTTCATGGAATTTTAGGTAAAACCATGTCGGCATCTTCCTCGGTTGATAGTAGTGATTCGGCAAGGGCGAACGTAGATGACGCTGCCTCGTCCCAGCGCAAGAGGAAGGCGCGAGGCGTGACGATGTTGTGCCGTTTGGCCAAACGCGCAGATCTTTCATGTGAGTTCAACCAGTTCGGGAGACCGATCGGGAAGAACACCGGCCAGTACGCTGCCTATGTTGGTTTGTTGGCGAAGGAAAGGGTGAAGATCACCGTCCAGAGCTGGAAGGACGTTAAGGCCAACGAGAGGGATAGGCTGTGGGCGGAAGTGAAGGTAAAATTAATCAAAATCACTGAACTCTTGAGTAATCACATTCCCTTTGTTTATCCCAGAGATTAGGTAAGTCCTGCTTGTATGCACCATTTGAAACAAGCCAAGTGGAACATCCCCGATGATGGTCCCAAGATAGCTTGGTTGAAGGACATGAACAACACGTGAAAAACCTTCAAAAGCGTCCTCGTCAGTACCTTCCTCGCTAAAGGCAAATCTCCATGCGAGAAGTACCCCTTCATAATGGAGGAGGTATGGGAGCAATTCACCCAACAGAAGGGGACCCCTTAGTTCAAGGTATGTACGGTTCCTTTGCGTGGTTACACCGTTGTATGCAGTAACCAGCGGTGCATTAATTTTCTTGTTTCTGGTATGAAGCTCCCTTAGCGAGAAGAACAAGGAAATCCAGATGAGGAATGACTACCCATACCGGCTTGGCTCTCGCGGCTATGCGGGGAAGGAGGAGCAGTGGAAGAAGGCTGAAGACGAGGCGTCGAATTTCGTCGACTCCCCTGACCTACTGCTTCTTCTTGGTGTTGTGCAAACAACTTGTCTTTCATTGTCTGTGGGGAGCGATATCGTCTTCACAAAGACAACCCACACTGGGTATATGCTATCGGCAAGATAATACGTCATGTTATACTATTGGCCATTGACAGTGTAGTGAACTTGAAGAGCTCGTCCTTTCATATCATATCGGTGAACAAGGGTGATTGGTTTAACAACTTGATGTCGTTGTTGGAGCCAGCAACACCAAAAAACATATCATATCCAGATATCATAGGAAGCCACTGCTTCAAGTATAATCATCGGGACTCCATAATTGACGAGAATTATTACCCGAGCTAGTTATCATATTCAAGATATATTCGGATATGATAAATAAATCTGTGCTTTAGCAGCCGTTATAGTCTCAGAAGTGATTTCCTGTGTACCAGAAGGTTGCGGGTGCAGAACCAGTCTATCTATGGTCGCAGAACATGCGTGACCATTGTTGCATCTAGGCCTTCATGCCTAACCCTAATTTTGATAATTAATGAAAACAGAGTGTTTAGGACTAACTGTGCTTTTTAAGATTAATTAATACAGGGCTCCGTTGGGAAGATTGTCGAGATGAACAAAACGAACCCAACGCAAAAGAAGTAGAAGCACAAGTCGCGAATATGAAGATTAGACACAAGCCGGAAAAGCAAAGGACCTAAGGTAATCCGTTTTTACTTTTCCGATCTCGGAGTCAGGAGACATATCGGTTAAGGACTTTTGTTCTTTAGCTTTTAATCGTACTATAAAGAGGGGTGGCGAAAGTCCTCTCTTTATCTCCAACATAAACCGAGAAATTTAGGTCATTGCATTGCATCATTTTGGTTGGATTTGATTTGATTTTGGTTTGAGTTATTTGGATTTTCAGTTTAGTTTTGACAATAGAAGAGTATTTTCAATTTTCAGAAAAATCTACGCAGATCTGGTTTTTACTTCTATTGATAAAAATGTAGCCCTTGAAATTATCTTTTAAACGAGATATTAAATACCTCTTTTGGACTTCTGGATTTAAAGTTATCACTCTTTTTGTTCAGGCTGACTGTCAGTTTAATTAAACTGACAATTGTCCAGAGAGGGTGTATTTTGTGCTCAAAATTTTTGTACTAAACTGATTGTCAGTTGTCCATACTGACTGTCAGTTGGGGATTCGACCACAGTGTTTTTAACTGAGTTTCTATTTGTTTTTGGTCGAGTCTGTGGTCGAACTGACTGTCAGTTTGAATAACTGACTGTCAGTTGTGGGTTTCAGCTTTCCTTAAACGACCACGAACGGCTAGCAAATTTTTATCCGTAAATTTTGTCGGCCGTTGTGCACTAAACTGACTGTCAGTTAGGCAAATTGACTGTCAGTTTGAGTAGCTGATTTTCAGCCCTAGCTCCAACGGCTCATTTGATTCTTGAGGCTATAAATAGGGGCTTTGGGCATGAGTTCTACACAACAAGCAGTAGCATTTTCTTATACACTCTTGAGTTTTAGTTTTCTACTTAAAATATTGATCTTTTGATCAAGTCGAGTGTTTTCCGATCCACCGAGCACTTCAGTTCATTTGCATTTGCATTCACTTAGTTTCTCGGTGCGTGTTTGGAGGTCAAGAGAAGACATCGCTGCTTGTTACTCTTGGTGAGCGCCCTCACCTAGACGGTTCGGAGGCGTGGCCGTTGACCTCTCCAGATTGGAGATTGTCAGAGAGGCTCGGCAAGTTTGTACCAGGCATTGATGCTCGCCTTTCCGGAGTGGACAAGGAGCAACCGTTAGTAGATAATACTCTTCGTGAGTATTGAGACAAAACTCAAGTGACTTGAGTGCTTCAATGAGGACTAGTGGAGACTGGGCGAGTCTCCGATACCTCGGTAAAAATTACTGTGTTCGTTCTCTTCTCCCTTTGCTTATATTATTTGTTCTCGATTTGCATTTATTTGCCTTAAGTTTTAAGTTTTTAAAAGCCTCATTTCACCCCCCCCTCTAGTCGGCATCCTTGATCCAGCAACCATAAGGTCGTAGAACTTGCGCGACCAAGGTGACTTAAGGATTACCTGTGACCTAAGTAGTATTTGACCTTTACCAAACATGTTCCCGGGATAAAGGTAATTTCTTTTCCCATGTGTGAAGACAACCATAAGGAGTTAAAATATGCGGTTATCTATAACTGCATGTGTTAACCGGCGAAGCGATCAGTGCAGTTAAGCAACTACATATTAGCAACCGTTCAAACTGCTTCATGTTGCCATCCTTTCATTTATTATAAAAGGAGGAAGGAAGCACAAGACGGAAGATCCGAAGATACATATCAATAGAGATATATGAGATATATCAAAGGATACTGATAGGCAATAGACAGAAATATTGAGAGAGATTGCCAACTTCTGTAACAATCTTCTCTTGTAAACATTCTCATACATAGTGAAAACTACACAGGATGTAGGGTTGTCACTCAATCCCTTGTGGGCCCGAACTTGTATAATTTTGTGTGTCATCAACTCGTACTTACCTTAACTTACCCGATAAGCGCCCCGAAAGGTCTCACTCCCTACTCACAAATCTACGTAAGATCGACTAAGTACCCCGAGTGATGTGGACAGTGTTCCGATCATCTGATAGGTAGAGGTAAATCGATTGATGGAGAACTCGATGTTGACAATCTGGCTTCCAATCAGAACTGATTCGAACCCCTGCAATCGCTACACCACGGCTCCGTTGGTTATCAACCATGCCAAGACACAGTTGACCTTGCCAATAAGGCTTATCCCTACATGCGAATCGAGAACACAAGCAAGAACACGGTAGACACAATCTAAATATTGACAATTACCAATGTAGAGTACGAGTTGGGGTTCCACAAACTGGTGAACGGCGAAAATTGTCTAAGCAGTATAATCTAAGCAAAACCCAAATCTAAACAGTGACGGCTACTGAGTATATGAAGAGGCAGCGTGGCTAGTGTTTTTCATGCCCTACTAGGGAATTTATGGGCCGAAGGCCCGAAACAAGGTGTCGCAGCACCGACTTGGTCCAATCAGAATCTGATCAAAATTTGTTTTGTTAATTTCTAATGATCCAGAAAGAATTTGGACATGGGGCTAGATCCATTGGAAAGATCTCGTCATGGGCTTCTCCGTGGACTATAAGAATATCCCAATCGGATTTCGTATGAGGGAGTTATGGTTGTTTGAAGGCAGGCTGCTCCTGGATGGCCGAACCAGACTCCAACTCGAATCCGTCTTGGACTCCAACTCGACTTGGGCTCCTTGCTGGTCCTCGCGTCCTTGCTGGTCCTCTCCATGGTTCCTAAGTACAATATTATCACCATTAGGTAGTAAACCATTCTCAAAACCATATATATATAAACTTAGGAACGGGTTCATCTGGCAAAGCAACAATCGGGCTCGACGGCACGTTATTGGTCCTTGTGTAACAAGCAGAAGATTATGGTTGGTGCATGTATCCGAAGAAGTGATTTCCTCATCATCCTCCCCCTCTTGAAGTGGAGCCGTCCTCGGCTCAAGCTCGTCTTCCTCTCCCAAGTACGGCTTCAAATCCGGGGTCCAAAAGCTCTTGGACTTGTCGCTTAATTTCCATTGTCTTCTCTGGATTTGTCCTCTAATTGGTGGCAGCCTCAAGGGTATCTCAACAGGAAAAACGTCCTCATACTCCTCCAAAAGGTTAGTGATAGGAGGGGGCAAAGTGCTAGATATATCATCAAGTGAAAACAAAGCATCTTTGCATATCAAAGCATAGCACATCACATCATTTTCTTCAATTTCAGCAAGGTCAGATTTGGTTACAAGGAGAACTCCACTCTTCAACTTAATTTCAGCGGCCATAGAGCTAGATGGTGCAACATTTTTCGCTATTTGTTTACTTTTAGATTTCAAAGCATTCTCCTTTTTTTCATTTTCAGGTCTTGCTCTATCAAAGTGCACAATTTCAGAAGGTGTCATAGAAAGTAAAGTAATTTCCTTTCCTTTGTGCACAAAAGTATATTTGTTACTTCTACCATGATGAGTTGCATCAATATCATATTCCCATAGTCGGCCTAATAAAAGTGAACATGCTTGCGTAGGTACTACATCAAAATCAGCAACATCATGGTATGATCCAATGAAAAATTGTAGTCTTGCAGTTTGTGTTACCTTTATTTTACCGCTGTTGTTGAAGCACTGAACATGGTATGGATGGGGATGTGCACGTGTGGTCAAGCTAAGCTTCTTGACTAGATCTAAACTCACCAAATTGTTGCAGCTTCCACCATCAATTATGGTTCTGACACGTCGGTCCTTGACAATGAGGAACATCTGAAACAAATTGTGGTGGTGGGCTCTCTCTGCTTGCTCCATTTGTGTGCTCAACACTCGCTGCACAATAAAGGTCCGGTAGTTATCCGTTGCCGCAGTGCCTAAAGTTTCCTCAACATCGCCGTCCGCATCATGTTCAAACTCATCATCACCTGCATGGTTAGCTGCAAGAACTAATTTATCTTCCACATCACTTGCACTAATGTACCCACCATCCTCAGTAGCAATGTATGCGCGCTGACTTAGGCAATCCTTCATGACATGTTCCATGCTCTTGCAGCGGTGGCACACAATCCCTATCATGCGACCTGTGGAAGCAACCGATGAAGAACTATTTGCTGGCGCCTGCACATTAGAAGTTTTGCTCACCTCAGAAGTTTGTGGAGGTGGAGGTGGTGCTGTTGATCGTGTCCTATTTGTTGAAGGTGCAACAGACTGAAAAGAAGAAGATGGGGCTGGTTTGGCTTTCCCCTGTGTCGGCCTTGATGCGGAGGTACCACCGAAATTGCTTCTTGTCCTTGGTTGTCCGTGTCGTCCCTACAATTCTTTTTCTGCCAACATAGCAAGCTGGAACAACCTATTGATATTATTATAATCTTTGTAATCAATAATGTCCTGAATTTCACGTCGTAAACCCCATAAAAACGAGCCATCTTTTCCTCCTGAGCCTCCACTACTCCAAAATGCAACATACCTATTTGCAGCTCTTGGTAGTATTCCTCTATAGATTTATTTCCCTGAGTCAAGCGTTGTAATTTCTTAAGTAAATCACATTTATAAGAAGGAGGAACAAATCTATTCCGCATAGCTCGCTTCAAGCTATCCTAAGTATCAGGCTCTACCCCAAGGTTCACTATTTCGTTCCACCAATGTTAGCAAAATCTTTAAACTCATTGGTGACTTGCCTAACTCTATGAATTTCAGGTACCAGATGGGAATTAAATTTTTGTTCAACAGTCATCTCCCAATCTAAGTAAGTGTCTGCATCATATGCACCAGAAAAGGATGGGATGAAAAATTTTACCTTAGCAAACGGATCGTCATTCCCACGAAAATAGGTACCTTTCATGCAGTGTCGATTGTGATGCACTCGTTGCTGTTGGTGAATATCATGGACAGCACGGCGCATGGTAGCCGTGTTGCAGAGCTCAGTTTGTACAGTAACCTCCGTGTCAGCGTATTCAACTTCAACTTCATGGGAGGCAGCTTGCTCCTCTTCTTCTTTATCTCCATGAGGTGGACGCTGTTGCTCCATATTGTCCAACCTGGTAGCAAGGTCGAAGATGTGCCGGTCTATCCTCTCAAATGCAGTCTGGTTCTCACGATTGGTTTGAGCCATGTCATCAATGTTCTTATCGAGTTTTGCACTAATGTCGGCCAACATCTTGTGGATTTCATCTTCCTCTTCTGCATCTCGAGCTCTTGTTTGCGGTCCTGCCAAGGTTAGTAGTAGAAAATAGAAGACAACACAAGAGTATTATCCCTATGACTACTAGGTGGTGGCAAGTGGGACTCTCACAAAGCATCTTACCACGCTCTTACAAGTGTTCTTACCAAGGCAGTAGGGGTGCAACCGGTGGCTGGTTCGTGATACCGTGACGAGCGTGAGTGAGGCGATTGCAAGGTAAACCTGTAACTGAGTTGGAAGAAAATGGAGCTCAGAAGGCTAATATATGTATAGCAACAATTCAATATCAATAATGAAAAATTGAAAATTAGTCCAAAGTAATAGTCAAAGTGCTGTAACTAGCTTAGACTCAGATCTAACTCAAGCAAACAACTAGAATCACAAAAGACTAGAACCCAAGATGCGCTACTGAAAATTCTCCTCTTTGCTACGCATATTTTTCTTCTATGATTTTTTTTTGCACTTGATTTTTTATTTCCTTTTTTTAATAAACAGTGCGGCTTTTTTTTTATTGCACTTGTCTCTTTCTTTTGCAACTGTACAATGAAACAGAAACGTTGTTTGGCAACTTCGCACTCCAAAAGCTCCGAATCTAAAGATTTACCCAACAGAAAAGTTGTAGAGGATCTTTTTATATTTCCAACAAGTACAAGAACATCAAAAAAGGAGTTGAGAATCAAAAGATATGGCAATTTTACCGAAGCTGTCTCAGATTGAGCAATTTGAATCCGAATTGGACTAGAGTTTGAAGATTACACAACTAACTTTGCCCAAATTTTAGCGTAATAAAAACAGCCGAATTTGAATATTACCCCAACTAACTTTTTGTGGGATTTCTCGCAAAAATTTCAGAAAGTATAAGTTTATCCCAATCCGAGCTCGGATGAAAGAATTATAATGAAAATACCGAAATAGACGTATTAGATTCAAACTCTACACCGTCGACATTAATGGTCCAATATCTCATATATGGAAGTCGAATCTGACTTTGACCTCAACAGTAACGTTGTAGAGAATGATCTGATGTTTCTAGCAAGTACAAAAATGTGAAAATCCGAGTTTGTATGAAGAAGATATGATGAAAACAACGAACTGGATAGCGGCAGATTCGAATTGGACCCAACGACGAGGAGATCGACGTGCAATTCGACTCCGCGACGAGATGCAAGACTAAAACTAGACCAAGACTAAAACTAAAAACCATCACTCGACAACGATGGATGAAAATTCAAAGATGAAAACTGACAAGAACAATGCAAGACTAATGGCTAGGGTTTGGACAAGATAAACAATTTTTTTTGTAGGCCAACTTTTCTAGACTCTAGGATGAAGAACATAATCAATTTAAACCAAGAGGGGATGCAGTATTACCTATCGGGCAACTTTCGCTCTGATACCAACTGATGTGGACGGTGTCCCGATCTTCCGATAGGTAGAGGTAAATCGATTGATGGAGAATTTGACGTTGACGATCCGGCTTCCAATTAGAACTGATTTGAACCCCTGCAATCGCTACACCACGGCTCCGTTGGTTATCAACCATGCCAACACACAGTTGACCTCACCAATAAGGCTTATCCCTGCATGCAAATCAAGAACACAAGCAAGAACACGGTAGACGCAATCTAAATATTGCCAATTACCAATGAAAAGTATTAGTTGGGGTTCCACAAACCGGTGAACGGCGAAAACTGTCTAAGTAGTATAATCTAAACAAAACCCAAATCTAAACAGTGACTGCAAAACCCAAATCTAAACAGTGACCGCTACTGAGTATATGAAGAGGCGGCGTGGCTAGCGTTTTTCACACCCTACTAGGGAATACATGGGCTGAAGGCCGGAAACAAGGTGTCGCAGTACCGACTTGGCCTAATCAGAATCTGTTCAAAATTTGTTTTGTTAATTTCCGGCGATCTAGAAGGAATTTGGATGTGGGGCCAGATTCATTGGAAAGATCACGTCGTGGGCTTCTCGGTGGACTATAAGAATGTCTCAATCGGACTTTGTATGAGGGAGTTATAGTCGTTTGAAGGCAGACTGCTCCTGGATGGCCGAACTAGACTCCAACTAGAATCCGTCTTGGACTCCAACTCGACTTGGGCTCCTTGCTGATCCTCGCGCCCTTGTTGGTCTTCTCCAGGGTTCCTAAGTACAATATTATAACCATTAGGTAGTAAACCATTCTCAAAACCATATATATATAAACTTAGGAACGAGTTCACCTGGCAAAGCAACAATCGGGCTCGGCCGCACGTTATTGGTCCTTGTGTAACAAGCGGGGGAATATGGTTGGTGCGTATATCCGAAGAAGTGATGTCCTCATCATCGAGTCCCAATCATCGACAATAATCTCCACAAGTAAATTGTTCCTTTTATACTACTGGAAATTTCTTCATTCTCAGTGCATGGAATCAATGCTTCTCAGCATACCCGGAAAGCCACGGGCCTCTCCTTGTTGCAGCAGGAGGTGAATATTCTCGATGGTTAGGCTGCAAAGATATTGATCGCCAAACTTGTCAACGACACCTTCCACGAAGTGCTCCAAGCATTGAATCGCCGTGGACTCCCCTATTCGCACATACTCATCGACGGCATCGGCAGAGCCACCATACGTCAGCATACACATTGCTACATATCACTTTTGTAAAGGGGAGAGTCCACGGCAATTAGTGGCATCTCTTCTTTCAGTGAAATAGGAGGACCCCTCACCGAGAGCTTCAACAATGCGAAGAAAGAGGGGTCTCCCAATCTGAAATCGCTGGTGGAATATAATGTCGGGGTAGACCAGAGAGTCGGATAAGTAGTCCGCGACGAGTCATTGATGGTCATATTCGCGGTCTCTCTCAATATATATCCTATTGCTGCATCGGCAGTGTCCGCGGGACAAAGAAGCATTGGAACGGGCATAAAGACCGATGATAATACGATCTTCTAATTCCTCTTCCTCCATAACATCCACCAATAAATCTTTCATTTTGTTGATGGCATCCTCCTCGAAACTATGTGTGCTCGAACTAGAGTTAGATGATATTTTGTGAGTGGCTACCAAAGCTGAGTTTGTCAAGAGCTATGCTATTTGAGAAGATAAATTGGATTGTGAGGAGAACTTTGTGAAGAGAGTTGAATATATAGGCAAGGAGTCCAACGACTAGTTTCCAACGGGTATATTCCAACGGCATCGCTAAATTTAATTTAGGCACTGATTAATAGAGAATCATACATAGATTAATAAAGAAAGATACATGCTTCACTACCAAAGTAAATTGAAAACAAAATAACTAATCTTCGTCATCTATGGCATTAAGTTTTTTTCTTATCATCTTCATGCCTGCGCATGCTCCTCTTTCTGATAATCGTCAAAGGTGGATTTGTCGAAGGCCATCATTTTCTAGTACACCTTGCACAAGGTGAATTTTTTCCGTTGACTTCCCCAAATTGCGCAAGGAGTCCGAGACACGGATTGCGTCCTTTCTCTTTTCGGCCCGGTCAGATCAAATGTTGATGAAGGCATCAAGATCCACTCTCATTGCCATCGTAGAATCTTACATTCCATCAATTTTGCTGTTAACTTTGTACTTCGCCTTAGCAGCGTCTCATCCTTCTGATCGTGTCTCCACTGGTGGCACATCATCTTTGTTGGATGACAATGTGTAGGTGCCCGAGTCATACAATCTACTTCTTTTGTTGGTAGCATCAATATAAACTATGGACCACTTATGTTGACCGCGAACTGCTGTCCACCAATGATTCAAGAAGAAATGATGACCCATCTCTGCCTTGTACATCCGCGGCCTTGGCCATGAGTTGGTTGTCGGAACAACCGCTAGCATAGACTTCTTTGAGTCGGAGCCAAACACCATTGAATTCGACTATTTTTTTATTGCTCTGTTGCCAATGGCCCTTATAGTGTTTGGTCTCTCTTCTCCTGTTTCTCGGGATCGTCTCATTGTACAAAGCTGCTACATTCGCCTAGTACATATCGCACTTCCTATTGTTTCCATCAATAGGATCGAGTGAATTAGTGAGCCAGGTGCTAATCTACATGTTGTCAACAAAAAATGAATAATAAAGTCATTCGTCATTACCCTCAAAGTACTTATGTACGAAAATAAAATTATTACCAGCTTTATGTCGTCGTCCGTCGACCATGGCAAGTGCTTCGTCTTTCTTCCAGCATCAGCAGCAGCAATGGTGTTGTCGTCATCGATGACGACTCACACGGCCATATCGGTTAGAGTAGAATTTGGAGTGTCGTTATTGGATGTCGATACAAAGTGCAGCTGTGGTGGAGAGAATTACGGATAATTCGGCAGCATACCCACAAAATGAAATTTTTGACCATACTGGGTAGGTTGAGAAAATGAGTGGCCGTGTGGTAAATAGGGAGGATAATTTGGTGGGTATGGATGGTAGTTTTGGGGATATGGTGGCTATGAAAAATTGGATTGTTGTTGGTTGCTAGGATTTTCGGTGTTTTTACGGGGAGATTGGGAAGAACCAACCAATTTACAAAACTACCAGGTGGATTAGAATCCATATGGGATTTTAAAAAAAAATTTGCAAGAATTTTGGAATGGATTTGGAACTAAATGGATGAAGATTTTTGTGTGAAAATGATAAAACAATATGACATTTATATATGAGGGACTTGGAAAAAAATTTGTAATTTTTTTGGAACTTTTTGCTATTTTTTACGATTTTTTTATGGCAAAATTCTATTTAAAAATTCCAACGACTATTTGTAACGGCTATAATTTAACAATAATTTTTTTGGCCACTGACACGTGGGACCCATGGCTGACAACTTTTCCAATGACCATTTTTTTCTTTTTTGTCACTTACAGGTGAGTCAACATAATGTCAACCCCAACTGTCATTCGCTTTGAGTGGACAACAAGCAACATGCACACTACTATACTTCATTTTTTATTTAAACCAATGGTCGGTTTTTTGTATTTCAATGACATGTAGGGCTTACAAATAGAGGACTCACTAATTAGTGACTTTAGGCTGAACTCGTGTGCGTCACCAATGGCAACGACACTAATGCACTTCGTGTGTTTTACAAGCTTAGCGGGCCCTACTTCTCTTGAACGTTGTGCGACACGGCGTATATTAACTCAGTAACTAACATGTGTGGACACAATCTATGGGACCTAGTTGTCAGCTTCACTGGTTGATTTTCGTGTGATGCGTGTGCGCACTGACACGAGCCTGTTGCATCTAGGCTCTTTTTGGTTGATTTTGATTATTGATGACATGAAGTGTGTTGGACTAACCGTGTCTTTGAGCTATTTCTGTAAAGTCTGCAAGTGATCTAGGAGGATTTGTAGGTCGCATGGGCAAAGTCACAGTATCGCCCAAGGTCGTAGTCCAAGGTCGCGAGCCAAGGTCGCAAGCGCGAGGTTGCCAAGAAGGAAGCCGCAAAGATCTAAGGTAAGTGTTTGTTTATTGTACCGATCTCGGTGTTTTGGAGTATTGACCGGTTTTAAAATAAATTCTTTTTAGTTTAACCGTACTATTAAGAGGGGTTGTGAAATCTTTTTTATTTCCAGCAAAAATTAAGAAACTCTTAAGTCATATGTTGTATTCACATTCATTCACAATCTTAGTCGAATCTGAGAATTTCAAGGAGGGACTGAAATTGGTCATCCGAGCATTATTCATTTGATCAGACACTGTTCATTCAACCAGATATTCCAACGGCTATTTACTAGTCGTTAGAGGTCGAAGCTAACTGCTAGCTGTACTGATTTCCTTCCTTAATCGACCATAACGACTAGCTGAGAGGTGTAGGCTATAAATATATACTTTGAGCAGTAGTTTTACAGGTCTTCAAGCCACATTCTCATATAGACCTTCGAGCATATTTTTTATACTATTTTGAGCAGTTTTTAAAACAGTTTTTGAGCAGATTTTTACGCTATTTTGAGCAGTTTTTAAAACATTTTTGAGTAGATTTTTATACATTTTCAAGCAGTGTTTTTAAAATGTTTTTGAGAAAATTTCTACATATTGATGGGCCATATTCATATATGCACTTGAACCAAAGTTTTCTAGAACTAAAATCTTGATCTGTTGATCAAGTATCATTCTTTGTGATTAAGAGAGAGCCTTCAAAAGCATTCATTCGCATCATTTGCATTCTTAGAGTTTTTCTGTGGTCGTTGGAGGTCAAGAGAAGATCTCGCAACTTGTTACTCTTGGTGATCGCCTTCACCTAGATGGTTTGGTGGCGTAGCCACTAATCTCTCCATTGACGAAGTTTGTCGGAGAGACTTGGTGTGTTTGTGAGAGATTTGGTGCTCACCTTTCAGAAGTGGAGAAGGAGCAACTCTAGTGAAATATCTTTCGTGGATATTGAAGCAAGACTCATTCATTTGAGTGCTTCAACGAGGAGTAGGGGAGATTATACGAGCCTCCGAGACCTCCGGATACATCGTTGTATTTGTCTCTCTTCCTCTCATTTTATTTGTGCAATCTATTTGTTTAATTGATTCAGTTTTTATTTGCTCTTAGCTCTTTTAGGCTTTAATCTTGTAAAAGTTGTTTTATTAGAAAAGTTTTTAAAATCTCCTACTCACCCCCCCTCTAGTCGGCATCCTCGATCCTACAGGCCCACGCGACATTAGGACGTTGATGCATGCACCCAATACCCAGTGATTAACAAGTGAGCTTTTTTATTTTTTGAACCCACATGTTAGATTTAATTTTTGTGAGTACGTTTAGCTGATTTATTTCTTTATGGGGCCCATAAATTGTGAGATGAAGCGTCCGCTTCGTCTGCAATGGCAACGCTTCGCCGCACGCTCACTTGCCACTCGCTTCTGCCTGAAACATGCGCATGTCCCATCACGTCGAGCAACCATCAACCACACGCCAGCCTTTGTCGACAACACGCGGCGACGATCGCATCGCCGTTGGAGAGAGCCCAATGTAAGATCGAGGATGCCGACTAGAGGGGGCGATTAGGAGGCTTTCAAATTTTCTTCCCCACTAAGCTATTTCAACAAGATAATTGTTCAAGCTAGATTTCACAATAAGGCTTAAAACAATTCAATCAACTTGTTGCATTCAACCATATAAACAATTCAACAAATCATGCAACAAAATTGAATTTAGAAATTGTGTCAAGATGAATATAAAACAAGTATGAAATACGCAATTGACACAATATTTTTACCGAGGTCTCGGAGACTCGCTGTAACACCCCGATTTTTCCCAAATCCTGGCTTGCCTCGTCCCTCTTTATTTCAGAATAAGATCCCAGTTTTGCCAGCAGCTTACCCCAAAAAGTTGGCAATCAAACTCTTTTGTTCAGATATTTTTCACAAATCAGCCCTTTTCAGATTTGTCAGAAGCCCAAAAAGACTAAAAGTCTCAGACCACCTCCAAACTTTGATCTGATTCAGTGAATGTCTCCCATTCACTATTCTGAATATTTTTCCCTTCTGGAAGAATTTCCAAATCCTGCCCTAAACCTGAGTTTCGACCCTCGCCGTTTTTGAAACCCTAATTACCCTGTTTTACCCTAAAGTCGTTTTCCCCACTTTTGTCGAAACCCTTCAGATCTTGCCCGATCTTGTCAAACTTTGACTAGATGAGTTCCATTAATCTTATGCAACTCATTCCTGAAATCAGATTTCAGATCAGCCCCCTAGATCTCCAGATTTACAATCAGATCCTTTTCCAATTCAAATTTTCCTCACAGATCAGTCCCTGGAGCAAGTTTCAAAATTGCAAATCAGCCCGAGCCTTCTTTTCCAGTCCCTGTTCGACCAGTTTGCGCTCGACCAGTGCCCCGTTCATCTTTGCGCCGTGCACGCTCGCCGCCGGCCATCTTCTCCGGTCGCCTGTGCTCGTGATCAGTTGAGCCATCCCGCGCGCACGTGCCAGTGACCAAAGACCCTGCTAAACCCAGCGGTTAAACGCCCGCGCTCCAGCAGCGTTTTCGCGCGCGCACGCCCGTGGCCGTGGCACTTGCATGCGTGTATGTGTCATCGCCGGAGCTGCGTTGCTGCCTCCGCATCCGCGCCGTTTCAAACCTAGTTCCAAGGCGTCCCGACAACGGTGGAAAAGCAACTGCACAGCCCGTGCACATCACGTCGTCGTCGCCGCTGTTGCGCCTGCGCCCGACAAAGCTCCTCCCCGGCGCAAGCAATCGTTATCGATTCCCCCTCGCTAGCTCCGCCTCTTAGCCTATTTAAACCCCCTGTGTTGTGCAAATTCCTTGTCTCAAGACTTAGCCATTTTTTTTCCAGCAACCTCGCCGCTGTCTTCTTCTTCTCCGACAAGCCGATTTCGAGGCCGCCGTCGCCAGAGCAAACCGTGGCTTCTCCTTCCAATTCAACTGCACCAGTGAGTTCCCCATACCTATCTCGTTGTGTAGTAGCTCCCAATTGGCCGCCGGTGAACCCCATCGCCGGTGATCGCCGTGAAAAGCCTTTTTGCCCTGTTTCCCCAATGCTGTTCGATTCATCCCAAATTGGCTTCCCCTCCAGTAGAGTTTCTTGATCAGTAGGCCCCATCTAGCAAGCCTGTGCGCTCAGATTTCACAATTGAGTTGGAATTGTAGTTTTTCCGTTCTAGCTCGCCGCCGATGATCTGGCTCTCGTCGCCAGGCCGCACCTGTTCATCCCCAGCCAAATTGACTAAGCCATTAGCTTCCTCACTTCTCTCTCTCACTCCCTAAGCAAGCAATCGAGTTCAAGTGCTTTGTATCGAAAACCCCCAATCTCCAATGTCGTCTTCTCCAGCACCGGTCGCCGGAATTCTTCCCCGGCCGATCCAGCTCCTGAAACTTTGTCCCTTTGCTTTGCCTCACCTCCCTGAACATTTTCTTCCACTAGCTCGACATCTGGATCTGCCTGGATTGTAAGTTATGCCCTTGCCAAGATCACTGTCCAGAAGCCCAGTTCATGTCCAAGTCACCACAGTTCATCACTGAATTCCATCACCTTCCAGCCACTTTCAGCCCTTGATCCTGTTAAGTATTTTGTTCCTGTTATCAATGCCTACCTCCCAGACAAAGTTGTGTATCAATTGGAACCCTGTATCAAAAGTTATGTCAAGCCCTAGATTTTGGCAATGTCTGCACTATGTCAGTGCATGTCAGCCACTGGCATTAGCCTTGTTTGACCCCTTCTAGTTGAGCAATGGAAATGTCACTTTGTCCCCTAGATTCCTGGAGTTGTGTTCTACATCTTTCCCTTCTGCCACTTCTCCAGAAAACCTACCTAAGACCAACTTATGGCTATGTCTTGCCGTGGACTGAATGTCGGCCTTTGACATTCAACTTCTTTTGAGCCCATCTCTTCGACCAGCACCCAAGTGACTCTGTCCAAATATTTTCCCTTGCATGCATGATATATGTACTTATTATTTTCTATTGCAACTATTTTATGTATGCTTATGTAGTGTGTGTATTGTATTGCTTGTGTTCGCCGCAGTGCCCGAAGCTGAAGGAGCGGAAGAAGTCTTCGAAGATTCGTCCGAATAATTAGACCCAGCAGTGCAAGGCAAGTCTCAACCCCTTGATCATGTCTCACCTAGTATTTTGATATAAAAGTAGATTCACTGTTTTAAAGATATATGCATGCTGAATATTTGATAGAACTATGTTTAGAAATTTGTGAATAGATATGACCCAACTTTCATGTGGAAACCTCTTTTTGATGTCGAATCATCATGCAACCTTGTCACCCTAGGATACCATGCTTAGGCTTTAATCTTATTTAAGTATACATGTTGGATGTGAAATGGCTAATATGTGAGAAATGGATTTGAAACCCCCTTTTGTGAAATGAAATGTCAAATTAGTATTGATAGTGAGGATTGGTTTGTATGGAGAGGGTGCGGTGCGCACCAGGGAATGTGGATGGCTCCTCACTATTAATTCATAAGGACTAGAACCTTGTGTTGTGCCCCTATGCGGCATGAAAAACGTACCAACCACTTGCCTGGTATGGGACAGGCACAACTTAGTAGCTTTTTGGTATTAGCAGTTCCCTGCATGGTTTGTCGGTCTGGTTTCTCGCGTGGAAACTGGTGGGCCGCAGTTCGGCCATGAGTGATGTGAGTTCAGAAAAATGATGAGAGATAAAGGTGGAAAGAAGGAAGGCGCCCTACGCCTCAGATTAAGCCGTGCGCGGTTGTAATCTTGAATGGTCATATGTCTTGCGTGGACACAGACCAAGGCTATGTGTCTTGCGGGAACATGAGCCAGAGGCTAGGAAGTAAGGCAGTGGGGAGGACCCACAACAGTACTTGAGACTTAATTGTCTATTTACTGGGCGGGGATACTGTTAATACTAAACTGCAAAAGCGTTGTGTGATCTCGGCCTTGTCACATGTGTATAAGTCACATGGAGTTGGCCCGACTTGAAAGTCGAGTGAAGAAGTGGATTTAAAAAGAGGTACACCTTTGCAAAGCGTAAGAAAAGTATCGGATACTCTGTACTCCCAGTTCATGGAGTATGTTCGCGGTGGATTTATCCATGTGGTTCAGCACAAGTAACTATTTGGAATGTTTTCATAATATGGGTTGATAAAAGTGATGACTCATGGGAGACCATCACATAACAATTTCTTAAAGTCTATTATAAGATTTCCAAAACCCCGCTGTTGAAAATAAAACCCTTATTTGAGAGATCAAAGAATTGAAATCTATACTATTTATGATTATAAGACTTAAACCCTTTTCTTGATCACTCATCATCTATATACCTGCATTCTTGTAACGAGACTTGCTGAGCATTGTGTAAAAACATGCTCACCCTTGCCTTTACAAACAAATTCAGAAGAAAGGATTCGAGGATTCCGATTTCCCCTGGCCTTGAGCACCAAGAAGAGGAAGGAGCCTTTCCAGACAATTTGAGTTTCTAGGAGGGTCATGAGCCAAGTTGAGTCCGATGTGGAGGAAGCCCTTCCAGAGCCGCTGCAGAAGGAAGTGAAGACCTTGTGGTTGCTTTTTGTGTTGTTTTTCTGTGTTTGGTACTTCGATACCGATTCTTGATTTTGAAAAACTCTCTACTTTTGTATCGACTTTAATTAATGCCATCCTTGGTATTATGATATTGTAATAGTGGTCGTCGTGACCTTGTACTTGTTTTATCTACTTGCTTTATTGTTTAAAGTGAATCCTGTTGTTGTGAGCTTGTGATGAACCTACCTGTGCGCAATCCACCTGGGCGGTTGCCACGGGATTCCTCAAAGGAGGGTCCCACACTCGCCCGGTCTCCCCTACTCCTCGTTGAAGCGCTCTCTCGGAGCCTCGCTTCTATATCCACGAAGGATATCTCACTAGGGTTGCCTCTTCTCCACACCGGATAAGCGAGCACCACACCTTTCACAATCCTTTGCCGGCCTCTCCGACAAACTTCAATTGGAGAGATCTCGGCTCTCCTCCGGCACCGTCTAGGCGAAGGTGATCGCCAAGAGTAACAAGCCGGATGCACTTTCACTTGAATCAACCACGTGCTAGAAGCTCAATGATGCAAATGATATGCTCAACACTCTAGCAGTAGCAATCTAATGAAGATGAAGTGCACTAAACACTCACACAATCTCCCCCAAGCTCTCTCTCTCAAATCAACTCAAGATTTGGGCTCAATTCTAGTCTCTAAATGCAATAACACATATGCAACTCAATTGGCTAGGTTTTCAGCTGAAGAATGAACTCTTTGAGCACCAACAGATGAAGCCAAACACGAAGTATTTATAGCCTCAAAGAAAAACTAGCCGTTTGGAACAAACTGAACCAGATTTGTACAGGCCGGACATTGTCCGGACACTTCAGACACTGTATGTCCAGTTCAACGAAAACAGCCTTTGCAACGTGTCAGTGACTGTTGAGAGCTTTTTCTGTAAAGGCCAGACAATGTCCGCCCATGACGGACAAATGCCCCAGACAGATGCATTTGTCTCTGTTTCATTTCTCGGCTCAAAAAATTTGTACAGGCCGGACCATATCGGACAATGTCCGGCCTACCCGGACAGATAGCCCCGGATGGATGCAAATGTCTCTGGTTTCATTTTGCAAAAGGCTGAAAAAATTTGTACAGGGCGGACATTGTCCTCCCATGTCCGGACAATATCTGGCCACTGCACACTGACAGTAAAACAATCATAACTTTTGATCCAAAGATCCGATTGAGGTGATTTTTGGCTTGTTGGAAAGTAACTCAGGGCTCTACAATTTTGTCAACAAGAGCAAGGCCTAAAAAGGTCTAGAAACTTCTAGAAAACTCAGAAAATTTCCTATTGTTAAAATATCCAATCCAAAAATCATCTCAAATACAATTTAGGGTATTTGCACATACGGATTTGCCGTTTTCTCGCGGATGTGATTGCTGTCACTCAGCAACGACCACGAACACACAGGTCTGACATCCGATCGAAAACAAGTGGTCGATAGGGTTTGGTCGAGTGTATGCAAGCGAGCCGAAGACTGGTACGACCAGTCTAAATTCCTACGACCACGCCCAAACCCTAAACAGAAAGCCGCCAAACAAGCTACACGACCACGACCACGTATCAACACTGATACGATCAGAATATGCAAATACAACCACGACCAGCTCTAGATAAATAAACCAATTTAAACAGCTGGCGATCACGACTAAGTGCAGTTTTCAAAACATTTTCTCTAATGCACCACAAACTACATTTAGACTCTCTAACAATGCAAGAGACGATGAAATGCTAGTGCAAGATGATATGAATGCATCCGAGCTTCTGCACTAGATAGATTTAAGCTACTAGTTTCCGACCCCTCTTAATAGTATGGTCAAACTAGTAAAAAGAATCCTATCAATCCGGTCTGTCTTCAAACACCGAGATCAGTAAAATCCTAAGAAAACAATTCTTAATATTGGATTTTACCTTGGGTGAAGTTCGACTTCGTGAAGCTCGACCGCTCGACACTTCTCCTCGCAAAGCTCGACCTCGCAAAGCTAGACCTCGTGAAGCTCGACTGCCCGACGCTCATCTTCGCAAAGCTCGCCTCGCTAAGCTTAACCTCGCTCGAGATGTCTCACATCGACTTCATCCTCTTCACGCCCTTGCCCACTTTTATCCTGCAATCAAACTGAGACTACAACACGTACACTTAATGCACAATATTAGTCTCAAATATAGGTCGTCATTAATCACCATCAGAGAAACTACTCCACACAGGAGTTTGCTCGACAGTTTCTCTTTCCAGTGAAATGACGCAACCATATTCAACGAGTAGTAAATGAGTATGAGGTAGAATACAATCATATAGATCGTAGATGATAAACACATACGCACACGATCTATACTACTCATGTCATGATGTCAATCTAATCAAGGTGATGAGCTCCCCCTCAACATATGTATCAATATCAAGTCCACAACTGGAGTCATCAATCTCAAGATTTAACATATTACATCTTAATCAATCAATCAGTACAAACTTGATGCAACCACCGAGCTTCTCCTCTACATAGCATCAATATCAAACCCACAACCGAGAAAACATCCATTAGGGTTTACCGATAATCAATTTAATTCACTTGTGCTAAATCAGGATTTATCTAAATTATCATTTAATCATCAAATCTGACATTCTCCAGATTAACTTTAATCATCATGGATTTATCCAAATCGTCATTAATCATTAAAATCTAGATACTTAGATTTACCAAGATTCAACACCCAAGGCCTTCTGCCTTGACATATGTTGCACCTCTCAGCCCCTATTTCATCCTTGAGGATTGAGGAAGTCTCGTAGTAGGAAAAATTGCACTTGAGGTCATTTGAGAGTTTTTTTTTTCAGAAGGTCCTTGTAGTTTTACAAAGTGTTCATGGTCATAACTTATGGGGTGTTTTGTTTGGGAAAATCACTCCATACTAGAATAGATCCATTTATCTTGGATGATGGGATAATTTCATAAAATTAGTTGTATGACCATATTTCATAATTTGTATTCAGTTTCATCTCCTATGTAATGGATTGATAAAATAAGATCATTCTGTTCTACTAATCAAACACGGACACGTAGAATTAGATAATTCTAGAATATGATGATTCATCAAACCAGACATTTAGCTCTACTTTAAGAAACTACTTACTGTAGTTTTTGCATTTTCAGAAACTGTTCATTCATGTCCTTATATTTTTAGAACTTGCTCATTCAAATCTTTTTTTTTTTTTACAAACCATTGGCTGGAAAGGTCCTTGTATTTTCAGAAATTGTCCATTTATACTTGAGGCATCATACAACTATACAAGCCATTGTACTTTGAGAAATTGTTTACACTTAGGTCCCTATACTTTGAGAAGTCATTCATTTCTATCCTTCAATCAGTTATAGCTAACAAAATGTTTTGCTATATTTTAGGAATAACTAAGGTTAAAATGTTTTATTTATCAAGTTTTCTTCTATTTTTGGTATCAACCAATAGATTTTGACCCAATCACCATTAGTTTGATTTAATAGATTTTAAATTATCGTATTTTTTCAAGTTGTTACATTTTTCTTATTTTAGAGTGTCGTATTTTTTAAATTGTCGCATTTTCTTATTTTAGTGTGTCGTATTTTTTTAAATTGTCGTATTTTCTTATTTTAGGTTATCATATTTTTATTTTAGATTGTCATATTTTATTATTTTATGTTGTTACATTTTTCTATTTTTAAATTTTCGTATTTTTACTTTATATTTTTGTATTTTTTCTTTAAAATTTTGTATTTAAAATTGTGAACATCTTAGGCATGCCCTATTTTAAAATATGAGCAATTTTTCTAGTGCATTCATGATGTCAATGGTTCGAGAGACTAATTAAACACAAGATTCGGTAAATAATTCCTCAATGTAAAGGATCTGCATAATTAAATTTCCAACAAGCAAAATACTGAATTTTTTGTACGGATAACCCAGAGTTAAAAAAACAAATTTAAAAATAACGTGTAATAAAAAACAATTGCAAAAATGACCTCAGTCGCCATCCCAGATGGCGACTTACCGAAAAAGGCAAACGGGAGGGCCATCAGTCGCCATACGGGATGGCGACTGAGGGTTTCCCATCAGTCGTCATCTGGGATGGCGACTGATGAGGGCTATATAGGGGGACCGTGGCGATTGAAGTTGAAAACGAAAAAAAAAAAAACCAGATCTCTGCCGAAGAGGAAAAGAAGAGAGGAGAGGGGAGGAGGAGAGGGGAAAAAAAGAAGAGGAAAAGAAGAAAAGGAGAAGAGGAGGGGGAGGGGGAGGAGGAGAAGAAGAAGAAAAGGAGAAGAGGAGGGGGAGGAGGAGAAGAAGAAGAAAGGAGAAGAAGGAGAAGAAAGGTAAAATCATAAAACTTTTTAGTGATAATTAGTGTAGAATACAGATCTGTTTTAGGGGTTTATAGATTTATTTTAGGAATTTGTATATCTGTTTTAGAAATTTGTAGATCTGTTTAAGAAATTTGTAGATCTGTTTTAAAAATGTGTAGATCTGTTTTAGAAATGTGTAGATATGTTATGTAGATGTGTTGTATTTGTAGATCTATTTTAAAAATGTGTAGATCTGTTTTAGAAATGTGTAGATATGTTATGTAGATGTGTTATATTTGTAGATCTGTTATGTAGAAATGTTATATATTAAGCGAATAAATTAGATTAATAAATAGTGAATCGATAATTTAGGACATACGGTTTATTCGTAGAAAATGTGCAGAAATACATATTTGATTTGTGCCGTATTTAAATATGTTCGGAATTTATGAATATAATGTATATATAATTTTGATTTGTTGTGTAATATTATGTAAATTTCATATGTTTATGAATGAGATGTGAGATGTGTATTAATTAAGAGTAGTAAATAATTAAATTATTGATATGTGAGATGATAATATAGGAATTGTAGATTAGATGTGATGCAATGTCGTTAATGCAGTGTACTTCGATTAATTGAGATGTTAAAAAATAAGTCGCAGATGTCTTAAGGATGAGTATAGAGTAATGTGCAAAAAATATTGGAGATATTATAGCTGATGTTTGTAATACTTATGTTGTAGACAATGTCGGAAACAAGAGTAGTCTATATTTTCCACGGGGAACAAATCATTTGAAATGGACCATCTAGAGATGATCTAAGTAGCTGTCACCGTGTAGACATGGAATTGAATGATCTTAGTGTTCTTAATTTTGAAGACCTTAAGACCCGAGTCATGGACATCCTAAATATTGACCCATGTTTACACAAAATTATCATAGAAGCGCTGGTGCCTATTGGTTTGACATCTTGTTGGAAATTATGTAAACTTAGAGGTGATAGATCACGGGGCTCTCTTGTTAGGAGGGTGATAAATCCCAATCATGGGCCAGATGACTGCATACTATATGTGACAAAGCTAGACAATGTACCATAACCGGCAGCAGAACTTGTACCCGAACCATTAATTGGAGGACAACATACGAACATTGATCCAACCATGACCCATAATTCTGCGGATATGCCCAACGTAGAATTCATGGGTGGGTATTTCTGGCCTGGGGATGAGGCTTATGCCGACGAAGGTGAAGACGAGGGTCTGGAAGTTTCAGGCAGCGAAGGGTCGGAGGTGGACGCAAACTATGCGGATTCCTCTAGTGAAGAAGACTATCGTGGAATGGGACCTCCACAACAATGGCTAGATCCAAGTGGTTTTGAGCATGCGCGAATCCACGACGATCGCAGTTCGGAGTGGGCAGGGAGTGAGCACAGATTAACATTGGGACAACATTTTCGAAGCAAGAAGGAGGCTAAGCAAGCCGTGGCGATGTGGTCCGTGACACTGCGTCGGTCTTTCAAGGTTGACAGAACAAATCCGCGACTGTACGCAGTGAAGTGCAAGGTGGAAGGATGTCGATTTTATGTTCGTATTGCTCGGTACAGGGACAATGAACACTTCATTGTTTCCAGGATCACCGAACATGACTGTTCGGTGACAGAAGTATCACAGAGTCATAGGAATATGTCGTCCGCATTTGTGGCACATGTAATTTTGTCGAACCTTCATGCAAATCTTGATATGCCACCAAAACAAATTGTTAGCCAAATCAATGACACATTTGGGTACATCATTCAATATGGGAAGGCATGGAGAGCCAAGCAACTTGGTCTTGAGATGTTATTTGGATCTTTCCATGATTCATATAACTATGTGCCCAGATTGATCCAACAAATCGTTGACACCAACCCTGGCACTGTGATGGATATGGTCCATAGCCCAGTTGTCGGCAGAAATGGTGAGATAGTTCCTGGAGCTGAGTACATGGAGCGTATATTCTAGTCATTTGGTCAAGTAATCTCTGTGTTCAAGTACATGAGGCCAATACTTTACGTGGATGGCACATTTCTAACTGGGAAGTACAAGGGAACTCTGATGACAGCAGTTGCTGCAAATGTAAACAACCAACTACTTCCCATGGCGTATGCCTTAGTGGAAGGAGAGAGTACAGACAGCTGGGTATGGTTCCTTGCAAACCTAAAACAAACAGTCGTGAAAGACAGACGGAATGTATGTATAATCCATGATAGACACAAGGGTCTGTTAAGTGCCATTGAGTTCATGTTGTCCACTGATAACCCGCAGTACAGCTGGAATGACTTGATCAGTCGGTGGTGTAAACGACACCTTGCGGCGAACTTCTTCACACACTACAAAAGCGCACGGCTTATGAAGAAGTTCAAGCGGTTGTGCGATCAGAACCAAAGCCATAAGTTCCAACAACTTTGGGACGAGTTAGAACAAGAAACTTCAGATCTAGGTAAATCTCAAAGGTCAGAGGCAAGCAGTTCACAACATCCAGAAGATGAAGAAAATGTCGTGGAGACTACAGATATGGCAAGACGACGCACCCGAAGATCAAGCCCAAAGAAATTTAGTGAATGGATCAGTGACAAAGCTCCTGAGATGATCCGTTTGAAACCTAGTCTTGGTTTTCGCACTAGGCTCGCCCAGATTCTAATATGCGGAATAACGGGATCTTACTCGAAAATACCGAAACCCAAAGTAATTGCACAACTCTTTATTTTAAAGAGGGCTTTACACGTCGAACGTTAGGCACACTTGCCTACATCGAAGGAACTATAAATGTCTAAAACTCAAATAAGTTCTATGACTCTTCGATGATCTAAACTAGACCTATTACAAGGTATTTATAGTCCAATCGTATGAGTACGTATCAGACTTAGTAATCCTAAACGTATTAGACTCATATAACTAACTTAACTAATCCTAAACAGATAAGCTTAGTTATATATATAGGATTACAATTCCGAACAGGGAACGAATTCCTTTTCCTGGTTGCGAACCAATCCATGGTCGCGAAACCTTTCCGAACACGGTTAAGGTCGCAAAGCCGTATGCGATCAGGACTTGGTCGCGAATCCGTATGCGATCAAGACTTAGAGATCCTCCCGGATCATGACTCCCTTGTTGAGAAGGAGCCAACCCCCGTTGCGACCTCTCGATCAAACTGGAGATGTGGAAATTGGGCTTGTCCATCTTCTTTTGTGTACCACTTGACCGCACG
The DNA here is from genome assembly GCA_019359835.1 of Pharus latifolius. Lineage (NCBI taxonomy): Eukaryota > Viridiplantae > Streptophyta > Magnoliopsida > Poales > Poaceae > Pharus > Pharus latifolius. Next base: position 3,709,866 of record CM033319.1, read on the forward strand.
TGCTCGTTGATCTTTCCGACCGATTCGAAAAGACTCCTTTGTGCCACTGCGGGTGGTAGTCACCTTTCTCTCCAGAATCACATCTTCACGTAAAGGTTCGCCTCGTTGATAGACCAAGTCTTCAACAGATGGTACTATGGTATCTGGCTCATCATCCAACATTGAAGGCTCGAAGAGTTTGAGGTGCTCAACATTGACAACCGAGTAAATATCCATGTATGGAGGTAACTCAAGCTGACAAGCATTATTACCCACTTTCCGCAAAATCCGAAAAGGACCATAACGAATGGGTTTGAGCTTCTTACCTTCACCTTTAAGTCTCTTCTTACTCAAATGTAACCATACCATATCACCTTCTTGAAATTGCGCATCAACTCGGTGCCGATCATGTCGCTCCTTGTACTTGAGTTGAGCTTTCAGCAAGTTCTGTTCAACCTCACGATGGAGTCGTTGAATACCTTCCAGGAACTTTTGTGCTTGATCCTGATCAAATGCTTCCTTGCTGTTCTGTGCTGAGGTAGGGATCACAAACTCCATATCGAATGGACTCTGTGGTAGAAATCCTAAACAGACCTCAAATGGCGACTTTCCAGTCGAACCATGCACTGCTCGATTAAAAACAAACTGTAGGTACGGTATGCTTTCATCCCGGGTCTTCGGGTGCTTCGAGTTATATCCTCTCAAGAGATGAACGACTGTGCGATTAACCACCTCGGTTTGACCATCAGTTTGCGGATGAAAAGCAGTACTCCTCTTTAGCTTGGTGTCCATCATCGTCCAGAGCGATCGCCAAAAGTGACTAAAGAACCGGGTATCGCGATCAGACACAATAGAAGTCGGCAGTCCGAAGTGTGTCCAAACGTGTTGAAAGAATACCCGAGCTGCCTCTTCTCCCGTGATAATCTTCCGACAAGGTATAAGAACAATCATTTTGGAGAACCGATCAACGACCACGAATAGATAGTCGTTGCTACGTCGGGTCTTAGGCAATCCTCCCAAGAAATCCATGGATATGCTCTCCCATGGTCGTGATGGAACTGGCAAAGGAGTGTACAAACCTAATTTTCGGTTTGCCGGTTTCGAGATGCTGCAGAGACCGCAGCCTCGAACAAACCTAGCCACATCTTGCTACATACGCGACCAGAACACATGTCGGTGAAGATTTTGCAACGTCTTTGTAACCCCAAAGTGACCAGCTACCTTCGATATGTGCGCTTCTCGCATCCATTGAGTTCGAGGTGCTCCACGAGGTATGCAAAGTAAATTGTCCTTGTACAAGAGTCCTTCTCAACGAACGAACTCTGTAGGGTTCCCTGTTTCGACCTCAGTCAGTGCTGTTTGAAAATCAGGGTCTTCACTGTACATAGTGACATAGTCATCATGACATGATGGCTCGATCTGCATGAACGCTGATAAACAGAGGGTTGTAACTGGTGGTCGCGACAACATATCCGCCAATTTGTTGTGTACGCCCTTCTTGTACTTAATCACCAGATTAAACTGCTGCAGATACGACATCCACTTCATGTGCCGAGCTTGCTGTAGCTTGGACTGAGTTTGCAAATATTGCAATGGTTGATGGTCGGTGTGGACAACCGTCTTTTTCCCCAAGAGATAACACCGCCAATGTTTCACGGCCTGATGCAGTGCACATAACTCCTTATCATAAGTCGGGTAGTTCTTCTGAGCTCCCTGGAATAACTCGGAGTGATATGCCACTGGTCGACCTTCTTGCATGAGCACTGCGCCCATCGCATAACCTGAGGCATCGGTTTCTAACTCGAACGATTTCTGGAGATTCGGCAAAGCTAACACAGGCGCCTCGCTGATCTTCCTTTTCAGCAAGAGAAACGTGTCCTCATGTTTCCCTGTCCACTCGAACTTCTGATCGATCCTGGTTAATGCATGCAATGGAGAAGCCATAATCGAGAAGTGTCGGATGAACTTCCGAAGGTATTGGCATGCTCCCACAAAACTACGCACATCCGTAACTATTCGCGGTCGCGGCCATTCGCGAATCACTTTGACCTTGTCCGGGTCGATTTGCAACGTACCGTTGCCGATTATGAATCCGAGGTAAAGTAGAGTTTGCTGACCGAACTCGCACTTCTTACGGTTGAGGCGAAGTCGATGTTGCCAAAGCTGTTCGAACACCTTTTCGACATGAATGAGGTGCTCATCCCACGAACGACTATAAACCAATATGTCGTCGAGATACACGATCACAAAGTCGTCGATGAACGGTCTCAATACGTCATTCATAAGACGCATGAAAGTTGCCGGGGCGTTGCAGAGACCAAACGGCATGACCAGCCATTCGAACAGACCTTGCCGTGTTTTGAACGCGGTCTTCCATGTATCCTCCTCTCGGATGCTGACTTGATGATATCCTGACTTAAGATCCAATTTGGAGAAGACAACAGCATGCTTCAATTGGTCTAGCAGCTCATCAATACGAGGAAGGGGGTACCGGTTCTTGATGGTGATCTTGTTCAGTGCTCGATAGTCGATGCACATACGCCAAGTCTCATCTTTCTTTGGTACTAACACCACAGGAGATCCACAAGGTGAACTACTCGGTTGAATGATACCATTGTTCAGCAACTCACCAAGTTGTCTCTGATCTCTTCATTCTCCAATACTGAGTTGCCATATATACTCAGATTGGGCAGTGTCGCATCGGACACAAGCTGAATTTCGTGCTCGACTGGACGTTTCAGCGGACGACCCTGGGTAGTCTCGAACAGATCACTGTATTTCTCCAGCAGTCCCGACAAACGACCAGAATCCTCTCGGCACACCAGCGACAATGCTGGTCGAGTACCCTCACCTTGATCAATGGGTCGAATCATGACAAGCACATACTTGTGACATGCATTAACAATTCGTTTGGCTTGATTTGCGGTAATCAAGTTCGAAGTGTTGACGTGGATGTCTCTACTGATCACGAACTTAACTCCGTCTTTGGTGAGGTCATACTCTTGCGCTCGCCAATGGAAGTGAGCGTCTCGATCATACAGATACGGACTCCCAAAGATCACCTGACAGATATCGATAGGGACAACATCGCATTGCACCTCATCGATATATCGTGCAGAGATCGCAAACTTCAACACACACTGACTCGTAATCTGTTGGTTCACGTCGGATGTAAACCAACCCAGCGGATATGGTCGCGGGTGTGTGGTTGTCTTCAAACCAAGTCACCGAACCAGTCCAGCGGAGACCAGATTCTTCTGACTTCCTGGATCTAATATCGCTGCGACCACTTCGTGCTTCACCTGGATGTTGATGGTGAACAAGTCCTCCGTTGGGTGATGGTCGTTCGGTGGATCGGAACCCTTCTCCTTCGGCATTGCCATCAGAGACAAGGTCGTATCCGCCTCATTAACCGAATTCACTCGGACAACTTCTTCATCGAGTGAAGTCGCAGTAGCCGTGGCTGTTCTTTTCCCTGGTCCGTTTTTCTTTGGTCGAAGTTCAGGATGAAGCTTGTAACATTTGTCCTTGGTATGCCCCGCGATTTGACAATTTTCGCAAAAGGCACCCGTGCCCGATTTTGAAGCGTTCTTCTTCGGACTCGGCTTTTTCTTTGTCGAGGTCGCATTTTCCTTCGTGTTTTTGTCGCTGCGAGATTTATTCTTCTTCTCGATCGCCATGGCAGTTGTGCTCGCGGTCGCAATGTCTTGGACACCGAACAGACTTAGCTCAGTACTGATCGATTTCTGAAGTCCAGATGTGTACTTCCGAAATACCTGAGGGTCGGATAGTGAGATGCCAATGACCATTGCTTGTCGCCGAAACTCTGTCGTATAGTCTTGGACGGTCTGGTCGCGCCGTTGGTACAATCTGTGCCAACGCTCCCATCTCTCCTCAAGGTAACCCATCGGATAGAATTCTTGTTACAGAAGTCGTTTGAATTGACCCACGCAAGGTCGTCAGCTTCACCACTGGCGACAAGGGCCTTCCACCATGTCTTGGCGTGGTCCTTCATCTTCAAAGGTGCAAATTTGACCTTTTGAGCGCTACTGAATCCTTTAAGGTCAAAGTAGGTCTCAAGTTGATCGATCCAAGAATCCAGCTTCTCGGCATCGATCACCTCATCATATATAGGTATATCAATCTTAGCGTCGACTTTAAAAGATCCGACAGCTAAGGAGGTGTTGGCGAGGTCGTCGGTCTTGTGGTCGCCTTCGTCTTCATCTTCGTCTGCCCTACGCAAGTCTTCACCAGTCTTCTCACCCATAACCTTCCCTACTTCAGGAGGTACAATCATGGTCTGCTGCTTAATCCAAGCAAGCACGGTTTCCATGTCGGTGGAGAGCTTAGCCACTTTTTCGGCTAGGTTAGCTTGAACGGAGGTATCGTCAGACATTGTCGGAGACGCGGCTGTAGGAACCGTCAATTGATCGCCTGGAATTTCGCCGGAAGTTTTGTAACCCTGGTGAGTCTTCACCATCCACAGGATAGGAAAGTCGCTCTGATACCAACTTGATCCGTTTGAAACCTAGTCTTGGTTTTCGCACTAGGCTCACCCAGATTCTAATATGCGGAATAACGGGATCTTACTCGGAAATACCGAAACCCAAAGTAATTGCACAACTCTTTATTTTAAAGAGGGCTTTACACGTCGAACGTTAGGCACACTTGCCTACGTGGAAAGAACTATAAGTGTCTAAAACTCAAATAAGTTCTATGACTCTTCGATGATCTAAACTAGACCTATTACAAGGTATTTATAGTCCAATCGTATGAGTACGTATCAGACTTAGTAATCCTAAACGTATTAGACTCATATAACTAACTTAACTAATCCTAAACAGATAAGCTTAGTTATATATATAGGATTACAATTCCAAACAGGGAACGAATTCCTTTTCCTGGTTGCGAACCAATCCATGGTCGCGAAACCTTTCCGAACACGGTTAAGGTCGCAAAGCCGTATGCGATCAGGACTTGGTCGCGAATCCGTATGCGATCAGGACTTTGAGATCCTCCCGGATCATGAGAAGTGGTCTCTATTGCACGATGAGGGAGGTGCCAGATATGGCGTAATGACAACTAACATGGCAGAGGTATACAATTTTGTATTGAGGGGGGTGAGAGGTCTGCCGCTCACTGGAATTGTGGAATTTACATGGCATCGCACGGCCAAATACTTCTACGAGAGAGGTACAGCTGCAAGAGCATTGCTTCGGGTCACACCACCAAAATTTCCTCATGAAGTACAAAGTTACTTAGAAATGAAAGCCGCGGCCGCTCAAAAACACTCAGTCGAGTGCATTCCTAACAGCAGAAGGCAAAGTTGGGTCGTTTATCTGCGCAGTAAGAACGTGGGGGGTGGATACATGCGACAAATCAAGAGGCAAGGAGTGACATTTGAAGACGGTGTCAAGTGCACTTGTAACAAGCCAACTCTATTGCATAAACCGTGCTCTCATATGATGGCCGCGTGTGCGCACGACAACAAGTCGAGCGAGATGTACCTGTCAGTTTACTATGGTTCACGGTACCTTGCCGAGACATGGACTGCAGACTTTGAGATTTGGGGGACACAGCAGCACTACAGAGATCGGTCGTGTAGGGCAGGCGAGATCCGATATGTTCCACCACCGCACTTGGAGCGGAAAGGCCCTGGACGACGGCGGAAAATGCGAATTGGCAATGACATGGACAACGCAGAACGCGATGAGCTACGAAAGTGTGCCGTTTGCCGACAGCTTGGCCACATGAGGAGGACATGTCCTGATGCATCCGGACCTAATCGAACATGACTCAGTAATGTTGTGCAACACTTATTCGTTCCTCTTGTGTATTTGATGATGTACTAACCTAATGTTCTTGTTTGCAGGCATGGCTCACCCTCGTCCACAGTTTCCTGAGTTACTCGATCACTACTACGACGATCGTCATCGATCTCGAGCGGTGCGATCCGGAGAGGAGCTTCAGCCATTCCGCCTGCGATCGTCCGGCACGTCTTGGCCTCTCGACGGGAGATACATCACACGGATGAGGGCGGCGGGGCTGCTTCCTTTTTGCAGGATGATCACCAGACTGGAGACTTTCAGGCACGACTGATCACTCGTCTCTGCTCTGGTGGACAGGTGGAGACCCGAGACGCACACATTTCACTTCCGGTGGGGGGAGATGACCATTACCCTGGAGGATGTGGCGATGTTGTTCGGACTCCCGATTCGCGGGCAGGCCTGGGTACCACCACCCACTCCTGCCGGATGGGACGGCATGCTCGCCGAGAGGTTTCATCCACTACCTCTGGGCCAGGAGCCCTTCCACCACGACGTCGGAGTTCCTGCGACTTGGCTTGTTCACTTCAGGACGTGCCCAGTAGATGCAGATGAGTGGACTGTGAGCCGACACTTCGAGGCGTATTTGCTGCACTTGTTCGGGGGCTTCATGTTCACTGGTATGCTTAAACATGATATAGGCACAGCTATTTCCATTCTCTTGTTGAATTTAATTCCTATTTTTTTGCTTTTCTACAGGTACTCACGGCGACACAGTGGATCGTTGGCTTGTTCCACTGGCGCAGATGCTCGCAGACACGCCGATCGATCAGATCCCGCGCATCAGCTGGGGGTCAGCGGTTCTCTGTGCGACGTATCGAGGGTTGTGCGACGCCTGCGTTAGGCGTGCCCGAGCGGCGAACATGGCCAGATCTCCTCTACTTCTTTTGCTATGGTCGTATGAGCACATACCTGTCGGACGACCGCTCATCACCGACACGCCCGTTGCACTTCCGGAGGGGCACCCGCCTAGGGATGCAGAGGATGAGATCGATCGCCCTACCATGGGGGATCGCTGGTTACAACATGAGTTGCAGTGGGCCACAGTTCAGGTGCATGCATGTTACAGTGCGTACAGCGGCGAGTTGGAGTTGTTGCATCCGTCGCGTGTTATATGGAGGGTTTGGACGAAAAGCTATATCGAGAGCACAGCCGGCGGCGCGATCTCTGTGGTGTGTACGGAGGACCGGGATTTATGGCTCACCCGCTGTATTCTTGTCTTCAGCCATATGTTGGAGGTGTATGCTCCATGGAGGGTGATGCACCAGTTTGGCTTATTCCAGACGATCCCTCCTCCAGACGCCCCGCATCGTATGTCGCATGACCAGCACGAGTAAGTTCTCGATTATCTCCGCGCATAGTGTTTTGCCTCTGTGAAATAACTGAACACCTTTGTTTTTTTTGCAGGCAGAGTCGCAAGGGCAAGAAGGTTGTCAGTTGGGAGGACTGACAGTCTCCTTACACTCGTCGCTGGGAGCAGACAGCAGCGATAGATGTCGTGCGTGAGGAGAGGGCGTACGATTCCACGACATACGGCAACTACCTCCGATGGTACCTCCCTCGCACCGCAACTCGCATTGCCCCGCCACCTCTGGCGCCTGCAGACGTGCCTACTCCGAGCGTGCATCAGACATACGACCGACATCACGCATCTCGGGTACACCGCCAGGTACATGCCGCCAACCCATGACCTACTTGTTATTTTTATTTCTGTCTCCTATTGTCTTACCGTCTTGTAGGCTGACGGCATCCGTGCGATCAGTTCCGTGACACGGCCACTAGTCCAGCGGAGGCAAGCAGGTCTGCCTATCACGCCCGACGAGTACGAGAAGGCCATCGCCTACATCGACCGACTCGCCTCGCAGCTGACCCTTGAGAGTCCCGCCACTTCGTCGACTTTTGTTGCACCTCCACGTCCACGGGCCCGACCCAGTCATACGCCGTCGCACTCAGCCGCTCGTCATCCCGACACAGCCGGCCCTTCAGGTACGGCCGTCGCCGCACCCATTTATCTCGGTGGGCCCCCGGCTCGCTCGTACCGTACAGGTGTTGCACCTCACGTGGACTTCTCATCGCGTGGTAGTGTACGGATCTCTGAGGGTCCCCGAGCGCCGCCTTCCGCACGCGCTTCTGATTCTGGTTTGGGCTTCGACGTCACCTTCGACTCAGACGACGAGTACATCTCTATGTCTGAGCAAACGGTGCCTATCTCGTCGGCTGGTCCGCTTCGGTCTCCTGCTAGGCACCCACCATACATTCCTCGTCAGTCGGTCCGTGCCGACCCCCAGGTGGTCCGCGACCCATCGTATGCTCAGTATGCCGATATATTGCAGATGAGAGACGACACCGATCAGAGCCAACATCAGTTAGCATCTTCGTAGCTTGGTAAGGCACCTCCACCGTCGCAGGACCCGATGGACGCTCCTGATACAGGCCTCGGTCAGCCGAGTGCTCAGCCTCCCGGTCGACAGCCCTCGCAGAGGACAGTGCATCCGCGCAGCACCTATTCGCCATCGCCATTTCAGCGCGACCGGAGGCATCGTCCGAAGAGGGGCCGACAGTAGTTTTTTTTTATGTTCTCCTTTTATGGAACATTATATCGATTCTCATGGTTGTATTATTTTTTATTATATTAGTATTCTCATGTTTGACTACTTTTTTATGTTCATTTTGGTTTTTGGGAACATCATACTCGACAGATTGAACCAACCACGAAATATACTGATCAATCAACGCGGCCAACCACGGGTCTTTTCCTCCTTAGTTTGTCAGCCAGTCGACTATGTAATTTGAATATTAATTTTAAAAAAACACAAATTTGAATGTTATTTTAAAAAAAACACAAATTTGAATGTTAATTTTAAACAAAACACAAATTTGAATGTTATTTTTTAAAAAAAACACTAATTTGAATGCTAATTTTAAAAATAACACAAATTCGAATGTTAATTTTAAACAAAACACAAATTTGAATGTTATTTTTGAAAAAATCAAAAATTTGAATGCTAATTTTAAAAATAACACAAATTTGAATGTTAATTTCAAACAAAACACATTCAAATTGTGTTATTTTTAAAAAAAACACTAATTTGAATACTAATTTTAAAAATAACACAAATTTGAATGTTAATTTTAAACAAAACACAAATTTGAATGTTAATTTTTAAAAAAAACACAAATTTGAATGTTATTTTTAAAAAATAACACAATTTGAATGTTAATTTAAAAAAAACACAAATTTGAATGTTATTTTTAAAAAAACCACAATTTTGAATGTTTTTTTAAAAAAAATAAAATTTTCAATGTTATTTTTAAAAGAAACACAATTATGAATGCTATTTTTCAAAAAAAACACATTTTTTTGAACCAGGGCCCTCAGTCGCCATCCTGGTTGGCGACTGAAGGTGACGACTGATGACGTGGCCTTCAGTCGCCAACCAGGATGGCGACTGAAAGCAAAATGCCATAAGTCACCATCTGGGATGGCGACTGAGATTATTTTTGTAATTTTTTTTTATTATACGTTATTTTTAAATTTTTCTTTTAACTCTGGGTTATCCGTACAAAAATTCCAAAATATTTAACCAATTAATGCTCTGCAAGGAAGTCTATTTCTACGCAATGTTTAATTGTAATTTATTATGAAATTTATACTGCAAGACAATGCAGACATGCATGAGGTACTAGTCCAGTCTAAAACTGATAGTTTGTGGATTTGATAGCTGGATCAATTCGATAAGATTTGCCTAATCAAAACTGAGATCGTGTCATTTGAAAGAGATGTCTACGATCTTAACCAACAATGTTCTTGGCAAAATGGTAATAGACACATGTAGTGTAGACTGAAGACTCTAGATAGGCAAAACAAAAAAACACACACACACACCCCCCTCACCCACCCACCCACCAAAGCATCAAGAAGGTAGGACCCCCAAACAGAGGAATTCCACTAACGTGACAAATCTGTTGACGTACAGTTTTTGCAAGCAGGGGAGCGCTCCACGTTTGGCCACCTCGCTGCGCTAATCCTAGCCGTCTAATCGCGTCTCCGTGGCATCTGCACCCTCCGTTCGGCTCTCTGTTTTGTTTCGACATATATCGGGATTTAATATGATATGATAGGATAAAGCTTCAAACAATTAGTGTGGACTATCCTAAACTACAAAATTGCAGTGCCGAAGGATCATAACTCATCGTGAATTTGGATCTATTTGATTCCTTATCATATTTTATCTAAGTAAATGCTGCGTGCCACATTTTTGTATGGAAAAAAGTTTGTAATATTTTTGTAACATTTTTATCCAGTTTAGACTTAAGAGGTCAAATCATGTATGAGTTTAATTTCATATTAATAGTTTAAGTTGAAATAGTACTGTATATAAGTATAAAAGAATCAGTTGTATAAATCAAGTTAATACCTTTAGGTAAAATGAAGACATAAATCTAAGTGTTGATATGAGTTGAACGTAACGAGAGCGTTACAGTTCTTTAGATAAAATAATCATAGGATAATGTGTGAGACCCTTTACTACAGCTTCATGGCATACTGTTTTTTTACAACTCAAATAGTAGCGAAAATATGGAACACTACGATTTTACTTAAACAAAATGTGATATTAAATCAAACACCCTCTTCTCCTTCACTTCATCTTCCTCTAACCAATCTGCAACTCAAATTGAACTAGTCAATAATGAGAGACTGTCATTAGATTTGATCATTTTCAAGCTCAGACTTGTTCAAATTGGTGTGGCTCATGTTCAGTCTAATCCAACCCAATAAATATGTCAAGTTAGTCGTGTTTAGATCAGACTCAAGTAGATTTTATTTACTCACATTCAAAAATCGTGTTCAAGTAGATTTTATCTAATCACATTCAAAAATCGTGTCCGATCAAGTTCGGACTAAGTTTTTTGAATGTCTAGTCTCCAACTAGAAATAGAGATGTCCAGACGCTACAAGATGTGCCAAATTCTGCTTAAGGCTACCGCCATTGCCGAGTACCAAAGCAAAGAACTGATGCAAACAATGCATGAATCATATTGCACTTTGTGAAGACAAGAACCTCCAATGAAATTAAAGGAGATCCCTCCCTTCGACAAAACAAAAGCCACAAACTCCAAATGGCAGAAAGGAATATTTGGCTTACTTGCAAAAGCAACAACACAGAAAATAATATTTTGCATCTCTTTTAGCTGCCAGCTTAACATGTATTTGAGCATTATATATTGGCTCTTAACTCACACACAACTTAAGCACACAACCAACAACATAACATAACATAGTACAGGGAGTGTACGTACGTACGCTTCTTCTGTTCACTGTCTCTGTAGCATGGCGTCCGGCGGCGCCAAGGCCATGGCCTCCCGCTTCCTCTTTCCCAACCCCATCATGTACGTTACCGTCGCCATCATCGCCGGCTGGGCCATCAACTACAGCATCGACGAGTCCCTGAACTCATGTAATAATCTCATCAGTCAGCTCTGTTCACAACTCATTGTCCTTTTTTACAACAAATTTTGTTTACAAAGAGTAGTTGTCATTTTATATTTTCTAGGTGTATCTTTTTTATATTACTCTTATTTAATACTCTCTCAAAAATATATGTAATAATTTTATTGACTCGTTATTTATTGATAGGATAAATGAGTATTTTGTGAGTAGTTATTGTTAATAGGAGTATTTTTTATATGTAGCACCAAATTAATGACTGTCTTTGTTATTAGAATTTTTTTAAAAGAAGATAATTATTTGAGAATGAATGTAGCACAATATAAGACATATAATTTTTTTAATCTTTACATAATTTAAGACATGTATATAAATATATTGCTATTTTATTATATCTTTATTTATTTTTGTCATTCTATCTACATTTGCAACAAATCCCTTTGTTATAGCATTATTTTTTATATTTAAGTGAAAGTTGTTAAGTCACTTTTCCTTTGTGCTCTCTTGATCTTAGACTTTTTTAATCTACGTGTGTGGTCAAATTATGACTTATATTTTATAACAAAGAGAATGCTCCGATAGTTGTCTCAAATTGATGTGTCAAAAAAATTTTAATACTAAGAATATATTTGATCAAATTTTAATTTAAATTTGTGAATTTATAAATTAAAATTGTGACCAAACACCTAAAAACCATTCAAAATAGATTTGTTCGCCTTATAAACTTAGCACTAATAAACCATATTACACTCCGGGAACCATTTTGAACTCCATATTACACTCCGGGAACCATTTTGAACATATCTGTTGTGTGCAGTGAGGGGCGTGAAGCCGCCGGTGCGGCTGTTCCCGATCGGCAACCTCGCCGCGGGCTTCTTCGTGATATTCGCGCTCATCTCGGGGGTCGTCGGCATCGCGACGTCGCTCACCGGGCTGCACGACGTCAGCCAGGGGAACCCCGCCAGCATGCTGTCCGCTGCCGCCACCTCCGTTCTCACCTGGACTCTCACCGTCGTCGCCTTCGGGTACTAAAAAACAACTGATTAGCATATTTCCAGCTCTTCTAGTTAATATAAAGCGAATGTACGGTTGGAAACACAGTAGTAGTACTAAGACGAACTCCAACGCCAGCGCATCAAGCTCTGCACGTATGCCCGCCATTAAAAAAAATATTTTTTCGCGCGAGAGGAGAGAGACGACACCTCCCGATGCGGCGTGCTCGAAGCTCTGCAGGTGGGCCCAACCAACGCCTCGTGAGCGGACATGGCAGTGTTGAAGTGGTTGGCGCAGTCTCGCGACCCGTTTTACGGGCCCTACGCACGAACGAATGGAGCTGGCGTACCCCGGGATGAACGGAGCTCGGCGAAAGCTTGGCGGCAGCGGCTATGGCCTGGCGCGGTGGAGGCTCAGCGGAGGCTAGGTGGCGGAGGTGTGGCGGCAAGGCTCGACGGAGGCAGCTACGGCCTAGCCCGGCGGCGAAGGCTCGACAGCGGAAATAATCCTCACAGTAGTCGACGGCTAGATTTTGTAGAAGAGAAATAGCATAATTGCAAAAAAACCTCAGAGTTTTCTAAATCACAAAAACATCCTTTCTAAGTTAGGTTTAGATTTATGAGTCTTGGCTATTTTGTAAATGGGTATTCAGATTTCAGAGGTTTTACAGTTGAGTTTAGACAGTTAGGTTTTGATGTTTCGGGTCCTCGGAGACTCAGATTTCAGCACGATCAGTTCCTACGCATCCGTAGAAACACGTACTTCTATATTTTATTTTGTTTTGTTCGAATTATCTGAATTTTATTTTAGTAATTTTTTAATCTTTAATAAATATTACATATGCGGGTTACACACTAAGCGCCTCCTGAAGCGCCTTGCATTAGAGTGTTTGAGAAGGTGTCTCGCGAAGCGCCTCGCGAAACGCCTTTACATTAGAGTATGGAGGTGTTTCGAGTGGTGCTTTACACACGTGACATAGAATATACTGGAGAATATTCTATTAAACGCCTCGCGAAGCTCTGATGGGTTGGAAACAGCTTAATAACTCATTAGACCTGCTTAAAAAAAAAGAATGACTAAAAGAATTTTTTATGGACTTTACTTTCATTTTTGACATCAACCAATAAATTTTAATTTAATAGTCACAATTTGATCCAATATATTTTAAGGTGTCGTTATTTTTTTAGATTATTACATTTTCTTATATTAGTTTATTGTAGTTTTTATTTTCTTATTTTTTTATTCAAACATTTTTATATATAAAAATTATGAATATTCATGACCATACAAAAAAAAATTTCCTGGAGGCTAGAATTCTACTAGTGGGACAAAATATTAATACTTTGTAATCACGAGAGAAATAGAAACAGTTTCCACGAGCGGTGCACTTTTTGGCTGTGGCCTCTTGTTGATATCCACATGGCATGGCTATATCTTAACGTCGCTAATCAACTTTGCCTGGCGAAGGGTGCATCTAGCTTGACTTGTGCAAAAGAAGCTGACCTCGAGAGCTTGTATATTAGTGGATTATACTTGAGAATGGCTAGGCAAGAAGTTGCTTCCAAATTTGTGGTTGTTTTGGTCATTGGAACCTTTGCATCCATTCCCACGAGATGGCATACGTTGGCATATTTACTATTTAACACAATAATATACAATAGTAAACTAATATTTCATGTTGAATGGTGGATTTTCCAAGATTTGATTGTATGAATTTTTTTGTTGTCTTATGCATGTCTTATATTATGCTAACCAATTTTTCTACAACTTCAAACAAAAAAAAGTAGATTGCAACAGAGGTGCCGAGGATCAAATCCTCTAGTAGTGAGAATTTACAGAAAAGAAGAGAGTGGCAGGTGTGCATGAGTCGCGTAAAAAATACGAAGACAAGGAATTTATACATATTTAAGCGGTGCATGAGTGCTTTACTATTGTCAATGCACCCAAAACTTGATAGCTCTCAAGGGACGAATGATAGTCCTAGGGTGCACCGAGTTTCACTATATGTGGATTGGGTAATTACATCATTATAAAGAAGTGGTCGCCTTAAACCAGCCTTCGCTCTTTGTTCTTTTTTCTTCTTGTTTTTGGAATAGATTCAATCTTGTACTAAAAAAGGCATTCTATGTATCCAAAATGAAGTATGACTCTGAATTCCTAAACTGTCTTTATACATTATGCAAACAATATATATATTATCACAAGCACTGCAAATTGAATCATAATCTTACACTATATATTAAAAACCACATAATAACTATTATACAAACGTTTTTATTATATTTTCACCTTTTTTATACAAGAGTTGTGAAAATATTAGTCGTACTTAAATTTTTTTGTATGTAAGAATTGAAAATACCAACTATATATAAATATTTTTTCATATAAGAATTGTGAATATTTTACGCACGGCCTTTAAACTATAGGGAGAGCTAAAATTGTAAGTTAAAAAAAAAAAAAAGACTGATGGAATAGTGTAGTGGAGCTCTGGAGTTTGTGGTCGCGATGATGGCTTATCATTTTGGAGTGATGGCGCCAATGAACCGCACGAATTCTTGGGCCAAGTGGGCCGGGATAGAGCCTTGATGTGCGTGTGGACCGGACTAATCGACATAGGCCTTTGAGCGTTATACGGCCCAAATATAGTAGTGATTTTCAAAAATGTTAATCATTTTGGAGTTTCCTAGCCCAATTTCTCCACTTGAAACTACCGCTCTTTCACAACCTTGCATTACATTCATCTAAAATTGTAAATTTATTCATACAATACATGATGCTATATGTTCATACAAGACCTGTGGTTTAGTTCTCTCCATTGTTCCACGTGTAAAACAGCATGGAATAATTAATTAATAAATAATGGTTTGTGGATTGCTAGCTAGCTGGATAAATTCGTCAAGATGCGTATAAAAATCGATATGCTATCACTCTAAAGATATGTTCCCAAATGGGCGGCCCTACGAAACAATGCACAATTCAAGCGGTTAGCACCCCAAACGGGAATTCCACTGAGGGACGAGATATAAGCGTACGTACATCTATGCCCATGAATATACGTAATAGACTAATATAAAGCGGACAAACACACACACACACACACACACACACACACACACAGAGACGCAGTTGTAAACAATGCAGTATTCATAAATACGTTGGACCTGCAAAAGAAAAGTTTCCATATTTTAGGCTAGAATTCTTGAAGTGGGACATAATACTACTTTGCACGCGCATAAGAAAAACACTAAAACATAGAAGATTTTCCACAAGAAGTGGAGGACTTTTAGCGTCAAATGGCCACATATAATATCTGTGGAAGAGATGACCGGTTAGGCTGGCCTGGAGAGTGACACCATGCCATGCGTGTACACATCTTTACGTAGTTTAGTCAAATTTAACGTGGCTAAGGGTGCAGATAGATGGATTGTGAGAAATGTACCAAACTAGCATCGAAAACTTGTATATAAAGGGGTGCATTGTGAACTTGGTACATATTATTCAAGTGTACAAACACCTAGTTAGGGAGTTTTTTTTATAAATAATTCAGATTAAAAAATTAATTACAAAACTAACTCACAGTTGTAAAATTTTACAAAAATAACGTGCCACGTCAGCCTGTCGAGCATTGGGCACTCGATAAACTAGTTGTCGCGTGCAGCCCGTTTGTCGAGTGTCAGTGCTTGACAAGGTCCTACGACCACGACCACGAGCTTGTCGAGTTCTGGGCACTTGACAAGCTCCTCATCGACCACAGGCGACCAAGGACAAGCCAATGACCAGGTGTTGCAAAAAAGAATTTTAATCGCGAGAGTAGGGATTTGAAACCTGCCCAACGAGGTGAGAGCGACATAACCAACTGGACTAAGGTCTTTTGCTGATGTGAAGAGCCTAGCCATTATAATATACATACATACACATACATACACACATACATACACATACAGACACACAGACACACATATACAGACACACATACACATACATATACATACATACATACACATACATATACATATACACATACACATATACATATACACATACATCCAGAAAATAATGCATTTACTAAATTTAGATGTTGTTACACACTGGTAACAATATATTAAAATAGCCAACTCTCTTTAGAACAGCAAAAGACCTTAGCTCAATTGGTTACCACGTTCCCATGTAATTAGCTTGTGTTCAAATCCCAGCTCCTACAATTAAAATCTTTTTTTGCAGCACTTGGTTTTATAAAATTTTGCAACTTTGGGTTAGTTTTGTAATTAATTTTTTAATCTGGATTATTTATAAAAAAAAACTCCCTACCCAGGGTAGCCCAAATATAGCTAACTAGCTGTGAGAATGGCTCGGCAAGAAGTTGCTTCCATGTTTGCAGTTATTTTGGTCATTGGAGCCTCTGCCTCCATTCCTACAAGTAGTCATCTCTCTCTCTCTCTCTCTCTCTCTCTAATTTTCGCATCCACTTAGTGATCAGCAGTACTAACTAGCTAGAGTTAACAATCATTGAAGGGTTTATAGTAGTTCATAAATGAACTGTTGAAGAATTATAGTTTGGAATTGCTGTAAAACAGGTTCTTGTTCTATTTAAGAAAAAAAAACTCACTTATTTTTTTACTTAAAAATCAATCAGGATATAGAAAAACTCGCGCATACATAGGTGCACCCAGGTCCCTGTCTGGTGTTACGATACTTTTCAAATGATTTTAAAATGAGAAACTTAGCTCTGGAGGACTATAAAAAGTAGAAGTTACAAGTAATGATATTTTATTAATTTGATATTTTTATAGAAATATATATAAAACTAATTTTTCATTTAAAAGGGATATTTAGCTCCATATATACTATTGTAAAAGTTGAGATTTAATAAAATATCATTAAATGTCTTAATGATATGTGAGTCCAGATTATACATGTCATCCTCGCATCTAGTGATATTTCACTAATTATCTTTGGATTTATTAACTATTTGACAAAACACGAGATTGCTTGTAAGGGTTAAAATAAAACTTCACAAAATCAGATAATTTTGGAATAAAATTGTCTTATGCTATATATTAAATGGTTCCTTATTTTGAGGAAAATTGCTATATGACGTTTAAACAACCCTCCTACTTCTCATACAAGCGTGCACGCCAGGCGAGAAACTTAGGTCCACTTTCTCTGGCATGACACTTTCACATGAATTCAATCATGAATGCTCCATAATTCAGACGTAAAAGTTAATTAGCTAGTTGATAAAACACATGATCAATGTAACAGAATTGCACACGTAAAACTACTAAAACATTCCTTCCGTATTGCACCAGAAAAATTAAGCACTCACATCACTTCACTACAAGCCATGCAGATCGCTCATGGCGGTTTGCCAACCGTGTACCCTCTGATTTCCACACACATCATTTAAAAGCTAACGGGTTGTCACTTCACACTGCCTAAACCGCAGCTCAATCCATCGGCGTCTGCTATGGCGTGGTCGGCAACAACCTGCCCTCGCGGAGCGACGTCGTGCAGTTCTACAGGTCCAAAGGCATCAATGCGATGCGCATCTACTACCCCGACAAGGAGGCCCTCGGTGCCCTCCGCGGCACGGGCGTCGGCCTTATCCTTGACGTGGGCGGCTCTGACGTGGTGAGCTCGCTCGCCGCGGACCCTTCGACCGCGGCCTCCTGGGTCCAGAACAACGTCAGGCCCTACTACCCGGCCGTCAACATCAAGTACATCGCCGTCGGCAACGAGGTCACCGGCGGCACCACACAGAGCATCCTCCCGGCCATGCGGAACGTGAACAAAGCCCTGGCCGAGGCCGGCGTCGGCAGCATCAAGGTGTCCACGTCGGTTAGGTTTGACGTGATCGCCAACTCATTCCCGCCTTCGAACGGCGTGTTCGTGCAGTCCTACATGGTGGACATAGCACGGTTCTTGGCAAGCACCGGTGCACCACTCCTGGCCAACGTGTACCCCTACTTTGCCTACGCCGGAAACAGCGGCCAGATAGCCCTCAACTATGCACTGTTCACCGCTCCAGGCACGGTAGTGACGGACAGCAACAACGGGCTCAGGTACCAGAACCTCTTCGACGCGATGGTTGACGCGATCTACGCTGCCCTGGAGAAGGCGGGCGCGCCCAACGTCAGGGTCGTCGTGTCGGAGAGTGGCTGGCCGTCGGCGGGCGGATTCGCGGCGAGCGCCGGAAATGCGCAGACGTACAACCAGAATCTGATCAACCATGTGGGACGCGGCACGCCGAAGAGGCCCGGGGCATTGGAGACGTACATATTTGCCATGTTCAACGAGAACCAGAAGCCAGGGGACGAGACGGAGAGGCACTTTGGCCTGTTCAACCCGGACAAGTCGCCGGCGTACCCTGTGAGATTCTGAAATGGACGGATCGACGTCATAAGAACTAGATATGTATACGTTTAGTTTGAATAAGATGCCCGTAAAACGTGGCATGCATGCATGCATGGAAGGCAAGCATTACTTTCCTGCATATGAATAAAGAGAAGTCATTCCAGTAAGAAATTGGCTGAAATCTGCTTGGTGGTATGACATCTATACATTATCCAATGCAAAGTTTGATATTTTAAAAGTAGTTATGTTATAGCTAATGCTAACCAAGTTATAGATAAGGCCCAAAAAAAAAATAACCTAACCGGTTACCACCCAATATCTAGAACCATTCGTCTGTTTTCTAATTTATTTCAGTCTGTATGTTTGTGTGAACTAGAATATTTAATATATATTATAAATATTTATATGTCATAAAAAAATGAATGACATAAAAAATAAATATGCAAGCTCATGAGTTATTTTATTCAATTCACTCTAATTCGATTTATTGTCTATTAATTTTGATGGTGTTGAAATGTTTGGATAATGTGGCATGTGTGTAACATGTCTGATAATAACATGACATACATATGGTACTAATATGTCTTTCAATTTTATTTTTTATGAGTTATTTTTATGTTTATAGACTCTCTATTTTACTAAATTCTAACATAAAATAATATATAAACGCTCCATATATATGCATCACATTAGTGCTATGGAGGCCATATGGAAAAATCATGAAAAATTATGGATTGTTAACAAAACCCAACTTAAATTGAAACACATGGAAAAATAAGGAGTTTTCTGATAATGTTATTAGAATATGAGGGTTTTGTGTAATTTTTTTAAAAATCGGTAAAAGAGGGCGTCCTGTTGACTCTTCAAATCCAGGAAAAACGACTTGATCTTGTCAAGTGGTGTGCACATATTTCCAATTCCTGTTGCATGCGCGTTGTCACGCACGATACCATCCAAGTTAAATTCCAGATCCATACAAGACGGAATACACCACAAGGGACCAGCAATAGCAACATGGTAAGGTGTTCCTAATGCTCCACTATTTCGGCAGAAACAGACGTGCAATATGCTAGTAATCAAGTAAATAACACCTACTATTAAGGAGGGGAGTCCTGTTAGTTCCTACAATTTGCTAGTTTGCTACATAGAACAATGTAAACACAGCAGCATATACCATAAAATTGACTTTAAGAATCAATTAAATGTTGCACCATGTAATTAATGTTGTACAGTAACATTGCAGGTGAAGATAAAAAAGCTATGACATATGAGCATCTGCGTCAGCAACCCACGCGAGAAATACAGGCACAATTCATCAAAAAAGAACACCCCCGATGCACCCAAAAATTGATGCAAATAGCATTAGTTGGTGTTTAAAGAGAGATTAGTACAAGAATTTGTTAGTTTGATTGCTTAAAGACGCATGCATGTAATATAGAGGTCACAATATCAAATTTTAAAAGATTCACAAATATCCCGCATAATTGGTGGGATTCAAACAATGATGGATGTGAAATTAATTTAGATAGATTTTATCAGTTCGATTTCCGTTCCTCGAATCATTGAGTTAATTTTGAAATTAATAGAGCATAATTGGATAAAGTAATCGAGTGGTATTCGGATATTTGGCACTTCTGTTAGGATTGTTTAAGAGGAAACTTTGGATCAACATGAGAATTAACGAGAGAATAATAGACCACGTATATGAATAAGACATATAGATCTTTTAATTGACTAATTCATGGTAAATTAAAATTAAGGAAAAGTTGTGCAGGATAGGTCTTAAAATTTTTTTAAAATGGATTGAGTTTTGAAACTAGTCAATAGATAAAAAAAAAAAAAAAAAGGCTAGTCTTAGACTCTCCACTTTCGATTCTTCTTTCTTTCCCTTATCTCTTGAATCCTCACAATGATTGGCGCTCACCATATGAATGCAAGGATCGCCCTAAGGGCCCGAATAGGTAAGGACTTAGGAGTGGGTTAAGATTTTTTTTCTTATAGGGTTGAGTTAGATTGAGATTGAACCAATTACTTCAATTTAAATATATGAATAAGATTAGAACTGAGTCTTAGCCTATAATCAGATCTGCAGTTTCATTTGCTTCATCGCATAAATAGAGGAAAGGGGAAGTTGGTGTTTAGAGGCATGAACATCCATTTATAGAGTTTTTTGTAACACACTTAATTTTGCTATTCCTTTAATATGCCAGTCAATGCATCTCTTATTGAACCCCTCATATATGTCGACCACAGCTTGAGTCAATCCTGAAAAAATTCTTCAAAATCTTTGATTAAAATTATGTAAATTTCTCTAGATTAAATTCCAACTCAAAATCTCAAACTCTTTTCCAACTGAATTAATATTCCACCCGATAAATTGCTCATATTTAAATTGTCTTAAATCAGTAATTTTTTTGTACTAAGTCTTGTTAGAAACACAATTTCCCAAGTGTTCGGTCAAAAAAAAAAAGCAGAGCCCCCAAAATAGCAAACACCATTTCTAACCAATGCATGTTGACTGTGAAAGAGAGAAGTGACTAGCAAAAAAAAAATTAACTCCCTCCCATTCAGTCTAACACCACTGTGCGAGCTCCCCAACTAGCAACTAGTTGAATCCCCTCAAGAGCAAGCAAAATCTCTGCTCCTGATATTGTTTGATTCTTTTTATCTTATTCTTTTGTCCAGCATCTAGTTGCAGTCTATAAGAATTCCTCACACAACCCTTCTTCTTCCTTCGTCTCTTGCCTGCTCTTTCGTCGTTTCGCCTAAGTTCTGAGAAGGTATGATACTTAATAGATTTTGCTTATGTGTTCATTTTTCGTGATCAATCTTAAGCAAAATCATTCATACATCCATCCTTCATCTTTTCTTGTACAGAAATCTCACCAAAAACCTCTAAGAATCACAGTATTTCCAGGTATTCTTCTTCGACCAGCAATGAGTATCGCTCTATTTTTGGTTCTTGAGCAGTTTCTCTTTAAATTTCAAATCTGTTCTCATTACAGCACTGTTTTCTCTTATTCTCGTTGTTGTGTGTTCACAATTCTCTTAGCTTCGTTTTGGGCATCTTTAATCGATATTTTGATTTGTAGAACTTCGGCAATCGATGTAATAGTAGAGTTTAGCCACTTTTCTGTTTTTGCAAAATCAGACCCTATAGATGACCTCAAAACTATTCGAACCTATTAAAAGAATTGTAGATTAGCTCATTCCCTACAACTTTGTTGCTATTGACTTTCTGAGATAAGCACTGTATCAGACCAATTTTCATATTTTCTGAATTTCAGTCATTTCGTTCAAGAGTCTGACCAACAAGAAATTAAGCCGTTCGTAGAATCCTCAATTAATCCCCTAATCGAACTCGATCTCACCAAATTCAAATCCTATGGAATCAGTTTCGACCAACCCAAGCCAAAAGCCAGACCAGGCACTTGTAGCCAAACTCAGGTTATTTTCTCCCTCTTAGGATTATCTCCATCCAAAATACTCCGCATGCATGCATATTTATACTTTTACATATAAATTTCTATGATAAGTAGTTTCTGTATATTTATGTATTTTATTATTATTTGTGTGCGAGAGTAGAACTAGGAGTGGAAGGAGCAGAAGAAGTGTTCGAAGACCCCTTAGTGCAATTAGACCCCTCTTTACAAAGCAAGTCTCTTTCTTATTGATCATGTCTCTCCTGGTATTTTAAGTAAATTAGATTATTCATTGTTTTAAGTATATACATGCCTTATTTTTCAAATGCCATGTTGGATGAATATGAGTTGATATGACTTAACTCCTTTGAAGGCCCTACATGTTCATATATCCTACGCTCATTTGTTGCCCTAGGATGTTGTATTTAAGTAATACTTATGCTTGAATATATGTGCTAAATGCTAAATGGTCGTCTATATGAAAAGCATATTTAAAATCTTGTTTGTAAAAGTATAATGTTAGAATCGATAGTGAAGATGGTTTGTGTGGTTGGCACAGTGTGCGCAACGGGAATGTGGTTTGCTCCTCACTCACGGTTCATAAGGACAAGACCCTTGTGTTGTACTTCTAAGCGGCATGAACAACGTACTAACCATCTGCCTGGTATGGGACGGGCATGGCCAAGTAGTTCTCTAGGTATTAGTTTTTCCTTGCAATGGTTGTCAATCCGGTTTCTCGAGGGAAACTGGTGGACCACGGAAGGCTGTCAGTTGTAAGAGTGAGTGAGTGAATCAGTAGTTCGGAAGGAATGCTCCCTAAACCTGGATAATGAGTTGTGCGTGACTGAATCCATAGACTATGAGTCTCGCGGGACCATGGACCAAGGCTAGGTGGATTTGGATGTGGGCGCGCTCCACATCGGTAATATGGACTTAGTCGTCTATTTACTGGGCAAGGAATTGTTAATGCTAGGATTACGAACTGTTGTGTGATCTCAGCCCAGTCGCATACGTAAAAGTCGCATGAAGAACTACTAACATGAAAGCTAGGTAATGAGGTGGATTAAAAAGGTACACTTCGAAAAATTATAAAAAGTATTAGATACTCTGACCTCCCAGTTTTTGGAGTTTACATGCAGTGAATTCTATCCAAGTTGATGTAGCACAAGTATGACTTGGAAAATTTTCGTAATATTGGTTAAAAATGGCGACTCATGGATAATCACCACGCATAACATTTTCTAAAACCTAGTTTAAGATTTTAAAGCCTCGCTTTTGGAACTAAAACCTTTTCTTATAACTTTAAAGTGAAAATCTATGTATTCTTACCTATAAACCAAAGAATCTGTTTCTTGGAATTTCTCATCATTTATATACCCGCATTCATTAATTGAGACTTGTTGAGCACTATGAGAACAATGTGCTCACATTTGGTTTTGCACATAAAATTTAGAGGAAGGACTTGTTTATTTTGATTTTTATGGTTTCGAACCCGTTGAAGACAAAGGAACCGTCCCCGACGATCCAACTCATCACTAGATGGTCATTTGTCTAGTGGAGCCCGATGTGATGAGAGACCATGTTGTACAAGTGATGAAGATGTTGAAAACTGTCGTAGTTGTTTTGCTTATCACTTTGTGCGTTCTATTTTTTTGTGCCGACCTTCGTGTTGATGAAACTTTTTAATTTGTATCAACTCTAAATTGCTCCATTGTTGACGCTATTGTATTGTAATATTGGTCATTATGACATTGCACTAGTTTTAATTACCTGTGTTGTAGTGCAATGTGTTGTGTTGTGAGCTTGTAGTGAATCATTCTGTGTGCAATTTAATCTGGGCAATTGCCGCTGGATTCCTCATATGAGGGTCCCCACATTTTTTAGTAATGTTTGTGATTAGAGGCAAATTTTTTTATGTGACCAAAAAGTTTTAAAAATTTTGTATATATGATTGGATATCTCATTGTTATATGATACTGGTCCCACCTTGTAAGCCTCACAGTCATAATTCTATACTTTCCAAAAAAAATTTGCACTAATATTAATGCTAACGAAAGGTTGAAATGAAATCGAGTCAATTGCTTCAACTACTTGAAGAAGGGTAGTTTTGTCATTGGGAATGAACTATGCCCTTGCTAAACGCCCACACTCATCCATGTCCATTGCTGCAATCCTTTGGCAAAGATAGTTATGCTTCTTGTAGGGGTGAAAATGATATCTGCCCAATCCGTCTTCGTATCCGTCGGATAACGAATATGGGTTAGGATATAGTTATCCAATTAGATACAGATACGGATACAAATAAAATTAGTCAGATATGAATACGGATACGAGAGCATGATATCCAGTAGATACGGATACGAATATTTGGTACAAATAAAATTCGAATATCTAGATAATAGAGATGTTGGGTCTAGCCAACCAATCCAATTCATCAGCCCATCATGTTATCACAAAATTATTTCAAGGCCTAAGATCATCAAGAGTCTAAAAACACTAATTTTGACTCGTTTTAATCTTGATTGTAGTCTGACATGCGTGTCATACTTATTGGGGGAGACTCCTAGGTCTGCCGGCCATGACATCCCAATAAGGACCCAAGCCCCAAGCTGAGGGGCCTCCAAAGAGATATTTAGGTCTCCAAACCACAACCTCTTGGTAAGGACCTACGCCTCTGGGTCAAAAGTACCCAAGGAGATCTTCAGGTCCCTGGGCCCCGGTTTCCTACAAGGGACCCAAACCATCAGGCCGCAATTCCCCAAGAGGGCCCTAATCCTCCAGGCCAAGGGATACTTGGAAGATTTTCAGACCCCCATACCCCCTGTTCTCAGAGAGGGGCCCATCTTCAAACCCCCAAGCCTGATTTCTCAAAAGGAACTTAGACCCGGTGCCCTGGAGAGGGACCCAGACCCCTAGACCCCGATTTGCTGGAAGGGCCCTAGGTCTCCAGGCCAAGAGACATCTAAGAGATCTTCAGGCCCTTGAGCCCCAATTCCCTAGTTGAGTCTTAGGCTTCCATGCCAAAAGACACCCGGTGATGGCTCCAAAGACACCCGGGAAATCTTTGGCCCCTTGGATCACGGTTCCCTGGGAGGTGATGGCTCCAAAGGCACCTCGGGGACCTAAAAAGACAAGTGTCAAAGATCCACACATTGTACCCAGCAAAAGAACCATCTTGCCCTTGATTTAAGTGCTCAAATTAGGATTGTTTAGTCATTCGTATTTTTTGAGATTTATATATGCTCCTCACACACCCCCCATTTGTAACAATAATTCATTCGCAATCAATACACTCTAGTCAATAGATGCATCTAGTATCTCTCTCCGCGTGAGACAGCCTCCTCAATTGGCTTACACCGGAGGCACATCGAGAAGAGTAGGACTCCCAATGGAACTCAAACCTATATAAATCTCTCGTGTCACGCTCTCTGTGCTTATCTAATACGTGGTGACTCGTCACACGGTTAGCTCATGTTATTGAATGCATGTTCCACATAAGAAAAATCTGCCATGGGATCTTAATACTACGACAATACTTATGTACCATGTTGGTGCAGTGGTGCCCAACAATTTGCGTCCAAATCAAGATATAACTAGTTAAAATAAATAAAAAGAAATAATTTTTCTTATGTTGTGATAGTTATACTCTATTCATTTAAGTAAAAACACATAATACTTGCTGTTAAGTACAAGCTATTTGCGTTTTTATTTTTTTTGAATTTGTAGTATGTTTTCACAAAATATCCGACTTAATATCCATGACTATATTCGCATCTAACCCATATTCATCCTATAGTCGAATCCGAATCTATCCGGATTCATATCCATACCAAGTGGTATCCGTATTTGTATCCATATTCGAGAAAAAAAAATATGAGTTAGAATACGAGAAGCCAATTTCTATCTATATTTGATCTAGTTTCACTTGTAATATCTAGATAACAAAATGGCAATTATTACACAAAGTAATCCAGAAAGATTTTAATTTTACAATGGCAAGTATTACACAAGGTAAGCAAGGAAAGATTTAACTTTTACAAACGCAATTAATACTTGCGTGATGTAGCATGGAAATTCGACTAGCTAAATCCATCGAACCTGTTAAAATGGAAGGTCCATTCTCCATGGCCTCCCGAAAAAAATAGAAGGTCCAGACGTCCAGTTGTCCGGTTCTTCGATCTATATATAAGGTATCCGGGTTTATTTCATACATTGTATTCGTATCTAGTAATATGCACACAAAAAAAATCGACTAATTATCTAAGCATATTTTCTGCCTCCTCCGTAGCTTCCTACATAACCTGTGATATTTTTAATGGCGAACAAAGGTGTTGCTGTCCTATTTGCAATTGCCTATCTCCTTGTGGTCATTGCCAACTTTCCAATAGGTGGTTCCTCTTTCTCCCCTAAGCTCAAATTTGTTTGTGGTCATCATACCTGTTTGTGTTTCTTGCTAACATAAGTGTTGAGATGCTTGTAATACATATCTCGAGATGTATATTTCAAGCAAGTAGCATAAACAGGCATGCCACTCAAATATAAGCGAGTCACATCTTTATTTTTTTTAAAAAGTATTTTTCGATTCCCTCAACTTTGGTCACGATCCGCTTTTGCTCCTAAAATTCTGAACTGTTTTGTTTTTTCAATTTTCAAAATATGAATTATTTTGGTCCCTCTTATTAAAAAAAAATTTTGTATCCATTTTGATTTCGAATCAGTGCTCTATATATCAAGATGGCGGCTGCTGCGGCGTGTGCGACCGCCACCCCCGGCCGCTGGCTGCTAGCTCACCCCAAGTCTCTCTCTCAACTCTGTTTAGGCTCCGGTTTTAGTCCGTTTGAAAAGATGTCCTCTAGCCGGTGCCTATCATGCTTTGATCGTTTGCTGTTTGCTCTTGCCATGGAAACGAGTTTTTTATTTTTATTTTTTTGCTCTTAATAAGAGTTGTATGCTTATTGGGTCAATTAGTACAAGGTATGTTTGGACTTCTAGTAGTGAGAAATTTTTAGTTGTTAATAAAAATCTAGTCGAAAGTCTTGTGCAATCACATGAAACATTAACATTTTAATTTTTTTTAAAGAATCTCACTAGTTATATAATTAAGAGTCATATTTATAATAAAATATTAAAGTCTTATGACTAATCTACACTATTATAATTTAGTCCACCAAACATAAATCGTAGATTTTTCTATTTTGTTCTGATGAATCTAGGAATTAGTATATCTCAGAACAAATATGATGTCTACCATTTTACATGTTTTTATTATATAATGTAATATATATGTATGTGTATGTTGGAGGAGGACAGATTTTAACAATTGGTACCACCTTTTACTTGTTATAAAAAGTTTTTAGCTCTTAAGACATGTTTCTTTGACTGAAAATTTTCATAATGTGTTAAAAGATTCTATATAGAAATGGAAAAGTTTTAATCCTACCCAAAAAAAATGATGTCATATACTCATTTGTCTAGTTTAATGTCGTTCTCTACACCACCCACCCACCCCCCCATGATTTTTTGAGTCCGCCACTGTCGGTATGACTTCCAGACCTAATTTACTCCTATCACTAAATTTTTAGGACCAAAACAGCGTTTATGAAACGTTGAGGGACAAAGTTGATTTGAGTATCACTTTTTTTCACAGCATCTTTAAGAAAAAAATGGGTATATCACTTTTTTCACACTGCACTGCAGCTGTGCAATCCATCGGTGGCGTCTGCTACGGCATGAACGCGGACAACCTCCCATCCCGTAGCGACGTGGTGCAGCTCTACAAATCCAACAAAATCGTCTTCATGCGGATCTACTACCCCGACTGGGAGGTCCTCCAGGTCCTGACCGGCACGGACATCGGCGTCATCGTCGGCGTGCCCAATGGGCAGGTCGCGGCCCTTGCGTCCGACCCCTCCGTGGCGTCCGGGTGGGTCCTGAACAACATCCAGGCCTACCCGAACGTCTCCTTCCGGTACATCGCCGTCGGCGACGAGGTGTCGGGCGGGGACACGCAGAACATCCTCCCGGCGATGCAGAACATCAACCGCGCGCTCTCGGCAGCCGGCCTGGTCAAGAGCATCAAGGTGTCGACGGCGGTGGGGCAGGGAGTTCTCTCCGGGTTCCCTCCCTCTGCCGGCGTATTCAACTCCGACGCTGCCGAGTACATGATCCCCATAGTGCGGTACCTGGCGAGCATGGCGGCGCCGCTTCTGGCCAACGTGTACCCCTACTTCTCGTACGTGGAGAACCCGCAACATATAAATATCAACTACGCGCTGTTCACGTCTACCGGCACGGTGGTGCAGGACGGCAACTACGGGTACCAGAACCTGTTCGATGCCATCCTCGACACATTCTACAGCGCGCTGGAGAAGGCGGGTGCCGGGGACGTCGGCGTCGTCGTGTCGGAGAGCGGGTGGCCGTCGAATGGGGGCGCCGCGGGGACCGTGAGGAACGCGCAGACGTACAACCAGAAACTGATCGACCATCTGGTGCAGGGGACGCCGAGGAGGCCGGAGCCTATAGAGGCCTACTTGTATGCCATGTTCAACGAGGACCAGAAAACGGGGAACAGCGAAGAGTACTTTGGGCTGTTCAACCCCGACAAGAAGCCTGTGTACCCAATAGATTTTTCGTAATGGATGCCAGTAGCTCACTCGATATGAATCAGCTATTCCATTGAAAAGAAGCAAACCATATTCAGATGGGTTGGCATCTATTTGTTTTACTGAATATAGAGCTTACATCTCATCGACTACAAGCTATTTCTGTGAATTATTTGTTAGTATCATAAAGATTCGATCATGTGGCCTCTAAAAGTCCATGATTTTTAAAATTGGAGATCAAGAATTATTATATTTTATATTAATTAATATTAGAACCTATCAAGTAGAAACCATATATAAAATAGAAAAAACAAGAACTACAATCTCAATCGTTCAATCAAATTTGAATAGTATATATCAAGATAGATAACTATGCCACTAAAAAGTAGAATATTTTAGACTTTTAGACATGTTTGAGTTCTAGAAAAAAATTCTAGAGAAAGAGAATCCCATCGAGATTTTGTATTATCTAAATTTGACCAATAAAAGTTAATTAAAAATAAGTCAAAAACTACAATTCCAAACATATCCACAAGTTATGTCTCATATCGATAGTAACCTTGCATTAACTTTTGGGGCCTGTTTTCATGCTCCTGAATTGGGCTGGGTCCTGTAAAAGACCAAACGGATCAAGTGATGGACGTCCCCGTTTTGAAACTGTTGGATCTGAAAGGTCTTGTAGCATAGCTCTTTATAAGAGCTGACTTATTTGTCTCTCTTCTTATATAATATGTTTGTAATGCTATTTTTTAATTATGTGAAATAAAATATTTGATGTAGATTGTGAGAACTTGTGTCACACAGGAAAAAATACAAAATAATACGTGAAAAGAAGATAGGAAAGCCTCGAATTGTCAATTGTCCAATTCTTTTTTTTTGTTGTTGTAAAGATCTCCACAGCTGGTTTGTCAAATCTATCACGAAAACACGTCGGTTTTGCCTTCACTATCTGTCACTCGGCGCTCAACGCCCTGCTCCACCAATAGTCAGCTTCACTATAAAATAGCGAGTAAATGGGGGTGCAAGTGCAACCTCTGTGAAACCGACAATCTTAAGGACATAAATTTGCATGCTCATGTTTCCACAGTCCTTTGGAAAATCTTTGACTCATTGGCATGTTACTTACTCTATAGAACGAAAACTAGATATATAAGATTTGTTTTGCCTGATTTCGCAGCAAAATATACCGATGAAAAGAATGGAAAACAAAGAAAGAATACTAAATCAATACCAAAAATATGTTTTTTAGTTCGGATTTTTTTTTGGTCTTATCAATTAGATTTTTTTTGAGAAAATTTAGAATTTTCTTTAGTGACATCTTCCGTTTGCGTCTCATCATACATGATCAGGAACGCAATTGGAGGATTAAGGGATAGGCAAGTCGATTAGGAGATCCATCACAAGTGCCGCAAAGAGTAGTTGAACATTTGCTATTCGTATATATTTTTTAAAATATCTCAGAAAAATAAATCAATACAACACATCTTTTCCATCCAAACCAAGAAAATTCAACATTATTGGAACTGTATAATTGATGAATAATGATAAAGAAATCAAGTTAGTTTAAGCTATGATTAATGATTGGTTGATTATAAAAAAGAACGAAAAGAAATCTCTCCAATATTCAGGAAAATTCATTATTTATGTGATTCTTCGAGAAAAGACCTGAAATATTTCAATTTCCAACTAGTTATCAGAAATCCATGTCACTTAGCTGACAAGTCTACATCCGATAATTCGGAACCAAAAAAAATTGAAAACTAACAAATTTAAGATAGATTATTAGAAGGAAAATTCAAGAAAAAGTGGATCATATGAGCTGGCTTTGGAGATTTTTGGAGAGAATTACCATCATTTGTCTAGCTAAAAAAAGAAAAATTCACAGTTCTAGTCCTTTAGCCCCTCCAAGTACAAGAGTTAATTTGGCGGCGAAACGGCATTAATTTGGTGTGCCTAATATTTCTCCATAGTAGTTATGCTAGAAAGCAGTGACACAAAGGAACTCTGCCAAAAGATCTTTTTCTTTCCTCAATCACTGATGGTAAAGCGAGATTGTAGTCAGACGATGGATTTATATGACCCAGTGTCCCACCATGTTAGTTGGGAGGTCTCAAAAAACTATTGGTTGGGAGAATGGCTATATGATTTGTTTCAACCTGATAGGATTACACATTAGAGACTTAGAGTTGATGAGTCCAATACTTTTTAACTTTTTTTCCTTTTTGAAGGACGATGCATCGAGGACTCAAGGGTAAGTGGAGCAAGTACTCTGCAACTTAAAAAGTTAATGTAGTACCTAATTCCCAAGTGTTTCAGCTTTCAACCCAACTCTTTGATGCACGGCGCCTGTTTGGATTGGAATCGAATATTTTCAAGTCATCTATTATATTAATTTTTTATACTCAATCTATTTTTACATGAATCAAACTTATAGTCTTTTACATAATCAACCATAGATAATACAAATTATATGATTGAGTCATCGTTCATATAACATTGTATGGGGAAAAATAATACTATGTACATATAGAAAAACATAGGATGTACTCGGTATTGTTGGCTCCTGTGAAGAAGAAAAACTATAGTAAGAAAAGAGGATAGACTAACATACTAAACTTGTATAAGTAAGACATACATATTTTTTGTAGAGTAAACTGTCATATAATTGAGATAAAGAGATTCCATAAAAAAAAGAGGAGTAGAAATACAAATATTGTCCCTCCTCTCTGTTGAAAAGAAGAGAGAGATAAGATCAGGAAGACAGCAAGAAACAAAAGCAAGGCCCCCCTTTGTGCGGTTTAAGTCCCTCCGATGCCTTCCAACCAGCGTTTCAAAGACGTCTCTTCTTCCTGAATAAACCGACCTGTCCAGGACATGGCGTGTACAGCGTTGCAGTCAAAACTGTTCTCCACATTTTCAAGCCGAGCGACCTCGCTGCCGGTATAAGATCAAGCTCTTCAACATGCACATACATATTAGCCTACTAAATTTCGATCGGTGCTGTGAGTGCAAACAAGACTTATTCTAATTGCAAGTGAGGGATATAGGAATCCCTACAATTCCAACAAAATTCATCTAGTGAATTTGACATGATCTTATATATCCATTTCGGTTTTGAACTCGCCGACCCATTCGATTATTTGAAATAGACAATTTGAATTATAATTCACCAATTTATTGAGAGATTAAAACTCTAGAAGATGAGCATCTGCTTAAGCAAGATGTGTGTACGGGTCGTCCAATCAATGAGCATAATGGAATTCCATAAAAATGCCCCTTTCGTACGTAAAGCCTTTCTTTACAAAAGCCGGTGTACCATGTACCTTCTCCTAAGTCCTACCGGATAGCTAGATGTGACCTATGATGCAATGTGGTTAACCGAGTCAGTTGAAATAGGCTTAACGCTGACCAAAAATGCGTGCCCAACGTCTTAGATAAAGCGGGTGCAATAGGTCGTTTTTTCCACCAGGCAAGAGTTTCGAGCGAGACTCGGAAATTGGAAAAGCTTTGGGAGCACCGAGAGAATGGCGAGACAGCAAGGCGCAGCTCCCATGTTCTCCATGACAATTCTCCTTGGAGTCTTTGCCTGCATCCTTGCAAGTATCTCTCTCTCTCTCTCTCTCTCTCTCTCTCTCTCTCTCTCTGCATGCATGCATGCAAGCATGGGGTAAAGCTTTGCATTGTTTGCTTTTGTTGAACAGAAAAAAGCTTTTGCATGTTTCTGTTGATTTTTATTTTCTTGCTTTCTTAAGACATATATGAACAAATTTTTACGAACACTCCATGGTATTCGGACCTCTTGAATTTCACCTGCCAATGAGACTCGGATATTAATTGGTGTTTGTATAAACTATAAAGTTCATAAAAGAAAAGAACTAATCTATTCCTCTAAGAAACCTTTACTTTATGCTCGGAGACACATTTTGCAGTCCGTGGATGAATGATATTCTTACTTCCAAAATAGTTCGGTGGGAATACAAGTCGAATTAAATTTGATGAAAAATACTAGTTTATGCTAGTAAAACAAGTTGTGAGAGACTTCTTTAAACAAATAAACTAATAAACCCCAATTCATAAGAAATTGACCATAGTGATAATGGACAGATCAAATACGTATATCTCTGTCATCAAACAACGCCAAGCAAAGATAAGCTTTCTTAATTTTTTTTTTATAAAAAACCCTTCTATTGGTACTTTGGTAGCAACTAAGACACAAAGATTGATTTAAAAAAATCCAAACGAGACTTTCGTATTGGGTGCAACTTATACGTACCTCTTAATAATTACTCCATTAATTTCCGTGAAGAGTGATAGTACTATACCAGCTTATCTAATGGGCAATGACCCTCTTCATTATATTTGCTGCGTGTATTTGGTGGGCACTATATATCTTTCGTCTGGTAAAATGTAGCATTAACTGATTAATGCATGAGAAGTACTTTTAATAATGTTATGTAAGGGTACGTACGTCACATATGATATGGTCATGTCTCAAGACGGACATTATAAACTTTACTAGATCAAAACTCGACAATCCGAATAACCTACAGAGAAGAAATTAGAGGAAGTGATTTTTTTTCCAACGTTTTGATCAAAATCTTGATGTGAACCATTAATGGATTGATAAGATAACTGGGATATGACACAGTGCCCCTGCAGCGAATCCCAGCTGACTCAATATATATATATATATATATATATACCAGCTAATTGCATCAGATATTTAAACTCATTTAGGCACGGATTTAAATGGCAATTAAATAAATTTAAGGATCCAACTAGCATAGTTAGGGATCCAAATGTGCCCTGGTATGTCATTTAACAATTATTTAACTGACAGACATACTAAAATGAGATAGTTCGACAAGATTGAAGACCTCTCATGGTGCAGTTTACTCTCATTTTGTTGCAAAAGCTTAAAAGAAGAGCACAGAAAAAAATAGAACCAGTAAGTACTTTGCATGTCCGGCCGATGGCTTTTGTTTGCACTGAAAGCTTGTAACGCACGCGAGGCCCAGAAGGCCAGAAGAACACAGCTTGCATGCTGTCTTGATGGACATCAGAAGAAGTGGACAATCCAACCAACGGTTGTGTTGCAGACGTCGGAACAGAAGCTTTAATTTTTAGCTCTCCTTTTTATTTTCCTGGGCCAATATATATTTCCCGGGATCGCTAGCTCCGTATACACAAATATATATTTATACACATGGGTGCTTTAGACTAGTAATAATATGACAAGGACATAGCTATCTGAGCTTGCTTACGCCGAAATCGGACTTAATTTGGTCCCAATTTGATATCAATATCAAGTTCAGCTAGATTGTTTGCCAATGATTACAGATGAGCTTTATAATTAATGTTGTCTGTCATGATTTTAGCACATAGTAACAACTTAGTCAAGAAACTGCTAGTGCTAATATTCTTCAGCAAAGTGCACCATTAATTATTTGAATTTTTTTTTGAAATAACCCTTTAAAAAAAACAATTACAAAACTAACCCCTAACTTTTTAAATTTGCCAAAATAGCACTCTGTCGCGAACCGGGCCGCGCCACTGATCTTCAGTCGCTATCCCAGATAGCGACTGATGATGTGGCACGGCCCAACGCTCCACTGGCCTAGTTCGCGTGCCACGTATGTTTTCAGTCGCTAGCCCGGATAGCGACTGAAAAGATATAAAACTATGCCATACCAATAAGTTACAAAAACTGGTTGTAGTCTAGTTGGTTAAGACGCTCTCTCTCCGGAGAGACCACGGTTCGAATCCCACCTCTGCAAGTATTTTTTTCAATTTTCAGTCGCTATCTGGGCTAGCGACTAAAGATGTGAGTTGGGCCGACGGTGTATTGGGCCGTGCCACGTCATCAGTCGCTAGCCCAGTTCGCGACAGAGGGCTATTTTTACAAATTTAAAAAGTTAGGAGTTAGTTTTGTAATTGTTTTTTTTTTAAAGGGTTATTTCAAAAAAAGATTCTAATTATTTGATATGGACTGAATGTAAAATAGTACCGATCAACGTTATGTATTTTGTTTTAGAATGTAAGAAGCATGTAACATCCAAAATCATTTCTGTTAAACGTCTTCCTCTAAAATAATTGAAGTTTACTCCAAAATGGAACAGGTCAAAAACAGGTTTGAACATTATCTTCGAGCCCGCCGTTCTCATCTCATTGTTCATACTTCCCCCTATTTCCGTCGCTTCTCCAATTCGAAGCAAGTGATTAAAAGTATATTTAATACTAACGTTTGAACCATTTGATCATAAATGTCATTGCATGCTTATATCAACATACCTTGTTCTTATTTGTTCCATCCCTAGTAGGGAAGACTTAAATGCGAGCATACAATTTAGTTTCATAGTCCAATTCTGTTTTACTTCTTGTTTTAGATTTTCACCGCTACTAAAAATACAACTTTGAATATTAATTTTTATAACCAAATAAAAGGTGAAATAAAAATATTTTTAATAATAAATCTATTAATATTATTTTGATATGGTGAATTTTGATGTTCTTTTATATACTAGTGGCCAAAATTTAAAAAAATTTGACTTATACATATATCAAACAATAAAAAAACCAAAAGAAGTATAAATGACAGAATCGTTTGTGCACAAATATATAAATGTCCTGGATTTGTGTACTGAAAATTTACTTATTTTAAACTACCAATAGCATCCCCAGAATCAAAGCTACTAAACTTCTTTTCCAGCTAATACCATAAAAGACACATGAGCCCCAGCATCTACAATTTCAGAACTTAAATACCTGACATAAAGTAAAGCTCCTTAATGTTCTCATCGATTTAGCACGTACGTGTATGCTCACTACTAGTAATCTGGAACCTACAGGAGCGGCATCCATTGGCGTCTGCTATGGCATGAGCGGCAACGATCTGCCGTCCCCGAGCACCGTGATCAGCTTGTACCAAGCCAACGGCATCAACTCGATACGCCTCTACTGGCCGGACAGCAACGCGCTCTGGGCCCTCGGTGGCACCGGCATTCGAGTTGTCGTCGGCATGCCCAACGACATGCTCTGGAGTACGGGAACCAGCGCCGCGGCAGCCGCCGAGTGGGTTCGCACCAACATCCAGGCCCACCCCACCGTCTCCTTCCGGTACATCGCCGTCGGCAATGAGGCCTCCGGTGACGCGACGCAGTACCTCGTCCCCGCCATGGAGAACATCCACAGCTCACTCGCCGCTGCCGGACTGGACCACATCAAGGTCACGACGGCTATATCGCAAAGCACCCTTGCCACCTACAACCCCCCGTCGTCCGGGGTGTTCATCACCGAGGCGCAGGGGTACATGAGCTACGTGGTACCATTCTTGGCTCGAATCGGTTCGCCGCTCCTAGCCAATGTGTACCCTTACTTCCAGTACACCTCAAACCCCGGGTCCATGGACATTAGCTTCGCGCTCTTCACGGCGGCCGGGACCGTCGTGCAGGACGGCGCGTACGGGTACCAGAACCTTTTTGATTTGACGGTCGACGCGCTCCACACGGCCGTGGCGAAACTCGGGGGATCCAGTGTCTCCATCGTCGTGTCCGAGACCGGGTGGCCGTCGGCCGGGGGGACGGCAGCGTCGGTAGACAATGCCAAGACATACAACCAAAATCTGATCAACCACGTCGGACAGGGTACGCCAAGGCGGCAAGAGACGGTCGAGACGTACTTGTTCTCCATGTTTAACGAGAACCTGAAGGATTCTGGCGTGGAGCAGAATTGGGGGCTGTTCTATCCCAACATGGAGCAAGTTTACCCCATCACCTTCAATTGATGAAGCAAAGGGTATTTGGTCATACGTGCGTAGAAATTGTTGGTTGTGTATACCGTACACCGTATATTTATGTATTTGTACATAAATTGGATTATTGGACGCGACCACTAGGTATTTACTCGCACGCATACGTGGGTGAGAGGTAGATGTGTATACAACGAGAGCTGTAACTAGTGAGATACGAGGAGTTGTGCTGCGATTCGTGATATACGAGGATATTTATTATTTATTATTATCATTTTTATATTTACAGCGATGTTCAATTTTTTACATATATAAAATGCGCTCTCGCATCAGATGCATCAGCGTGTTAAAAAAAGTCCAGAAATTGCAAATTGTTTTCCCATAAAAAATTGAAATATCAACCATTTTCAAACTCAGTTAGTGTCGGATCGAGCACATGAGATCAGTTTGAATTTTGTTAAACTCAAACTCAACACATATATCAATCTGACATACTTAAATCTATATAGTTTTAATCTGGCCGTGTTCAAATATTGATGCCTATGCAATTTGCCCAAGTGTATATGAATTCTGATGTGCAGTTGTAAGATCTCCCGGAGGAAATCGTCGAGGACATCGCCCAACGCGTAGGGGTCCTCGACCACTTCGTGTTCTCCGCCGTCAGCCGGACGTGGCGCCAAGCCTCGAGCGCCGTGCGCCCTCGCCTCGACCACCACTGCCCCCGCCTCGTGGCCCTTTGCCCCGCCGACAACACAGTCCAGTTCTCCTCTCGCGACGGCGATATCGTCAAAACCGTACGCTTAGCCAGCGATGGTGCACGCCTTGACCGCATCATCAGCTGCT
Source organism: Pharus latifolius (assembly GCA_019359835.1). NCBI lineage: Eukaryota > Viridiplantae > Streptophyta > Magnoliopsida > Poales > Poaceae > Pharus > Pharus latifolius. Next base: position 3,747,080 of record CM033319.1, read on the forward strand.
CCCGTGGCTGGCTCGTCACCGTCGACGAGGCATGCCCCGTGCCCCTCCTTGAGCTCATCACGTGCACGCAATTCGCTCTCCTGCCCATCACGTCGTTCGACTGCAAGTTTGTCACGGGCGTCGGAGGCAATGACGGTCTCCCCCCGGAAAGCTTCTCGGTGGACAACCACGGGTACTACACCCACCTCCTGGCCGCGGGTAAGATTGCACCGACGCCTCCCGAGTCAATGCGGCTCCCCGTGATGCTCCAAAGGTTCTTCCACAAGGCCGCGTTCGCCTCAGGGCGCCAGCTGGGCAGCTGCGCCTTGATGCTAGCCCACAACCGTGGTTCCGGCCCGGTGTTCGCGAGGTCCTGGGACGAGTCCTGGACGTCGCTGTGCAAGGCGACGTCCAACCAGTACTTGGATGTCATCTGGCACAACGGCACCTTCTACACGCTCACCTGCGGCGACGGCTCCGTGGATGCCTGGGTGCCGGACTCCGTGGATGCCTGGGTGCCGGACCTGCGCTCCCTGAAGCCAAGGCCTGTAACGGGACCGGTTCTGGAGTGGGAGTTCAAAAAATTTTACCAGCAAACGACGCTCGGCAGAGTGCCATTCGTGAAGGCAAGACCCCTGGCCGAGTCGCCGGACGGCAGCAGGCTACTCGTCGCCAGCAGCGTGGCCATCTATGCCCACGACGGCGCCTCGGTGCGGCGGTTTATGGTGTTCGACCTGGACGAGCGCACGGGCGAGTGGCGCTCACTGGAGGACATTGGCGAAGCCGCGGTGTTGGTGGGGATTAACTACCGCAAGTCCGTCTCGACGCTGGCCTACCCGGACCTGAAGCCCAACTGCGTGTACTATGTGCCATAGACTGGGGTTTATAAACTCAACACGGGAATGGTGTCCAAAAATAAGTATCTATTGCTGCAGGTGGCAGGATTCCTACTTGGTCTGTGCCTCCAGTTGGCTTTTGACATCCTATGTAATTGTAACTGCTTGCTTTAATCTGAACTTGTAACATGTACTTGATCGAATTTTGTTGTTGTATTGGGTTATTTCTGAAAAATATGAAATATACCAATTAATTGTGTACCTGGAAGCATTGTTGGGAAAATTAGCCCTAACTCTGATAATTTATTTTTGGAATTATTACAGTACAAATGTCTTTTTTTTATCATTTGTTATTCCATTTTTGTTATTGTATTTTCTTATTTAGGTTGTCAATTTTTTTCAAGTTGTCGTACTTTTTTATTTTAGACTGTTTTTTTATTTTTAGATTGTCATATTTTATTATTTTTGTTGCAATTGTTTAGAATTTTTTATATTTTAGAGTTACGAGCATCTTAACTCCGTCCTATATTTTTTTTACAGTTATGGAAGTCTAAGATTAGTCACTAATGGAGGTAGTATGTAATTCAAGCCACCACTCTCTTACAGAATATGGTTGGATGGGATTGTGATAATCAATCGACTGAGAAAATAGAAATCAGAACTGCAAATAAAAAAAGTGTAGAAACAAATACATGGATTTTTATGGAATTTCGCACTCCTCATAATTTGTCTAAAATCCGTGTCAAGATTCTAATGTTCTTTGAAACATGGCATCAAGAATTGTCAAGTTGAGACAACAAAAAAAAAACCCTATAAGGCTCTCTCCAACCCATCGATGTGTCGTTTGGCGTTTTTACGGAATATTCTCCAACATATTCTGTGCAACGTATGTGAAACACCATCTGAAGCACCATCTTTCTCCAACCCATCGACGCTTCGCGAGGCATCTTCTCAAGCACCACCCTTCTCCAACCCATCGGCGCTTCGCGAGGCGTTTCGCGTGGCCCCGCATACACAATATTTATTACAGATTAAAAAATTGCTAAAATAAAATTCGGATAATTCGAACACAACAAAATAAAAGATAGAAGCACATATTTCTATGGACGCGTAGGAACTGATCGTGCTGAAATCAGAGTCTCCGGGGGCCCAGAACATCAAAATCTAACAACCTAAAACTCAATTGTAAAATTTCTGAAATCCGAATACCCATTTGCAAAATAGTCAAGACTCATAAATCTAAACCCTGACTCAGAAAGTGTCTTTTTGTGATTTAGAAAATTTTGAGGGTTTTTTTGTAATTATGCAATTTCTTTTTTTAACCTTGCCGCCGACTTCTATGAGGAATTTTTTTTTAACCTAAACTCTAAACGCGAAGTCGCCGCTACCGCCTCACCTCCGTCGCCGCAGAGCCTCCGCCGATCTAGGCCGTAGCCGCCGCCTCGTCCGCCGCCGAGCCTCCTCTGCACCAGGCCGTAGTCGCCTCTACCCCGCCTCGCCTCCACCGCCTCGCCGCCGAGCCTCTCCGCCGCGCCTCTGCCAATCCAGGCCTCCGCCGCCGCCGCCGAGCTCCGTTCGTCCGCGTGTGGGGCCCGCAAAGCGCGTTGCGAGGCTGCGCCAACCACTCCAACGTGGCCGCTTCGTCTTCCGAGACATCGCCGGGCCCATCTGTAGAAGCTTCGTCCACGACGCATCACCGGGCGTCGTCTCTCTCCTCTCTCCGCCGAAAAAATATTTTTTTATTCGTGGGGCCGACATGCAGAGCGTCGTTGCACCGGCGTTGGAGAGAGCCTAATTAGCATGGGTTGCACCCTATCATACGGGAGAGGATTTAGGTCATACATCTACTAAACTCTAGCAAATATCAATTTTTACAACTAATTTCATATGTAGCAAAGAGTGAAGCTATACACGATTTGTTCTAATGAACAAGGCTGTACCATTCTATTATGTTAGCTAAAATTTCTCAGGATAACGATATAGAATACCCAGTTTTCGTATCCCAACTATTTATTCACATACTTGGCGAACTCAAATAAGTTGTTTTTGCTCTTTACTAACTTTTACATGCAAGATTCTGGCACGCAATTAACAGCGTTAACTAAATCACATAGATGTAGATGCGACCAAATAGTCGGGCTTGAAATCCTCCGAAGACATAGCTGGGCGCCTGGAGCCCCTCTACCACATCGTGTTCTTTGGCGTCTGCAGGTGGTGGCGCAGCGCCTCGGAGGCCGTGCGACCCCGCCTCGAAACCCACTTTGTGGTTCGAGGCCCCAACAACACCACCTCCAGTTCTTCTCCCTCACAGGCGATGTCGTCCGTGCATTTAGCCGCAAGGCGTGCGCCCGAAACGCATAATCGGCAGCGGCGGTAGCTGGCTTATCATCGGAGTTTTTCTTACAAATAACTCACAAAAAAAATTAATAACAAAAAATAACTCATAATTATCGTATTTTATAAAAATAGTCCACTATATTAACCTATCGAGTTCTAAAAACTTAACAAAGAACGTATCGCATTGTGAGTGGTTGAAATAAGCTTGTCGAGTTTTAGACACTCGACAAACTGTTTGTCGTGTTTTGGAGCCTGACAAGTCATCTGACTCTTATAACAACTCATGGTTGTAAAAGTAGAGGTTGAGAGGAGGTGGTTGAAGGTCAAATTGAAGATGGTCAAAAATCATCGTGGTGATATGTAACTTCACCGATTTTAGTCATTATGGACCAACCACCTCTTCGACCACTCCAGTCGCGACGACTACCCTCACTTCGACTTTCGACCACAAACATTATAGAAGCAAGAGAGTTTGTTGAGTGCTGAGCACTCGACAAGTCGTTTGTTGCAGCTCTAGAACGCGACAAGCCGATTTTCACCTCAAAATGCGACACGTCGCTTATCAAATTTCTAGAACTCTATACACTAATGTGATGGATTATTTTTATAAAAATACGACAAATGTGGATCATTTTTGTAATTAATCTTTTTTACGAATTATTTGTAAAAAAAATTCGTCATCATCGTGGACGAGGAGTGCGTCGTGTCCCTCCTGGAGCCCCTCACCGGAACACAAATCACGCCATCCGTTCGGTAGCAAGAGTTCCAGCATCAACCCCTTCGCTGACATGCACGAGGCCTGGATCAAAAAGGCGGTGGTAGGTCCGGGTGTATGCGGGAACTTCGAAATCAAGGATCGTTTTGGGTATTAATAAAAAATTTCTGGTTTGCCTATCAAAAAATTGCAATCAAATGTCTAATATCTTCTAAGTAAGGCCATTTAGTGACTAGCATACTTTCTATGCAATAAACATTTAACTGACAAATTTTTGAGAGGCCAACCGGAATTTTCTATTAATATCCAAAACAAATGCCTCAAATGCTTTTCATCCGAAATATTTATTCGGTACAAGCATCATTTTCCTATTTCTTTTTCATACTGTGTAAACCAATGAGTCACGTACAAGGGAGTACAAGGGAGTGGAGTTTTTTTTAATGTTAACCCAGAATTAAAAAAAAATTTTGAAATTAACCCACAGTTGCGAGAATTTACAAAAATGGCTTGCCACATCAGCTTGTCGAGCTCTGGAAGCTCGACAAGCTGCTAGTCGCACGCGGAGTCTCTTGTCGTGCTCCAGGAACACGACTATCAGCTTGTCGTGCTCCCAGAGCTCGACAAGTGCTTGTCGTGCTCCCAGAGCTCGACAAGTCCTTGTCGTTTTCCTGGAGCACGACAAGCTCCAGCAATTCAACCACCTGCAGAAATAAAATAATTAATTATTAAATTACGTATTGATTTGTAATCTGATTTCATAAATAAGTATAAACTTATACATTATACTCATCTAACAAGAGATTTGATAAAATATGAGTTGATTTGATGATTTTCGATATAAACTGAAAATAGGGTACTTTAGGGTAAAATAAGATCTGAGTTTTGTCGATTTTGAATTATGGTCTTTAAAATGTGATTTTGTAATCTGCACAGAAGAGAAAATTGTATCAAATAGCATTTGAAAAAGATTTGCTGAAGAAATTTTGAATTTGGAATTAATCTGAAGATTTTAGCCTTTTTGGGTTTCTAGATATCAAATAAAGGACTAAATTACGATATAATTTGGACTGATATGTGAAAACGGCTTAGATGATACGATTTGGCTGCCAACTTTCTGGATTAAGGTATTGACATACCCATGATCATAATCCAAGAATAATCTGATCTGGATTAGGGCAAGATTTAGCTAAATCTGAGTTATGAGTATTTAGGGTAATTAGAATCCTGTTTTCGAAAACAGAATAGGATTGATAGATCTGAGATTTAGAGATGGAATTGAATCTGGCTTGTAAAGACTTTTATGTTTGGCAGTAACAAGATCAATTCAACCCTAATCTATCTCAAACCCTAAAATATCAAAATCTATTCTGTGAACCCAAATCAAGATCAGTGGGGATTCGAACCCAGGTGGACAACGAGGTAGAAGAGAGTTCCCACCAGCTGGTCTAGGAGTTTTTCCCATCATACTGTACATACATAAATACATACATACTGTATATATATATATATATATATACACACACACATGCACATATATATGTATATGTATATGTATATGTATATATATCTATAGAAATATACGTAAGTATGTATCATATAATAAAAATATATAAGAAATGTAGTGAACTGCATGATTCATTTTGAATGTAACACACTGGAAAATAAAAGTGTTAGTACATGTTCGCTATGGGTTCGGACGACCCCTCTTATGCCCATGCCCATGTCTATCTCTCTGAAAAGGCGATGGTGAGTACGGATCAGGTGGCACATGTGATCGCTGTCCAGCCGCGGTAGAAGGACCATGCCGCTCAGTACCTGCATGACCCTGAGATGGCTGTGTCGGTGGAGGGTGATCTTCGAGTTCGCTAGGCGCCAACTGATCCGGTTGGTAGTACTGATGTGCATGAGGGTCGTGCAACCCGAACATGTGCGAGATCCACTCCTGGTTGTCTTGCTGTGGTGCCACCCCACTGGGGTCGGCCCCCTGCGGAGCGTAGTACCATCGTCATCCACATGCATGTGGTCGTGGGCGGGATCCCCCCAACTCTCCCAAGTAGACCCCCAAGGGACTGAGTATCTCTGTCCCTGGAGAGCCTGCTCAATATGAGCCTGGCCGCAATCCTCGTCAGCCGCAAACCGCTCTGCCAACGCTCTACTCGCATCGTCCCTGTCTTGACGACGAATGTCGTCCTCGTGTTGATGACGGATGCCGTCGTCATCATCAGAGTCATCTGAATCGGGAGTGCGATGTGTCGACGGGCCCCCAATATGCAGATCTCTGCGTCGAGCACTGTGCATTGACGAGGAACGATGGAGCCGAGACGGGCCGGCGGACGTCCCTGGTATGTCACCTCCCCAGGTCGGCGATGTGTCACGATGACTGCGCCGTGCTGACGAAGTGCTCTGTCGAGCACCACCCAGGCTAGGCCGGGCTGACATCGGGCTGGGCGGCCGGGCCCCTCTCCGGTGTGGAACCGATGCATCTGTCTTTCGGCCACAAGTAGCGTCGAACAAGATTCGTTGTGCTGCTACACGGATGGAATGTAGGACAGCACGCGCCATCGCCTTGAAGCGTGGAGGACCTTCCAAGCGAGACGACAGGTTTGCCGCTTGACTGTCGATGCCGAACGCTAAGTCACCCTGCACATGCGAAACTCATATGGGAACTATGGAAAAATAGATAAGATAAGAGACCAACATAAGTATCCAGCGAAGACGAACGTACCGAGCGATGTATCCGGCCTGAGAAATGAACATCAAGGCCGAGTCGAAGACTGTCTTGATGTGATAGTTCTGTCGGCGATGGGGGGGCCGCACGAGCGAGTCGCGTGCGGGTGCGCGGCACGTACCACTGAAGATAGGCCTAGGACGTCCCAAGGTCATACGGGCGCTCCTCCACAACAACATCCGTCGCCGCGTGGTTCTCCCACTCGTCGACCCATTTGGAATTCTTGATCTGCCAGTTGTCAGAGTGTTTTCCTCTACGTGTTTGTCTGCAAAAGGTGACGCGATGCACATAAAGCAAAGAAATAAACAAATATGAGTGTGTACATGAGATATAGAAAATGTTCGAGGCATACACGTGAATCTGCCGCGGGAGATGGCGTTGTCGATTTCTTTCCGGGGGCGGTATCTGCTGATGTAGGCCGAATTGGTGCATCCCCTCTCTGGAAAATACGGCTCCACCACATGTGAGAACACCATGTGCCGGCGTGTAAGCCAGCAGTCCTGGCCCGCGGTGCAATGCGAGGAAATGCCATGCGGTGCAACCTGCGAGATGTGCTCCGGTGTCCATGGCCGCCATATGACGCGCGCGTCCGATAGGAGATCAAACTCTCCCAGGTACGCCAAGTAACAGCGGTGAATCTGTGATGATGACCACCTCGGCCAACCTCCCAACCAACGGGCTCCCATGGTCGGCCGGTCCACCCAATCATCATAGTCGGCTGGCGCAACGTACGGATGGATGGGCCGCTGTAAACGCGGCCGACCAACGGGGAAGTGCTCCCATGACCACAGTTGCAGCAGTACAGGGCATGCGGAAAGCAACGATCCAGCTGCGGTCCTGCAGCATGCCTCGCAAAGGCCCCTGTACGTCGCGCACAACACTGCCATCGCCCAGTTGTAACGCGGCATGGCCCCTGCGTCGGCATCGACGATACTCTCGACCAGAGGAATGAACCACGTGTACACAGTGTCACCGTGCGTGGAAGGAAACAAAATATACTGCAGCTTCACCAGCAAGTACGCGAAGAGATGCTGGCGAACTACATCGGCGGGGGCATCATCGGGGCACTCACGGTAGCGCGCCAGAAATCGGTGGGGGACACCACGCCTGGATGCCGGGATCTCGTCGGCGTGGTTAGCGATGTTGAATCGGAGGTGCATCTGTGCGCGCCAATCCAAGCGTGCTGGCCGGGGGACGATGGGATGTCCACTGGCAGGTAAACCAAGCAGCATGCTGACATCCTCCAACGTGACTGTCATCTCCCCCCAGCGGAAGTGGAAAGTGTGGGTCTCCGGACGCCATCGATCTACCAATGCGGTGATCAACGACCTGTCCAGTGTGAGATGCTGACCTATCTGCAGCATACGGGCGAACGGCAATAAACCTGCAGCCCGCAGGATGGGGATATAGCCCTCATGCAGAGGCCAGTACTCCAAGGGAGCACGGACTACCAGCGGCTCCAAGTCCCCGCCCTCGGACAAGATGCGGCCGCGATGGCCACGATCACATGTACTGCTCAGTAGCTCTGGAAGATCTCTATCTCCGCCAGCCATGCCTGTCAAAACATAAAACATGAACCATTATTGAAAGTAACATAACACACATCGGGAACCGTTATTGAAAGTATCATACCCATGGATAGCACACGACATGAAAGTAACATAACATGAATCATATTACAAGGTTTCAAACAGATTACAACAATCGAATGCAAATGATAAGCGTATTACAAAGTTTATTACAAGGCTATGTCGATGGTCCGGGTGCATTCAAACAATCCTTCCTGCTATGTCCGGGCTGCCTACAGATCGAGCATTTCCTAGCTCGTGAGCTACCCCCCTGGGACTCATCCATGTCATTGTGTATTCGGCGTGTCTTCCGTCGCCCTGGACCCGTTCGCTTTAGATTTACATCTGGGATCCAGGTAGTCTCGCCAGCAGGGATAACTCTGTAGTCACCGAGCGTCATAAAAACTCTCCACACGCCACTCCACGTGTTTGAAAGGTTGTCAAGGCTAAAGTACTCCGAAAGGTAAGGCGCAGGGCTCACACCGAGCGCCGCACATGAAGCAAGGACATGAGAGCAGGGCTTGTGCAGTAGCTTCGGTTTGTTACATGAGCACTCAGCGACATCCCCAAGAATGACCTCGTGCACCCGTCCAGGTCTCAGTTGGCCGCTCACGTTCTTCTGCCGAAGGCGGACTTGAATGATTCGGTGCAGCCTGTTTATAACTGTCACCTCGTGCCGCTGGGCCTTGTCTATGCGGGCAGTCAAGTACGACTGCACAACATCTGGCAAGGTTCTCATGGGATCGTCGACTAGCGTTTTGGCGGCTACACTTCTGTTGTTGAAGTACTCGACTGTGCGGTACCATGTCATCTCCACTACAGCAGTCACCGGCAAACACCGGACTCCCTTCAACACATAATTGCACACCTCTGAAAGGTTTGTCGTCATTATCCCAAACCTTGCGCCATCTTCGTCGTGCAGCAAGGACCATTTCTCGATGTCCTTGTCCTGAATCCATTGCGAAAATTTGCTGACGTTCACATCATCGGCAGCATTACTGGCCCTCCTCGTGGAGTACTTCACTGTCAGCGCCTCCAATTTGTCGAACACAGCCTGGAACTTCCTCGGTTGATTTTGCATGCACAGCCGCTTGAACAGATCCATGATCTGTTTACTGCGGAAGTGTGTGAAAAGGTTTGCTGCAATGTGCCGCATGCACCAACGGCTGCGCACGTCCTCCCATTTGTACGGAGCATCTGGGGCCCCGCGCATTACCTCAATGGAATGGAGCAGCCCTCGGTGGCGGTCCGATATGATGCACACCTTCTCTCGATCACCAACAACCGCCCGCTTCACATTGACCAGAAACCACAACCAACTTTCCGAGTTTTCAGACTCGACGATGGCGTACGCCAATGGAAGCAGTTGGTCGTTAGCATCCGCAGCAACAGCAATGAGGAGACAGCCCTTGTACTTTCCAGTCAGGAACGTACCATCCACGTATATGACTGGACGACAATAAGCAAATGCCTCGATGCACTGGCGGTATGACCAAAATAATCGACGGAGTACCCGAGTGTTCTGTATGGGGCTACCATCTCGACGTGTAGCTGGCTGATCGAAGAAATCTAAAAATGTGCCTGGATTGGTCTGAGCGATGTTGCGCAGCAACCACATCACATTGTTGTAGCCGTAGTCGAATGTGCCGAACATGCCCTCAATTGCCTTCTGTTTTGCTCTCCAGGCCTTTCCATACCTTATAGTGTACCCACACCTATCAGCAACTTGCTTCATTATTTCTCTCGGCATTATCGAAATGTTCTCTCGCACAGCCGGCTGGATGATATTACCGACGTACGCCGACGTCAGGTTCCTGTGTCTGTCCAGTGCCTCCGTGAGCAGGCATGTGTGTGCGGTAACCCTTGTCACCACAAAACCGATGTCGTCCTTCGGCCGCATCGCACGAATCTTCCATGGGCAGCCTGCTGTTACACAGGCTGCGACAAAAAGGTTGGGGTTTGACTTGACGACCTTATATTGCCGGTTAATTGCGAGGGACCAGCTCGCCACGGCATTCTTCAGATCTTCCTTGCTTTGAAACTCCTGCTCTACTTGTAAGCCACCGTGCTCGAAAGACCACCTCGAACCCTGATCCGTTGGCAACACAGCTTGACTGTATGCTGAGTGATCTAGCCACTCCTGCGGGGGACCAGGAGTATCGTCATCAGAGCCATCGGATGCCTCCGAGTCCGTCGAATCATCTTCGTCGGACACTGATGGAAGGCAATCCAGTACCTCGCACACATCTACGAGAGTATGGCAGAATACATCCGACCACTCGCTAGCCCTGAATCTCGCAGGACCGGGCATGACGCTTGGCTCACCCTCCACCGCACTCTCGGCTGCTCGTACGTTGCAGAACTGCACATACATCGCGAACTGGCCGAGCAGTCCGCCATGGGGGTCTTCCACTCTTCGAATAAAAGAACTCCAAGATTTTTCCCCTTTAATTTCGCGCAGCATCCAGTATGGCTCATTATCTACCTCACGAACGATGAGCCCTTCGATTAGAGCCATTTCATCGCGAGGCCGCTTCCCGAACATATTCAGGATCCACAAATTCAGGTCTAGAAATGAGGTGTTATGTACACTCAGCTCGCCCCTCACATACTGGCAACGGCTCATATCAACCCCGTTTTGCCCCTCGCGAATTATGCCGTCACCATAAAATATGAAAATTTTGTTCGGACTATCCATTCCCTACACACATTCATCTCACGCGTAAATAACATGACACCATTACACACATGCACATAGATCCTAAAACCATACATACACATATACATTTGAAAAACATAATTTATAAACATAGAGCATGCATACATGCATGTAATTGAAAATAACCTAGTTTCATAATTTCTAAATACATACACATATATATTTTACAAAACCTAATTCTTAAACATAGAGTATGCATGTGCACAATTAAAAATAACCTAATTTTAAAAAACATAATTTCTAAACATAGAGCATCCATGCATGTAATTGAAAATAGCCTAGTTTCATAATTTCTAAATACATACACATATATGTCAAAAACCTAATTTTTAGACATACAGTATGCATGTGCACAATTAAAAATAACCTAATTTTATATTTTCTATTGTGTGCACATAGTTTCTAAAACGAAATACACATACATTTAAAAACCTTATTTTTCCAAACATACACACATATATTTAAAAAACCTATTTTTCCAAACATACACACATATATTTCTAAACATACAAACATATATTTAAAAACCCTATTTTTCCAAACATACACACATATATTTCTAAACATACAAACATATATTTAAAAACCCTATTTTTCCAAACATACACACGTATATTTAAAAACCCTATTTTTCCAAACATATACACATATATTTCTAAACATACAAACATATATTTAAAAACCCTATTTTTCCAAACATACACACATATATTTCTAAACATACAAACATATATTTAAAAACCCTATTTTTCAAACATACACACATATATTTAAAAACCCTATTTTTCCAAACATACACACATATATTTAAAAACCCTATTTTTCCAAACATACACACATATATTTCTAAACATACAAACATATATTTAAAAACCCTATTTTTCCAAACATACACACATATATTTCTAAACATACAAACATATATTTAAAAACCCTATTTTTCCAAACATACACACATATATTTTAAAAACCTATTTTTCCAAACATACACACATATATTTCTAAACATACAAACATATATTTAAAAACCCTATTTTTCCAAACATACACACATATATTTCTAAACATACAAACATATATTTAAAAACCCTATTTTTCCAAACATACACACATATATTTAAAAAACCTATTTTTCCAAACATACACACATATATTTCTAAACATACAAACATATATTTAAAAACCCTATTTTTCCAAACATACACATATATATTTAAAAAACCTATTTTTCCAAACATACACACATATATTTAAAAACCCTATTTTTCCAAACATATACACATATATTTCTAAACATACAAACATATATTTAAAAACCCTATTTTTCCAAACATACACACATATATTTAAAAACCCTATTTTTCCAAACATACACACATATATTTAAAAAACCTATTTTTCCAAACATATACACATATATTTCTAAACATACAAACATATATTTAAAAACCCTATTTTTCCAAACATACACACATATATTTAAAAACCCTATTTTTCCAAACATACATACATATATTTAAAAAACCTATTTTTCCAAACATACACACATATATTTCTAAACATACAAACATATATTTAAAAACCCTATTTTTCCAAACATACACACATATATTTAAAAACCCTATTTTTCCAAACATATACACATATATTTCTAAACATACAAACATATATTTAAAAACCATATTTTTCCAAACATACACACATATATTTCTAAACATACACACATACATTTCAAAAACCTATTTTCCAAACATACAAACATACATTTAAAAACCCTATTTTTCCAAACATACACACATATATTTCTAAAACCTATTTTTCAAACACACATACATTTATAAACCCCTATTTTCAAACATATACACATTCATTTCCAAACATACATACACACATACATTTAAAAAAATCTATTTTACAAACATACATAGAAATGCACATATTTCCTAAACATATTCCTAAAAACAACATAATACCTACTCTTCTATACACATAAACATAAATATAAACCCTAATCACGTCATTAGCAACATAATTAACAGAATCTTAAATGCATTTCGAAAAAAATTACCTCTTTTCGAAGAACTCGCAATTCTCTACAACTTTCTCTTCTACACCAAACAAATTTATCGGACGGATTTTGCTAGATCTAGGGTTCAAAGTAAAATGTGTATGTGTGTGTTGTTGCTTATGCTACTGCTGTGTGTGTGTGAGTGAGTGAGTGAGTTACATGGCAGGCAGGGGACCAAATAAATGAGGGGGACCAGCAGCAACTTGTCGAGTTCTGGAAACTCGACAAGTTGCACAATATTACAATGTATATTGCCCTCATATCAAATAAACTTCGTAGCTCAGCTGGTGGGAGTTCTCAGCAGCAATCAGGTGGCTCAGGTTCGAATCCCCGTTGCAGTAAACATTATTTTTCCCTTGTCGCGGCTTCAACGAACGACAAGAGCTTGTCGCATCTTCAGGGAACGATAAGTGCATGAGACAAGACGTTGTCGCAACTTCGGGGCACGACAAGCAGAAGAAGCACAGTGCACGAGAGAAGAAGTTGTCGCATCTTCAGGGCACGACAAGCAGGAAGCATAGTACACGACTTGTCGTGGTCGTGAGGCACGACAAGTGCTAGTCGTGGTTCTCGACCACGACTACTACGAGCCCGTGCGACTAGCAGTTTGTCGAGCTCTGGGAGCTCGACAAGCTAACGTGGAAGGCCATTTCTGTAATTTTTTACAACTGTGGGTCAGTTCTGTAATTAATATTTAAATACGGGTTAACAGTAAAAAAAACTCCAAGGGAGTGGCATAAATTGTTGTCTTTTACTCGGAATTGCTGCACGGATGCTTTAATGCCAACTGACATAACTGCATCCATGTGGTTAATTGTAAGGCTCAAACCAATTACACATGCATGTGTTCCTGCATTTTTTGACCCTTGAAGCAACATTTCATTGCATCCTATCATTGCTGGCTCAAGTATGAGTGCGAACAGCACAAGTTTTGTTGCTAGCAATCAAATCCGAACAAAACTAACAATAATAAAAGAAAATCACCATTTCATCATCTATACTTACGTGATGCAGATGAGTTCATGCACCCCATAGTTGGTACTTAGTCCAAATAGACAAATGAATTATTCATTCCTTATCCAATCCGTTTTTGGTGCCGATGCCAAAACAATTATGCATCTCAAAACACGTACATGCACGACCATTTGAATATTATTCAAAGAAAACGAAAAATAAACCAGAAACTTTAATGATGGAAATTTTAGTGGAAATAAAAAATGAAATCCAAACATCATAGAAATTATCTTTTATGTCTTACTCAAAGCAAATTATACTATTTTTTATTCTAAATTTTTGTATTTTTTGTATGTACCATCCAAACATCCTTTTTAAATAATTCCTCTATCTTAGAGTTCCAATAAATTCAATTGTACATGCCTTTTAATTCATGTATTTTTTATATTTCTATATTTTTTGTTTCAGATAGGAAAAATTAGATTCAATTGGTAACCGCCCTATAAAAATAAGATTGACACTTTTGTGGGAATACTACTTTTTGTGTTTGTTCTTAAACTCAGGTAAAAGAGTTTCTTAAACAACCAGGACAGTCAAAGCAGTTCCAAAACCCTGCATTTTTAAGACCTATATTCCAAAACCCGTTCTAAAACCCTATTTGGAAGTGTAGTTTAGGGGTCAAGATTGGGAAAACTAGTTTGATTAAATATAAGATACCAATAGGATCTCACCTTGGAAGCATCGTTGGGAAAATTTTGTTTCTAAAAGCCTTTGTGGTTGGTGTTCTCGTCCTCATATCTGGGTTTCAAACATAATTGAGACTTACTTGGTATCTTGATATTTTTGTGGGGCTAGCCATGTTTGGTTGGTGTCTCATCTTCTAAAGAATAAAATAAAAGACCTAAAATGAAAATAAGCTTCAAAAACTATACAAAGCACACGCTTGGAGATGAACAATAATTTCTCAAAATATTTTAATCAATTTTATTCCTCTCCCCATCCCATCTCTTGTGAGTAGTGGTCGGCGAAAGCGAAACTGCACTTCAACGGCTTAAACCGAGTAGAGCTACAACAGCTATAGCGAGCTGGCGGATTGACTATTGCAACGGTCGGGTTGAGTGATGTCTGGAAAGCACTAGTTGGGTCGAGTAGTGGCCGTGTCATGGGGGCCGAGGGATGACCTGGTTAAATTTAAGGGAAAACATCATAATCCAGAATGGTATTATTGTAAACTAATAGGTTTATATATAGACCAATACAGAAGAATTATAATCAAATACAATATTAGAGTTCTAACCAAAATTATATAAGAATCATAACTAAATAAATAGATATCTTTAACATCCCCTCTCAAACTCAAGGTGGAAATAGACTTGAATTTGAAAAGAAAAAAACTATGATACGTTAAAAAAAATCTGAAGATGAGAGGCTCATCGGAAAAAGATTACTGCAACAGACGAAATAGTAGAAGAATAACTAGCAACATGACAACTAATAAACAAAACTACAAATGACAAACCAATAATGACCTGTAAATGATGAGCGGGCCAAACGAACCCAAATAGACCAGAAGTCCAAATCAAGGCCAAACGAGCCCAAACAGATCAGAATCAAAACTGTTCAAATCAAAGCCAAATCAGGGCAGCAACAGTGACGACGGAAGTGGCAAAGCTGAGCAACACCAGCAGGTGGCAGCTTGGTGGCTCCGTGAGTGTCAAAAACATTGGAGAAAACCGATACAAAAACACGACGAGGCATTGTGACGTCCACGGGATTGGCGCCACAAATGCTGAGTAGATCATGATGAGCTCAACCAAGATCGTCGGCTAGGGAGAAGCAAGCGCTCACGTGCGTCATGACAGCCATGCGCCATGCGAGCTGACCGACATGGCGGAACCCGGAGAGCACAAAAGCACTGTCGCAATCCACGCGAAAGCCCACGCCTACATGGCTCTTCTAGGATCAAGAACTCCATCCAAACACCATCCCGATCGCCAAACCACTGCGAGAAGAAACAAACAATTCAAAACCAAACACACAAACGCAATGCAACATCAGAGAGACAAGCGCACGAACGCGTTCACAACAAACCCAAGGAATGACCATGGCCATGGTCGTGGCGCGCCGCGCGGAGACAAGGAAAGACAAATGTAGAGCAAAGAAAAGAAAGAACTTTTGTTTAGGTACCGTCCCCAAGTGTTTCATGTCTGTCGCCGCCTCTCGGGATTGGTGAATCGATGGTGGGTGGCTAAGTTTAGGGTTTGGGGATCTTGATTTTGATACCATGTTAAATTTAAGAGTTATATATTGGATCTAGATTTTGATGATTAATGACAATTTGGATAAACCCTGTTTAGTACAAGTAAATTGAAATTTTATTTGTTAAGTCCTGAAGTTGATGTCTCCCTTGTTGTGATTTAATATCGATATATACGTTGAGGGGGAGCTCATAATATTAGTCATCTGTATTTACATCAAGCGTGTCCTAATTGTTATCATGACATGAGTAATATGAATCTTGTACTTACCTCTTATCATGTATGGATCTATATGACTGTATATTTCATCTCCTACCCTTTTATGCTTTGTCGAGAATGGTTCTGTCATTAAACACCAAAAAGCAAAATTGTTGAGTCAACTCCTTTTGGGGGGTAATTACTTTGGTGATTAATGAAAAACCAACTATGAGACTAACGTCGTTTAATGAGTGTATGTGTTGTAGTCTCAAAATGGATTGCGAGATGAAAACAAGCAAAGGCATATAGAGGATGATGGCGATATGAGCTACTTTGAGCGAGGTCAAGTTTCACCGAAGGTAAGATCAGATATTAATGATCATTTTCTTAGGATTTTATCGGTTTCGGTGTTTGGAGATTGACTGGATTGATAGGATTTTTTTTGCTAGTTTAACCTATTATTAAGAGGGGTTAGAAACTAGTAGCTTGAGTCGATCTAGTGTGGAAGCTCAAATGCATTCATATCATATTACACTAGTACTTAAACCCTCTTGCATTGCTACAAAAATATTGTAGCTTGTTTGAATTAGAGATAATATTTGAAAACTACACTTAGTCGTGGTCGCCAGATAAAACAATCTGTTTCAATACTAGAGCTGGTTGTTGTCATATTTGCACAATTTGACCATATCACTATTTGGAGCTAGTCGTGGTCGTAAGAGTTCAAACTAGTCGTACCAATTCTCAACTCGAATGTGAATGCTCGACCATATCCATTCGACCACCTGCTTTCGATCGGATATTCGACCAGTGGTGTAAAGTTCTTCAATCAAAACTGGTCGTGATCTATACTGATTGTCAGCATGCATATCCGCGTGGACACAGACAAATTGCATTTGCATATATTCAAAAATTGAGTGAGAGTAAAAATACCTAAGTCCTATTTTCGGTTTGCACAGGCCGAACATTGTCTGTGATGATTGGACAACGTCCAGCCAGTACAAAACTCTTTTATCAATTGCAAAACGAAATCAGAGAGAGATAGATATGTCCGAGGGCTTTTGTCTGGAACAGGCCGGACATTGTATGTGATGGCCAGATATTGTCCGACCAGTACAAAACTTGAGAGTTTTAATTGAAATGAAACCACAAACATATAAATTTGTCAGGGGGCTTTTGTCTGGAACAGGCCGGACAGTGTCCGGGATGGCCGGACAATGTCCGACCTATACAAATCGTGTGGCTTCAAATTAAAAGTGAACCAGAGACGTTTACATCTGTCTAGACTTTTTGTCCGGACAAAAGACTTTTGTTCAACCTTCACAAAAATAGCCAAACGGTAACTAACACATTTGCAATGGTCATATTGACATGTACTGTCCGGACATTATCCGACATACCCGGACAATGTCCGGCCTGTACAAAATTTGTTCAGTTTCTTGCAAACGGCTAGTTTCTTTGATAGGGCTATATATACCTCGTCTTGGCCAGCATTTGAGGGGGCACAAGAACACAAAAATCCTCTGCATAAGCTAGCCAAATTCTTTGAAGTCAATCTCTTGCATTGAGAGTCTAGATTTGAGCCAAATCTTTGAGAGTATTTGAAAGAAGAAGCATTTGTGAGATGCTAAGGGTGCTTAGTACACATCATTCATCATTTGCAAGCTAGTGCTAGAGTGTGAGCATTTATTTACATCATTTGAGTTTCTAGCACTTGATTCATTCAAGTGAAAGCGTTCGATTTGTTACTCTTGACGATCGCCATCGCCTAGATGATTGGTGAAGGAGAGTCGCGATCTCTCCGTTGAAGTTTGTTGGAGAGGCCGACAAAAATGTGTGAAAGGTATTGGTGTTCGACTATCTGGAGTAGAGAAGGAGTAACACGAGTGGAGATATTCTTCGTGGATATAGAAGCGAGGCTCACACGTGAGCGCTTCAATGAGGAGTAAGAGAGACCGGACGAGTCTCTAAAATTTCGGTAAAAATTGTTGTGTCAATTGTTTCACTCTTACACAATTTGTATTTACCTTGACACAATTATTTTCAATTATTTTTGTTGCATGTTGTATTGCTTATTTTATATTGTTAAATGCAACTTATTGTTAGATAGTTTTAAACCCTTTGTGAAAACTAAGTTTTCTTAAATATCTTGTAAAAATTGTTTAGTCGAAAAGAATTTTTAAAAAACTGCTATACACTCCCTCTAGTTGACATCCTCGATACTATAATATATAGATCAATATATAAGAGTTCTAGTTAAATACAAAGAAGAACTCTAATCAAATATAATATTAG
Organism: Pharus latifolius; assembly: GCA_019359835.1. Lineage (NCBI taxonomy): Eukaryota > Viridiplantae > Streptophyta > Magnoliopsida > Poales > Poaceae > Pharus > Pharus latifolius. The sequence continues at coordinate 3,765,735 of CM033319.1, forward strand.
AGTTTTAATCAAAATTATATAAGAATCATAATTAAATAGATAGATATCTTTAATATATCCAATCAGACTACAGCAAAGTGAGACAACAAGACGGAGGCTGCAATGACCAAATCGAGCATGGAGACACCATGGAGGAGTTTCTTTTACACAAGTGATGCGTGTCTCTTCGTGGCCGTGGGATTGCCAGACGCACGTAGAGAAGTACACCAAGCAAGCTGGATGTGGAGCAGTTTGTTTAAAGTTGGCATGTTCTAGACACGCTTTAGGCCACGTGATTATAAGCATTGTCTCTAACGCTAGCTCAGATATTTGTTAGAAGAATATTTTTTGTTATATCAGTGAAGAGTCTTTTCGAAAAAATTTTGAACTCCAATGTAAAAATTTTTCGAAAAACTTTTTGTGGAGCTCATACATGAAGAGTCACTCTAAGAGTCTCTCTTTTCAATGCAAAATCTCTTCGAGAGACTTTTAAGTAGGTCTCGTATATTAAATATCCAATTTAATTTTTTTGTATCATATTAATGATTAAATAATTGGTAAAAACAAGTTAAAAAATATACGATAATAATTCTAACATATAAAAATTTAATTGCGGATTTGAAATTCGACATAACGAAAATAAATATTTTTATTAAATTCGGTGATTAAACATAAAACAACATCACATACATACGAAAATTTAAACTTAAAATTTAACATTGACGTGCTAATTAAAAAACATACTTTAAATTTTTTCTTCTTTTCTTTGAAAGTTGAGTTTGCATGCTTATAAAAATCTAATAATTGAGGTTTGGAATTTCTCGTTCGGATGCAATAATCATTTATAGAAAATTATCTTGTTTAGATCTTAATTATAAATCAGATGATTCATTCATAAAAAAAAAATGAGACCAAATCTCAAAATTTGTAACACCAAGCTTGTCGTACAACAAAGGCGACATCTGTTAATCTTGTCCGTCGCCCACGTGCGCCAGGCGCCAACGTGTAGTGAAAACTTGCCAGCACGGAAATGTTGTGGTTGACGTGCCAACTAGCGATGAAAATGGATCCGGATCCTCCTAGTCCGGACCAGTCGAATTCAGATCCGGAACCTATCGGCTCGGATATTTTCGGATCCGGATCCGAAACCTATCAGATCCGCATAATTTTTATTCGGATCCGGATCCGAATCTGGTTTAGACGATATCGACGGATCCGGATCCGGATCCGTATATCCAGAATTATGCTTATCCGGATATCCGGATACCCTGGAGGCCCAGACAGCCAGGCACCCAGGCCCAGCCCAACCCAACTGCCTGCCTCGCCGCTCCTCTCACCGGCGCCGGCCGCCCTCCTCTCGCCGCAACGACGCCCGCCGCACCCCTCCTCACACTGTTAGCGGCCACGCCGCCTCGCCGCTACGCCGCCTCGCCGCCTAGAGAAGGGGAGAGGCGCAAACAATGGTGTGCGGGAAATGGCGACACAGATCCAATGGCGGCAAGGGCAGGTAGAACGGCGGTGCAATCTAAGCGATGGCGGTGCAGCGTGAGATCGGGGGCGGGAGGATCGGTGGTGCAGCACGGGGTGAGGGCGGCACAGCGCGGTGCGGCGCTGGAGAGGCGGCGGGTTCTAAGGAGCGGTGTCGGCGCGTGATAGGTCGAGGAAGGAACGACGCGGTGGCGGCGGCGCAGTGGGGGGCGGAGGTGGCGGCGAGCACGAGAGGCGAGGGAGAGTGGTGGCACAGCGCGGGAGAGGCGGCGGGGCGCTGGCGTGGAAGTGAAGAGAGGGAGGAAGAAACGGAGAGGAGGAAGAAGAAGGGAGGAAGAAAAAAGAGAGGGAGAAGAGGAAACAGAGAGGAAAAAGAGAAGAGAGGAAAAAGAAAGAGGAAGGAGAAAGGAGAAGGGAGAGGAGGAAAAAGAGAGGAGAGGCTCGGGAGCACGCCAACGGTGAGGACGAACGGGATAGAAGAAGATGAAATGTGGTGAGAGAGGATGAAGGGGGAGAATATCGACGGCTCGCCGGAGAGGGAGAAGAGGAAGAAAAGGGGAGGTAGAAATGAGGGAGGAGACCGGCAGCTCGCCGCCGGCGTGGACCTGGCTGGCGACGGCAAGCTCGTCAGGGCCGAGAGAGAAGCGAAGGAGAAAAAAAAAGAGACATTTTCGAAGGTTAGAGAAGAGGAGTTTTTTTTTTCTTATCCACGAGGTCGTAGACTCTGGATTTGAGGTTACAAAAGAGACATTTTCGGGTTCGGGGATTAATTTCGCTTACCCGCTCCAAAATTACCCGCGGGTATTGGACGTATAGTCTGTGAGGTATCAATGTTCCAATCATTATCCGTAATCGTATCCGTTTCGACCCGTATTCGATCCGTATTCATATCTGATACTATCTGTATCCGTATTCATATCCAGACTATCCGTATCCGTATCCAGATCCGAAAAAAAATACGTATATGAATATAATTCAGCCATTATCTGATGCAGATCCGATCCGTTTTCATCTCTAGTGCCAACGTGGATTTTTTTTACTGTTAACCCACATTTAAAAAATAATTACGAAATTAACCCACAGTTGCAATAATTTACACAAATGGCCTGCCACGTCAGCTTGTCGAGCTCCCAGAGCTCGACAAGCAACAATTCGCACGGGGACCTCCTTGTCGTGGTCGAGGAACACGACCAGAGGCTTGTCGTGTCCCTCGACCACGACAACGCCTTGTCGAGCCTCTGGACCACGACAACTCCTTGTCGTGCTCCTCGACCACGAGCAGGTGCCTTTTCTTGTCATGCTGTGAAGACGCGAGAACTGAAAAAGATTTTATTGCTGGAGCGGGGATTCAAACCCGGGCCGAGGACATGGGAGCGAGCGCGCGAGCCAGTTGGTCTAGCACTCTTAGCTGTACTAGAAGCGTTAGCGTAATTAATATCCCTCCCTCATATGTCGTGGATCCAGAGCTCGACAAGAGACCCGTGTACAGTAAGAATTTATGATTGAATTCTGGACTGATTTGTAATCTGATTTCACAAATGAGTATAAACTTATACGTTATACTCATCTAACAAGAGATTTGGTAAAATATGACTTGATTTGATGATTTTCGATATAAACTGAAAATAGGGTACTTTAGGTTAATAAGATCTGAGTTTTGTCGATTTCGAATTATGGCCTTTAAAATGTGATTTTGTAATCTGCACAGAAGAGAAAATTGTATCAAATAGCATTTGAAAAAGATTTGCTAAAGAAATTTTGAATTTGGAGTTAACCTGAAGATTTTAGCCTTTTTGGGTTTCTAGATATCAGATAAAGGACTAAATTACGATATAATTTGGACTGATATGTGAAAAGGGCTTAGATGATATGATTTGGCTGCCAACTTTCTGGATTAAGGTATTGACATACCCATGATCATAATCCAAGAATAATCTGATCTGGATTAGGTCAAGATTTAGCTAAATCTGAGTTCTGAGTATTTAGGGTAATTAGAATCCTGTTTTCGAAAACAGAATAGGATTGATAGATCTGAGATTTAGAGATGGAATTGAATCTGGTTTCTAAAGACTTTTATGTTTGGCAGTAACAAGATCAATTCAACCCTAATCTATCTCAAACCCTAAAATATCAAAATCTATCATGTGAACCCAAATCAAGATCAGTGGGGATTCAAACCCAGGTGGACAACGAGGTAGAAGAGAGTTCCCACCAGCTGGGCTAGGAGTTTTTCCCATCATACTGTACATACATAAATACATACATACTGTATAGATATATATATATATATATATATATATATATACACACACATGCACATGTATATATGTATATGTATATGAAATATATGTAAGTATGTATATATATCTATGTATGCATATACATATAATAAAAATATATAAGAAATCTAGTGAACTGCATGATTCATTTTGAATGTAACACACTGGAAAATAAAAGTGTTAGTACATGTTCGCTATGGGTTCGGACGACCCCTCTTATGCCCATGCCCATGTCTATCTCTCTGAAAAGGCGATGGTGAATACGGATCAGGTGGCACATGTGATCGCCGCCCAGCCGCGGTAGAAGGACCATGCCGCTCAGTACCTGCATGACCCTGAGATGGTTGTGTCGGTGGAGGGTGATCTTCGAGCTCGCTAGGCGCCAACTGATCCGGTTGGTAGTACTGATGTGCATGAGGGTCGTGCAACCCTAACATGCTCAAGAACCAGTCCTGGTTGTCCCGCTGTGGTGCCACCCAACTGGGGTCGGCCCCCTGCGGAGCGTAGTACTCACAATCGTCATCCACATCCATGTGGTCGTGGGCGGGGTCCCCCCAACTCTCCCAAGTAGACCCCCCAGGGACTGAGTGTCTCTGTCCCTGGACAGCCTGCTCAATATGAGCCTGGCCCCAATCTTCGTCAGCCGCAAGCCGCTCTACCAACGCCCTACTTGCATCGTCCCTGTCTTGACGACGGATGTCGTCCTCGTCTTGACGACGGATGCCGTCCTCATCATCAGAGTCATCTGAACCGGGAGTGCGATGTCTCGACGGGCCCCCAATATGCAGATCTCTGCGTCGAGCACTGTGCATTGACGAGGAACGATGAAGCCGAGACGGGCCGGCGGACGTCCCTGATATGTCACCTCCTCAGGTCGACGATGTGTCACGATGACTGCGCCGTGCTGACGAAGTGCTCTGTTGAGCACCACCCAGGCTAGGTTGGGCTGACATCGGGCTAGGCAGCCGGGCCCCTTTCTGGTGCGGAACCGATGCATCTGTCTTTCGGCCACAAGTAACGTCGAAGAAGATTCGTTGTGCTGCTACACGGATGGAATGTAAGGCAGCACGCGCCATCGCCTTGAAGCGTGGTCCTCCTTCCAAGCCAGACGACAGGTTTGCCGCCTGCTTGTCGATGGCCAACGCTAAGTCACCCTGCACATGCGAAACTCATATGGGAACTATGGAAAAATAGATAAGATAAGAGACCAACATAAGTATCCAGCGAAAACGAACGTACCGAGCGATGTATCCGGCCTGGGAAATGAACATCAAGGCCGAGTCAAAGACTGTCTTGATGTGATAGTTCTGTCGGCGAGGGGGGCCGCACGAGCGAGTCGCGTGCGGGTGCGCGGTGTAAGATCGATGATGCCGACTAGAGGGGGTGTGATTATGAGGCTTTTAAATTTTCTTCCTCGCTAAGCAATTTTAATCACGATAATTGTTTGAGCTAAATTATACAATGAGGCTTAAAGGCAATTTAAACAATTTGTTGCATTCAACTAAATGAACTATTCAATATGACAAGCAAGAATGGTGAATTTAGCAATTGTGTCAAGATGAATATAAAGCAAATATGAAATACGCAATTGACACAATATTTTTACCGAGGTCTCGGAGACTCGCCCGGTCTCCCCTACTCCTCGTTGAAGCGCTCTCTCAGAGCCTCGCTTCTATATCCACGAAGGATATCTCACTAGGGTTGCTCCTTCTCCACACCGGATAGGCGAGCACCACACCTTTCACAATCTTTTGCCGGCCTCTCCGGCAAACTTCAATTGGAGAGATCTCGGCTCTCCTCCAGCACCGTCTAGGCGAAGGCGATCGCCAAGAGTAACAAGCCGGATGCGCTTTCACTTGAATCAACCACGTGCTAGAAGCTCAATGATGCAAATGATATGCTCAACACTCTAGCGCTAGCAATCTAATGGAGATGAAGTGCACTAAACACTCACACAATCTCCCTCAAGCTCTCTCTCAAATCTACTCAAGATTTGGGCTCAATTCTAGCCTCTAAATGCAATAACTCAAATGCAAATCAATTGGCTAGGTTTTCAGCTGAAGAATGAACTCTTTGAGCACCTAAAAATGGAGCCAAACACGAAGTATTTATAGCCTCAACGAAAAACTAGCCGTTTACAAGAAACCGGGCCAAAAGTTGTACAGGACGGACATTGTCCGCCCACTTCAGACACTGTCCGGCCAGTACAAAAATTTCAGCCGTTGCAAACGTGTCAGTGACCGTTGGGCGAAATTTGTGAAGGCCGGACGGATACCATTTGTCCAGACAAAACGTCCGGACAAATGGATATGTCTCTGTTAACTCTTGGCTCAAAAAAACTTGTACAGGCCGGACATTGTCCGATCACTTCAGACACTGTCTGGCCACTTCGTACAAATAGCTACGAACGGATGCATTTGTCCGGCCACTGCACACTGACAGTAAAATAAGCATAACTTTTGATCCAGAGATCCGATTGAGGTGATTTTTGGCTTGTTAGAAATATAACTCAGAGCTCTACAATTTTGTCAACAGGAGCAAGACCTAAAAAGGTCTAGAAACTTCTAGACAATTCAGAAACTTTCCTGCTGTCAAAATGTTCAATCCAAAAATTATCTCAAATGCAATTTTAGAGTATTTGCACATACGGATTTGCCGTTTTCTCGCGGATGTGATTTGTGTCACTAAGCAACGACCACGACCACACAGGGTTTGGTCGAGCGTACGCAAGCGAGTCGAAAACTGGTACGACCAATCCGAACTCCTACGACCACGCCCAAACCCTAAACAGAAAGCCGCCAAATAAGCGACACGACCACGACCACGTATCAACACTGATACGATCAGAATATGCAAATACGACCACGACCAGCTCTAGACAAATAAACCAATTTAAACAGCTGGCGATCACGACTAAGTGCAGTTTTCAAAACATTTAATCTAATGCACATGAACTACACTTAGACTCACTAGTAATGCAAGACACTAGTGCAAGATGATATGAATGCATCTGAGCTTCCGCACTAGATAGATTCAAGCTACTAGTTTCCGACCCCTCTTAATAGTACGGTCAAACTAGTAAAAACAATCCTATCAACCCGGTCTGTCTCCAAACACCGAGACCAGTAAAATCCTAAGAAAACAATCCTTAATCTTGGATTTTTTTCTTTAGGTGAAGTTCAACCTCGTGAAGTTCGACCGCTCGACGCTTGTCCCCGCAAGGCTCGACCTCGCTAAGCTTGACCTCGCGAAGCTCGACCGCTTGACACTTGTCCTCGCAAAGCTCGACCTTGCTAAGCTCGACCTCGCTCGAGATGTCTCATATCGACTTCATCCTCTTCACACCCTTGCTCGCTTTTATCCTGGAATCAAACTGAGACTACAATACGTACACTCAATGCACAACATTAGTCTCATATATAAGTCGTCATTAATCACCTCCAGAGAAGCTACTCCACACAGGAGTTAGCTCAACGGTTTCTCTTTCAAATGACATGACAAACTATATTCAACGAGTAGCAAATGAGTATAAGATAAAATACAATCATATAGATCGTAGATGATAAACACATACGCACACGATCTATACTACTCATATCATGAAATCAATCAACCTAGATGACCAAAGTGATGAGCTCCCCCTCAACATGTGCATCGATATAAAATCCACAACTGGAGTCATCAGTCTCAGATTTAACGTATAACATCTTGATCAATCAATTAGCACAAGCTTGATGCAACCACCGAGCTCATCCTCTACATATGCATCAATATCAAACCCGCAATCGAGGAAAACATCCAATTCAGGGTTTACCGATAATCAATTCAATTTACTTGTGCTAAATCAGGATTTATCTAAATTGTCATTTAATCATCAAATCTGATATTTTCAAATTAACTTTAATCATCATGGATTTATCCAAAACGTCATTAATCATCGAAACCTAGATACTAAGATCTACCTAGATCCAACAATCTCCCCCCTTTTTGATGATTGATGACAACACCTTTTATAATCTTAATAAATCCAAAACAGATTATTCAGCTCCCCCTCAATATATGCAATAGTATATCGGAACTAAACACAATATATAATTATATGAGTTTAGAGATATAAATGACAATTGAGCACAAGTTCAATCAAGTCTTTTTCCAAAATATCAACTATCTCAATTTTCTCTAACTCAAATATCTCTTCCAAAGATTGATGTTAATGATATCAAATAATATCTCTCCCCAAATATCATTATTAATCTCAATTTTCTCCAATCATCTTTCTCAGATATCAATATCAAATCACCAATTTGTACCCATTTGATATCTATTTCTCCCCCTTTGTCAATTTACGCAACTGACTCTAATGTCTCCCAAATTCTCTTTAAATCTTTTCCCCTAAGGCTTTCTCTAAAGCTTATCTCTAAAACATTCTCTCTCAAATACTATCACAAATACTATCTCTCCCCCTTTGTCATCAAGCACAAAAAGGAAGTATTGAGAACTTAAATTTGGAGAAACGATATTTTCTAGGGCATGAGATTTTATATGAAATGGTTTTTATGCAAAAGCATGATTTCAAGAAGGTTTGTTTCAAGGGATTTTGAAAATCACATTCAAAATATGGAGAAGATATCAAAACAATCAACATACAATGAATATATCGATGTCATTTATCTCTATGGCATTTGATCCATTTTCAATCATTCAAAGTCTTGATGCATTTAATAGTTTGATGTGAACATATCCGCTAGATGCATATTTTCCATATCATGATTGATCTCTAAATCTCTTTAAGCCACAAAGTCTCTTAGACAATGATGTCGTATATCAATATACTCTAATCAAGAGTTTTCAATCAAATTGTTCACCATTTTTACGGCACTTTCAATATTTCATAAGTGGCGTCAATTCGAAGGCAATTCTATAAGCCAATGTTTTGTTTCATCCATAAGAATTTAAGCATAACAACCACCTAATGTACTCTTTTGATTTTTCTTGCAAATCATAGGATCCGAATCCAAATAATCAAGTAAATCCAAATAATCAAATAATCCGGATCCACTAAATGCACTATTCATACTCTTTGGATATCAAGGATCTATCTAGGATTGCATTTCAATTACCTAAGAATGCATTTCATGGAAATCATATGACATACCTTCGGAAGATCAATTTCTAGTACATTTGCAATCACTAAATATGATGACGGGTTAAAATGCGGTAAAAGAAAGCAAAACTATCAATCAAGGATCGATAGAGTTTAGAATTGACCGCTTTTTCGTGTTTGTCCATGTCGAGATGTTCATTAGTAGGCTTGAGAGTCGTAATAGCTTCATCGTCTTGCATCTCGACGCTTCTGAGCGATTGCTTCACATGCTTGAATTTACTCTTGAACATCGCGTTTTTGAGTTGCTTGTTTTGTCATGCATGGAAGTGAAGTAGCTCTTGAATCATCTCGCTTTCCCTAAACATCATCTTAAAAACAAATTCTTAATAGAGAGATTCATTAGTGGTAATGATAATAATGTCATCAATATGTTTTTGACACACAAGAATATAATGTTTCGATTGAATGTTTGATGATGATTGTGTCAAACTTCTCATTTTGAGAATCATTTGATATAAGAAAGGATTTTGAGCTTTTAAAACAACTCAATTGGAAACAATAGTTTCAATCCTCAAAACTTCACTTCTTTTAGCATTTAACTCAAAAAGAACATACAAATGAAGGATATGCCAAACTAAGGTTTGTCGAAACATTTTTTTGGTCACAAGGTGAGAGAAATGCATATAACCTAGTGAAAGTTCAAATTTTCACAAAAACACTCAAATCTCAAATTCATGCGAATCATGCTTCAAATTCATAAGAACCATATTTGTTTTGGATATGCAAAAACACAATCACAAGGCCTTTCCAAAACCCCATCATAGGAACAATGCCGAGTTGCAAATATAGGAAAAATGGGAGCAAAGATGTAACTAAAACAGGAAAGGAGAAGAACCAGCTGAAACTTCTGAAATTTGTGATTTTTGCAATTTTGCTTCAACCATTGATTCAAGTTCCATAAGAGGTTTGAATATCATGACATGAACTTAGTTGAATACCAATTGAATGAATTTTATTTGAAGGAGATCATGAAATCAATTTTCGAAAAGTGAGTTTTGGGTAAAAGAGTAAAACAAAAATGATTTTCATGAAAAGCTTCAATTCTTGAAGAAACTCGGATTTTTTTGAAGTTTTGGACTTAGATGAGTTTGAAATACCATTTCAAACCAAGACATGGAAAAAAGTTTAGTCCAAATAGTCAAAATCACAAAAATGCACTTTTGGGTATTTTCGGGTCGATAGCCATTTTCAGGCGACCTAGGATATGTGATAATTTGAAAACCATAGGCCTTTTGAGAATAAGTTCAATATGAACTATCTTCGGGTGAGTGAGTTCTAAATGTTTCATGTAGAAAGCTTTTATCAAATCTCAACACATCTTGTTTTATGGAAATAAATCTTTTTAGGCCAAAACAAGATCCCGAAGACTTCAATTTTGTCCAAATTTTGCATTTTAGCTCGAAACTCTTTTGTTTCACTTTCAAAACCTTTGAAATCATATTCGAAACACATTTATGAAGGTTTTGAAGTAATTTTGAACATTTTGAAAGTTTTGAGCTCTTTTTATATTTTTGCTCGAAAAATACCCTTCTTACCAAAATCATGCACTCTTTGATACATATGCACAATTAGGGTATGCAAGGATTCAATAACTTTGAATTTGCTCCCCCTAAATGTGTCAACCAAGTTTTGTCATGAAAAATATGCAAGAGATGAAAATGATCCATTTGAAAATCAAAAGCTCAACAATAATCCAAAAGGACTCAAATCGAGAAGACATTCAAATAAGCACTAAAACACATGAAAAGTTTCATAGAGATAGAACACATCAACACAAGAACTTTCCATGAAGATCCAAGATTCAAATATTTTAGTCATTTGAAAGAATTGAGAGATTAACATCCAAATAGACTAAAATTTTCTTAAACATGTTGGCTTCTTTATAATCATCAAAACATATGCAAACAAGTTCCAAAAATACCAAAATAAATTTTGGAGATAGATAATGCAATGAGGAACAATATTTCCTTTTATAGTGAAGCCAAATTCTGATCCAACAAAGAGATATGAAAAAGACAAAATTTGATCAGATTAAAGATTCAGATTTCAGGTTTCAGAAATTTATTTTGCACTTTTAAACACACCTGAAAATCTATGAAAATGACTTCCAATAATTTTGAAATAACTTTTCAAGAAAGACCAATCATAGAGGATAAAATGTCATATAGAAACATTCTTTAAATAGTCAACCAATAAAGAGATATGAAAAAGACAAATGTTGGTCAGGTTTAAAGTTTCAGATTTCAGGTTTTCAGAGATTCATTTTACACTTTTAAACGCACCTGGAAATCTATGAAAATGACTTCCAATAATTTTTAAATAAATAATAAAGAAATAAAAATCATAGAGGATAAAATTTCATATAGAAACTTTCTTCAAATAGTCAACCAATAAAGAGATATGAAAATGAAAATTCAGCCCAAAACCACGAGAAAACTGAATTTTGCAGATTTCTTTTTCAATTTGTGAAAAGTGTCAATTTTGCTCAAATCAAGTCCAATTGAGATGAAAATTTGCAGGAATGAATTTCAATGCATCAAATACATTTTCCAAAAAGAATTTTCCAAAAAGGATTTTTCAATTGAGAGTTATGGTCAAATGAACCTTTTGTTAAGCAAAAAGGTTGAAAATCGATAAACTTTTGCAAATTGAGTTCAAATTTGATTTTCATTGGATTTTTGACATGAGTTGTTCAAGTCATTTTGAGCCGAAATTCACAAATAAAGACCATAGAAATGGTCAAACCCATGTTTTGCATGTTTAGGGTATTTCGGGTGAAAGCAAGTTTTTTGGTGAGATTCAAATACCCATAACTTTCAAATGAGAACTCTTTTGAGAAAGTTTTCAATATCAAATTTATTCGGATTAAGAGTATCTAGGAGTTTTGTAAAGCAAGTTTTTGTAAATTCCAAATAGATTGTGATTTGCGTTTAAAAACGATTTTGTTGAAAAACAAGATACTCGAAAATCTTTTTGAGGCTAATTTTCAATAGAAATACTTTTTAACATCATTTCTTCATCCAAAACTTCTAAAAACCTTTTAAATACGTTTTGAAGACCATTTAGATAGAAAATGACGATTTTGGGCCTTTTGAATGGAAATTTGCCATTTTGACCAAATGAGCTCATTTTAAAACTTATAATTGTAAATTTAAAATATTTCACATAAAGGGTTGTGATGAGCAACGGAAGCATTTTAAATTACAACCCTTAGAGATGCAACAATGTAAGATTTAAATTTTTATTCTTTTGCAAAATTTGCCATATGGATTAAAACAACAAAGAATAAAGGAGAATATGCAATGCAAATGTTTTTATTAAACACATCAAAAAGATTTAAGCTCTTTTTGGAACCCAAACCATTCGAGGCCCTCTAGCCTTGTCGCATAGGTCTTTTGGTACCCAGATTGCTTTATCTTTAGGTTTTTGAAAATGACAATGAATAGGTTTTGCAATTAAACCCTTCTTAGAGCAAGAAATCAAATAAGACCCAAAAGAACCAATTTCAAAAATATTAGATGCACACTTATGCGAATGTTGCCCTTTTAAGTGATATGATAAACATGAAGTATGAGAGGGCTTTTTGAATGAATTTGTATGAGTCTGATAAAGTATATAATGCCTCTTACTAGTTGAGTATGCATGATTTAATTTTCCCTTTCTAAATGATTTTTTATGATTTAAAGGGGGTTTAGTAAGCATGGCACTCCTCATATGACATCTAGTAAGGTTATTGCCCAATCTATTTACTATAGTCTTTAGTTCATCATTTTCAATTTTACGTTCTTGAGATGATTCCGTGTTAACACATGACTTATGATAGGAACATGACGGCATCTCATCACTAGTTGATGAACTAGAAGGTATAGCACAAAAATCACTAGATGAGCTAGGCATATCAAAAGTAAAACCACTAGTACTATCACCATGGCATAAAGATGTATCACTAGATGAATCATGGTATGAGTTACTAGTATCGTCCGTACAAGCATGTGAATCTATAAATGAATCATTTGACAACTTATCACATGAAGTACTAGTGTTCACAAAACTAGCATTTGAATTTAACCATGAATTAACCAATGAATTATTGCTAGCATGTGAAGTAGAAGTGTGTGACTCTAGAGATGGATCAATAGGGGAGTCACAAGAAACTCTAACATCTAATACACATGTTGAGCTAATAGAATTCTTGGCAAGCAAGGAGTCACAAGAAATTTTCAATTCTTGATACTTCACTTTCAAAGATGAGTAATCATTCCTTAAAGTGCTAAGATTTTTAGTCATATTGCCAAGCAAGCCTTTTAACTCTATAATTATATCCACGAGTTCATTATTAGAGAGGTTAGAATTTGATACCGTCGAGTCGGATGCCGGGCATATAGAATTGCCTTGAGATGAAGATTCCGACTTTGACCCTTTCTTTCTACCTTTTCTTGAGCTCTTCTTGCTTGGTTTCACCTTAGTCTTGCTAGGGCAAACCTCATCGTTTATGTCCTTGAGCTCGCTCGAAGATTCTTGATCCTCCGCATTTAAATCATTGTCCTCAATATGCTCGGAGGTGGAACACATGTCCTTTTCTTTGGACATTGCCTCATTTGACATAAGCATGTCAATGAGCTCGCTCGGTGTAGTGTTGGAAAGGTCACCATTTTCAAGATCGGTGATGAAGTCTCCATAGCAACCCTCTGGCAACACTTGGAGCAATTTTCTGCAAATCTCTAGATCGGAAATATTAGCACCAAGGGCTTTGAGCTCATTTGTGATGTTGATCAAGCGATCATATATGGTGGAGAGTGTATCATGCTCCAACATCACAAATGCCTCGAAGTCCCGCAGTAGCAAGCGCATCTTAACATGCTCAAAACTAGATGTGCCGACAAATAAAGTCTCAAGAGTTAACCAAACATCGTGAGCGGTCAAACAATCACTCACTAATTCTAGCACATCATGACTAAGTGATTCAAGAAGCACATTTTTAGCCTTTGTATGTAATAGAAGAGTATGTTTATCCGAAGATAATGAACTATCCATACCCTTTTGCACTAATTTCCATAATTTCAAATTCAATGCCTCAAGATGAGTACTCATCATGATTTTCCAACGTGTATAATTTGAGCCATAAAATTTAGGAGCAATCAATCCAAATTTCTCTAGCGAATTCATCCTTTCTCTTTAGCGGTTAAGCTGATAAATATGAGACCTTGTTCTGATAACAATTGTAAGATCGAGGATGCCGACTAAAGGGGGGGTGATTAGGAGGCTTTTAAATTTTCTTCCTCGCTAAGCAATTTTAATCCGATAATTGTTTGAGCTAACTTATACAATGAGACTTAAAGGCAATTTAAACAATTTGTTGCATTCAACTAAATGAACTATTCAATATGACAAGCAAGAATGGTGAATTTAGCAATTGTGTCAAGATGAATATAAAGCAAATATGAAATACGCAATTGACACAATATTTTTACCGAGGTCTCGGAGACTCGCCCGGTCTCCCCTACTCCTCGTTGAAGCGCTCTCTCGGAGCCTCGCTTCTATATCCACGAAGGATATCTCACTAGGGTTGCTCCTTCTCCACACCGGATAGGCGAGCACCACACCTTTCACAATCTTTTGCCGGCCTCTCCGACAAACTTCAATTGGAGAGATCTCGGCTCTCCTCCAGCACCGTCTAGGCGAAGGCGATCGCCAAAAGTAACAAGCCGGATGCGCTTTCACTTGAATCAACCACGTGCTAGAAGCTCAATGATGCAAATGATATGCTCAACACTCTAGCGCTAGCAATCTAATGGAGATGAAGTGCACTAAACACTCACACAATCTCCCTCAAGCTCTCTCTCAAATCTACTCAAGATTTGGGCTCAATTCTAGCCTCTAAATGCAATAACTCAAATGCAAATCAATTGGCTAGGTTTTCAGCTGAAGAATGAACTCTTTGAGCACCCAAAAATGGAGCCAAACACGAAGTATTTATAGCCTCAACGAAAAACTAGCCGTTTGCAAGAAACCGGGCCAAAAGTTGTACAGGCCGGACATTGTCCGGCCACTTCAGACACTGTCCGGCCAATACAAAAATTTCAGCCGTTGCAAACGTGTCAGTGACCGTTGGGCGAAATTTGTGAAGGCCGGACGGATACCATTTGTCCGGACAAAACGTCCGGACAAATGGATATGTCTCTGTTAACTCTCGGCTCAAAAAAACTTGTACAGGCCGGACATTGTCCGGTCACTTCAGACACTGTCCGGCCACTTCGTACAAATAGCTCCGGACGGATGCATTTGTCCGTTTCATTTTTCGGCTCAAAAAATTTGTACTGGCCGGACATTGTCCGGTCAGTTCAGACACTGTCCGGCCACTTCGGACAAATAGCCCCGGACGGATGCATTTGTCTGGCCACTGCACACTGACAGTAAAACAAGCATAACTTTTGATCCAGAGATCCGATTAAGGTGATTTTTGGCTTGTTAGAAAGATAACTCAGAGATCTACAATTTTGTCAACAGGAGCAAGACCTAGAAAGGTCTAGAAATTTCTAGCAAATTCAGAAACTTTCCTGCTGTCAAAATGTTCAAACCAAAAATCATCTCAAATGCAATTTTAGAGTATTTGCACATACGGATTTGCTGTTTTCTCGCGGATGTGATTTGTGTCACTAAGCAACGACCACGACCACACAGGTCTTGACATCCGATTAAAAACAGGTGGTCGATAGGGTTTGGTCGAGCGTACGCAAGCGAGTCGAAGACTGGTACGACCAATCCGAACTCCTACGACCACGCCCAAACCCTAAACAGAAAGCCGCCAAACAAGCGACACGACCACGACCACGTATCAACACTGATACGATCAGAATATGCAAATACGACCACGACCAGCTCTAGACAAATAAACCAATTTAAACAGCTGGCGATCACGACTAAGTGCAGTTTTCAAAACATTTAATCTAATGCACATGAACTACACTTAGACTCACTAGTATTGCAAAACACTAGTGCAAGATGATATGAATGCATCTGAGCTTCCGCACTAGATAGATTCAAGCTACTAGTTTCCGACCCCTCTTAATAGTACGGTCAAACTAGTAAAAACAATCCTATCAACCCGGTCTATCTCCAAACACCGAGACCGGTAAAATCCTAAGAAAACAATCCTTAATCTTGGATTTTACCTTAGGTGAAGTTCGACCTCGTGAAGTTCGACCGCTCGACGCTTGTCCCCGCAAGGCTCGACCTCGCTAAGCTTGACCTCACGAAGCTCGACCACTTGACACTTGTCCTCGCAAAGCTCGACCTTGCTAAGCTCGACCTCGCTCGAGATGTCTCATATCGACTTCATCCTCTTCACACCCTTGCTCGCTTTTATCCTGGAATCAAACTGAGACTACAATACGTACACTCAATGCACAACATTAGTCTCATATATAAGTCGTCATTAATCACCTCCAAAGAAGCTACTCCACACAGGAGTTAGCTCAACGGTTTCTCTTTCAAATGACATGACAAACTATATTCAACGAGTAGCAAATGAGTATAAGATAAAATACAATCATATAGATCGTAGATGATAAACACATACGCACACGATCTATACTACTCATATCATGATATCAATCAACCTAGATGACCAAAGTGATGAGCTCCCCCTCAACATGTGCATCGATATAAAATCCACAACTGGAGTCATCAGTCTCAGATTTGACGCATAACATCTTGATCAATCAATTAACACAAGCTTGATGCAACCATCGAGCTCATCCTCTACATATGCATCAATATCAAACCCGCAATCGAGAAAAACATCCAATTCAGGGTTTACCGATAATCAATTCAATTTACTTGTGCTAAATCAGGATTTATCTAAATTGTAATTTAATCATCAAATCTGATATTTTCAGATTAACTTTAATCATCATGGATTTATCCAAAACGTCATTAATCATCAAAACCTAGATACTAAGATCTACCTAGATCCAACACGCGGCACGTACCACTGAAGATAGGCCTGGGACGTCCCAGGGTCATACGGCCGCTCCTCCACAACAAGATCCGTCGCCGCGTGGTTCTCCCACTCGTCGACCCATTTGGAATTCCTGATCTGCCAGTTGTCGAAGTGTTTTCCTCTACGTGTTTGTCTGCAAAAGGTGACGCGATGCACATAAAGCAAAGAAATAAACAAATATGAGTGTGTACACGAGATATAGAAAATGTTCGAGGCATACACGTGAATCTCCCGCGGGAGATGGCGTTGTCGATTTCTTTCCGAGGGCGGTATCTGCTGATGTAGCCCGAATTGGCGCATCACCCTCTCCGGAAAATACGGCTCCACCACATGTGAGAACACCATGTGCCGGCATGTAAGCCAGCAGTCCTGGCCCGCGGTGCAATGCGAGGAAATGCCATGCGGTGCAACCTGGGAGATGTGCTCCAGTGTCTATGGTCGCCATATGACGCGCGCGTCCGATAGGAGATCAAACTCTCCCAGGTACGCCAAGTAACAGCGGTGAATCTGTGACGATGACCACCTCGGCCGACCTCCCAGCCAACGGGCTCCCATGGTCGGCCGATCCACCCAATCCTCATAGTCCGCTGGCGCACCGTACGGATGGATGGGCCGCTGTAAACGCGGCCGACCAACGGGGAAGTGCTCCCATGACCACAGCTGCAGTAGTACAGGGCATGCGGAAAGCAACGATCCAGCTGCGGTCCTGCCACATGCCTCGCAAAGCCCTCTGTACGTCGCGCACAACACTGCCATCGCCCAGTTATAACGCGGCATGGCCCCTGCATTGGCATCGACGATACTCTCGACCAGAGGAGTGAACCACGTGTACACAGTGTCACCGTGCGTGGAAGGGAACAAAATATACTGCAGCGTCACCAGCAAGTAGGCGAAGAGATGCTGCCGAACTACATCGGCGAGGGCATCATCGGGGCACTCACGGTAGCGCGCCAAAAATCGGTGGGGGACACCACGCCTGGATGTCGGGATCTCGTCAGCGTGGTTAGCGATGTTGAATCGGTGGTGCATCTGTGCGCGCCAATCTAGGCGTGCTGGCCGGGGACGATGGGATGTCCACTGCCAGGTAAACCAAGCAGCACGCTCACATCCTCCAGCGTGACTGTCATCTCCCCCCAGCGGAAGTGGAAAGTGTGGGTCTCCGGACGCCATCGATCTACCAATGCGGTGATCAACGACCTGTCCAGTGTAAGATGCTGACCTATCTGTAGCATACGGGCGAACGGCAATAAACCTGCATCCCACAGGATGGGGATATAGCCCACATGCAGAGGCCAGTACTCCAAGGGAGCACGGACTACCAGCGGCTCCAAGTCCCCGCCCTCGGACAAGATGCGGCCGCGATGTCCACGATCACATGTACTGCTCAGTAGCTCTGGAAGATCTCTATCCCCGCCAGCCATGCCTGTCAAAACATAAAACATGAACCATTATTGAAAGTAACATAACATACATGGGAAACCGTTATTGAAAGTATCATACCCATGGATAGCACACGACATGAAAGTAACATAACATGAATCATATTACAAGGTTTCATACAGATTACAACAATCCAATGCAAATGATAAGCGTATTACAAAGTTTATTACAAAGTTTATTACAAGGCTATGTCGATGGCCCGGGTGCATTCAAACAATCCTTCCTGCTATGTCCGAGCTGCCTACAGATCGAGCATTTCCTAGCTCGTGAGCTACCCCCCTGTGACTCGTCCATGCCGTTGTGTATTCGGCGTGTCTTCTGTCGCCCTGGACCTGTTCGCTTTAGATTTACATCTGGGATCCAGGTAGTCTCGCCAACAGGGATAACTCTGTAGTCACCGAGCGTCAGAAAAACTCTCCACACGCCATTCCACGTGTTTGAAAGGTTGTCAAGGCTGAAGTACTCCGAAAGGTAAGGCGTAGGGCTCACACCGAGCGCCGCACATGAAGCAAGGACATGAGAGCAGGGCTTGTGCAGTAGCTTCGGTTTGTTACATGAGCACTCAGCGACATCCCCAAGAATGACCTCGTGCACCAGTCCAGGTCTCAGTTGGCCGCTCACGTTCTTCTGCCGAAGGCGGACTTGAATGATTCGGTGCAGTCTGTTTATAACTGTCACCTCGTGCCGCTGGGCCTTGTCTACGTGAGCAGTCAAGTACGACTGCACAACATCTGGCAAGGTTCTCATGGGATCGTCGACTAGCGTTTTGGCGGCTACACTTCTGTTGTTGAAGTACTCGGCTGTGCGGTACCATGTCATCTCCACTACAGCAGTCACCGGCAAACACCGGACTCCCTTCAACACATAATTACACACCTCTGAAAGGTTCGTCGTCATTATCCCAAACCTTGCGCCATCTTCGTCGTGCAGCAAGGACCATTTCTCGATGTCCTTGTCCTGAATCCATTGGGAGAATTTGCTGACGTTCGCATCATCGGCAGCATTGCTGGCCCTCCTCGTGAAGTACTTCACTGTCAGCGCCTCCAATTGGTCGAACATACCCTGGAACTTCCTCGGTTGATTTTGCATGCACAGCTGCTTGAACAGATCCATGATCTGTTTACTGCGGAAGTGTGTGAAAAGGTTTGCTGCAATGTGCCGCATGCACCAACGGCTGCGCACATCCTCCCATTTGTACGGAGCATCTGGGGCCCCGCGCATTACCTCAATGGCATGGAGCAGCCCTCGGTGGCGGTCCGATATGATGCACACCTTCTCTCGATCACCAACAACCGCCCGCTTCACGTTGACCAGAAACCACAACCAACTTTCTGAGTTTTCAGACTCGACGATGGCGTACGCCAATGGAAGCAGTTGGTCGTTAGTATCCGCAGCAACAGCAATGAGAAGACAGCCCTTGTACTTTCCAGTCAGGAACGTACCATCCACGCATATGACCGGACAACAATAAGCAAATGCCTCAATGCACTGGCGGTATGACCAGAATAATCAACGGAGTACCCGAGTGTTCTGTATGGGGCTACCATCTCGACGTGTAGCTGGCTGATCGAAGAAATCTAAAAATGTGCCTGGGTTGGTCTGAGCGATGTTGCGCAGTAACCGCATCACATTGTTGTAGGCGTGGTCGAATGTGCCGAACATGCCCTCAATTGCCATCTGTTTTGCTCTCCAGGCCTTTGCATACCTTATAGTGTACCCACACCTATCGGCAACTTGCTTCATTATTTCTCTCGGCATTATCGAAATGTTCTCTCGCACAGCCGGCTGGATGATATTACCGACGTACGCCGACGTCAGGTTCCTGTGTCTGTCCAGCGCCTCCGTGACCAGGCATGTGTGTGCGGTAACCCTTGTCACCACAAAACCGATGTCGTCCTTCGGCCGCATCGCACGAATCTTCCATGGGCAGCCTGCTGTTACACAGGCTGTGACAAAAAGGTTGGGGTTTGACTTGAAGACCTTATATTGCCGGTTAATTGCGAGGGACCAGTTCGCCACGGCATTCTTCAGATCTTCCTTGCTTTGAAACTCCTGCTCTACTTGTAAGCCACCGTGCTCGAAAGACCACCTTGAACCCTGATCTGTTGGCAACACAGCTTGACTGTATGCTGAGTGATATAGCCACTCCTGCGGGGGACCAGGAGTATCGTCATCAGAGCCATCGGATGCCTCCGAGTCCGTCAAATCATCTTCGTCGGACACTGATGGAAAGCAATCCAGTACCTCACACACATCTACGCGAGTATGGCAGAATACATCCGACCACTCGCTAGCCCTGAATCTCGCAGGACCGGGCATGACGCTTGGCTCACCCTCCACCGCACACTCGGCTGCTCGTACGTTGCAGAACTGCACATAAATCGCGAACTGGCCGAGCAGTCCGCCATGGGGGTCTTCCACTCTTCGAATAAAAGAACTCCAAGATTTGTCCCCTTTAATTTCGCGCAGCATCCAGTATGGCTCATTATCTACCTCACGAACGATGAGCCCTTCGATTAGAGCCATTTCATCACGAGGCCGCTTCCCGAACATATTCAGGATCCACAAATTCAGCTCTAGAAATGAGGTGTTATGTACACTCAGCTCGCCCGTCACATACTGGCAACGGCTCATATCAACCCCGCTTTGCCCCTCGCGAATTATGCCATCACCATAAAATATGGAAATTTTTTTCGGACTCTCCATTCCCTACACACATTCATCTCACGCGTAAATAACATGACACCATTACACACATGTACATAGTTCCTAAAACCATACATACACATATACATTTGAAAAAATAATTTATAAACATAGAGCATGCATGTAATTGAAAATAACTTAGTTTCATAATTTCTAAATACATACGCATATATATTTTACAAAACATAATTCTTAAACATAGAGTATGCATGTGCACAATTAAAAATAACCTAATTTTATATTTTCTACAAACATACACACATGCACATAGTTTCTAAAACCATACACATATACATTTAAAAAACATAATTTCTAAACATAGAGCATGCATGCATGTAATTGAAAATAGTCTAGTTTCATAATTTCTAAATACATACACATATATGTCCAAAACCTAATTTTTAAACATACAGTATGCATGTGCACAATTAAAAATAACCTAATTTTATATTTTCTATTGTGTGCACATAGTTTCTAAAACGAAATACACATACATTTAAAACCCCTATTTTCCAAACATACACACATACATTTATAAAACCCTATTTTCCAAACATATACACATACATTTCAAACATACACACATACATTTAACAACCCTGTTTTCCAAACATACACACATACATTTCAAAAACCTATTTTTCAAACATACACACATACGGACATAAAACCCTATTTTCCAAACATACACACATATATTTCTAAACATACACACATACATTTCAAAAACATATTTTCCAAACATACACACACATATATTTGTAAACATACACACATACATTTCAAACACCTATTTTCCAAACATACAAACATATATTTAAAAACCCTTTTTTTCCAAACATACACACATATATTTGTAAACATACACACATACATTTCAAAAACCTATTTTCCAAACATACAAACATATATTTAAAAACCCTATTTTTCCAAACATACACACATACATTTCAAAAACATATTTTCCAAACATACACACACATATATTTGTAAACATACACACATACATTTCAAAAACATATTTTCCAAACATACACACACATATATTTGTAAACATACACACATACATTTCAAAAACCTATTTTCCAAACATACAAACATATATTTAAAAACCCTATTTTTCCAAACATACACACATATATTTGTAAACATACACACATACATTTCAAAAACCTATTTTCCAAACATACAAACATATATTTAAAAACCCTATTTTTCCAAACATACACACATATATTTCTAAACATACACACATACATTTCAAAAACCTATTTTCCAAACATACAAACATATATTTAAAAACCCTATTTTTCCAAACATACAAAAATACATTTAAAAACCCTATTTTTCCAAACATACACACATATATTTCAAAAATCTATTTTTCAACACACACACATACATTTATAAACCCCTATTTTCAAACATATACACATACATTTTTAAACATACACACATACATTTTAAAAAATCTATTTTACAAACATACATACAGATGCACGTATTTCCTAAACATATTCCTAAAAACATAATACCTACTCTTGTATACACATAAACATAAATATAAACCCTAATCACGTCATTAGCAACATAATTAACAGAATCTTAAATGCATTTCGAAAAAAATTACCTCTTTTCGAAGAACTCGCAATTCTCTACAACTTTCTCTTCTACACCAAATAAATTTATCGGACGGATTTTGCTAGATCTAGGGTGGAAAGATTAAACGAAGTGTGTGTACGTATGTGTGTGCTGCTGCTGCTGCTTCAAAGGAATAACTGTGTGAGTGAGTTCAGCAGGGGACCAAATAAATAAAGCAGGGGACCAGCAGCACAGCTTGTCGAGTTCTGAAAACTCGACAAGGTACACAATATTAAAATGTATACTGTCCTTATATCAAATCCGTTTTTTAGCCCAACTGGTGGGAGTTCTCGGGTTGCAAATACGTGACTCGGGTTCGAATCCCTGTTCTCGCGTCTTCACAGCACGACAAGAAAAGGAACCTGCTCGTGGTCGAGGAGCAAGGTTCCCGTGCGATTTGTTGCTTGTCGAGCTCTGGGAGCTCGACAGCTGACGTGGCAGGCCATTTGTGTGAATTATTACAACTGTGGATTAGTTTCGTAATTATTTTTTTTAATGTGGGTTAACAGTAAAAAAAAACTCCCCACCGTTGCAAGTGCTGCGACCAGCGGGCCACCAACCTGACGTCCCACTCGCTTCTTCCGCTGTGCTCTCAGGCTCACACAATTCGCGACCAAACCCCAAAAAAAAGAAAAAAAACCCAAGAACGCATCAATAAACGAATTTGCACCAAGAACCCCGTCGAGATGCGGTGGTGGCATTGCCTCGCGGCCACCTGCGCCCTCCTCCTCGTCCTCCCCTCCGCTCTGGGGTTGCGTGCCGCCGGGCTGATGTCGCCGGCCGACAACAGTCGGCAGCCGGCGGACAACCGCCCGCCACTGCGGTTCGCGGCGGGCGGGTTCAAGATGGCGCTTTTCGCCGACTTGCATTACGGCGAAGACGCGTGGACGAACTGGGGCCCCGCGCAGGACGACGCCTCCGACCGCGTCATGGCCGCCGTCCTCGAAGCTGAGAAGCCCAGTCAGTCGCCCACCTGCACATGCTTCTTGCTCTCCATATCTCTGGATTTGCAAAGTTGCGAACTTTGCTTGGATTTTTCTTACTATTGAGGAAATTGTTGTGTCTACTGACATCTTGCAGACTTCGTTGTCTATCTTGGAGATCTTATAACTGCAAACAATCTCCCAATTCCCAACGCAAGCTTGTATTGGGACAGAGCAATTTCTCCGACTAGAGACAGGGGAATACCATGGGCAACAGTGTTCGGGAATCATGACGATATGCCATTCGAGTGGCCTCCTGAATGGTTCTCTGCCGCTGGTATTCCACCGATCCATTGCCCACCGACAACGGCAAGCATGTCAGTTTATGGTAAACTGATGCATTGTTTCCACTTCTTTAGTTCCATGTTCTTGGCCAAGTTTTGACTAATGGTTTGCACAAGTTCCAGAATAGGTTGCACATATGCAGCAAACTTCCTACTAAAGGAAGAAAAGAGGGAGCAACATTGTTGTTTGAGCAGACATCTCTTGTAGGAACAATTTGATAAAGATTTGCTTGCACCGAGTGACATTTACGACATCGTTTTCCATGTCCAACATTTTCCTTCTGATCATAAGGATTGTACATATGTTTGTTTATTCAAGTTTAACAGTTATAGCCTATTGTTTTGCATTGCTTCGACAATGTAATTTTTGAGATACAGTGAGAGCAAACTTTTACTACCTATATACGCGCAGCATTTCTAATCACTTCAAGTACTGATTGAACTTAATGTCGAGTATTAAGGTAATGAAGGGTGCAGCTTTCGAGGAACGCAGCGTATTGAACTGATGAAAATGGAAATTAACAAGAACAGGTTGTCTTATTCAGTAAATGGCCCAAAGGACCTCTGGCCTGGTGTTTCTAACTACGTCTTGCAAGTATTGTCAGAGAAGCAAGAAGATCCAGCTGCACACCTGTATTTTCTTGATTCTGGTGGCGGATCATTTCCAGAGGTCATATCTAGTGCTCAAGTTAAATGGTTTCACTGTCAGTCTCAGGTCCTTAATCCATATGGGAGGTCAGAAACTAATAATAGCTATTGCACATTGCCTCTGCATTAACTTCGAAGTTGTAACCTGAGAACTAAGATATCATAATATTGATATTGGTTTGTTGTCTCTTTCTGCAGAATTCCTGAGATAATCTTTTGGCATATACCAAGTACAGCATATATTAAGGTAGCCCCAAAGGCCAAGTCTGAAATAGTAAAACCCTGTGTTGGCTCTATCAACAAGGAAAATATAGCACCACAAGAAGCTGAATGGGGTATGATGGATGCTCTTGCCAAGAGATCTTCAGTTAAGGTACACGATTACACAGTAGTGTTAATTTCATAACTCATAGGAAAACATAGTTGTTGTCATGGATTTGAGCCTTTGTGATCTATTTTGTCCATGGGAAGGATCCTTGTAAAATAATGATCTTTGTAGTTTGTTCATAGAAAGGTATTAAAATAGAGAGTGCAACCATACAGGCAGCAAAAGATTTATTAAATGTCTCACAAAAAATGGCAGGATAGAAGCTGGACTGAATTTGTGGTATGTTGTAGTTAATCTCATAGTTTAATACCCTGCAGAGTTCAGCTCATGATTTTTATGTTTGCTACAAAAGAAGTTATGATGTGTAAATCTGAAGCCTTGTCTAACATCTATCCTATGGAACAGTAGCTTCTAGTGCATTGTAGATGGTTACTGCAACTAAAAACTATATAAATTTTGTCAAACCTACGGATGCTAATTAAAGTCCTTTATTCATCCTTTTCGTAGGCTACCTCAATTTTCTTGTGTGGTCCTTAAGATCAATTCTTTGATGTGTTATATAGATAATCCTAAGTTCATATGTCATGTATATTTTCTTTTAGAAGAATACTTCATGCATACTTATAAGTGCTGTGATGTTTTTATAAGAAATACCATTCTTGAATATTTGTGTTTAATTTCTTGAAAAACACCTCATTTAGTGAACTGCGTTAATAACTTCAGAGTTCTGATGTACAGGCTGAGCTTGTAAGTTGCATTTCTTGATAGTATAAGAAATATCATTTTCCATCTTTTGGTAGGCAATCTTTGTTGGGCACAACCATGGACTGGATTGGTGTTGCCCATATGAGAAACTCTGGTTATGTTTTTCCCGACACACAGGCTATGGAGGCTATGGTGACTGGCCTAGAGGAGCAAGGATTATTGAGATGACTGAAAAACCGTTCTCAATTGAGTCTTGGATACGGATGGAAAATGGGACGAAGCACAGTGATGTTATCTTGAGCTCTTAAATTTGTTGGCATATCTTGTAAATGAAATGTGATTGTGGTCGATGTCAAGCAATATTTGTGCATAAGTTGACTGACCATATGTTTTCTTTCATGTATATATAAAGATTACAACACCCTCCAGATTTCCTCCGCAGCTGCCAAAATTATCAAATTTTTGTCCAGAATCCTCGTACATTTTTATCAATTTAATGTCAAGTTTATTTATGTTCTACATCTGCTCCATTTCGTTGGTTTTGTGACTAAAAATGAAACACACGCAAAGATTATCACCTTTGCAAATTTTTTTGTGCTGGATCGAAATGTTTAAAGGCAAAGGTAGCTTTGTCGTTTCCTTAAGTAGTGCTGCATTGCATATTAATCAGCATGTAACTGAAATTTCCGTTGTCATCCATGTCTAGTTTGCCCATTACATCGGTGAAGAGAACAGTGAAAGGTTCTTTTTGGTTCTCTTATTCAATTTGCTTTTTAAGTTGAATATGAGTTGTGCTTCTATATTTCTCAAAAATTAAATTGTACAAATCTTAAAATAATATATTTAATAGTGGTGTAGTGGTTAATTATAAATTAGACTTTTAATTTGTTATAAATGTTGGGCAACTCAGTTTTTGAAAAAATTTTAGACACTTCTAGTTGAATATTGCTTGACTATCTAGATCAGTTCATTTATGCATCGTTGGTTTGGTGGCAGCTACAGATTTTTTTTTTTTTTGACAGCTCCAGATAATTGAACATGACTAAGTACTACCAGAATGTTGTTAGAACGAGGCAGCATATAGATAACAAGAAATTTCACTATAATCCCACTTTGCAAAATTTGCAAAGTACCAACTTTATCATTGTAAAACTCACTTATTCCAGTACATGAGAGCACTAGGAAGTTGGAACAATCTCCTATTCTTCCACCAAACTTATTTTTTTCTTAAATCTTGTTCTTCTTTTCCTTTATTAGAAAAACAATAATCTCTCTCTATATATATAGCTTCCTGGTCTTAGTTGAAGCTAATCTGGTAGACTGGTGACTTGTCCGGGTTGAACAGCCCAAAGTGCCTCTCCGTCTCGTCCCCTTGCTTCTGGTTCTCATTGAACATAGCAAAAATGTATGCCTCCATAGCCCCAGACCTCTTCGGCGTCCCCTGCCCGACATGGTTGATCAAATTCTGATTGTACGTGCGTGCATTGTCCGGAGTCGTGTCTATCCCGCCGGCCGACGGCCACCCGCTCTCCGACACGACGATGCCGACGCCCCCGGCGCCCGCATTTTCTAGTGCGGAGTAGAACGTGTCGACGAGAGCGTCAAAGAGGTTCTGGTAGCCTTTGCTGCCATCTTGCACCACAGTGCCCGGCGAGGTGAAGAGCGCGTAGTCGAGCTTTATGTTTGCCTGGTTGTCTCTGTACGAGAAGTAGGGGTACACGTTGGCCAGGAGGGGCGCCCCAGTGGTTGCCAGGTACTGCACTATTTGCGGCATGTAGGAGGCTGAGAACGTACCAGCCGAGGGAGGGAATCCGGTGGTCACTCCCTGCGACACCGCCGTCGACACCTTGATGTTGTTAATGCCGGCTGCGGACAGTGCCTTGTCGAGGTTCTGAATGGCCGGGAGGATGTTCTGCGCGTCGCCATTCACCTCGTTGCCGGCAACGATGTACCGGAAGGAGACGTCCGGGTAGGCTTGGATGTTGTTCTGGACCCAGGTGGCCGCGGCGGAAGGATCGGAGGCGAGCTCACCGAGCTTGTCGTTGCCCACGTCGAGGATAAGGGTGATGCCCGTGCCGCGGAGGGCCTGGAGGGTGGCGGCGTCGGGGAAGTAGATGCGCATCGCGTTGATACCGTTGGATTTGTAGAGCTGCACGACGTCGCTCGGCGAGGGCAGGTTGTCGCCGATTTGGCCGTAGCACACGCCGATGGATTGCACCGCTGTCAATCAATTGATTTGTGAATCATGTAAGTAATGCTAGTTTTGTTTGATTGAAATAACAATGCGGCACGCGACGTTAAGTGATGGTCCGCGCACACACAAATAAGATCGATATGCACCTTGTCCTGAGTAATATTAGTACGTAGTGCAAGCGTGCATATCTATGATATATATATATGCATGCACATTGAGAGACATCTTATTCTTACCGGAAGGAATGGAGGCAAATACTCCAATGACCAATGCCAGTGCAAGCATGGAAGCCACACCTTGCCTTGCCATCTTCCTCGGAGCTCTAAGTACCTGCAAATAGATCTACTCAACTCTATGCAGTCCTTTTCGTCTTTGCATGCTTTGCACCAAGCACACGGACCCCTATATATACAAGATTTGAAGACGAGTTTGGCGCAATACACGTTCCTTAGTCCATTTCGCTAATTTCCACCACTAGCCAAGTGTAATTGACCATTGGGTCACAGTCTCGTCCGGCCTAACCATACGTATAAGCTACTCCATCAATCACGCTTGGAAACCTCTCAAATCCCATTATTTCCACTTATGTAGCGTATGTATACAAAGTTGTGCATTGTCTCGACTAATTGAATTCTACCAGGCCTGACCTGGTTCCAGGGTAATGAATAGTAATAACTTGAACAATGTTTTGTTGTCTATTGCACCTTGTAGCACCGTGCCAAATTCCATACGCAAAACGTCCTGCATGCGGAAGAAAAAAAAAACGTCAAATGCTTCGGCGACTTAGTTATTTTTAGTGTGAAATATGTCAATTGGTTTATTACTCTTACGGTGCGTCCAAGCTCTACGATGCCCAATGCGGCTCGCCCGCAAGAGAAACTATTGGCAGGCAGCAGACAAGTACAGAAATGTTCAGACCATTCAGTACACGGTGCAATGCCTCGAACAGGTTATGGAAGTATGTTCCAGCTATATTTCCCGCACTTTAAAAAACTAAGGACTTTAGATACACATAAACAAATTTTATAGTATTATGCCTCACATATGAAATATAAAATCTACTTTTTAGCTATTAAATTTTATGAATGAGTAGTTAAAATATATTTATGATCCATAGGTAAGATTTTAATTTATATTAATTAGTTATATTCAAATTATAATGGTATATTATGTGATTGAATATGAGTCTCATATTATAAAACTTATATAGAAATTTTTTTATTTAAGTTTCTCGCCAACCCCGCCCCCTCTCTGTGCACGCTTGCGCATCTCCTTGCTTATTAGGAACAAAGTAGCGTAAATCTCATCCATGTTTTTTCGACAAACTTGCACCACTGTGCGAAGAAAAAATCATATAATTTGACAGCCCTTGTAAGTAATTTTAAAAAGAAGAGGTATCACATGAAAATTCTCTTCAGAATAGAAGAATATAAACTTACGATACATGCCATTTGATAGTTACGGAGTTAAACGATATTCATCAAGTCTAGATCAAGAATCTTAGGATAGTGTAGATGATAATCCTACTATCTTGATTGAATGTCTTAGATCACAAGTTAAAATTCTTCTATTTGACGAGAGTTCATCTAATAGATGCTCTTCTGTGTGAACTCGCTTAAATTGCCTCATTGAAGGATCCATATGGGCTTCATAGAGGGCACAGCCGGACAGGCATCAACCCACGAATCAGCCAAACTCCCCTGCGGCCCAATAGAGAAAAAACCGCTCGACACATAACCTCCCTCCTTAAGGCCCAACTAGGTTAGCCCACTTGCGTCAGTCTCCCTAAATCCCATGTCTTTCCCCCAGGCCCAACTCCATGGCTCACGCGGCACACCGGTTCATACCAGGTCTTCGCACTTTCGCAGTAAGTGGTCGTTCCGTTGACCGTCAACTGTGTACAGCTCTCCCTCTGTTTTTGGGCTAATACCAGAATTTGCACGCGATGATTGGCTTGCTCAGTTTCAAATACTAGTTAGTACTAAGTATTAACTCCATTGATCCAGAATTTCACCGTAAATTTATTGGCATTTCTTGTAAATGAAAACAATATCTGTGCACAAGTTGACAGAAATATGTTTTCTTTGATGAACATATAAAGATTACAAAAGCCTCCCCCTTCACTTCTTTAATTAAGCCCTCTTATCTGCTGTTTTACCGGGCAATAGAATTCTCAAAATAAGATTTCAAAAGTCTCCATATTTCCTGTACAACTATTTCTGTCTATATACATCTCCCTAGGTCTTAGTTGAATCTAATTTGGTAGGCGACTTGTCCGGCTTGAACAGTCCAAAGTGCTTCTCGGTCTCGTCCCCTTGCTTTGGTTCTCATTGAACATGGCAAATATGTACACCTCCATACCCCCGGGCCTCTTCGGAGTTCCCTGCCCGACATGGCTGATCAAATTCTGGCTGTACGTGCGTGCATTGTCTGACGTCGTGCCTATCCCGCCGGCCGACGGCCACCCGCTCTCCGACACGACAATGCCGACGCCGCCGGCGCCCGCATTTTCTAGTGCGGAGTAGAACGTGTCGACGAGAGCGTCAAAGAGGTTCTGGTAGCCGTTGCTGCCATCTTGCACCACAGTGCCCGGCGAGGTGAAGAGCGGTAGTCGAGCTTTATGTTTGCCTGGTTGTCTCTGTACGAGAAGTAGGGGTACACGTTGGCCAGGAGGGGCGCCCCAGTGGTTGCCAGGTACTGCACTATTTGCGGCATGTAGGAGGCTGAGAATGTACCAGCCAAGGGAGGGAACCCGGTGGTCACTCCCTGCGACACCGCCGTCGACACCTTGATGTTGTTAATGCCGGCTGCGGACAGTGCCTTGTCGAGGTTCTGAATGGCCGGGAGGATGTTCTGCGCGTCGCCGTTCACCTCGTTGCTGGCAACGATCTACTGGAAGGAGACGTCCGGGTAGGCTTGGATGTTGTTCTGGACCCAGGTGGCCGCGGCGGAAGGATCGGAGGGGAGCTCACCGAGCTTGTCGTTGCCCACGTCCAGGATGAGGGTGATGCCCGTGCCGCCGAGGGCCTGGAGGGTGGTGGCGTCGGGGAAGTAGATGCGCATCGCGTTGATACCGTTGGATTTGTAGAGCTGCACGACTTCACTCGGCGAGGGCAGGTTGTCGGCAAGCCAGTTGTACAAGTAAGGCAGAGGAGGGTGTTCAAAAGAACATCGCCCACCTTGGGTGTGTGCAAACCTGAGCCCCAGCAAAGCCCAGAAATTTAGGGACTTAATTTTTTGTTAATAACTAAATAGTTTAGTCAATTGCTTAGTTTAACTTTTTAGAGTGATGGCTTAGTCTAAGTTAATTCAGGATAATGTTTTTGAAAAATTATATTACAAAGACCTAGCTAAAGATTTTTGGTAGCTACTTTGATTAATGGTGTACAGATACAATATGAATATAAAATATAATTTTGTATTTCAATAAATTTTAGTCTTATGTCCAACTCTAAATTATTTGGGATATATGATGTATATGATCTTACCGGTAGGAATGGAGGCAAATACTCCAATGAGAAATGCCAGGGCAAGCATGGAAACCACACCTTGCCGTGCCATCTTCCTCGCAGCTCTGAGAACTTGGAAACATATCTGTCTATAATCTACTCAACTATATGGAGCACTGCAGTCCTCCCTTTGGGTCTTTGCATGCACTGCACCAAATACACACGCACACCCCTACTTACACAAGATTTCAACACTAGTTTGCCGCAATACGCGTTCCTTAATGACTAGGCAAGAGGAATTCTAGTATATATGACTGACTTGTTTTACGGGTTAATGACTAATTAATAACTTGAACAATGCTAGGCTCCATACGCACTGAGACATGCTTCGGCGACTTTTCAAGTTATTTTTAGTGGGACATATGTCAACTTACGACACGTTCAAGCTATAGCACGCCCAATACGACTCGCCCACAAAATAAACAATTGGCAGGTTAAGGAAGCTTACAAAGTTCCAACTATATTTCCCGCACCTTAGAGAACGAGAGACTTTGAACTAATGTAAAATATGATTTTAAATTTCTGGCCGAGAAAATTAGATCCACTCTCTTCTTTCTACCTTCCTACTCTCTCGGTTCTTTTTAATTTGTCATTTAATATATATATAAATCAAACATTTTAAATTTTGATCACCAATACACAAAAAAAAAAAATCAACATTCACCATATGAAAATAATATTAATAAATTATCATCAAATTATTTTCGCATGATAGTTGTTTATAATTTTCATCGGTATATAATTTTAAAAATTAATGATCAAAATTGTATATAGGATATTGTGAAAAATCTACAACAACAAGTAAAAAAAAGGGAGACAATATTTAATAGGAAATGTATTATATTGTATCTATATTTTTAGGATGTACTCAGAGTAATATGGGAAAGATTGTATACTTTCGTAGGTCTTGAAAGTTTTCTAGAAAAAAAGGTGTGTAGGTGATATTTTTTTTCAAAGAATACAAATTTGCAATCCAAGGCAAGTGATCAATGTGAGACTTAAAGAACATCCATCCAATCTATATCAAGTGTCGTAGGAACACTAGTTTGCACTAAAGCATCCATAATGAAAACAAATAGATTATAATTCAATCTATGTTGATGGAACAGCTTAGTTCACATTCTCCCCCTTTTAAGAGTTCTAACCTAAATGTGCTTTTTTATAGTGCGAAATCTGTTGAATGGCTTCAATGCTCTTTTGACACACCACGAGGACTTTAAGGAGACCGGCAGACCGCGCCCGGCACGCCCGGCAGGATTCAAGTGGGCCTCATTGGGAGCAGCACAGCCGGACAGGCCTCCTACAACGTTTTAACCCATTCCGCGCCGAACGAATAGAGAAAAAACCGTCAGGCCCATAACTCCTCCGAGGCTCAATTACCTCCGCCCAGTTGCATCCCGCGTTTCTCCGGTCTCCACTGCTTTTTCCCCAGGCCCCACTCCGCGGCCCACACGAGACGCTAATGTTGTGTTGATTGTCCGTATGATATTGAGTCTAACTCGTTTATGTGAAAGAGCCTGATTAGAACATACTATAGAGATGCAGTTGGATAATATTTGGTTGGAATATGAGATAATACAGACTGAGATAAGATGTTGTTTGGTTTATTGTATAATTGGTATAACTAGAAAAATATATAAAGTGGAAAATATACTAACAAACTAGTATATGTTTTATTTCACTCTAATAATTCTTATTCTAACTTAATTATTCTTAATCAACATTAATC
The DNA here is from genome assembly GCA_019359835.1 of Pharus latifolius. Taxonomy (NCBI): domain Eukaryota; kingdom Viridiplantae; phylum Streptophyta; class Magnoliopsida; order Poales; family Poaceae; genus Pharus; species Pharus latifolius. Next base: position 3,798,814 of record CM033319.1, read on the forward strand.
TATACTAAAAATCATTAATATATACTAATCACTCTCTAATCACACAATGCTAAGAATAATTATTATGTCATATTCCACTTTAATAATTCTTATTGTGTAATCAATTTTAATCCATACTAAAAATAATTAATACATGTTAATTAGTTTTTAGTTATGTAATTAGACAAGTCAGGTTGTGGAGAAATAGTGGGCGGGATCGTATACATCGGGCCAGATTCACAACCATTTTTTTGCATATACTCGATTAGACCCAAAATCGTATGCAAGCAACCAAACAAGAAGTTGATTGTATCTCACGAGTCAAGCTCAACCTGATGTAGACAACCAAACCATGGTAAGTATCCTCAAGATGCTCGAAGTAATATTTAAAGAGTGAGGGTACTGACACATACGGAAAGCCCATTAAAAAAACAAAATCAGGAGATAACCTAGAGTTCAAAGAAATTGTAAAAATGATTTTAATCGCCAGTCAAGTTGTCGACTTAAACCACATTTTTAGTTTTCAATGGCCAGCTACTAATCGCCAATTCATATGGTGACTGATCAATCGCCAACCAGAGTAGCGACTAGTAGTTGGCGACTGGAAACAGCCCATAAACAAATAGTATTTTGTGTAAATAATTTAAACAAAAAAGAAAATTTTGAAAATAACCTATAGTTTAACAAATTCATAACAAAAACCTGTTTGAAGATACGGCAGGATATGGCATGATAACTTCCCTCGCATCCCAACCTAGGAGCCGCCTCCCTCTGCATCTCGCCTTCCCTTGTCTCCACCTACCACGCCACCAACCTAACCCTAACTCTAGCAATCGATCGGCCAAGTAAAATCCTAACAAAGAGAACACATTTCTAAGTCATGACTTAATTCATATGCATGTAGTTAAAATGACATATATTTACAAACAGAGAAAATACATTTTTGAGTGAATCACTTAAGCAAATTCACACCTTTTAATGAAACATTTAGAAAGGAAACTGATGGTTCGTGCTCGAACCTGGCTGTGGTTTTTTAACAAAGGTAGCTGTGTACTAAGGCGAGTTAATTTGTTCTCGTCGGTCTTTTTGTCCAGGTTCGAACGCTATACGGCCTCATAGTAAAGATTGACCTTCTCTGGATGTGGCTTCTCTGAAAAACTGAACATCCTATAGTGAGCATTTATTTTTTCCCACCACTTGAAGTATGACTTAGCATGCTCCAACATATCGTTATCGATCTACTGAATGAAGTCACACTTGGGCTCAACCTTTTGAAGAAAAAATATGATCAACCAATAAGTTGAACAGTAAAAAGGATACCATAAACATGGTAAAACACTCACATCTCTGTTCTTAGAAACTTTAATCTCTCCACAGGTGTAGTACCTTCGTCAGAGCGTTCCTTCTTTGTTGGACTTGTGTTCATCGCATGGCTTGTTACAGTGACATACTGGTGATGGTTGACATGTTTTGTCGGATCGTCCTTCGAACGACGAACAAAATGCATTCATAAGTTTAGATGAAGAAGAAGAAGACTAGAGTTTGTGATGTAATAATAAAGAGAGTTAGTGTGCAACTAAATGAAGAAAACAATGCATATTTATAGACGTGAGTGACAAATGTCAGTAGCGGATTTAAAGCGAGTTTCATTTACGACCAGAATTGGCAACTCAGGTAGATTTTTCAGACCGGAGTAGACTTTATGAAAAAGCTGAATAAGTTAAAAAGCTGGAAAACCTCAAAAGCCAAAGAAAAGATGGAAAAGATGAAAAGTTGAAAAGATTGAAGAAAATGAAACATTTTGCCAATTTGAGATTTTCAAATTTCGGGAAACTGTTAACCCGTATAAGATGTGCGACACATCATCCAAATGAGTTACAAAAAAGTCGACAAAAATTCTCAAAAGTGAAAAACATTAGAGGATGAAGTCTCCTAAAGAAAATTTCTTCATATCACCATCCAATTGTGAGAATAGAAAATAACAAATCAATCAAAAACCACGTGAAGTCTGAATTTTCAGAACTCCGGTTTGATCCGTCAAAAAGTCAAAAGCACTCAAATCGACTCCAAATGTCATAAAAATTTGCAGGAATAATGTTAAGGTCATCACAAACATTTTGCAAAAATAACCACTCCGAAAGAATCTTTCAATCGAAAGTTAGAACGAAACGTGACTTATATTAGGAAACATCGTTGGTTCCAGCAAACTTTTGCAAAACAGGTTCAAATTGGAATTTAGTGTGGTTTTTGGACATTAAGGACCTACAATGGATTGCAAATACTCTTTGGAGGCATGATGTACGAAGAAGTCCAACTAAAATAGCTAAAATGTGTTTTACAAGTTTATGTTTTCAGGTTTTAGGAAAAGTATTACCCATATGAAATGAGTGCACAGAAGATATGAAATGAGGTAGTGGCCGAATGTTGAAGGATCGTACGGTCGCTCCCCACGCACAACATCTATTGCCGCTGCTTGCTCCCATCAAATAATGTAGGAACCCTGTCAATCCTCCCATTTAACGACCTTCTTGTCCTTACGGGTTTGCATATATGCAAAATAAAACTTGTTAACATATTTACAAAAGAAAAACATAATGGAAAACTTAACTTTCTTGGACTTACTCAGGTTGATTGTGAGATGGTTGAGGAGCAACCACAAGAGGAGGTACCATCTGGAACAAGCCAAATTGGCACGTCACCCCCATGGAGCGTAAATCTCTAGCATGTGACGGAAGACAAGAATGTACTGGGTGAGCCAAAGGTTCCGATCCTGTGTGTAGACCGACGAAATCCTGTCAGGTGCTATGCTAGCAATGTAAGAAGCTAACCAAGGCCTCCCGACGACCCGCGTTGGATGCAAAAACTCTAGATTGGCACCGTACGCAGTGTAGCTTGCGTGTAGCTGGACGGTGGCCGATTGCAGCTCGTGTTGCAACCAACGATGCCCAATGTTCAGTAGGTTGATCTCGTCGTTCTTGTCCAGTTGTGGATAGCCCTCTGGCAAAACCACAGACACCTACATGATGATCAATCATCCAATGGGTAAGTGCTCATACGACCACTGTACTAACAGTGGACATCCCACCATGTTAGCGTGCTAGGCACGCTGAACGCACACATCACATAATGCTCTATATTTATGTCACGAAAAGGATTGCTAAACCACAACTGATATATGGGATACGCACGATTGGGTTATCAACAATCATCTACGCCTGTGGGACTAGTTATCTACCGATAGTGTCGTCGTACGTACCTATGGACAGATAACGAAATAATGATTATCTAAAGTTTCATAAGTAACAATAAAATTAATAAATATATTCTATGCATACTAGTAAACATGAACCCGTCGAATAGACGCGGAAGATATGCCTCAAAGTGTTGGTTGATTGTCCACTCCTTGGCATCTGATGTACACGTCCTGAAGTGTGCGAGCCAACCTGCAAGAACTCCAGTATCATGGTGAAAGGGCTCCTGACCCGGAGGAAGTGGATGGAACCTCTGGGTGAACACCTCATGTCATCCTACTGCAGTGGGTGGTGGCACCCAGGTCTTCCCACGAATAGACAGACTGAGTAGCATGACCACATCCTCTAGTGTAATGGTCATTTCACCCCACTGAAAGTGAAATGTATGTGTTTTCGGCTTCCATCTGTCAACAACGGCGAAGGCTATCGATTGGTCATACCTGAAAGCCTCCACCCTGATGATTGTCCAAATAAAGGAGAGCAATCTTACCAACCTCAGTTGGATGATGTACCTGCCATCAAGGGGACAGGCCGTGCCGGGAGATCGAAGTCTAAAAAGATGCAACTCCTGCCCATCTCTTAATACTCGAACCTAATGATGATCGTCATAATACGACTAGTGCCGTGTCACAAGGACGTGCTTAACTTCTTCATGTCATTGGATTCAAGTGCCAGGAGAGGAAGGGCGTTGCGGACTTCAACCGTCCTAAACTGAAGCACACATGCATAGAATTTAGTGACATGTCTATGTGTAAATGATGAGTAGCTGACTTCGAAGGGCGCGACCCGACCAGCCCTAATGGTGCATACTGGTAAAGCACTTTGCAAGGGTGTTCCAGTCGTTCCATGTCGGGCAAGCCATAGATGTCATTCAACAAGAGAAAGAGCCACCTCGCCACGCTAACCACCTGAAGGTACGGCATGGGAGAGAGAGCTTCGGAAGGAAACATTGAACGAGAGATCCTTCTCATGAAGAGGAACTCCTTTGTTTACATCTTCAAGACCTTTTAGGTAGTCAATTTTAGTCCACATGAAAGGATTCATAGTTACCTTAGTAAATGTAGCAGTGATATGACTTCTTGGTGTTCTAGCATGACAGCTGATGCTAGTCTCGATCATCGCGATGACGGTCTTCTCGCACACGAAAATGCACGGTGACTCGGTGACGGATGGTGGCATCTACATGGGCACACTCCTGTTCGACTCCTTGCCTCACTCTAGGGGTGAAAATGACCTTCATCTCACCTCCAGCATTTGTGCAAAGTTTTGTAGTTTTGGTACAAATACAAATGTGGACCCCATGAACTATTGGTATGCATGAAGCATGCACGATTTTTGTCTCTCCCAAATCTGTGTCCACAAAGCTGGACATGCTGTTTTCATGTCTTCATGTTAATGGTTAAGTTTTTATTGATACATTGATTTGGGACATATGATGTTTTTGTTTAGTTAATATTTCAATTTCTTCAATTTTTCTCTCCATTCTCTGACCTCATGTTTGCTCAAATTGGAAATATGTTCTATTTGTAAAGATTTGGTCTCATGCAGTATTTTGATGCCCAATTGCTATGCGTGTATGGTACGAAAAATGTTTGCCATATCATCTAATAAACTATCACAATAATGTTTCTAAAATAGCTGTTAACAAATGGCTAAATAATTAAAAAGATATATTTTTTGGAAAGAATATTTTAAAATATTTTAGTGAGTGGTTTGGTGGAATGAATTTTTTTTTGGAAAGAACCACAATCCCATATGGAGTCTAAGGCACCTTTTGGAAGATTTTAATTTCATCCAAAAGTTTCATAGGTTGATTTTTTGGATGGATTCAAAAAAGTTGGTCAAACACACTTATAGTAAATTAGTGCATGAGACCAATGATGGCGGCCTGATCAACGACGGTGCAGTTGTAGCTTGGTCCATGGGAGTGACGAGCACATCCTACTCGATGGCTAAAGGGAGGAGAAAAGAGAGGAAGGCATCTGGCACATGATAAGAGTGGAGAAGATGTTAATAGTGGATCCAACACTCTTATTAATTTTAAAAAGGAAGGGGCGACGGTGTACGGAGGGGAGGATGGGCTAGTCGAAAGAATGAAGAAAAAGGTTGTTGTTACGGCTCTGTTGAGGAGAGGAGGTAGGAGCGAAGGGAGGCAATTTGGCTAGGGCTTGAATTTAAGATGGTGATCGAGGTGTGGAAGGTCAGGAATTTGAGTATATGGAGTAACAAAGAAAATATTAAACCCATGCTAAGTGGGAATGGAATCATGGAAGTAGCTCCAATTTTGTTTCATAAATATTCCAATTTCACACCTGAGCCTTCCCTTTTTACGAATTTTAATCAAGTTTAATTCTCCTCAAAAATCTTTGTCTAGATCCTTAATTTCTAAAACAAATCGAAAACATGTGATAGGTTTAACTAAGGATTTTATATGCGAACTGCGTGTAAAATGATAGTGTTTATGTTATAAATATGTTGTATAGATTTGGAAAACATGAGTAGAAGCCTGCGTTTTTTATGTAATGAGATATATGATATTTTTCCATAACTAGATAATTAGTACTAATTTAGTGTTTGCATTTGTCCTGATCTGATTTTCTAATGATGATATCAAGAGCAATATTTTTATTCATGCTAGATATATGACATTATAATAGCTATATGAGAGATAGAAGTTTCAGTTGATTGTCATGGTTCCGAAACAATACGGTCAGCAACCAATTACTATAGCACAAATTCCGAATTAAACGCTAACACTTGTGAGTCGTGAACTGTGTTTATCTCCATTTAAAATACAAAATTACATATATTCTCAAATCAGCATAGGATCAATCACTTTATACTAGTTCAAAGCGACTTTGTCTATTGCTTGCAGAAGAAACATATTTGATCTCCACAGGCAAACTGAAGCATTTGCAACCAGTTTTAAGAGGACCATCATGTCTTGTTGCTTGCCTATCAGCCTATGCTTCCCTTCTGGGCCTGTTCCTGGTGCGCGGAGCAGCAGCAACAACTTCCACTTTCTCCGCCGGCGGCGGCACAGCCTCGTCCTCCTCTTCACCATCTTCATAATCATTGTCGTCGTCATCGCCGTCTTCTATGGCAGCCTCGTTCTCTTCCATTATGGCTCGGTTGATCGCCATCTACACATGTATAGCCACCATTGCAACATAAAAAATAATGAATGCTCTTCAATTCGCACGTCGTTTGGTACATTCTTGTCACAAACATATCCGGTAAAATTTTATCATTAACAAGATCATCTAAAGCAGTAGTAAAATTTTACGCTAACAATTAGTATGTCTCTTTGTTGACTTGGTTGGAGTTACCTCCTGGAGGAAGCGCTCGTCGAGGCCGTCAGCGACGCGTATGGCGGTGATGAGGGTGCCGACGAAGAGCGAAAGCGGGAGGAAGAATGCCAGGATGAGCGCGTTGGTACTCGGCGGTCCGCCAGCCCGCACGACGCCGAAGCCCCTGCGCCGGCGCCGGCCGATTGGGGGGGCGCACACACGGAGAGGCTGGGCGGAAGAGGGTGTAGTGCTTAGGCCGAGGCGCAGGAGGGATAGAGCAAGAAGACCTCGCGCCATGGACAGGAGCTGGGAGAGGTCTTGCTAAGCAGAGTGAGGGGGGTGAAAGAGAGCACGTTGGTTTGTCTTATCCATTCTCTCCCCACGGCCACGTCGCTCTGTTTTGTTTGAGCCGTCCGATCGCAATGGTAGCAAACAGATCCTGTGGTATTTTGCTAAAGAAATGTTAAGTTCTTTCCCAGCCGTCGGCACAGAAGGAAACGATTGAGATCTTCCTTGAATTCTCTAGCACTATATAAAGATACTATAACATTCGTGTGCTTTGTTGTGCTCACGATGCGGGGATGCAGGGACCAGTTTAGAGTGGATTTCTTTATTCAATAGCTAGAAAGAGGCACTAATGCACATATTGTAGTAACGTGTCTTTCCTTCAGTATCTGTCTTATAACCACCTTTCAATTTGTTGACAATTTATTTATTAAATTTGATTAACAAAAAAAATCAACATGGCTTTTAATTGAAAAACATCAAGAGCTGCTTAGGGATGCTGATTATTGGCTTTGTTGATAAAGGAGAAAAGCGGTAAATCTGATTTTTTTTTTTAATTCCCTAGAGTAGGGAAGTTACTGTATTTGACACGATTTGAAAAAGAAAAACAAAAGTTGTTAATGGAGTAGCATTAGAAACTATGAAATCAATTGGCAAGAACATGCAATAACTACTTGAAGGTATCCTTTCGAGTCCTACATCGTGCATGCAGATTTTTTTTTTATTTAGTGTTGTTTGAACTATCAACAAGTTTTCATGTTTTGCATGGGCCAAACTAATTTCTTTATTTCTGCCATACTTTTTATTAAAAAAATAATGTTAGTATTTTTTATTTTGGAAAGTCTAATAAACGAGATCTCAAATTACTTGTAATCAAGTAGATTTAATTAATATTTAAAAAGATTTCACATAACATCTTGAACAATTTGAATTTAGCAAGCAAACCAAAACATATACATAGGTATATCAATAAATTAGTAACTAAAAATTATTCAAAGACAACTCAACTAACTTTCATGGATTTCATTCAAATCCATAAAACCTGTTGTGATTTTTTGCAAAGAACATATGAAATTTGAGTGGGTTTTAGTGTAAATACATGAAATTCACGTATATTTCATCATATATATATATAGCTTATATGAAATTCACGTATACTTGTGTTTTAATGTTAGACAAATTTAATTAGTTTATATGTTGTTAAGTACATATGAAATCTAGAAAAATTTAAAGTTAGATCGGAGAAGCCTAATTGGGTTTAAAAAAAATTATTGGAAGCCGCACCAGTATCATCATATATACTCGTATTTATGTTTCACGATTTTAGATTTTAACTAGTACAATGAAGTTAGGTTTAATCTATACTTCAGATTTAAGATTTAGGTTTTATGTTTCAATTATGGATGTAATTAATCTTTTAGGACTCATCTTCAGGTTTTAGCCTAGATTTTTCTGAACTAGTAAAATCACTTTTATTATAGATTTCATAGTTTCAGTTATCATAGGTTTCATGATTTTAGGTTTTAGGTTTCATGTTTCATGGTTTAAGTTTCATACTCATGTTTTAGTATAGACGAGTGGGGTATTATAGTATGTCCAATGTAGACAAATCGGATGGCCAGTATCTAGGTGGTTATTTGCAACAGTACAACAGCTGGTTAGGTAGCCGTGGCCTTAAAAACTTGTAGTAGAGCTGCTATCGGAAATAGAGTGCACCATAGGCTTAGGCCTTTGGGCCCATTTAACCAGATTCAAAGCCTATGTTCAATTCAGTTCTTCACGGGCCGGAAACCCATTCAACCTCGGCCCAAACAATGGGAAGCTATAGATACCTAGTCTTGAGAGGTGAAATGTAAGTGGTGCCTAGTGTGCATGACTTTTAAGCTGGTTGCCTCAACACGTGGAACATGCTGGTGCTGCATGAACTCTTCACCAGTTCCAATTTCCGACTCACCGCATGGCACTGTCTGATTTTTCTTGAAATGGGCGTGCTTCTGCGTGCATCTTCCCGCTGTACTTCTAGTACTACTCTCTGTCTAGGGGCAATTGAGTTTTTTCTCTTAACGCAATTTTCTATCTTAACTTCTCTATGCATGTTTGTTTTTGCCAAAGAAACAAAAAGTTTCCAATGGCAACTCGCAAACGGTACGGCTCAGCCTATTTTTAGCATCCTAAAAGCTATCCATCCGATCTATCTAACTGTTTAGATTAAAATGGACATGAGGTTTGATTGTTTGAAGAGTCTCAATTTATCAAATTCTGATCTAGTAGTATATACAAATATATTATTAGTATCTTTCTATCGATATGACATATAATATAGATTACAAATTTTCTCAGTTACAAAATCAGTGATATAAAAAAACGAAACGAAATCACTAAATTACCTTATAAATGTCTTTTTATTCTCCCAATACCTTGGTATCTCACATCATTCTTTATTCTAACAACTCCCTACAGAATGCAGGCAAGGATATATTAGAAAGGGACATGTCTATTTTAATCCACATGAAAATATAACATACCATTTACTTTATAAAAAAATTGCTAAAACATCACTTACTTCAAAGAAAGCTATCACATAAATATTTGATATATTTCACCACTAGTGGGCTATATGTCTCCGTTATATGCAGAGGCTGCCTACACTTGTGCACGCCCGTCGCGATCGATGAGGGGACCGAGAAGACTGGAGAGAAGCAAGTTGCATGACCAAACTAATCAATCACGATATGTCGGTCCATCCACACTAAGCAACGAATTGTATTAGCAATAATAATGCATGTCTCGTTGGTTTCTTCACTTGTAAAATATAAGATATATATAATTTTTCTAATTTTATTATAAAATAAAAAATATACATACAGAATTGATATTTTTCTATTATATTCTCATTTATTTTCTCAATATCTTCAACATTTATAATTATATCTTATACTAAATATTCTCTTATTTTCACTATATTTGTGATAAGGACTAATTTAATTATTTTTAATTATAATTTTTTAAATTTTAAATGATTTTACAGACAGGAGCCGTCTGCGATTGCAAAAGCCAGCATGGCCCTCACGTCATTTTCTTCCTCCGGCGACAACGACACACGGCTAAAACTTTTGTTCTCCGTTGTTAACATATAGTAGCGAGGTCGCCGTCTTTCGCATTGATTGTTACGGGCCTGCCGTGCTTCGCTTTCTATAAAAAGAAATGTCTTTTTTTAGTGTGCATATGGTTTCTCAGATCAACTTTGAATATTATTTTTTTATTATAATATATTAATAAAAAATTATAAAATCATAGCATTATAAAATATTTTTTCTAAAAAATATGTTCGTATAATTTTTCTTATATCTAATTTAAATATTTATAAATATATTATTGATCAAATCTAAAAAAAATTGACTTTTAACAGTAAAAAAAAATTATTTTACTCGAGGGAGTAGTTGCAATGTAAAATAATTAATCTCCTAATTAATTGTGTCACATTCGCATCGGCAGTGCATGTATTAACCTGCAGTGCCGTCAGTAGGTCGTGTTCCCTGACGTATGCCCAAGAAATTATGTGGTGCTAAGGAGAGGCAGCACTTTAAATAGCATAGAAGAAAATTAATTAGATGAAATGACTTTTCGAGAGGAGATCAATCGGTACGATTTCTTAATGAAAGACGTCTTATTCTAATATTATGTTATCTTTCGTTTTCTATATTTTGATTTGATATTTTGAATCCTAGTTAAGAAACATAAAATCAAAGTTGAATGGTATAAAAAGTGGGCAAGCGAGAGCGATATGAGAGCTGGTAAAACTTAACACAATACAATTACAATACAGTTACACGACATGAGGGCGTAATGTTCTATTGTTAATATGGGCAGCAATAATAAATGAGTCGAGATGATTAACCTGCTTAATAAGTGGGTGGGCTTTGGATTTGCAAAGAATGCTGATCCGACAGAAGAGTACAGACCCGTTTACAGCTCATGCAAATACATGGTATTGGTTTATATATATAGATAAGTATTTCTTGTCTCTGTACTCAAACGTGTGACTGCGCATAGGCACACAAGAAAACAATGTGCTATAATTGCAGATAGCACAGGAACAGCGCATCCATGTCAGGAAACCAGAATACAAGTGCCACTCTGCAATCAGTATACTATGAGCTGGATCCTTCCATGGATGTTTGCTGCTGCACAACAAAATATGTGCCACGAAAACATGACTGGCATGCACATATATATCGATATATATCATTCATACATGGCCCCCATCCCAATTAGACTTTATGTGGTGACAAGGTATAAAGACAGAGAGTCTAGATCAAAGAGATACGTATGTACGTACGAGAGGTCGTAGTTGGCAGTTGGCAGATGCACAGATGTATAGTGTACAGATATGTACGAAAGCCACATACACTTATTGTTTGTTTGTACATAACACACGCATAATGTCTGTACATATGTATGTGCCCCCTCCATGTCCTTTTCAGGCATGGGCCAAGTTAATGGGACAACTCCAAGTGTTTGGTGAGGCGATATTATAGCTTGTGGTGTATAGTTTGAGCAATATGCATGGCAAAGCTCCAAGCAACAAATAGTTGCAATGGTGCCCCTCCCGCCCATACAAAGGCAAAAGCCTCTTTGTGCATACTTTCACATGCACGTCGTAGAAAGTGACACTAGTATTGTGGTGTTGGTCGGTAGCCGTCGTAGTAGTAGTAGTAGAGCCCATGCTTTACGGCTTTTAGCTTGGGGACATGCATAGAGCGTATGCTTTTGTTATATACTTACATGGCTAGATGAGGAGGTTTGCCCGCTAGGCTCGTGTACATGTGGTTTAGAGAGCCCCACGGTTTTTGGTAGTTTGTCCTCTTGCCGCCTATGGTCATTACCCGCTCTTCAACGGTGCTGTTCCTTCCATGTTGACTGCTGTGTATATCATGGAGGATATAAAAAATAAATTGTCTAGATTAATTTTCATAATCTCAAAATAATAAAAACACTAATGGTATAAATTTTAAGTCATATTTTACATGCCCGAAATATTTGACTGATATTTTACTCATATAGTCATCTTTGCATCCATATGAGAACTATTTTTTTCAAAAAAAACCAGTTAACTCAATTTGAGTATGTTTTATGAGAAATCAACACTTTGTTGTCATACTAGAATTACTTTTCAATAAATTAAAATCTCCATTTACTTTAGCAAAGAAGTCATGAATTTCATTGTTAAATTCCTTTTCAAGCGGAAGAGGATGGCAATCATATTAGACTGAGAGTTCTTTCTCCTTTTTTCATTTTTTTACAATTATGCCCACACTGCACTCATCCTCGCCAAACAATAGTATCTTAAGGTTACCCCTAAAGTTTAGGATCCTGGCTACAGCTATTACCTAGCCCTTGGCCCAAGGCTACTGAAAAATTAAGGGGTTGTTTGAAATGGAGAAAAATAAAGAATTTTTTAGAGGATTTTAATTTTAAGGAATTTTTTAAGTGTTTGAAACAAAGAAGTGACCAAATAAACTTTATATGAAATTTCTTTGAAATGGTTTTTTTTTGAGGAATTTTGGAGGAAATAAAAAATGAGGTCCAACATCATAAAAATTTCCTTTCTCTTGTTAAAAGCAAACTATGCTTTTTTTTCTTTCAAAATTTCTGTATTTTTCATGGATGCATCCAAACATCCATTTGAAGCAAATTCTATGCTTAACTTTTCTTGTGAAATTTATTGGACAGTACACTCAATTCTTGTATTGTTTCTATTTCTATATTTTTTGTTTTATGTAGTCCAAATAGGAGCTATGATGGTATATACACTTTGGAGCGGCATATATGGTCCATAGGATGCATGCATGCAATATTGCCGTATTGGCAATTAGGGTGGCAAGACAAACTAAAATGCCTAGGGCCGTCCATGATCAGAAGCTCAGGCCATAGCCGCCTTGGTCCAAGCTTCTCTAAAAGTTGTACCCTATGACTCATGAGGCCATAAAGTGGGCAACCTAACCTAACATAACAACCTTCCTGTACGCAGGGAGCTAGCATGCGAAAGCTAGAACAGTGCCCTATATATGCATGTCGAATTGGAATTGACGTGTCAAAGATTTGGTCTATAATTGATAAGTTTATTTGAAAGTTTAGTGTATTACATCAACATGATCCCCTTTTTGGTATCTAGAGATTTAACATTGTTTAGCTCAGTATTGAATAATCCAAAGATTACAAATTTTTGTGATATTATGATGCAAATTGCCACTAAAAAATAGATTTTACCTCCTGAGAGATTCTAGAGAAAAACAAGAATTCATTGCTCACTGTGGAGAGAGAGAGAGAGAGTGTGTGTATTTATTTGGTGGTGGTTGTCGTTGGTGCATGCATGGGTGATTTACCAAGCAGGTCACTTTGGATTCTAAGCTCGAACGAACAACCACATTTTGGTCAGTACTGTCGGTACTACGTGAGTTGGATGCAGTTAAAACGCGACGACCCGTACGCACGGGAGTACTACACTCTGAGCGAAAATTCTACTGCATCTATTACTATTACTTCTTCACTGCCTGCTCAATCAAGAGTCATTCGGATAAACCGTTCGATCGAGTGATTCAATCTGCAGGCTCCTACTAAATTTTTTTTCACATCGATCTGATCTGATTTGATTTGATTTGATGCTTAATTAATATGCCGTCGATCGAATTCATAAATAGACGAGGAGTTAATTCACAGCAATAGTACGTAGTAGTACGTTAGCGACTAACCTAGAGCCTAACTCCTCATTATCAAATCTCAATCGTGATATAAACCATTTTAAATGAGCCGTCCTTGCGAGAAGATTTCCATTCTTAAATTTTACCGATGCTAGGATTGACACTTATTTCATCACTGGTAGTTTAAATCAAACTTTTATATATATATATATAATTATGTTTAATTTCAGTTTAGATTTAGATCTATATAAAAATTGATGTCTTTATAATTTTGTGTTTTCTCTTAAAATAAAGATGCCTCATATCCAACATATTGTATCATAGCCTTCAATCCACTGCCCCTAGGACGGATATTTCGAGAGTGTCTCAATCTTTCTCTCTTTTTTTTCTTGTTAGCCATCTTTGATCTTTACTTATCTCAAACTCTAAAAACCCTATTGAAAATTAGATCCTTTTATTATTGTGCAAGTGCAAGATATCTATTGATCTATTCTCAATTGTTTGTTATTACTACTTCCTTTGGTTGATTGTTACTATACATATTGAACACTCTTGATATTGTATAACGTTGCTTGTTACTATTTGAATGGGATCTACTGTTGCTATCACTGTTACTTTTCTGTCTTTGACCGTTGTCGGTGAATCTCATTCTATTACCCTGTTCTAGATCGGATCTACTGTTTATTGGTTCTGCTCTAGATTAGTTGTTGTTGTTGTCTTGTTTACATCAATATGATGTCCATAAATTTTCTTCGTTTTTGGTTCCATAGACTCGTGTTTTTTAAAGGAGTTTTATCAACAAATTCTTTATCTCTAATTTGCCAGCTTATTGGTATGACAATTTGTCCCTTCGATTTTTATTCTGTTAAAACATTAAACCATCGTGAGTTGTCCTCATATAGAGGAGTTTGGTCGAGTAAGTGACTTGCATTCATCGTGTGTTCTCTTAGTTGGATTTTTTACTTTAAGGAGGTATGTTTAGTGGTGATGTTTTTCCTCTAACTATGTCAGTTTTGAGCCACTGAAAGTTTTTGTGTCTATGGTTTTAGCCAATTGTGCCAATTTATTCACATATGTTGGGTTATTATTTTTTTTTTGTCATGTTGGAAGGACAACCAATATTTGAAGTGTTTTAATCTAGTATTTGGGTTGTGTTGCATTTGATTTGACAATGCTGACAAAGTTTTATGAAACTTTGAGTTTTGCACCGTGTCAAGTGCTTATGATGCTTATTCTGTTCAACAAAAAATTTAAACTAGCCATATTTGGATTTTGTAGTCTTCAGAGTTCAATTTGCTACTTGTGTCAGGTGACAATGAACATGACGAACTGTAGAATTAATTTGAAAATAGTATATTCATCAATTATTATGCCAAGTTGGCATTTTTCTTATGAGATTTCAAGTCAAGGAGGAGATTGTTATGATTGTTTCTTATCTCATCGATAAAAGTTTGAATCAAACACGAAATTGTTAGTTTTATATTTTATTTTATTAATAAGAAGTCAAATTTTAATTAAAATTATGTTTAATTTCAGTTTAGATTTTGGTCTATATAGAGTTGTGATGTGTTTTTTTCATTAAATAAAAATTATTTTATCCCTAACCGCCGACAAAAAAAAACATCACTTTTATGGAAAAAAATTTTTAAAAAAGGAAAAATCTGTGATCTAGTATGATATTAGTGAGAGATCTTTAATTTATAATATTTTGTTCCTCACTAACTTTGTTATTATTCATCTATCCTCTTTCTGATTATGCCACGTCATTGTTTTCCCTAGGCCATTCGATCTATTTCGTTGGCGGCCGTGATCATGCTACCTCGATACGTTGTTGGCTTACACGCTTGGCCTTGCTGAGTCGGCCACGTTATTCTTTTCCTAGTTCATTCGATCGTCTGTTTTGATGTCTACAATTCGTCCGCGTGCGATGGTAGGTGAGTTGCACAATGCTGTTTTCAGATTAGTCCACCTCTTTCGCTTCGCCTTAGTTGTTCGATCGCTTGATTTGACGGTGTGGATTTCATTTTGTACTGATGTTGTTGGCTTTCACTCCGATCTTCACCCCAATTCCCGAGGCGTGTCCCTCCTTAGATATGTTTTCAGCCATCCAAACATGTAATCCACGCTTCATATTAAAGGTTCCATATACAAATACAAACTGTTTTTCCAGAGTAGTTCATCCGAAGTACAGATTTTTTATCCCGTTCTATGAGCGCACGTAGCCCCACGGGGAGCAGATCCGCCGAATTCGAGTGTGTGTAACGTATCGGCTGAGACTCGTGTGTTTTTGTATCATAAATTTATTTTTTTGTATGATTTGTCCATCTCTGTAATTTGTTTAAAATATTTTAAACCTCATATTATAAAAAAATAGCATAAATAAACACAAAAAAGAATATACAAGTTTCGCTTTAATGCCTCACCACCCAGCATGCTTCCATGTGACTCATTTGAGATAAACTATTCACACACAATAAGTCACATATGTTTTTATCCTCCTGTTGTAATTTAACTTGAAGTTAGTGTTTTTGGCCCTTCTAAATAGAGTAAATTGCATTTTGAAACTCTAACTTGTACTGATGTGTCATTTTGATTCTTAAATTTCAAATTTAACTTAATAAATTTCTAAACTTGTCTGTTTTAATTAATCGGATACATAAACTTATCTATGTTAATCATCTTTGTCATTCCATTAGTAAGTGTTGGAACTAAATACAAATTTTGTATTCTAGTGCTACATAATTTTTGATTGTAAACTTTTATCATCTATTTTACACTTATTTCTAAGTATTTAATATAAATAATGTCATATTTCCAATCTCTATTTTAACATTTAATGTCATTAAAAAATTGATGTGACATATTACACGACACAAATATTATTATGTTAGTAAAGTTGTAATGGTATGTCATATCAATCTAAAAGTGCTATATTATGAAAATATATCTGTTTTTATTAATTTAACTAATAGATGAACTTAAATAAAACAACCAAGTAAGTTTTAGATACCTCAAACTAAAATTTGAAATTTAAAGAGTTAAATGGTACAAACCACGCAAATTTAAATATATAGGTGCAATTTACTCTTCTAAATAGAATTTTTCGTACAGATAACATGCATATAAAAAAAAGTCAAAAATAACACAGAACAAAAACGATTTGCAAAACTAACAACGAATTCGACCAATCAATAGCTGGACTGGCGACTCAAGTCATCTCATTAGTCACCACGACCAGTCGCCAGCCGAAATGGCGACCAGTAGATTTTTCCTACTGACTGGTTGATTCCCGTGAGAAATTGTGACAACAGTTAGGAAATTGCTCAAATGCTTCAGTCGCCAGAAATCAGATTCGTGCTCGACGTATAATCCTATCAGTCGTCAGCTCGTCTGACGACTAGTTAGTCCTTTTACAGTCGCTAGTTTGGTCGACGACTAAAATTTTTGGTCGATAACTGGCTTGGCGACTGAATGTCTCTTCGAGTAAGTCATCATCAGATCTGACAACTAAGGTCAAGTCTGTAATTTAGTTTTATTCTGTATTATTTTGGTATTTTTTATTTTTGTATGTGTTATTAATACAAAAAATTCCTCTAAATATGACATGTAGATCTAACATACTATGAAACTCTGAATATAGGACTAAACTCATTCGACCAAACAATCCCGTGTATCACAGTGTGTGTGTGTGCGCGCACTAGCCTCTGTGAGGATTTGTGCCGGCATGAGTGACCTGCCCATGATATGGTTGTAAAGCCGACAAAGCCTCTTATTGGCCAGAGGACAAAGAGCTGGCGTGTACTTGCTGGCCTAAGCCCCCACCCATGATAAAAATTAAAAAATAATCCATTTTTTTTACCGCGCGACTGCAAGCCAGCTCAGCTTGCTTTTACCACTGTTGTGCTTTCTACCCTTCGTTTTGTTGCTTCCTTGCCGATGGAAAATGTTCAATGCATTTTTAGTTGCTATATTTCATTCTCAGACTTATTTTGGTAATTCTATTTTCAAAAAATTTGAATTAATCTCTCTATTTTTAAAATCAAACATATTTTGATCTCTAAATAATTTTGTGGGTTGTTTTAATAATTTAATTTTAAAAACGTGCATAATCTGATGATTTTTGTCCAACCTAATAAACTGATAGTATAAAATATATCATTTTATTCCCCTTTTAATAAATAGATAAAACAAACACGCCAGTACAGACACATACTTAAATGTCATGGTGTCTATGTCGATGTTCAAGGTTTTATTAGAATGCCGCATCAACTTATATTTGTCATATTCTTTTATATATAAGCAAAATACAATAGTCCATATTGTTAAAATAACTCATAATATCACTTGATGATTAAAAGGATTCAATTTTGAAAATAGAAAAAATCAATTTAAATTATTTTAAAATAAAGAGATTAAATTAAACGGACGAAAAAGTAGAGAAAACAAAAATACACCACAAACAATACTGCTGCTGTTGACTGGTTATCCCCTTGGATTAGTCCCCAGAAAAGACTAGCCCAGCAAGCATGCAATTTGATTCTGCTGCTTGATCTGTCTAAAATAAAGTTTACTCCTGTCATGCTTTCTAATTATTAGGCCAAGAAATCGATTCATGTAGCACTTTTTGTACTGTCAGTTTGGCACTTTTTCCTTCGTCTCTCTCTTTTTTTTTAATCTTTTTTACCTTTCACTCGATGAGAATGAGGTTTGGCTGTCTTCTGATCAACTCCTCTGTTTCCAGCTAGCATTTGATACGCCTCGAAATTTACCAACCATATGTATCGTTTTTGATATTGGAGGCTAACGCTGGTTTGGATCAAACACCACGCAACAGCTGGATTTCTGAAACATTGGTCTCTGACTGCCACAGCACAGAAACTGCTAATATTTCCTTCCTTTCACAGTACAAGTCTTTATTCTCTTTTCTCTTAATTTCATAATATAAGTCTTCCATACAAATCAAAATTTTAGTTAGTTAAGTTTTTTCACTTTTACCCTTTCAAATTGAATGATAGTATCATTTTCTAGTACTCTATTTGTTTTCAAATAAATATCATTAAAAAATTGACTATAGTAATCTTATTGAGAGAATTGAAGTCTAAAATTGATTTATTAGATAGATGCTGATCCAAAAATACTTTTACTCACTAATCATACCCCTCCCACCATAATTTACATTGATAGCTCCCCCAAATCAGTGATTAGAGGGATGGCTGTATAAGGAAAAGACTGTTTTGCCCCTTTCCCAATCATTGCAGTCCAAGCCATCCCAATTACTTCTACCAAAGCACCTGCAAAAATATTACAGATTTCTTTATGCACTTACTAAAGACAGATTGAAAAGCAAAATTACATGTAAAAGTTTAAAAGTAAACCTGAACAGTCACTCTTCTTCAAGTCTTCAACCCGGTGCACAAGACTCCTTAAGTGGGATGCTAGACATGTTATCATGAGTCATGTGTGCCACCTTCAGTTGGGTTAGTTTCAAACGGTGTGCATATTTAGTATGCTATGAGAAAATCCTAGACCATTGCGAGACATTCACAAGTAGATTTGTAGAGACAAGGAAAGACACAATGATGATAACAGGGGCAATTTAGGGATAGATGTATATAGTTGAGTAATTATATTCTTTAATATTGTATATCACTCTTAATTATGAGGAAAGGACATGAATAATGGATATAGTAATTTCGGATGAGCGTTTATAACATTGTCATCTTTAAATGAGCATCCATGTAATAAATCAACTTTATATGGGTGTTTTTTCAATTCCCCAAACCTTATTTAATACATCTTATTAGTAATCATCCCAACCCTCAAATCAAATATTAAAAACTTCTATGTTAGAGAATACCTCAAAAATTGTGTGTCAACATGGCACAATGCTCAATGACGTGGCCCTCTGCGTAAGGGCGACGGGAGAACATCCCTCCCTAGGAGGACAGAAGATCGTTCGGCCTTCAGGGGAATCCCGCCTCTAGAAAATACATACTGGGAGAGCAGGACAACGTAACCAAGTGTTGCAGTAAGATACTCGATGGGCCGATACTCAAAAAGCTTCCCACGTGGTTGTCTCTTAGGACACCTTAACTGATAAGTTCCTTTCCCCGATCGAAAATTACTCGGAGAGCCTGATGCTCCTTGGGGACTATTCCTTTGGGGACGGGTGTTGGGCGAGGTTGCGAACCACAGTTTTCCTGGAAGCCCCGAAAACTCCATATTTGTTCTCCTATGAGTGGCTTTATCTGGGGTGCTCGTCAAAGAGTGTCTCATTTGGGCACGAGATGCCCAACAGAGAGATATTGGACCCCGAAAGGCTCTAGTAGGTGAGACTTATGGGGTAATCAGTGACTCCAGCCCTCAGGAGACATTTGGTACCCTAACTTTTCCTAGAGGACCCGAGAGTTTTCACCGAGACATATCTCACCAGGTGATTACTCTTCGGAGGATGTCTCATTGAGGGAACGGGGTGTCTCACTAGGACCATGTGAGCCACTTTTTTTAAAAGTGATATTTGAATCTCCGGGTGAGACCCACAATGACACGTGTTGAAGATCGAGAACAAAAGTACAACTAATTGACCATCCTACTTCTCATCCAAGAACTTAACGAGGGACGTTATGGTCAATAACCACTTCTTTAAGCTGTAGATATCTCATATACTTATTCATTTGTAACCAATTGCTCTAATTCAATAATACAATAAAACAGCACTAGGTGTGTCTTGGAGTCTTATCCCCTCGGAGAAGTCTTCTAACTGACTAACGTTGGGGCATACCAATAGGATTAAGGTCCTCGCGTGTTCATTTTCTTGGCTTCCTCTAGTTGGAGAGACTTGTTACACGGACATTTTGGGTCGTCAATTGTTTGAGATTTGTAAGACCTTGTTGATGGCAAACTCAAACCTACAACATTATCTATACCCAAATGCATACATATCTTCTTAATATTACAAAAAGATTATATAGGGAAATGCTATACAAATTTGTTTGAAATTGTAGAATAATATTTATTTGGAAAATAAATAAGGATGTTAGAATGATATCTTATTTAAAAATGGAGGGGGTATCAAGCTTGCATGCTCTAATTTAAGTGCATGACATGGCTGACCATCCTGTATAGCACCAGTAGAGTGAATTGGTTGCCTGAAGCAACCAGTCTTGGATGAAATGGCACGTGTTTTATGGAGTTCATATAGGTTGAATCATTTAGTCACTGGCATAAATTAATATCAGTTTTATACGAATAACTAAATAACTCTTAAATAATATTAGTATCTTATCATAAAACAATTATATTTGAATAAGAGAAGAAAAATATTGTACTAGCATGTTATAAAGAAGTTGATTTAGATGACAAGAAACAATAATGGTTCCAGCCCTAAGACTGATGGTTGCAATGGCTAGGACGGTCAGAGCCAACCTCCCAAGCCCCACCATTTAATGAATACCTGAATAGCCAGTGTGGTTGCACCCAACAAGTTACACTACAGTGAATTTTGCTTCCTAGAACATAACACACCACACAAATCAAAAAATAATTGTTGTTCAACAACAACAATTATTGTGCCCTCAAGGAGGTGGGTGGCCACAACATTCTCACATAAAAGCACCAGTACTACAAGCAGCCTGAGCCTGAGCGCCTAAACCAAACAAATATGTAAACAAAAGGTACTTTGTGCAACTAACAATACAGGCAAATTTAAAAGAAAGTGGTACTCGCATTACTCGCATTTACTGCTGAAAAGCATTCTCCAGCAACAACAGAAAATATGAAGAACAAGAATACACTAATAGTTGTACAAGCTCGATCAAGTGCGCTGCTTGGGGAGAGATAATCCTGATACTCTTATTTGTTATTTCATAATATATGTTGATGGATGAGTTCATTGTTGTTTAACCATCATAAAATCTTGTAATTAATATCATGTTTTTGGTCTTGCGTGACTGCTATTGGATTAAAAAAAAATTGTAATTGGATGAAGAGAGAAAATAAGGATTGAATAATTATATTTTAATCACGGATAGTATGATTTAGTTGTAATTGATTTACCACTGAAAAGTCATTTCTCGGACAAAACTAAAAAAAGTAATCAATTTGAGGTTATACAAGTATGTTTCGACATATACTGATAACATAGGTCCATACTAGTGCACCAAAAATAAAACCTGATTAAACATAATAAATAAAATTTCTTTCAACAAAATTCGTACGAAGTAGTTTAAAGGGAGAGAGAAAAAAAAGGTCTCCAAAGTCTCAACCAGCACAGCAACAGCAATGGAGATTGTTGTGAGGGTAAAGGGGTGAATTTGGAGGGGCCCAAGAGTTGGTGCAAATGCACAGCGTCACACGCCCGAGCGCAAAAACCATCACATGGCACGGCTCGCCCCCAAATCTGCCACTCCACCCCTTCCACGTGCGCCAGCTCACCCAACTGATTCGCCCATAATGACCACCCTTCTCTGCCTCTTCCCATCTCCCCCATTCGATCCCAATCGGACGGTGTGGGGGCTGGGGTGATGCAGGCCCACTTGGCAGTGTGCTCGAGCCCCGGGCCCGGGCTTCCCGCAATCACGAGGGCGTTGACAGCTCACCTGACTTGGTCCACCCGGAACTGTCCCCAAAAAATCCTCTTCCTTTTGCTCCTCCCCCTTTCTTGCCCTGATGTTGACCAATTACTATATTTTTCCTTTGAGGCGGCCAAATCAACAATTTCCCCTCCTTTTCTGTTCTCCAAATATCATTATGTTTATCTTCGAGGGATAATGGCAGGTTAAATTTTCCGTTAAATTGTAAGGTCCACTTGTTTGTAAGAAATCATTTTTTGTGCGGGAACTGTACTCCTCGCGGACCACCTGAATAATGGCCTTTATTTACCTGGTATGATTATAGACGCTCACTTTCGCAACTACCAAATCTGCTCGGTGCTGACCTATGAGTGATGTTAGGATTGACATTAATGTTATGGAGTTAAGTACAACTTGTAAGAATTTGGTATCCTGAGTTCCATTCAAGTTGTGTTTTCATTTTGGTAATGTGGATTTGGTATTTGACTGTCACCTGTCTTATTTCGTTGATGCACGCAAAACAATAGCACAAATGAGTCGTACCCTCGCATCCTTCATTGAGAAAAGGAAAATAAAAAGTGGACCAAAAACTCCTTTATACCGAACAATGAATTTGGTAAGTTCAATATACAAAATAATTTTTCAATTTTAAAATATAAAATCCGGAGATGTTTTATTTACATTCTTGTCAATATATTTGGTTTCTAAGACCTATTCCAACAGACTCCTCAAAATATTGTTCATCTGATTTTTTTGGGTTTTCCCCGCGATCCAACAACAGACGGATCCGGCGCGCTCATGATGCAGATTGGAGAGAGGATATCGAAATCTCGACATCCTCTCTCCGGTTGCTATATTCTCACCACTCGACGCCGCGCCCAACCGTCGCCAGTTCGCGCGCACGTTTGACCATTGGAGAGGCGACGTCTCCCGTCGAAGGCGTGGCTCCGGTGAGTCGTCCCTGTCGGCGGCGTGGACCGGCCGGACGGTTGTTGCGGCGGAGGGTTAGCAGCTGCAGAGCGAGGCCACCGGCGAAGAATCCTCCACCGCTGCGACTCCAGTCCCCGCCGCCGCAGCTATCCCGGGCCGCTGTTTGCCGGCAGCTCCTCACCGCCGACACCCAACTCCACGCCGCCGGTCCCCCGCCTCGCCTCCAACCGTCGCCTCCTCTCCCCTGCGACGCCAGTCCCCAGCGCGGCCGCTCCCCCACGCCGCCGTTTGCCCCCAAATCCGCGCCGCCGCCAACCTGCGCCGAGGCCACCCCATGCCGCCGCCACCCAGCGCCGCCGCTCCCTTGCGCCCCCCTCACCCGAGCCGCCGGTCCCCCGCGCCACTGCAATCTGTCGCTGCCGCCACGCGTTGCTCCCCCTCGCGGCCTCCCGTCTCTGCGGCCGCCTGTTGCCACCTCTGGTTGGTTGCGAGGCCGTGCTCCCACTGCCGGCACCAAGTGACGGAGGACAGTTTTATATTTTAGGGTTTGATGGTTGAGATTTGGATATAACTGTTGGAGTAAGGTAGAATATAGAGATTGAAGATTTTTAGAGAGGTATGTATATAGAGGTATAGATATCCGATTTTATGGTTTATTGTTGGAGAAGGTCTAAGTATACCTTAAATTTTATTGGACTACTGAAAATTTTACTTGAAACGGAGTTTTATGAGATTGTCTTGTTTTTAAGGACACAAATCAAATAGGATTAGTTTCTATAGTAGAAACAATATCAAGCCCTTTTTTCTAAAAATACAAAGAAAAAAAAAACGAAGCATAAAAAATGATGCTACTTTGGGGCAGGAATATGAATGGGGTGGCATGAATGATTTACGGTAGTTGATGGCAAGTGGGGCTTATGTGGAAGCGGCATCTCGAGGTGTGCGTGGAGGTGTAAGATTTCGAGGTGTGTTTTTGAGTAGAAAAAAAAAATTCAAAAGGTGCAGGCGCAGGCGCAGGCGCAGGCGCAGGCGCAGAGGTAAGAAAGGAGAGCTGAGCTGGGAATGAGCGGAAGACAGCTGGAATTTTGGTACGGCCGGGCAGCCGGGACGCAGCTCCCGTCGCCGTTCGCTCCCCTCCACCCCCCGCTCCCCTGCAACCGGTCCACCAAACCTCATCACCCAACTCCGGTGTTCGACTTTTTTTTTTATAACTATTTCTAAAAACTGAAACTATTCGTGACCTATAAAATAAATAGAGCGCATTTAAGTAAGATATATATACACCCCATTCTATACCCACATATAGAATAGTTATTTCATACCCAACCTATAAACCATCCGATCTAATTAACCTAAAAAAATTGTAACCACTAGACGCGTCTAGCACTTATTATTATAAGCGTTAGTGTTAGTCATTAAGCATTCAAATAATGGTTTGTTACAACCAATCATCAAATCTCATAAATATAGAAATCGTATGTCCTCTCATTCCTTCTACTAGATTTCTTCTCCCGCGTCACTGAGTAGTAAAAGCAAAAACCATTAGAATAGTCCATCTCTTCACCAAAAACTCGGAATCACAAACAATTGTGCTCACATCGTCGTTGAAACAAATGACACCAATGACAGTAATGGAGTATTGTGTCGCTAGTAATTGTTGCAGTATACAATAATAATATAGTCAGCTATTATCTTTGTTGAGGTAAAAACTGTCTTTGGTTTAATGTTTTCTCATTCATCTTGTTCACATAAATAATTCTGCATATTAAGATACATTACTACATCAATATTGTGACATTTTTGCCCCACCAAGATTAGTAAGGACCATACAGGGAATTATTTAATACATCAACTATGTTTGAAGTATTATTGCATCCCCTAATTGATCTTAACATGGCGAGGATATCACCATATCAACGTAGTAATTACGTAATTGACTTCTGAAGAGCACTCTATTGGCGCTTACATCTTCTTATTAATGTTATGGTCAGTAATCATATATTCAAAATTTAATAATATGTATTATGATAGTAATGGCATAAACAAAAAACGGTAATTTTCTTGTACCATAGCATTAATGGGTATTAGGACAGTAATAGAAAATACAAAGAACAATAATTGTCTTGCATTATGAAAGTAATGAGTGTGATAACAGTAACTGCCAGTAATAAGTATTAGAACAGTAATGACACATACAAAAAATTGTAATTATCTTGCATCGTGATAGTAATGGGTGTTAGGACAGTAACTGCATGTACGAAAAACAATAATTTTCATGTATCATAATAGTAATAGATGTTATGGGATTATGAGATGAAACAATCTAACTGAAACCATTAATCCTCTAAGTGTCATGATAGTCTTATAATACAAATAAAATTACATATTGCAACCACATCTCTGACACTTGGACAAAGATATTGATTATATTGTAGAATACCTGTACCACATGATTTTACATTCTCTCAATGCACAGAAAGAACTCCCGCTTTTCATCCAAGCAAACAAATCTGTCTAATCTTAAATAATTGTATATGATTTTTATTTTGTCATATGTCGAGAACAATGTAATGTGAGTTATATATTTAATGTATTATTTGGGTCTTTATGGTTTGTATGTTGTAAAATAAAAATTCTCGCTTAAGTTTTGGGGGATTATATACAAATGTTTCGTATACATGATTTTATTGGTAATTTGTTTAACCAACTAGATGAGATCTATTTGACCTATTAATAGCCATTCATATGAATAGTAATCGCACATACAAAAAATAATAATTGTATTGCAGCACAACAGTAATTGCATTACATCATAGCAATAATGGGTGTTATAATAGTCATGACACATACAAAGAATAGTAATTGTATTACATCATGACAATAACGATACATACAAAGAACAGTAATTGTATTTCATCATGACAGTAACGAGTGTTAAGACAGTAATGATATATACAAAAATAGTAATTGTATTTCATCATGATAGTAATGTGTGTTACTATTTAAATTACCTAACAATATATTGAGAAATTTTTAACAATGAAATGTTCATATAGTGGTAATTGTTGAGTTTACCGTCATTTAGTTAGTAGATAATGTGAACGTTTCTCAATATATGAGCAACATATAACAAACTTAACATACATAAAATGATACAAGAGACACTTGTTTATCATTTGTATAATACAAAAGTACAATAAACATAGCCAGTAAAAAATATAATTTTATCATCTCTTTCTCTCTCTCTCTCACTCTATCTCTCTCTATATAGATAGACATAGATTAGTTTTAAAATATTGCATTATTATAAATTATAGATTTAAATTTTTTTATAAAATGGTCGTGCAATTGTGTAAATTTATTGACTAGTTCATATTAATACAAATAACCCATATCCACCTGAAGCGCGTGATTTAAACCCTTAATCTATAAAGTATTAGAATTTAAACTCTAATCTCATACAGAACAACCAAATGGCTTATTAATTGAGTCACAAGTGATTGGATTGTGGAAATTTTACTTGACTTAAAGGTTTTCTTAGAAAAGAAACTAGTCTAACTACAAGAATGTTGATATCATTAAAAAAAAGTTTGATGAATCATATAATCATTTATGCATGCATCAACTATTAAGCGCAGCTTTTGTATGAGGAAGTTAGTTAAATGCATGTGTCTGTTTTACAATAGCATGTAACCACTTCATCAATAAATTTCAGAAGATTGTATAATTACGTGTATTTGTTTAATATTATCCAAATCTTAATGTGTTATTTGTAATTTTGTATTACCATTGATGTCCTCATAGTAATAGGTTGCATGAAAATTAGGGTGTTATATAAAGTGGCATTGTAACTATACTCAGAGAGCAGAATACATAAAGAAACAAATTAGATAAATAATAATTGAAGAGCATAATTTAACATAATAAAACAAAAAATGTAGGTATGTTGACTTAAACAAGTTAAAAAGGAGTAGATATTCTAGGATAATTATGGAAAGTGTGGAATGGGGGGGGGGGTGGTTTGGCGTATGGATGAGGAATGGGGGGGGGGGGGGGGGGGTGGTTTGGCGTATGGATGAGGTGTAGGCGAAGAGCGGGGCACTACCACCTTGCCTTTTGTTTCTTGTCCAGAACTGTAGCCGCGCTGTCCCCTCTCTCCCCATGTGTCCCACACACTTTACTATGAGCGGGCCCACCACCCCATTCTATTTCACCCTTCCCATCTGAATTTTTTATTTCCTCTTTTGCCCTCCACCACCTTCCCCAAATCCCAATTTTGCCCTCCGGCCAACCCTAGCTAATCAAAACATTTGGTTTTTGAGCTGGGTCCCCCCAAATCTTTGAAGCTGGAATCAAATTGGGATCTCCTGAAAAATACATGCCACACCATCATATGGTCTTTTGGCAGGGCGAAAGAAAAGGGGAGAGGTGCCGTGTTTCTTGACCATGAAACCAAGATGTCCAATGCACTAATTGATTTCTCAAATTATTCATCTTTACTTATTCTGCCACATCTTAATGTGATGCTATTTAAATGCTCCCTGTTAGAAATTTTCACTGATACTATCAAAACTTAGAGGTGCATTGTCGAATGCACCCGAGTTTAATGGTATAAGAAAAAAAAAGTTTTCATATAGTTTAGTTCTCACAGTGAATCAAGAAGAAGGTTAAATCAAAATTATTGCGAAAACACACTTGTATGCTCAGTTCTATCATTTTTGTTGATAAATGCCTTATGCCATGTAGATGATAATTAACTTGCCAATGGTAAAAGGGATTTGATTGAAGCAAATTTAGAAGATGTGTCAATTGATGAATGCGATAGAATGGATACATGTATAAATATTGTTAAAAAAAGAGAGAAGCAGCTTGCTTGATAATTATAGATCATGTAGCAAATATTTTGTTTCGTTCCTTTGCCAATTTTTGGAACAATCAGATCTGTTTAGAGACGAGCAAGGTTATAATCTTTTGACAGTTGCAAGCACAACAAAATTATGAACTTATGATTCATAAAAGATTTCATTCTCAATGCAGTTGAATACTCTGTCACACGTAACTTTTGAAT
Source organism: Pharus latifolius (assembly GCA_019359835.1). Lineage (NCBI taxonomy): Eukaryota > Viridiplantae > Streptophyta > Magnoliopsida > Poales > Poaceae > Pharus > Pharus latifolius. The sequence goes on from CM033319.1 coordinate 3,826,888, forward strand.
TTTACCACCGTATATGACTTAAAAAAAAATTCTTTTGTTTCATCAGTAAAAGTTTCGGCTATTCGAGATATAATTAGCTGCGACTGCTAGATCAAAAGTCTTATAAAAAAGTTGTCTAGGTCTACTTGAGGAGAAATTAATGGAAGAAGACTTGAGGAGAAGGCACAGCCTCTTAAAGTAGAATTCTGTGATAGCAAACTGAGTTCGTTAATACATGTGGACCTGTGACGACCTATGATTCCTTTTGACCGAAAGAGTTGACTGGTCTACGATGCCCGGAGCTTGATTTTTTTTTCTATTGATAAAACAAAAGAAGAATATTTAGACGAGAAATCCTTTTATATTGGTAGAATACCAACTTATTATGAAAATTTGACTGTTTTTATTAAATCTTTATTATGAGACACTAAAAATTAAAAACATCAATTTCTCATCATCAAATACATGAAAATTCTCTATCTATTTATTGATCGGTCAATCCAAAATTCTCCTATTTTCACTAATGTTCTGACCTGATATGTTTTAAAGCAATAACAATGTGAACTAATAAATGTTTTCCACTATAACACACACATCATCATGTATGATTTAATTCATATGCCTCCTACGGGAAAAAAAAAGGCGGTGTACACACCACCAAAATTTTGCAACATTATAATACGCACTAACCAAGGCGTGCAACTTTTTTTTAAGTAAACAGGCATTATTTTTAGTTATCCCTTATTCACGCTTCCCTTAATATAATGAACCATTAAATGCTTGTTCTACTGCATATATCACAGCAGAAACACGAAATTTTAAAACACGGGGCGTGATTTAAGCTATTATGTCATTCATATGATGACACCATTACGGCTCTAAAAAAAATTGAGGAGAGTAACAAGGAGCAAGGAATAAAAAAAATGGAAACACAAGACAGAACATCATTGTGATGCTCTTGAGATAAACGTTCGAGATTTTTGACGTAAATCATGTTAACGACTAACAATAGCATCAGATAAGATTTGACATAGTATTTGCCGAAAATTCCAAAACAATAGCTGAGTCTTCTTCCTTTTTTTTACACAATTTTTGTAATTATTGGATATAGATCTAATCATACTTTCTTCCCCTACTTTTCTTTGCCTCAACTGTCTCCATATCGGCCACCGTACTCTCCTACCACTACTAGGTCAAGATTTTTTTTGAAGCATGTTTGATTGAATTTAAATTTTTTCAATAAATCAACTTATTGAACTCAAATAAAATCTGACTTATTGGGACTCCAACTAAACTCAATAAATCTTTTTTCACCAACTTTAATGTATTTGAAGTTTTTAATTCATAAAACCCTTACGTTTTTTAAATAAGTCTTGAAAAAAATAGAGTGTTTAGCGCAAACACCCACTTGATTATATGAAAGAAAAATTGAAGATACCATATTTGTCAATGGTAAATAAATAAAGAAAATATAATAGTCAGCCACCATAAATATACATGGAAAAGAAATAGTAAATGCAAATCAACTTGTCTTCGCTTATCAATGCATGGGAACATTATTTTCACTGAGTTCAGAATAGTTTCCCGCGTGAATGGCTAAGGTTTTTGCTAAAAGTACGTTAAGAGTTGCAAGAAGGGGAAGGTTCTCAGCTCATTGTGCGTTTGTAAATAAATTGCTTCTGCCGACCACTTACCTAGACAAAATCACTGCAATGAGTTGCAGGCCATATTGATGTGTGTTAGGTGTTAACATGGGTGGTAGCCACAGCCCACAGGGGGCGTCACGGGTTAGTGCCTGCCTCAATAACTACTTAATCACATGCTAAATGGATGTGTGTTTTGTGCAGAGCTAGGCGTGCAAAACGATCCATTTGAATTGCCAAGTAGCTCTTATAGCTTAATTAATTAGTAAGATTGAAGAGTTCAAATCTCATCACACATGTGAGTGTCGGAACCAGAAAATTATCATCATGGGATTTATTATTGGGCACTGAGTTATTTAGAGTAGGGTGGAGATGCAAATTTTTATATATTTTGTAGGGTGAAAATTGATGTATTAAAAGGATGTACACCTAGTGTAGGGCCAGATCCTCACCCTTGACACATGCAGATTATGGGTTAAGTTTCGTTCTATAAGTGCATTAGTTATTTGTTGTTGGGTGATGAGATTTGATGTTATGACTCTAATCATAAATCATAAGTTATACTCACTAATTATTACTCTCTCTATATGTGGATTTAGATTTTTAGTTTTGTTTTCAATTATATATTATTTTACTATTTCCAGTTATAATTTGTACATCACTTCCCCATATACTCTTCATTTAATATTTTAAAAAACAAATAAGTGGTTTGGTGAGTTGAGAGGACATTAATAAAATATATTAAATGAGACTACTATCGTGTTTTTTCTCATGTTTTACTTTCTATGTTATATATCAAAACTACATGTATTTGAAAACAGAAGAAATATAAGTTTTTTTTGTGAGCGATGCAACCAATAAGAAAAAAAATGTTAACAATATATTAAGAATATGAATAAATATGAAGAATTATTGAGAATGCCAGTCAGTTTTTTAAATATTCGGCAAATTATTTTAGTACATTGGCTATTTACGATTTTATGTACTACCGACAAATATGCTCTATTCATTCGAAAACGAATGGTCTTCTTTAATAAAAGCATTTATGTATTGTTTTTGAGCGAATATACATGGTAAGTGAGAGATGATTTTCTATGTTATTTTCCAAATAAATACACCTAAATTTGGCCGAGAAAATGATGGATACTATGAAGTGCTGGACAAATATGATCTTAACTATCAATATCGCACTAAACACAGGTCCTACCAGTCGCGTGAAAAAAGGAACATTAGACAACAATGCTTCATAAATGAAAGAACCAATCAAGTAACATGATTCCCACTAATTAATTGAACACTGTTTTGCTATTGGTTAGAGCACCCCCACGCTCCACATAATCTTTTTCTGGGGTACTTGTAGATCGTTTTAAAGCCATACGTACAAAAGGTACATCAAAAAAGGAGTAATACCCCAGGTTTTTCTTTGTATAATTTTACGATGCAAAACTCATTCTGTCAGTTTAAATTTCCCATAACCTAAATTAACAAGTCTGAGATCTCAAAGGCTAAAGAACTGCAGAGCATGGAAGGAAAATCTTGTGACAGCCATACTCGGATTAAACTGCCATCATATCAACTTTAAATTCAAAATCAATCACTGCTGATAAACAAAAAGAAAAGGTAAATTTACTATAAATAGGAAACGTCTTATTTTTCTATTTAATTCCCATTTTGTACTTCAAATTATAACAGTAGATTACTCCCAGAATTATCTACACAAATTTATAAATTATTTTGTCACTATGTGATATTCTGACCGGTATAGTTAGTATATTAACAAAAAAAATTAATAAATAGTACTGTATACACCTCCATATTCCCTACCTACAGAAAAGAATGTTATTTCAGAGAGCAAAATCTGTAAAAAAAATTGTTCTATGTTTTCAAAGTGAAATGTGACATCTTTCAAAAATACTCTCATAATCAAAATTTTATTTAATCATTAATTAGTTACGTACAAACAATACATACACATTAATTATAAATATTAGATATAAACATGTAATTTTATTTCACTTCTTAAAAGTGTACACGGAGTTAAAATGATATTATTTTAGATATAGAGAGAGTATAAAATTACAGTGTAGCAGATATATATTTATAATTTTTTTGGGCAATGAAAGATGTCCCAGAGTTAGACTAATTTTTAGCATCTACCTCTCCAACCCAGCAATACAAAATACTACGAGTAGTATGATCCCAACCCAACCGCCTAAAATGGCCAGACCATCGCTATCGCCGCATCTCTCGACACAATGCACGGCCCACCTTGCATTTACCCATATATGTAATTTCCCTCTTGCCTCTGGGGACAGTTTCGTCTTTTCCCAATAGCATGCCCACCCCCCACTTCGCTGGCTTGTAGTTTACTATTGCTTACGACAAAATTTACACAAAGTTTGGGGGGTGGGGGGTTATTTTGATGTAAGGAATTTGTAATTATTAGTTGTATAGATGTTATGGAAGACACTTGTATTGGTCTTCCTCTTTTTATTTGAAATTTGAAGTTTAAAAAAGAAGAGAGAAAAGAAAAAGCTTTTAATAAATCTCAACTACTTGGAGGAGAGGTTCATAAGATGTCGGCTTAATATTGTTTGACTTGTTATTGCTTGCTGACACTTTCATCAAAAGAGAGGTATCTAATTCTCTATGTTTTTGTTGTTTATAAAATAAATTTGATATTTTTTTTAACTATTTTTAACATAAACAACATGATAGTTTTGTAGGTGATAAATATTTTGTGATAGCTTTTACATACAACGTGAACAAAAAGAATTAGATCTCAACCGCCCGAAGGCACAACATGTGTGTGCTATTTTGTTGTCTTCGAAACTGACTAACTAAATATACGTTGATTGAGTAAAAATTTTAAACGTCTCACAAAAAGTTATTACCTTAATTTTCTCACCTAGATCCTAACCACTTATTTATAATTAAATAGCTACTCATGAGATTTGGTCGGTCAAACAAAGTAGTGATACGAATCTGTCATAAAATACGAAATATGATTTTTGAAACTTCCTTGCAACTTTATTTTGAAACGCCAATAAGACAGGTCAAAGCAGGGTAGAAAGAGGAGGCATATGTTGCCACGGAGGTGTGTTGGAAAGCAAAAATAAGGGGAAACAAAGAGGGTGAAAGCAAAAGAAATCCCTGCATCAATAAAAGCAGAGACACTCTTATGCCTTTCGATTTCTCTCTCTTCTCCCTTCCCTTCCCTTCTCTGCCCTCTCTTCTCCTCCTTTCCCCTCCACTCCCCAACCCCACCACCCCTGCTCTGCGCTGTTCCATCCCACTAGCCATTTCGTCGAGCACCTTGCGTCGCCGCACCACCCGCCGCCGCGTCCGAAGGCGCGCGCGTTGGGGATAGATTGGTGTTCTGAGAGCGCCGCGTGGGATGTGGTGATCGGCGCGCGCGGGCGGGTGGGGGGGGATGGGGAGGGTGGGGTTCGGGGTGGCGGTGGGGTGCGCGGTGGTGACGTGCGCGATCGCGGCGGCGCTGGTGGCGCGGCGGGCGGCGGCTCGGTCGCGGTGGCGGCGGGCGGTGGAGCTGCTGCGCGAGTTTGAGGACGGGTGCGCCACGCCGCCCGCGCGCCTGCGGCAGGTCGTGGACGCCATGGTCGTCGAGATGCACGCCGGGCTTGCGTCCGACGGCGGCAGCAAGCTCAAGATGCTGCTCACCTTCGTCGACGCGCTCCCTAACGGGTATGGACGGTGCTCCAGCCCTGCTGTTCCTTACTGCTGCTTCGACTTGGTTCTGTGGCTTGGCGATTTCTAGCTTTGCGCTTGTTTCTCTTGGCTCCTTTTGGTGATTCTTAATAATTTTTTGTCTTTTGTTTTTTTTTGACTGAACTGTTGGTAGTTGGATCGTGCCCTTGCATCTTGCTTGGTTTCCATATTGATTTGGTGTGCTTGTGCAAATGTGGTTCCTTTATTGTGTTCTTCCTTTCTTGTTTTCCAAATAGTGTCGAGTGATGCGCATTTCTCGCTTCTTTTTTCGGTGTGCGTGCCAAATGCTACGAGCTCAGATTCGGCGTGTGTGTTGTTCAGAAGGTTTCTAACTTCACTCGTTCTTTTGATCGTTTTGTTTCCGTGTGGCACGCAACCACGCGCATTTCTTACCTCTTCCCCCCCCCAATGTTGCGAGCATTGGGCTTGTCATCTTTGAATCAGTCGTCTGAATGCTATTTTTGATGTTTTCTTTGTTCCTTTTGTGGTTCTTGTCGTGCTTTTGTTTGGCTCAATTGTGGAATGGTAAGCAAATTTGGGTCGCTACTTTTCTGATGTGTTCATCGAACAGTAAACAAATTTGGGCCATTACTTTTCTGATATGTTCATAAAGTTCCTATCTTTATTTGATTCCGTATAATGCTGAGCATATCTCGTCGATTTCCCACCCAGAAATTTACGCAAATACGCCATTAGTTCATAAAGTTGCCATCTTTATGGAACTGTATAGAGCGATGTCCATGTCTTGCTTGGGCTCTGTGAGATATTGCAAGCTCTAGCTATCTGTGTGTAATTGCCATTCTTCCAAGACTTGGAATAGCTCTGATGTCTGATGCCGCCTGCAGTTGAATACCTTTATGCTGGTGCTGCTCCGGGGCAAAGACAATTAATTTGCCAGATACCAAGAATTTGTCATGTGGTTCTTCTGCTGGCCGAGACAGGAACTGTTGGTATGACGCTTGCATTCATGGCGGGGTTATTGTCCGGAATGCATAAAGGGTGTAGAGCGTGGCATCCTTGGGACATGAATCTGCCGACGCTTTTATGTGGCCGGCATTGGGTTCGCAGGCCAGGTTGTATTCCACAATGACAATGTGCCAGTGGGACGATCTCGTCAGATGGGAATCATTGCTTGGGAGGTCACGCTTCTTGGTTGGAAGAATCTTTGATATTGAGGATCGGGTGGTGTAATACAGAAAAAAGATTGATGTGTTTTAGTTGGATTGGGATCCTGCAGTGCGGGTTGAACACCACTGGCCTGTGCAGTTCGGAGCTCCATGTTCTGGCAAATTAGGCGGCTGATATGAAGGTTAATGACAAATAGAGTTGCATGTTTCTTCTCGTGGGATATTTTTAATATTAAGTTTCACCGCATTGCGATTGTAGAGTTGCGAGGACAGCTGGCACAGCGTGCTGTTTGGTGCGTGGCAGACGATACACATCGTTTTTGTTGGCCTTTTCTGTTCTGTTTTCTTTATTTGTTTGGGTTTTAATTCTTCCATGTTTCACGTTCTTTGCCAGTTTGATTTCTTATTAGGTATTGGTTCCAGTGTGTTCAAGGGATGGCGATGAAACAGATTTGAGCAATATTTCTTCTGGGTCAGCATATATTAGTGCTAGACATAGTGTGTTACTCCCATTTCACAATCTTAGTCCAAGCACACCAGAAATTATGAAATTGAGTGAAGAGAAAATGTAAATTAGACCATGCTACCCTAATTAAAGTACAACACAATATTAATAATGAAAGCATCCACATAACATTATGAGGGGTAAAATAGGAAGAAAAACAATAAAATATCATTGTTTTCATCTATGAACTTATATTCTGAAACGATGTTTTCCAATGAAATGGACATATGTATTGAAATGGAGGGAGTATCAAATATGAAGTAATCTCTTAAATATCTTAGAGTGAAAGCCAAATTTGGAAAAACAGGCATGATCTAAAGCACAAGACCGGCATTGTCACAATCTTTCTTTCACTCTATGATTCCTTACAGATATTGCAAATCTGTTGTCCTGTCTAACCTGTCCAAGTCCATAATTGTGTCCTGCTTTTAGGCACATAGGAATGTTATATTATGGCCATCTGGTCATATCATATATAATTTGTTAGCCTCTTGTTGGAATTGTATTGTGATTATTTGCATTAACAATTTGCATTTTATGTTGTAGCATTTAGGGAAAAAAGAATGCCCCACACATTTTTCGAAACTGCACATTTTGCCCCTCTAACACCAGATTCTTAAAATAATACCCCTTTTACTTTTTTTGGTATTTTTACCATAATAACCTTGCAAAATTGCCCTTCAAAACTTAGCAACTGTCTTATCTTGATAGATTTGCAATTTTCCCCTTGCAACGTTGAACCACCTTACTATGTTGACACGACACATGGGCTGGGTGGCAGTTGGCGTGCAAGATGATAGCAAGGTAACGGCATAGGCATAGAGGTGAAGCATTGGCAGATGCTCGGCTGCTAGTGTGTATGATGATACTGGGGTGTGCATAAGGGCCGAAATAGGCTGGCAAGATGGTGCCTCTCAGCCCTTGCATGGGTATAGTTGGGTATGATGAGCATGAGTGTCCATGATGTTGGCAAGATAATGTTGGGCATGCCTGTGACAACTGCGGTGGGGAATGTCTTGTTACCATCGTGTGTGCCACAAAAGTAAAAATCTGTTAAGGTGGGGTGGTTGTCAAATTTTATAGGAGCAAATGTCCAAGGTTATTATAGTGTAACAACAACTAACTGAAAATGTTAGGGATCTAGTTTTGGAGGTTTATTTTTGCGGAGGGCAAATTTATAGCTTTCCCACAACTCTGATAATCCTCATACCATTCTAGGCTACTTAATGCACCTGTATACTGTGCTCTCTCTCTCTCTCTCTATATATATATATATATATATATATATAGAAAACAGTTCAAACTCATTATTTTAAGTGCAAATTTTATTGGAAACTTGTTATGTGAACACATGGTTTTACCTTTTTTTTTTGGTATATAACACAATCAACAAAAAAAATTATTGAAGATATCAATGACATTTATTTTTTTATTATTTTTCAATTGAATAACCATATTAAGTTGGTTTATATCATGTATTTTTAACAGGACCGAAGAAGGTGTTTACTATGCCATTGATCTTGGAGGAACAAATTTTACAGTCTTGAAAGTAGAACTTGGTGTCGGGTCGGTGATCATCAGTAGGAAGGTTGAACATCAACCCATTCCTGAAGAATTGACCAAGGGTACAAGTGAGGTACTTATCTTCATATTATTTGCACTTTCATATGGATATTTTAGTACGTCTATGATTTCTACTTCCATTGCAGGATTTATTCAACTTTATTGCATTGTCACTAAAGAATTTTGTTGAAAGAGAGGGTGGGAAAGAAGAAAGAAGGGCACTTGGTTTTACATTTTCTTTCCCTGTTAGACAAATTTCAGTGTCTTCAGGGTCTTTAATTAGGTGGACTAAAGGATTGTCAATTGGAGATGCAGTAAGTCAAAATTTCTTTCTAGTCCAGAATTGCCCCTTCCACTATTCTGCTTTTAATGCTATTACTTAATCAAATATAGCTTAAAAGTTGTCATATTGCTAAAATTGAAATTTTTATTAAGAGGCACAACATTAACTTGAATGAGGCATTGCATATTTTATTTGGCTAATATATGTGGTGCTCTCAGCTAGAGGTATACTTTTGGACAGAAAGAATTCAATACTGCCAATCACGTATAACCATTGATATACGACCTATTTGTAAACATTCCATGTTCCTTTTGCAAAGCACCTGAATATTTGTAGCAACTTCAATATAAAATCTTCTGCGGCAGTGATTACCGCTTGTTCCCATGTTCTAACTCAGTCCAATCTTTTTCTTGATAGGCAACATACTGTTTTCTTTTGTGTATGAATGCCTTTTTTGCTTTAATTTATTCTACTATATTTTAGATGCTCACTCAACTGTACTTTGGAATTGTAGGTTGGGAAAGATGTTGCTCAGTGTTTAAATGATGCTCTTGCTAGGAATGGACTAAATGTGCGGATCACTGCATTGGTAGGTGTTCTGCCAACTTTTGTTGGCCAAGTGCTTATATAATTACTTTGGTCATTTTATTCCCGAGCATCTCTGTTTTGTGAAATGGCTGACTTGAACATCCTTCTTAAGAGGGTATGCACTACAATATATTCAATATTACTATGTGCATAAAGATATTTTTATTAGGGCCCTGTTTGATAGGGCTACAGCTCTGAATTATACTATAGAGAAGTCAGAGTCATATAATTCCAACTCCAAATAGACTAGTTGGAGTTTTAGAAGTGTTTGGTAAAAGACTCTGGTTTTTTATTTTAATGCTTTAAATGATATTTATATTTTATAAATAGAATATAATAATAGTGGTAACCAATGACATAGCTATATAATTAGTCTGAACTTTATGAGTATGTTTTAAAATTGAAAGTTAGTTGTTGGAGTACCCCTAATTTTGCTTTAAGTCTCTAGTACAAAAATGGCTTCTGCTCCATCTTGACTCTAGAGAAACCATCAACCAGAGTTGTCCCATTTGGCCGAGCTAATCCGGCTTCAACCCAAAAGTCAGGAGCCAGAACCCAGCCAAATAGGGCTTAAATAATGGAGTAGAGAATGATGCTTGGTTGCACAGCTCAAAGGAGATACTAGAATAAGCATGTAAGCTGTTTGTTTTGTTGATTTTACTGTATATTGAGTTTAAGCATTGGAATAAGTGGAATAATCCATCATGCTAGAGATGCCTTGATGTCTTCATATGATGTAACTGTCCATCAGGCCCATTCTTGAATTCAATAGAATGCAAACATGGTGATACCAATTGTATAGGAACTGTATTGGGTTCTATTTGTGTCCTGTAGGTATTTGATGCCACTACAAGCACCAACGATGCATTTATGACCAGACTAATGTCTTCACTATCTGCCTAATGATGTCATGTCTGTTCTCTTTGCTTTTGGTACATTGGGAATATGAGAGTTAGTTTGCACCTTTTTAAGGTCTGATGAATCCTTTAGGATGAGCTGATTGATCATTGATATGTATTTCCCGATCAAGTGCCGCAATTTTTTCTGGGCCTGACATTTTCGATCAACACAAGGTTACCCTCGAAAAAACAGATATCCTCCATGATGTATATGACACTTATGTTATCTATGCTACTTAAGGACTAGACTAACCCACTGTTTTTAGTTGATTCTCTTTTATGTTCTCTTCCTGTATAGGTGAACGATACTGTGGGAACATTAGCTCTAGGACATTACTATGATGAGGATACAGTGGCTGCTGTTATTATTGGGACTGGCACCAACGCTTGCTATATTGAACGCACTGATGCAATTATTAAATGTCAGGGTCTTCTTACAAACTCTGGAGGCATGGTATCTAATTTTTTCTACTTTATTCTTTAGTTGAGCTATCTGATCGAGATCATTACTATATAAAAAGAAACTAAATGGCCATATCTTACATTAAAATGTTCCATTCATCAGGTAGTAAACATGGAATGGGGGAACTTCTGGTCATCGCATTTGCCAAGAACTCCTTATGACATCTCTTTGGATGATGAGACACAAAATCGCAATGATCAGGTAATAGTTTGTGAAAATTTCTTATTGAATGTTCACTTGAATGCTTGAAAAAACTGAAAGTTATGACTGACAAATGATATAGGGCTTTGAGAAAATGATCTCTGGGATGTATCTTGGGGAAATTGCAAGATTAGTGCTCCATAAAATGGCTCAGGAATCAGATGTTTTTGGTGATGCTGCTGATAGTCTATCTACGCCTTTCATATTGAGGTATCTTCATGTTCATAATGTTTGTTTCTTCCAAATTATCATGTGCTATGGATAGAATCATTTTGTGGCAATGTCTAGCCGGCTTGAATGAGAGTCCTCAGAAAATTGCACCAGAGGTTCTATTGTTCCTTTTTATGCAATCGGGACCTCTACTTGAAATTGAAATATGAGCCCCTTACTACTATGAATAGTGCAATCGGAACCTGTTGTCCAAGTCTCAGTTAATTGTGTTCAATGTATTGTCATTGGCATGCCACATGTAAGACTAGGCTGTCTTGTTTGCCATGTGGGGCCCATCTATCAGCGACTATATCTTGATGAGAGTAACGAATAATTGGACATAGGGGTTTGGTTGCACCATTCCGAATAATAGCAGGTCTTACATGCTGCAATTTCGGGTGGGGGGCTGATTGCAAAAAGGTGTGAGGAAAGGAGCCTTTTCCATGCAATTTTGCCTTCAAAATCCTTGTGGAGCACTCTTGAAAATCTTCTCTTACCATTGCACCTTAGTTAGAATTATAGACCTTTTAGTGAGCTCGTCGTTATTTCTTAGCTATGACATTCCAAGCCTATCATTTTCCCCTAATTTCTTGTTGACTGATTAGCATGATCTTTAGAAAATGATAACTAAGTGAAGCTTAATCATAAAATGTAATTTTAAGATATGCTTTCTAACTCCCTTTTGCGATACAGCACACCATTTCTCGCTGGAATTCGTGAGGATGATTCGCCAGATTTGAGTGATGTCAAAAGGATACTAGAAGAACATCTAAAGGTAAGTTCTCATTGATCACCTATATAAACTAGTGGCTTTTGCTCGGTTATACTATACAGGCATATCTCATCTTTTGATTATCTCCGTCCCAGATTCCTGATGTTCCTTTGAAAACTCGAAGGCTTGTCGTGAAAGTTTGTGATATCGTCACCCAAAGAGCTGCCCGTTTAGCCGCAGCTGGGATTGTTGGAATACTGAAGAAGATCGGACGGGACGGAAGTGGTGGTGTGTCGAGTGGAAGAATGAGAGGCCAACCGAAGAGAACGGTGGTCGCAATCGAGGGTGGTCTCTACCAAGGCTATTCAGTCTTCAGGGACTACCTGAACGAAGCCCTAGTCGAAATCCTGGGGGAGGAGGTTGCGCAGAATGTTTCTTTGAGGGTAACAGAGGATGGATCAGGGATTGGAGCTGCTCTCCTCGCCGCCGTACATTCGTCGAATAGACAAGGTTCCATATAGACAATGATACAGCTAGCCCCTGTGCAAATGTAAAAAGGGACATTGTTTGATATCTATATTCATATATATAAAAAAATCTGGTCTTGTGCAGAATTCACTACTTTGTCTCAATTACTCTGTCCAAGTAATGGTACAGGTGTCGCTAGAATTTTTTTAACCACGATGGCGAGTGTTACTAGCCTACTAGGGATCTTCACCTTGTGAGAGCGGAAAACTTCTTCAGAGGGGATATCCTCTCTGTGAGACGATGAGACTCCATCCATCAATCATCTAATTGTGATATATACCAAGATCCGGCGGATTTCATTGGGTCTTAGTGGGTCTCAGCATTAGGGGTCCCTAGTCTCCACAGAAGATGCTTCCTTTAGGAAAGGGGGATAAAAATTCAATAGTTAGTAAGCTCTATGAACGGGGCCATGTAAGAAATCTTGGGGTGTTGTTTGATTCAATCCACTCGCAAGAACCTACAAGAGGATCTCACGCAAACCCATCCAAATATACATAACTCTAGGTATTAATCCTCTGTTAAATTTGTCCATAAAGCGGTGTGGAAAGCACCATCGATAAGCTCTTTCAAACATTCGGATGTATGATTTTACTAAAGGTTTGTTTGGATCTTAAAGTTGAAAGTGGTTTGTAGAATTTCAATTCCAATTCTTATGTATTTGGAATTTGACCCAATTCTATAGCTTGTCATCTAAAATTATAGGATTACATGTTACTCTAATAGTTAAAAGAAAAGTTACAGATTCAAATCTAACATTTAAATCACAATCAAATTAAAATGCAAGGTTAAATTCAAAATTCAAAATTAGTTACTTAAATAAATTTCAAATTCAAATTTAAATCAAGAACTCAAATTCAAATCTGGCTTCATATCTTTACTTAAATTAAAAAAAATTTAAATATAAGAATTTTACTTTATATAAAATTAAAATCAGAATTTGCAATTTCCAATTTAAAATTGAAAGTAAGATTTGAAATGTGAAATTTGAAATTAATTTGAAATTGAAAATTAAATATGAAAGTGAAACTTGCAATATAAATATGAAATTTGAAACTTGATAATTTATATTTAAAATTTAATTCCAAATTTGAAATCTAAAATTTCAAATATGGAATCATAATTTTGAAATTTGAAATTCAAATTTGTAATCTTTAATTTGGAATTTGGAGTTGAAAATTGAAATCCAAATTTTAAATTATAATTTTTTAACATTAGGTCATTATGTGAAATTTGAAACTGAAATCTAGATTTGAAATTGAAACTGAAATTTGATATCTGAATTTGAAATATGGTTTTGAATTTGATATATTAATTCAAAGATAGAATTTAAAATCTGAATCTTAGTTTTAAAATTTAATTGCGAGATATTAGAAAATTGAATTTTATATGCATGAATTCGACTTTCTAAGTGTAAGGTAAGAATTCATCAAACCTAATCACACTTATAATTAAATTCTATGGAATTAGAGATGTTATTGTAATTGTATTGAAACAACAGAATTTGATGTTAAATCCTAAATGGCAATTTCAATTTCTAAATGAGAGGCCCAATTCCAGGATGGAAAGGGGCGTGAGGGCATCGTGCTTCTGTCGCGGACGAATGAGAGCACAACTTCCGTCCGCATGTGATCATATACCAATTCGTATTTACCAACTACTAACTATCTTCTGCAACAGACCTCCATAAAATCTGAAATACCATAGAAGTGCACTCCGGAACCATAAAAAAACTCACAAGTATGATAAATTAATAATTGGCATGACTATAATACTCATAATTTTTATATACAAATAATTTTTTTAGAAAAAATATGATAATATAAAAAAATACAACTATGTAAAATAAAGAAATATGTCAATCTAAAATAAAAAATACGACAACTTAAAATAAAAAAAATGTGATAACAAAAAAAACAAAAACCTAATATAATAAAATGCGACAATCTAAAATCTCAAGATCTAGTTGTTAATATCAAAAATAAAAACTAAGTTTCTAAAAAAATATTTTTTCCTCAACCATTCCAATTAATAATCGATATAAGCGACAAACTAGCCATCCAATTTTAGTCACTTAGATTTCACATATATATATAAAAAAAAGGTATTCTCAATTGTCACCACGCTATTCTACAGCCAGATAATCACATAGAGGGTATAAAAATAAATAAAAGAGATTAATGCCTTGCTTAGGAGAGCTACATTTTTAGTTAAAAATTCACTAAACAGTTTAAATCCTTCGGAACGAAATGTAATTGAAGTAACTTTTCGGGTAGAATGAATCTACACTAAGAAATTGAAACCCCTATTCGCCCACTTCTTAGGAAAACAATTTTTAAAAGAAACTAAGGCTGCATTTGGGTTTTCGGTATGTTTGTTGTCGTGTTGTGAGATGGGACGGTTATCGAAGATATTGTAATATTTAACAAGATATTATTGTAATAGATAATCAAAATCAAAAAATAGGAAAGTGCATCAATACTTTCCAAAAAATTGAACTAGACAATTTTTAAAGCAAATTAAGAATATGATTTGTAATTATCTATTACGGCACTAATGTTTTAAAGCTTGTGTAATTTAGTTTTTGAAAAATATAGAAGCATTGCTCTAGAAAATAATATGTTGAAGGGAATGTGAGGAACACAACACAACCCAAAGGCAGGCCCAAAACTGTGTTTTTGAGGAGAAAAATAAGGCCGACGAGGCGACGACGTATGGTCCAGAGGCCTAGAATGACTGCAGAAGACAGCGCGTGCACCATCTGAAAAGGCACGACGAGATGACCGCCTTTTCCACTGCAGAACCGTCTCTCCTCCCCGCATGGCGCAGGATATGCCCACCTCAGCATTTCGTCGAACACTCCGTGAGCTATCCCTTCTCCTCTCCAATTCCCCTCTCCTCTTGACGTTGCAATTATGAATTACCTGTACCTCTTCTTAGCTTGTCTTGCCTTTTAGTTCGTAGCTTTGTTCCTTGGACGCGTTGTTGCCAATTTATGCTACATCTGTTGCAACTTTCATCACGAAATTAACAAGTTAAGTTTGTTTCTGAAACTCACCAATTTTGTTAACTTTAATCCTTCTGTTATTTAGTACAGGAGATCATTACATATGTGAAATTGAGATTGCGTGACTACCTTGTGATTTGCTCTCTCTCTCTCTCTCTCTCTCGCTCTTTAATATCTGCATGCTAAATATCATGTCTCAAGAGAACTAAATTTGACTATCAAGAATTAAGATTGCGTTTTTACCGTATTTTTTTTATAGCTACACGTCTCCTTTAAAACATTTGGAGGCTACATTCCTTTCAGAAATTGAAGGTTTTGTCTTACATATTTGTTGTTACTTGCTACTGACCATATAATTTGGATGCAATATCAGACGACGACTGATGCTACCTAATAGATGAACAATGCATACTTTGTTGAGTGGTTTGCCTGGCTTTTATGGAATTTCATTTTCTATTGCATTGTCCGCAGATTTTTGTACTTCGCATCGATTCCTGTAGCCTTCTTTTGATATGTGCAACTTTTAAGATCTCTCATTTGTATACACGTTCTTACAAAAGTTAAACAAAGATTATTCTACTCAACAGAAAATATATTATTTGTTATTCAACTTCAGTCTACAATTTGTTACTTCATGGATGCACATTTCAAGGGATTGCCAGAAAGTTATTAAAAATCTGGTTAATACGAAGTTTTACTGCTTTTGCATGAACACACAACATTTTGCTTCATGAGACATGGTCTAACCTGCTGCAAGTATGCAGCTACACCTATATTTGCCTGATGCTGCTTTCTACTACTGCCCTTTCATTAACTGAATACAAACAACTGTGACATTAGTTCCACTGGTTAGTGAACTTTGTCCAACACTGAACAGCTCATCTTTATGCTGTAACAACAGCTGGACTCTACCATGTTACATGGACCAGTATTATCCTCCAATGATCACCTCCAAAGTTGCATCAGCCAGGGCAGAGAGAGAGAGGCAGGGAGACACTTCTCTACTTTAAAGCCTGTGTTAAAAGTTTCTCCACTACTACATGTCACTATGACACTATGCTGTGTTCCTTTTGTAGTTCTTGTCTTTACAAGGGATATTTTTACCTACATTTTTTTTTACAACATATGCTCTACAAAAGCCTTTCCATAGCAGATACTGTCATGAGGACAAAGCTAGTGATGCCTTGGGTTATATTTTCTGTCCTGGAGCTAGGATGGCTAGGGGATCATACGTGTTTTTCCTCCGTTCAAATGTCTCCCACCTTGCTCCAAAGTGGGCTTTCCACTGCTGTTGTGTGGTGTAGTGTGCCAGATACTGTTTCATCCCAATACTGGCCTTGTCACAGAACTCTACTATCTGGTTGTTCAGGTTCACCGCATGTTCGACGCTGCCGTGGCCTGACGAAGATGGCGCCGACGATAGGATCCCCACCTGGTAGAATACGTCCTCATCTGGTATCACTACTGAGGTTCTGTTGTCCCACCTGCATAAATGTGGCTGAACCATTGAGCACCAAAATTGCAACTAGAATCAGACTGTAATTTTGCAGGTGAAGCTAGTTGGTTACTTGGATTTGTTCACTGGGTAAAGCAGTATGGGGCCGTTGTTGCTGTCTTTCAGGATCTTGCCAAAGACCTCCCTTGCGAATTTGTGGATCGTGCTTCTTGGGATGAGAAGATTCAGCCAGGGGTGGGGGACTTCCCACAGGCCTTGAGCTCTCAGCTTCAACTCAGAGGAATGCACCCTGTCCAAGAACTCCAGGTATGTGACATCCGTGTGGAATAGAGTGGACTGTACATATCTGAGTCGAGATAGCAATGCGTCGACTTCCTGTAAACGAATACGCATACGACTGATTGAACAACTCAGAAGCTGTACTTGACAATGTTTTTTTTATGCAAGAATAAATGACACACTCACCTGTTCGATGCTGTCGGCCTCTTCATGGTTAAAGTTCTTGGTTAGCTCAAGGCAGTAGAGCACTCTTCCATCAGACTGGAATTGGCTTGCTTGGACTGGGTCCTGCGGCTTGAACGATGACCTCCAGTTGTTCAGGATGCCCGTCCTGTTTATGATCACAAAGCCCTCAATGTAGTCAAAGGTCTTCTCTGCGGAAATCAGCATCTCCTGGTCCTCGGTGAAGCTCGCAAAGTCCGAGTAAAGAACTCGTATCCACCGCACCTGTCATGAATCCAATTGATGCGTGAATGTGCCATTAGAATGATATTGCCAATTGCCATCGAGTTGACAGAAATGAATTGTTTCAGTGTGATTAATTACCATCTTTGGAGCAGGTTCAAGAGCAATTCTGGCTCTAGTGATGATTCCAAACTGACCCAGGCCACCAAGAACAGCATGGAAGAGATCAGAGTTCTCTTCAGGTGAGCAAGTGACAACATCTCCTCTTCCTGCATTTGGTAGTTATGACATAGAAGTCAGCTACTAGATTACAATTCTTTGTTTAAATTATCGCGCTTTGTGGTTTTGCCCAAGACCTGTCACAATCTCCAATCGGTTGACATTGCTGACCTGAGGGCCATGCCGGAACGCCTGCCCGCTGACCCCGGCATTCGACAGCGTGCCGCCGACAGTGAGATGGAGATAGTCAGTCCACGATTTTGGCGCCAAACCATACTTGAGGGTCTCATGCAGGACATTGATCCAGAGTTCTCCTGCCGAGGCATCGACATAAGGTGACGGACCATCGTGCACCCGCAGCCCAGCACCCCGGAGGGATTCCATCCATATGACAATCCCACCGGCGGCCTGGGACTGGCCCTGGAGCGAGTGCCCGTGCCCGCGAGCCGCGACGGTGAGCGCGGACTGCTTACCCATCCGGAACACGTGCCTCACCGTCGCAGCAATGTCAGCCACCGAGCCCGGGTGGAGCACGGCCGCCGGCATCAAGCTACACCGGTTGCCAAAGTCCCGGGCGGCCTCGGACACGTCGTCGAAGCTGAGGTGCCCGTCGAGGCGCAGCGCGCTGAGGGACGCGAGCACGTCCTTGTCGGGCACGTGCATGGTGACCCCGCCCAGCGCCAGCAGCAGGAGAAGCTTGAGGTAGTGCATGAGTGATGGCTTCATGGCTCCTTTTTATAGGCCAAGAACCAAACAAGTTTGGCAGGTTGATTGGAGGGCAAGCAAAGAAAAGTTCAGGTATATAGAAGAGTGGTAAGAGCGGAGAGGAAGAAGAGGAGTGGAGATGGAGGGAGGGGGAGGGAGGGAGGGAGATTTAAAGGAGCTCTTGAAGGATGTGTGTGAAGACTTGGTGTAGATGTAAGTGGTGTGGTCAACCAATCTTGGGTACTGTTTGGTAGAATCCGTATGAGGACTGCCTGCTTGCAAAATTTTTTCAGATGCAGACATCTCTTTGGTTTCTTTTTGGAGCCTGTTGTTCTTGCTTTATGGCTTCCATCTCAAGCATGCAGTAACATGTGTCGGTTAAGCCAATGGAGACGAGCAAAAAAAAGAGAGATCCTTTCAGTAGACAACCTATCAGAATAGAGATCCTTTCAGTGCCCAGGAGAACAGTGGTGCCACGAGCAAAAGATGGGTGAACAGAATGGATTTTGTTGGTAGGTTTAGCGGGTGATTTATTGCTGTTTGCCCGCACGAAATCTCGTCCAATTCATTCATATAGAATTTTTGAAGATAGTGAAATTTTGGTCGGTTAGATTACATTATTGGATCAAATTAGAGCATCTAAAATAGAAAAGATTCAAGTCAGATAACTAGAAAGATCGAATTAAACTATCTATTGAGTCAGGCCTACTTATTAATAATATTAGAGAAATGATTAGCAACTATTTATAAGATAGATTGATGTGGATTAAAGATTATTAACATATAATTTAGGTTATTTAAGTGCAATAAAGATGAGTTAATAATTCTTATAATATTTTTGTCACATTATACGACTTTACTTGTATCATTCATGTAATCAACTGAAAAAAAAAAATCTATCGCAACTTATATCCGATCAAACAACTAACCAAATATTACCAAATTAATCCCCTTTGTCCTATCTGGACTAAACAGGTTGATCCCGACGAGCAAGATGGGACTTGCTTGAACAATCAAACCCCCTAACTTCTCATTTTTCCCACACGGTTACTGTCTGGAAGTACGACGAAGCAAGCAACCGGAGGTTAATCAGGTAAAAACTGTTAGGTTTAATCAGACTGGATAGTCGTGCCATTCAAATAAGCATGTATAACCCTCTGAAAAATTAACAAAATCCTTATTTGAAAATTATTATATCTTGCCCTCTTACAACAAATTAACACAGATTCTTTAATAAAAAAATTAACAAAACTACTTTACATATTCGCCCTCCGAATTGCTGCTTTATCACAATGCGTCGCACAATTACATTGCTATTTTTTTTTTGAGGGTTATACAAAACTAAGCTTTAGGTCCTGTTTGCAATATATAAATTTCTGAAAAAAAAAACTTTATTATCTTTTACTAAACTAGCTGAAATCCCACGATTGTGTAATGAGTCTCTATATGATTCAAAAATTTTATGTTTTATAGAGATGTATCCTCTTTTACTACTATAATAAAGACATTAGTTTTTTTTATGATTTTTCACATTAATTTAACTATAATAGAGATAGATTAGTTTTGGATACGTGATCTTTCAAACGATGAATCTATACAGTTATAAATATAATGAAGTAAATAAATCTTTTCTTCTTTATCAATTAACTTGAGAATTTTTATAGTTATATAGTTTTCTATAATTTTTTAACTATCCAAAATTACTTTGAGCTCTAATCTAAGTCTTAGAATTTTTATTAGTTAATGTTGCATATATTTAATAATTTTAATTTCAAATTTTCAATTTTTCTTAATATTTAGTCTTACAATTTGTAATAGTTAAGATTTCAAAAATTAAATAATTTTGATTTTTAATTTTTAATTTTCTAAATATTTAGTCTTAGGCATTGTATTAGTAAAGATTTTAGAAATTTTGTAATTTTAATTCCTTATTTTTAATTTTTTTCATGTTTAGTTTTAGAGTTTGTACTGATTAAGACTTCAGAAATTTAATAATTTTAATTCCTAATTTTTAATTTTCTTTCGTATTTAGTCATATTGTTTGTATTAGTTAAGATTTCAGAAAATTAATATTTTCAATTCAGATTATTTTTACTTTTTCTAATCTTTAGGCCAAGAGTGTTCATAGATAAATTTTTTTTATCCGAACCATTATATATATTTGGACAATTGAAAAACCAAAATTTTAAGATAAATTTAAATTATTATTATATATTTTTAAAATTTCAAAAATTTAATAACTTTAATTCTAAATATTTAGTTTCCTTAATATTTAGTCATAAGTTTATATCATTTAAGGTTTTAGAAATTTAATATTTTTAATTTTTAATATTTCTTAATATTTAGTCCTAGAGTTTGTATTAATTAAGATTTTAGAATTTTAACAATTTTAGTTCTGAATTTTAAATTTTGCTTAATATTTAGCATTAGAGTTTGTGTTGATTAAGGTTTCATAAATTTAATATTTTTAGTTTTGAATTTTCAATTTCTCTTAATATCTACTATTGTTGTTTGTTGCCCCAACAATCGTCACTATAACCACCTCAAGGGAGGTTGTTGACGAAAACGGCAGGTAACTGATGATGGTCTCTTGAGAAGAATAACCACCCTCACAACGCTATAAAAGGAGGACGATTGGACATAGAAAAGGAGATAGGGGATGAAACATGACAACAAGAATCAGGCAGTAGAATAACTGAGAGAAAAGACATTTCTCTCATGTTTTCTCTTTTTATGATTAATTATTCTCTTAGAGAAAATCATTCCACACAAGACGTAGAGTTATTTCTTAATTTTTTGAAAATCTAAACCTGTCTAAAAAATCTTTGAGTCATTATTGTGTTTGATTGTCTTTATTCTCCACAATTTTATTTATTTCATAAAATTGAGAATCGCTTACTGATTGTCGGCAAGTTTATAGATCTAAACCATTATAACTAGGTTTCACTGCATATATGGCCATCTTTTTATTGATTAACATGAAAATTTCTCAATTTTTGGGCTAAAGTAGGGGCTTATACAAATCCTATAGTTACTAAATACTAGTCATCAACACTTGTGAACAAGTTAGTGATTTCAATATTTTTTTAAAATTATATTGCAATCAACATCAATATACATGAATCTAAAGTCAAAATCTAAGAATTGAAAGTGAAAGCTAAAACTCATAATGAAAAGGGGAGCAATACAAACATAAACAATTAGAATCAATTCATGATCATCATTCAAGTAAATTTGCATTAATGTAATAGCAAAGAAAGTAAAATTTAGGTAAAAAGTAAAAACAATCAATGTTTGTGGAGTAGAATGTATATATAACGGATGAAATTTAAATACATGGACATATAATTAATAGATAAATAAATTAAATTAATAAATTAAAAGAAAGAAAAGATAGATACTTATGGCTACATTCATTTTGTCAAAACTAAGGCGATTCATGATTAATAGATAAACAAACTAAATCAAGAAACGAAAATTCCCTTTGTCATCTATATGGCCATGAAGGTGTCTTAGAGTTGGCTTTTTAACATTTATCTTAGAGGTATATTAGTTATGATTTTTTTAATAAATCTAAACAGTTATAACTAGAGTCCAAATAGATGGACATATTGTTTTTTGTTGATTAATGTGAAAATTTCTTGATTTTATTGTTAACATGAGAACTTCTATGGTGTGTAATTAATAATAGAAATATAGATATAGATAGATATTTAATTTTCTATAAAATTTATATAAAATTTGAATATTTCAAACAAGACCTGAGCCGTTATTTGGCTGATTTGATCGCTCCAGCTGGCCCACTTGATCTCCCGAGGATAATTTCTCTTTGTCGGGCTACGACGGGTGGCGAGCCAAGATTTATAAATTATTACATGCACCCTGCCATGCTAATAAGACGGGACTTGTCAGAAACTGCTGTTGTTTGCACGCACATGGCATGCATGCCTTCCTCCGTCAACCACACGGACATAGATATTTCTCACTTCTTTTGTCGGGTCCTTGTTCTCCATCCCTCGTACACTGTTCATGGCCTTTCACTTTTTAATCGTCAACTTTCATTAAGATTCAGATATCCTGTCTCGCTAAATATCTCAAATACTTTAAGATCTTACACACTTTATTTAAATTAGTTCATATCTCATATAATTGTATAACTAATCTCCGAACAAACTGAAATTTTTTGTGTGTTTTATAGAGATATTTTTTTTAATATTATAATAGAGATAAAATCGATTTTAAATACAATTTTTTATATGAATCTATATCATTATAAATATAATAAACAGAATACATCTTGTTTTCTGATTAATGTGGAAATTTTTAATAATTTTTTTCTAGGATTATTGTGAGAATTTTGAGTATTTTTTATATAATAAATAGTTGATTTGTATTGAATGGTTCTATTAGTCATGTTTAACTTTTGATTTGAAAGACTGGAGATTGGAATAAAAAAAAGTTGTTAAAAGAGTTTTGATGTTTAGGTTAGCTCAATCGTATGGGCATGGATTACCAAAAGAGTGTTTTTCTAGAGACCAGGAAAAGAGCATTCACATGACAAATATAGGTTTCGTCCAGCAAGTTATCATCACCTTGTTTGTTTTGGGAAGCGTAGGGGGTCCTCCATGGTTAGTTTTTCGTATCTAACCATATCCACGTGATGGCAACACGGGTACACATACGCAAACAACTTTTTTTTTTTTTTCTTTTTTTTTGGGTATAGCTTGGGCTGTCATGTTTGCTCTTATTGCATATGGAAGCAATATGTACACATACGCAACACCTGAGTCTTGTGGATGGATGGATGGATACATTGGACCCCAGATTAGAACGCATCGAAACAAGAGACAAAGCGGGAATAAAAGATCACTCTGAGCTGCAAACCAAAGTGCAAAACTGAAACCGACACGACAGATGTTGGTAGACGGCATTTGGAAGTGGTTTGGTCCAACATAAAAGAGAGAAGCGGCCCATCCATCCTCGTCAGGGCAGAGACCACTTTGACCACTAGGCTGCGGTAGGCGGACTCCCTCCTCTCACACGGTAAAAAAATGTTCTAAAAGACTACACATATCAATGAAATTTTAATGTTTAATGACATGTAAATGAGTCTTTAAAATTATTACCCCATAATTTTTTGATCCACTTATAAATCGACTAATATTACTTTCTATATTTGATTGGATGAGGATGATTACCGTGGCTCCATCCTTAATACAACAAGATTTGTTTTATATGATGCATAAGAGAGATTCTCCCACCCCATATAGAAAAAAAAAATACATATAAACAAAATTTTAATATTTACTATTATATAGTAGAGTCTCTTACATTTCACCTGGAGTATTTTGATTCATCTATTAATCAGTGTTATGTTTACTTGAATTGATAAGATAATTAATTACGAGACCCATCCCAAAATATAATGAGGCTTTGTTAGGCAGAAACCATGAGAGAGATTCTCTCTCTTATATGGCAAGAATGACATATAGCAAATTCTTTTTGAGTGTCCTTTCTTTCATGATTCTATAAAATATTTGAAAAAACTATATATACGAACAAAATTTTAATGTTTATTGACATACAGTTGAGTCACTCAAATTTTAACCCGAACATTTCAATCCGTCTATCGCTGGACGAGGTGCATCACCGTGACTCCATCGCCAATGCCATGTGGGGCGCACACACTCTTCCAGAACACGGCCGCCGTGGGCATCCAGCTGGGGCACACCACTACCAAAATTGGTGGATGGCACCACCATTGTTGGCAAATGACCACCTTTAGCACACTTGACCATGACACACCCCTCCATTTCTTGCAACCAGCAACGTAGTGTCCATAACATCCACACGATTTCCCGTCCATATTCACCCCCGCGTACAAATGCAAAAACATTTCTAGTATATCCGTGATAGCTATATATCATAGGCCTCACGATTCAATCTTCATAAAATTTTATGTATTTCATAGAAATAGATAAAAATATAAATTCCTTTCAAATGCTAATCAATATAATAATAATCTTTATAGAGTTATGATAGAGATGAGTTCAACTCGTAATCTCTATATATTATGGTTTTAAATCTATTTTTTTAGATTTTTACATCTTTTAGATAAGTGTTATAATTTACTCTTGGTATGATTTGATGGATCATTGGGGTTGTTTGGTTTGAACAATCATTTCGTACTAGAATAGATACATCTTAATTTAGATGGAATAGAGTTATTTTATAAAATTGATTAGATTATCTCATTTCATAATTTTTATTCAACTTCGTCTTACTGATGATACTAAAATAAGATTATTTCATTTTACTAACAAAATAAAAACATTCACGGAACGAAACACCCGCTTCCAGGGTGGCATTTGTGTAGGACATTTTATTTTTGGCTTTAGGTGCGCACTTTGGGAAGGGGGATGTCAGGGTAAGAAAAAAGGTGGAGGCAGCGAGCCAGCGATGCTTCCGTGGGAAGGACTGTGGTGGTGGTCGTCGTGACGACGTGAGGCGAGGCGGGGCCCACTTGGAAGGGAGTGGGGTGTGCGGTGCGTCGTGTGCACTGCACTGGGAGCGATCGCCGGTTCGGCCCGGCCTTAGAATCGCTGGGAGGTGGACTCTGGCGGGCCCACCCTTCACGTGGCCCGCTTTGAAATTTCCATACTTGGGCCTTTTGGCCCGTGGGGCCTCTGCTGATGTGTCAGCTCGTGGAGAGAAGTTTGACTTGTGGGGTCTCCGGGCCCACAGGCGGTGGAAAAAGGCACATGCCGCAAATTTTTTTGCTGTAAACATCTGGACAATATTATATATTTTTGGAATAGGAGGTTGTCGGGTGAACTTATGAGTTAGCTATAGCACTTTAATTGTGTTGTCTACTCTTGTGAGTAGTTTATTAAAAATAAAAATTATTGGGAGTTATAAAAAATGAACCTGAGGTTTTTTATATTCCAAAATGTGTGTTTTACTTTTATATCTTAATAGAATATGGAACTATTTTTTATGTTAGATTTACAAACTTGCTACTTTTCACTAAATCTGTGCCATTACTAATTTTATAATAAAAATACTATTCTAGAAAACTACCCTAACAAGTGGTATATAGAAGATGTGGGATATAATAGTTTAAAAAATCTGTCATTTCTCACTCAACAATTGTTTCATGCATTTGCCCAAGACTTGAGGTTCCCGGCGGAGAAGAGAAACAAAACAAAAAAAAAATAGTAATATACATATGCCTAGATGTTGTAAACTAACTTGTTTTATGTTTTTTTGCTTTTTCCTTCTTTGTTGTACACGACATCATTGTAAATATTTCATTTTAATAGAATTCTACATAAAGAATTTCTCTTATTGTTTTCTAAAAAAAGATAGTATCTACAATTTTGATAATATCTTCAAAATAAAACACATACAACACCTGTTAACACAACACCCTATTTAAATACACCATAAAAATAAAAAATAGAAAAAAATCGGAGATCAAATCCATCCGAGACCTCTATTTATATAAGTACACGATATAACAATTCAGGTACACCTATAAGTGCTTATACTAAAAACATATGGTTCCACCGTACTGGCACTGGACATAAAGAGAACCCACCGAAATCGGACAAAAACAGCCACCTGTTTTTACCTTTTTTTTTCGCCAATAGGAAACTTTTAAGCTTTTTTTGCTATGATCACCCACAAACAAACGTCGTTGTGCGTTGTGCGTCAACTTTCTTTTTTAAATTACATGGTGTTCTGACTTTTTTTTTAGAATTTTAAACTAGACAAATAGAGTTATTTTTCTCTAAAAAATATATTTCAAATCCATTGGTTTACAATGATAATAATAATCATTAAGTTATCACATGATTCCCATCTATCACTTTGATGTGATATGTTATTATTTACCATCCAGTTTCAATTTTTTGTTGAATGTAGATATTTTCTAGTAGTGAGTTTCCTATTATACAAGTGAAAATAGTCGCGTATTGCATGATGGTTTGAAGAATCACATTAAATACCACGTGCTAACTATCTTTGTCACTTGACTGTTTAATATGAGTTTACATCACACGTCGTGTTGAGTTATATGTGGCTGGTGTGGTCTCTATTTTCTAACTCCTTTTGACCATCTTCTAAAGTAGTGATATGAGTGACATCCATATGTGACAAAGAAAAAATAATAGAGTGCGATTGAGTATTCATTAGATACAAATGACCAAGTTAACAAAATTGATCTAATATTAAATTCTGACAAAAGTTAGCAAATTGATCAAATTGATCTAACATTAAATTCCGACAAATGACCAAGCTAGCAAATTGATCTAATATTAAATTCCGACAAAGACTACTAGTTATAAGTGGATATCGCTAACGTTTTTTCACGTGTGGATCTATTATGTGTGTTGGTGTAGCATAAATGCATGCTCAAATAATGGGAGGGGCACTGTACTAAAAATCCAAATGATTGGGCGAAAGACCCTTGCAGATTCACGGAATTTGTCCTGACTTGTAACTGGCATGTAACTTAACTTTATGTGTGCATGTGTGTGCAGTGGTCAAAAGCTATATGGCATCAGAGCCTACCCTAAAAGATGAGTCTAAGGCAGCTGCCCTTAACTTGCTTTTAATTTGGTCAGAGAGGCCACCTGATTTTTTTTATTTCTCTCATTTAGTTAGTGTTTAGGTACTGGGCAATTAATATTTAGTCACTATTCACTTTGATCTGTCACTGCCGGCATCTTTGAACATTATGTTTACATGCCTTGTATTGAACAGAAAAACACTATGCAGAGATGACCAATGTGAAGTTCAAATCAACTCAAATGGCCAGATAGCGATATTGAATGGACATGCATGCCAAATGACCTGTTAATTAATCCTTGCATCATCTAGTCTAGAGTTTAAGAGACAAAACACATGTATGACCTTATTTTTATTTTTAGAAAGTTTCGCTACAAATGATAATATTTACTATATATATTAACAAAATAACACTCTTAAATTTACAACTGTATAGTCTTGTTTGCACTCACATGTATATTCAGATAATTAAATATGTGTGTGCTCATGTAAAAGAAGTCATAAGTTTAACTCTTTATTAAAAATTAAACATACGACTTCTTTTAAATGAGCATGCACATCTTTACTCGTCCGGATATACAGGTGAGTCTAAACTGGACCCTACTTGCATGTGTTGCATGTGTGTTCTTCAGTTACTCATCCTTTGTGTCACAAACTAGCAGTTGGGCATCAAACTAACAGTATTAAGATTATTTGTGTAAAAATACAAAGTATATCCAATCTTGACCGGAATAATCAAGTGCCTTCTTAGCTAGACCAAACTAGCTTGGCTATCAAGTTTATTTTGTAGTTTAGCTGTGTCCTAAGAAAAAGGATTAGAAAAAAAGAATCTTAGTTAAGTCAGTTGGTTCTATTAAATTGGAGCATGTGATTGATATCTATGTGGCCCCTACAAATCTGTGTGGGATCCACATTTGAAATCTGTTTCCCCAAATTTTGCAACCAAAAGAGCCATATATCCTATTTTTAGCGAGGGAATGGGGGGCTACATGCCCTGATGATTGTGATGATACTGTAGCATGCAAAAACTACTACGTATATATGGAGAAGTTGATGCCTATACACTACAATGACCAAGCACAGGCCTAACTACAGATTATCGTGTGCTAGTTAATGACTGTCAAGTTAACTATTACTCTAGTAGGTATAGGCTACGCAATCAGACAGTGGTGTGACTACAAAGTGCTGGTAAGTTTGAAGAATGCAACCGCGTACATGTCGTAAACTTGTACGTACCCCAATAGTGTCACGTAAGTCATTCTCATATATATTTCCGCGTACATACGTACTTAATTAGGCCCTTGCTGACTAGACATGCAAAAGCATACTGTTACAAGTTAACTTGTTTGACAATGAGCTCGTTGCTAAGTTGATTAATTAGTTTGCTTTAGTGACGACCGATGCTTTGACGTCTAGGGCAGCTCGGTCCCCGCAAGAGCTCCCACCATAAGAGCTACCAATTATTTACACAGTATTATTCTCTATATTAATATTTGTCCCCTCTCTCGTTCAAAACACTTACCTGTTCTGACAAAAAGAAGTTTACATTTCAAATACTTGTCATTTTATACTATCGTGATAGCATTTTTCTTATATATGTTTGTTAAATATTAGTGACTAAGTGAAGTTGAGGACAAGTATATCAAATATTGATATAATTATTATTGTCTTGATTTGTATAGTCGTATAGGATGATAAGTATTTTAGATCGGAAACATTAATTACTGTTGGCACATGATTCTACAACTTGTACATATACACCCAACTCATCTCGATGGGTGTTGACGTCAGAAGAGATCACCGTAGAGGTTCGGTTAAGTGATGAGGCATGCATGTGTTTAACATTTGCACGTATTCATCAGATCTTCTCCACGCAAAAAACTATCAACTTGCGCAAGTATGGAAGGTGGTACTGTGCTACTTTTCTTACGTGTATGGCACTGTCATGCTCCATGAGAACAACGGGGGCCGGGGGAGTGGTTTGGTTTAGTTAGCTCCAATTTATAGTCTATTTTTAGTTTCTTCGTTTATAATTTAATTGTGGATAAAAAATTTCATGAATGTCCTCATTTCTTTCTCAAATATTTCAATTTAGTTTTATTTTTTTTAATTTTAAAAATCAGACCCCACTTCTTTCTTATTTGTTTTAGCTAGGTTTCATCATTCAATTATTTGCTGTTTGAACTAATTAAACACTAAAGGAGTATGGTAATTGATCACTAAGTTGACACAAAAACTTAAAATAGTTACAAGAATATGATATAATCATTAAAACCCACTAACAAATTGTCAAATTTTACAAAATCATACAAGAATTCACCAATAACAATTAACAAGTAATAGGTTGCGTGGGATCTCAATCGAAACAATTTTAGAAACAATTTTGAAATAAGTATGATCTAATTTTCAAATTTTGAAAAAAATGAGACTCAATATATTGAATCAATTTGAAAAGAGGTAGGATTGTATTTTAAAATTAAAAAAATGAGACTTAATGAAAACATTTGTAAAAAAAAACTATTCACGAAAATTTCTCATAGTCGTGCCGGTAGTCTTTCACATACATAAGCTAATAATGTATGACATGGACAAATAGACATTTGCAAGTATGAATTGCACGGACGTAACAAGTTTGACGAATCAGTCACGGTTGTTTAATTACCAATCTGTTTAGGTGACGATGGTTCGCACCGTCCATACAGCCTCCTAGAGGCATATAACTTTTGTTCCAAAAAGCGATAAACAAGAGACGCCAGCCGTTGCTTTCATGCACAAGGCCGCAGTTCTAACTCGTGTTGAACCCGTACGTTCATGTGCTGTTCAGCATGCAAGTACCAAAAATGTTCAACTTTTCTTAGCTTCTAGAGATCTTTGACGATTCACATCACCATGCTACTAGCAATGTGTCTTATCTATTTCATTGTCGCACCCACTAAATCTCACCAAATATTATCTCTATTCAATAAAAAGTAACCTTTCACAATTTGAGAGCACACAAAATAATTTAAAATCCTTTTAAATAATGTGACGAGAAGTACTCTAAAAGTCTAGTTCGCCTAATTTTATATTTGAATTTTGAGAAAAAAAACACATTGAAGCGAGTGCCAAACTGGTGACTACATAAAAGAGATCTTTTTTAAAAAAACTTAAGCCTTCCCTTATATAAAAAATTAAAGTCCAAAGTGGGGATGACTAGTGTCACTTCTTACTGCGAAACAGCTCCTCATCAGTTTATAAGTCAATTTTTTAAAATTTTTCTAGTGGGTAACTACTTTTTTTTTTCTTATTCTGTATATATCTCTTTTCACTTTTAGATCTAACTCTTTAGAGTTCACTTAACCCCCTCCTTATCTTCTCCGGTGGTAGCAGTTTGACCCAGCAATGGGTGGAGGCAGGGTAGCAAAGTGGCATTGGTGCCGCCGACTGCAAGTGAAGGCATTGAGAGGTGGTGACCACAGAAGAAGGAGGTGGCAACAAAGGAGAGAGAGAGGTGGTGTAGTGAGGAGATGGTGGCTAGTGGGGAGAGGGAGAGAAGGCGGAGTACTGGGAGAAAGGGATGTGGTGGTGACAGTGTGCAGAAGGGAGGAGGAGAAATTAAGAAGAAGAAGAAAATGAGAGATGCATGATAGAGTTTAATTCTAAATCTAGATATATAGTATAGATGGTACAAATTTCTTAAAAAAAGATATTTACTCCCTAAATAAATTTTTTTATACCAAACAACTTCTCAAGCCTACTTAAGAAGTCAATCTTTTGGGTTTCTCTACTATTAAAAATTGGTTTTTTTTTTTTGGAGAATCCACAGGCAGGCCTAACAAGCGCTAGGTTTTTTCACTAATTAAATGACTTATTTTAAAAAACGATATCATTTTATCTAGTTAACAAGAGGTATTAAAAACAGTTAACTTAAAAATATATATTTATAAATTGTAAAGTAACGCTCTTTGTCAAAAAAAAAAAAATGTCAAACGAACATGGTGTGTGTATATATATTTCACTCGCTCTAATTAATTAAAGCTATCATTCAAATCTAGCTTTCTAGCTTTGTGCTAAGTCACCAGCCTGACTAGACCACATTAGCTTCCAAAAGACAGTGTTAATTGACTCGTAATCTCACTTTTAGCTTCTTAAGAACTTTTTTTTTAAAAAAAAACTGCTTAAGTACCTATCAACCGATCTTCGACACTACTCTGCATATCTTAACTAGCTTGTTAACACATAGACTTATTTGGATTACTAGCCTATAATTAACTAATAAAATTGGCCACTCACTCGCTATTACGGCTGTTCCTCAAATACTGTTGGATTTGCTATTTTTAGAAGTCGTGTTGTTATAATTGTTGAGATAACACATTTTACCATATAACATAAAATCACAACACAATTCATAATTCTAAACGATACCTAACTATACTGTACTACCCCACAATTCAATAACTACAATGCAACGTCACAACAAAAACAGAGGTCAATATATCACTACAATTAGAGATTAATTCCTAGCCAACCAGCTGCGAGCTACCTGTCCATCTATGAACATAGGAATTTTTTTTTTGGAATAACACACTTCAAAAAATAATTGCATAACTAGTCTGCACTTCTAGTTATTTTACATAAATGGCCCCACCACGTTATCTAATCACAGTCTGAAACAACGACAAGGACAACCTAATGCATTTCTAGTTGTGCAATATTTTATTAAGTTTCTCAATTTTTTTGGGATTGATATTTTTTTATTTATAATTTTGATTGAAGAACTATTTGGACCAATGAACTTGTGAGATCAAAATGATCAAATCCGCATAAACGGATCGTCAATCGAAATTATATATCATAAGATCTTGTGAGTTCAAAATGATCATATCCACACGATGGATCGTCAATCATAGTTATATATCCAATTGACGATTTGTTTGTTCATTTTAACCTCACAAGTTCATGGGTTCAAACAAATTTTCAATCAGAATTATAAATCAAAAGATATTGATCCTGACAAAATAAAAAACTTTAATATAATTTAATATGGAAAAATTGAACTCAAGTAGCAAGCTTTCTAATTTTTTATTTTTAATATATAATTTTGATTGATGATTTCTTTAAACCAGTAAACTTGTGAGATCAAAACAACCAAATCGATACAAGTGGATTGTCAATCAAAATTATATATCACATGATTTGATATTTTGTTATATATTAGCCCAATCGACGATTTGCTCGCGTCGATCTAATCATTTTGATCTCACAATTCTACCGACTCAATCGGATTATCAATCAGAATTATTAAATGAAAAGATATTAATCCTAGAAAAATTAGAAATTCCAATACAATCTAATAAAAAACTAACTGAAACTTTCCGATTCTTTCGGAATCAATATTTTTTTGATCTACAATTCTGATTGATGGTCCACTTGTGTCGATATGATCATTTTGACCTTACAATTCCACTGACTTAAATTGATCATCAATTGAAGTTATATATTAAAAAATATTGATCATGAAAGAATTGAGAAAGTTATGTATAATACAATATAATTGAATTAGACGGTCTAGTATGGTGTTTGTCGCAACTTGAAGCCACAATATGCACTTATCACTGCTCCAAACCACCAAATAGATCTCTGATATCTCCAAGTCACGACTAACTGATTTATTTTGTAAAAAATACGAAGTGTAGACTGATTATGCAGTTAGGATTTTTTTGAAGTGGGCTATTTAACTAACATAGATGTTTGATCAATTAGAACACGGCACTCTTTTTTGTGTACAGTTAAAAGTTGCATGACCAATGGAGTATAGTTTACAAAGTCAAACAATTAATAATGTAACGTATAACGTGTAATGTTTGCAATTTTTTTTGGAGAGAGATTTGGCTGGTTCGGTTTAGACCAGCACGTTGTCGCGGAAAGGCCGGGCTGGGGAGCCCCACTGCGGAGTTAACTTATTTATTATAGGCAACAATTCTTTGCCTCGTGCAGTGCTCCCCGTCCCTTCCAACATCAACATGTGTGCTTCAGAATCTCTCACTTTGCCTCGCCAATATTCTTCCTAGTTCTCACTTCCCAGTTCTCACTCCCTCACGAGAGCTCCTCCTTTAATTAAATGTAAAATTCAGTTTTAGTAAAATATTGTTACGTGTATTAATAATATATGGGGTCAGATATCAAATTATCAGTCTGATAGTAGCCGATGTGAAGTTAATTTTTTTAAAAAGAAAAATAAAATCTTTCGCTTCCGTGAATGTTGCTTTCTGAGAAGGATGCACCCTTTTAACTTGGTCTTCTCTTTGTTATATAAGATAGTGTCGATTTCATGTACTAGTTGTTCGTTCGTTCTTTCTTACTAACATATAAGCTGTTATTTATTTGTCTCATTTTCTGTTTGAGTTCATGATGTTAGTTTAAACATATTCTAAGTTTGTGTTTACCCTAATAAGCTGAACTCTGTTACAACTAAGTCAATGATCAACCAGAAATTGAAAAAAAATTTTGTTTTGGGTAAAAAAAACATCTGATACACAATAAAACGAAGTTATCAACCTTCTTCTAATATTTCCAAATAGTGTGAAAAATTGATGTGTTTTTACAATTTAGTTTTTGAAAAACACAAAAACAGCACTCCAAAATAGAAGCTTCCGCGAAATAGAAGTGGCTTTCATTATTTTCTTCTGTGCTCCCCAAGGGAAGGTCAACATCACATAGATTTGGTATTATCCTAGTTTAGACAAATTGGATCATGCTGTCTCAAAATAAACATAGTGTCATGGAATAATTTTTAATAATAAACAACTCGACCGAATCCATTGAAGCATAATTCTGAAAAATATATAATGTACTCCTTTAGGGGCACACCAATCGTTTTAATTTGTTTTGGATGAAACGTGTTTTTGTTTAGTGTCATAGTCGAATTATTCTATCTCATCTTAAGATTTCAGGAAGTTATTCCCTCTTATCATGTTTTCACTTCCTCCTGTTGTTCTTACCTCAACATAATGCTCCATCTTTGGGTCCATCACTTTGAACCGCCCTCTTGAAGACTCTATGTTTGCTCTTTCTTTTTTCTATCGAATTGGACAGCTTGATGCCTTAATATGTGTGTGTGTCTTCTTTGTACGAACATCTATAGAATAATTTGATTTTAAAAGTACAGAAATGTTCCTTTATTTTAGACTACTCAGCGTCAATTTCAAATTATTCTATAGGAATCATTTTATTTATGTTAGAAATTGCGAGCCTCATCCTTATGAATATATGATCAAGACAAGAATATGCAAATCTTGTATGACAATACCAGAACAAACTAACATTGAATGAGCATATTAACAAACTTATATTTAGAGTTTGTCTAGTGCAAACCCTCACTCTATTAGACACTTTTGTGAACTTTCTTTATGAGCTTTCAAGAATTCTAAAAAAATTACAATATGTAGGTGGAGGGATGTTTTATAAAACCAAAGTTGATCACATTTGGAAGAAGTGAGAAAGACAAATAGCCTAAAAACACACACACACACACACACTGTGATGGAAAGGGGAAAATTATTGCTCATGCAGTCATGCTTAAATCCATCCTTTTATTTTCTTCTAACTGCAAATGATTATGTAATTTTTAGAATTTTGGGAGCTCCTACCTAAAATTTACATAAGTTTACACCAAATTGGCAGTGTCTAGGAAACAGGATCACTAAATGATTCACTGGCATCTTAGATCAAATGCCATGGAACCAAAGTTCCTACATGTCATTGCATGCAATTTGCAGTAGGCTGTAGCCTTATAGGGCATATGACAAATTATTCTTCACTTAGTGATGGAACACTTCTTTTACTTTCTTTACGTCTAAAGATCAGTGTGAGTGAGAATTATTCTCCAAATGTGGGCGCACACACACCTATGTAGGAGTGAAGTCCAAACCTACAAGTGAAAAAAAAAAGTAGGCGCCAACTTGTAAGTTGGGTAAAAGGGTGACAGGGCCAATTGTGAGGGTGGGAAGGGAGCATTTCCAGGGACATACCATTGCTATGGAAGAATGGAAAGGGTGTGCCAAAAATCACCACCTTTTTTGCTCCATGAGACAATAATGTACTCCATTTAGCCTTGTGGTTGTACTACTCTCTCACCTAAAAGGGCCATGTACTATTATTGTTACATAGTTCTGATCTTTTATATCAAGAACTCTTTTGAATTGAAATGATGTGCACGTCAACGGTAAATTGGAGTGATTTTTGGAGGGCTTGTGTAATTTCTCCCACATAAATAAGCAGATAAGTTATGTGTTTATATATTATCATTATGGATTCGTTTCAATTGACTATTGAAAAAAAAAATGTTTTTGAACCTTTTTTTTAAGGATTTTTATGCACATGTCTTTATATTTGCACTAGAGTACTCCATAGCTCAGTCCTAGTTCATCCATGTTCATTAATCGCAATTGCATGCAAATTATAAATTCTCCAACTAAATGTGATGCTCCAAACAAATGGTAGTACTACAAATAATAAATGCAACCACTTATCAATAAATGCAGAATTCTTGGGTTATAAATTGTCCCTTGTTTGTGATGTAAGTTTGAGATGGGGAGAAAAATGTCATAATACCACTAAAGATATATATGTATCATTAATAGTTAATTATTAGAACTTTATTGAAATATAAGTAGAAATACACATCTTTCTCTGACAGATTTAAGTTTTTCAACTCAAAAACAATATCATATCAAGCACAATGGATATAGAATCAAAATCACGTAGATCCCTAGTTAGTGAACCTCACACACTCACTCGTGAGAACCGGGCCAGTGCCACATCACCAATCTTATCATCATGAATTTTTCCGGACAAAGGCATGATGGCATTTGGGACTAAAGAACCTCCCCTTGGTAGTGTGAGGGGGTGGACAAGTGCAAGAACTAGGTAGGGGGCAATGAGAGAAGGGAGGGGTTAAAAGAAGAGAAAAGAAAAGATAGAAGAATAGATTAGGGCTAGGCCCATTTCTAGTCATGTCTCTCCAACTCACTACATTCCACCTCCCATCATGCCCCCTTTGTCTTGAAGAACAGCAGGACTAGCACCAACCATGCCTATTAAGATCCCCTGCATCATTAACTTACAAGCACACAATAATTAATATTATTATCTTCTCTCTCTTTTTCACTTTGGATGAATGGGTTGATTAGTAGGAGTAGCTAGTCTGGTTTAATGGTGGGCAATCTCTCTTTTGAGAAGTGATTTGGTTCACATCATGTCTCGGATAAATAAAAGTCTCTTGCACTAGCGATTCGCATGATCTAAACAAGCACAAAAATATTCTGAAGAAAAGAGAGAAAAAGATCAAAAAAATAGTATGATGCGTTTCCAACAAATAATTGATATATTTGATACCTCATTATGCGAAGTATTTGTTCTTGTTTGGTGATACCCTGAATGACGGGCCATATCAATGATGCAACAAACATAAATGAGCGTCGCCTCAAGTATGAACAAAAAAAAATGGTAGCACCTATTTTATGCTGAATATTCTTTTTTTTTTTTCATTCCACTTCAAATATAATCTCCTCTTGCGCTCCGTGGACCCACCACTGCCCTCATATGATGGAATTTTCATTCAAAAGGTTCGCTCCTCCTATTGGGATTCTCTTACACTCAATATCAAATTAGAACCATCAAATCTTAATATAAATTATAATTACTTGGACTAGCACTCAATAAACTATCACATGACGAGATGCCCACCGAAGAAATTTTCTTCCGTAGCCATTTGTCAATTAATGTACATGGGAATTTTGTAATTTTTTTTTATAGATTTGAAGTGCCTGCCCTTGCCCTTGATTACAACTCCTAAAACAGGATTAATAACTGTATAGCATTGCAACTAACGCTTTTTATTGAAGTTTCATCTGATATTCAAGTGCTGTCACAGACTTTTAGTTCATCATTGACTTCTAACATATCAACAATATTTTCATAATCCTTGCACTGTGCTTAGCTGGTACCTGAACACACATGCCATTTATTTTTCTGTCTATCAACAGTTCCCTGCATCTACTAATTTCCGAGAAATTTCTTCTTATGTTCTTACTTCAATAAAATGAAAAACAAGTTTCTTTTTTCTTTTTGAAAGAATAAGCATTTGTTGTAGCCATATGGCACCAAAGAATCTGATCCTACATAAGTTACACTATATACTACCACTTTTCTTTTTTCCTTAAAAAGTTATACCTTATATAATGACATTCTATATTTTTGAGATGAAATATAAATCTACTTTCCTACAATATTTTCATAGTCATTACCCCATTAGACCATTAATTTCAGAGATGTTTCGTTGTTCATATTTATTCAATCTGATTGAGTGGGACAAGTTTGCTTAGTTAGGATAAGACGAGGAGATGCAGTTAGGGATTATTTAGTTGGTTGTATGAGTTGATGTAGATTGAGATGAGATGTTATTTGGTTGACTATATAAGCAGTGCAAATTTGGATATGAGTTGAAAAAAATATTTTCTAGAGATTAATTTGTCTTTATTGCACCTAAATAACCCTTGATCTATCTTAATAATCTTTAATTCAACTTAATCCATCTTTAAAACCCTTAATAGTGTTAATCATTTTTCGAATAATGTCATTAAGCATGTTTGGTCTAATGGGAGGCTCAATTTTAGTTTCTATATGAGCCAGCCAAAACCATCACTTTTGTATCCCAATCTAGCCCTCTGATCCAAACCAGCCAACCAAACAATCCACTTTTCCAAAGAATTTATATGAGTGAGTCAGGCTGAGTTTGATGCAAAAAACCAAACAGCCTCTACATGGATGACAACAACACACTTGCTATTTTAATCACAAGAATCAAGAGTAGAATTATAATATTATATTATTTCTTAAAAACTATCCTGCGTTAAAACAAGTAAAAAAAGAAGACAAATTAAATATACACTAAGACCGTGAAGATATATCCCATGATAAATACAGACATGTAGAGGTTGTTTAGTTCATATTTTAACATGATATTGCTTATCTTGAAGTTGTATGAGATTTTTCTGGACATTGTTTGGTTGATGGCTTGATGCCCACGCCACAACATGCCTAGCTATAGAGGAATTTTTATCGCAAGTTCCCCATTGTTGCTCCACTTCTCATGCAAGTCACATATCTTTCAATTTAGTCCATATTTCTCCTACATACAATCTTACTCTTCTACCCAAAATATGGAAATTGCCCAATATCTAAAGAAACTGCTAATGTGGTTGTTTCGTAATTGATGAGGTAGATTAGCAGACTTTATAAAAACAAAGGATATATAGAGAATAACATCCATCTCCTTCAAAATTTTCTGTGTTCACTAATCCTATAGAGGGCAACGCCCATTTATCCAATATGAGCTCACTTGTCTTCTTCCAAATTCTCAATGCTCTTTCATGCATTAGTTAGTTCTTGTTATTATTATGTTAGTGGAAAATGTAAGTGTGATAGTTTTTAGAATGAAACAAGAATGGACAGACAACTTTACTAGAATTTTGTGTATTGAAAATCAAGGTACATGTTGGTTGTGTAAAGTCTCTACAATGAAGTAGCCATATCAATAATTTCTTTAGAGATTGAACTACATTTTAGTTAGGAGTAAGATTGTATATGGAATGATGATTCAATTGTATAAATTAAAAGATGTGGGACTCCAATGAGAAATAGGGTAAAATAGGGGGATTTGTGGTGAAAATTCCTCCATAGCCATACATTGCCTAGTCCATGCGCTAAAAATTGAGTGGACAACACTCGGAAGCATATTTGTCAACTGATATGTCTACTCCTAATCGCTTACAAAGTTAAGACATCAACCAACCGGATGATGCATGCGTTACCAAACAAGGATTTCCAGTACTCCTACTTCACACAGCCTTCAGAAAATGGGTCATAGCCAGGCATATGGCTGGTTCTCCAGCCAAACAACCTCGTGGTAGGCTGGTGCGCTAGGATGGTAGAGGCAGGCCGAGTCTGGTGGTGGCTAGCCGCGCACAGCACATTGTGTAGTGTAACCAAGTAGCCGGACACAGTGCGGTGAGCGACGCAGCCGGGTGCCCGGCCACGGACAGCAGGCAAATTAAGCCTGTCCCGCATGCGACATGCGGGCCTCGCCCCACCGGCCCCAACAAATCCATCACAAGAGGACCCGTCTCCGTCGCGACGTCACGTGACCGCGAGACCCCTAGCTAGTTTTGCAAAAACCAGCACATTATGTGCGTAGGCCATGGCCCAGGGCGAGAAAACGCGAACCGCCAACTGCTTCTCACTCGGTGCAGGTTGCAATCCATCAATTCACTCACTCAATTCACATCCCAAAATCCGGAACGCGATCTCCTTGCCGTGGTGTCTGAAAACGACAGTGGATGGATCGCTGGATGGATGCGTTCCTGGTCAGGTCTTTCGATCGATCGATCAGATGGCCTGTGCAGGGACAGATTATGTTATGTGTATGTGTGCACATGAGGCCTCTGAGCTTGATGTGTGGTGTGTCCTTTTGAGTTTTGACAAGATCAAGATGTGATTCCTGGTCCGTGGAAATGGAAAAAGAAAAGTTTTCTCCTGGATATATCAGGTGTTTGTGACTTTGTGTCACTCAACTTGGCATTTCTGTCCCTGCAGGGCCAATACGCAATTCTTGGTCTAGAAAAAAAACTTTTGTAAAGACACACCCTCATGTAAGACTTCACTCATAACTATTCGATCGCGATCTGCCTACTATTTGGATCACCATCTAATGCTCTTGACCGAATCTTAGCGAGAGGACAGTCTTCATGGAAATTGCTTCCGGCCTGAGGACTGAGATGGATAGGCCTAGGTCGGTCCAGAGCATTGTTGAACGCAATCTGGCCGTACCCGGCTAAAGATACGTCCTTATGTCTTGTATTGTGGTCGCGGCGTCCAATTGCATTCTTGGGCCCAGAAATGTGGGCTCCCTATTCAAACTGCCAATGGATGGTGTGGCCGAGAGAAAGCTGCAGGAGTTGGCCCCACTTAGGGGTTATGCGATGTGTGACACTTGTCTTCATGTGTCAGATCACAGTTTCTATTTCCATTACAAATTTACAATAATTCAGTTTTGTTGTTGAAGTTATAAATTTTCAAATAAAATGCACCATTCCTTGTCTGTACGAGCTCCGTAAGTGTCCACGAATTGAGATCTCGAGGCTTTTAGGATGATTTTTTTTTACTATTTTCTTCAAAAGCGAGATTATTTGGATGATAGCCCTGCCCAGCTTCTCCTCTTTTTAAAGTTTGAAAAATACTATTCCTTAACTAGTTTTAGCCCAAGTTTTAGAATAAAATAATCAAATATTCACTTCTTACCATTCAATCATGTTACTTGTATTAAGATCTAAGAACAACTATCTGATATAGATATATATCATAAATACATCTTAATCATCTATTTATGAAATCCAACACCATCCACGTTTTGTATTGAGCGAGACTTCACAGTTTTTGTTATGTTTCTAGTCAAAACTGAAGCCGACCCATTTGGCATGGTTCTAACCAGGAAGCTGAAGCTCCGCGAAGAGCGCCAAGTAAGGTAGACTACAGCTTCTTTTTGGAAAGAAACAAATTGCAGATTGCAAGTAACGACAGCTGCAAATTGCAACAAGAGCAACCACATGCAATAGTTCGAAGACAACACAAATGGGATGATATCACAAGACACCTACAAGAGATGACATTGATATAAACTAAGCCCACGAATAATTCTAGCTTCAGAGTCTACAGCACATATCCAATAATTCTAGCTCCAGAACTAGTTGCATCAGGGCCAATAATTATAGAGTGAAAAGACTAGGAAGGAACTCTTCAAATGCAACATCAAGATCACATACTACTTGGTAGGCTGGAAAACCAAATCTTTCATCTTATTGGGCACTAGATATATTGTTCATCAAGCCAACAAACAAAGGGCCACGAAGACTTTCAGCAGCTGTGTCAAAAGAACACATCTGCCTCCTTGTTCCTCTTGATTGCTTCCGGCACTGAGGGGGGCTTTGTGCAGTCAAGTGCTCTTGAGAGCTTGAGCGTGATGGGCAATGTGATCATCGATGAATGTTGCAATAAAGAAGTAGGAGTGGTCATATCCGGGTTGCATGCGGAGGATTAGGGGAGCTCCTACAGCCTTGCACACCTCCTCAAAGTTGCGAGGTAACAGTTGCTCAACCAAGAACTTGTCATCATCCCCCTAATCAAGCTCACAAAACATAATGTAGCAGATGTGAGATATTATGGAAATGGCCATTTTCTTTTGATCTCTTTATCTCAGAGAAAAAAAGAAAGTAGATGTAACAGTACTAAGACAACTTAAATGAATAATAATTGTGCAAACAGCAGCAC
The DNA here is from genome assembly GCA_019359835.1 of Pharus latifolius. Lineage (NCBI taxonomy): Eukaryota > Viridiplantae > Streptophyta > Magnoliopsida > Poales > Poaceae > Pharus > Pharus latifolius. The sequence goes on from CM033319.1 coordinate 3,868,321, forward strand.
ACTGTGAGGAGATGAATGAGAGATAAGCTTTGAAGTTTATCTAAAACAGTTTATGTGCAACCCCTACCTTTCTAGGGCCCCGAATTTTCACCTTGTTCAATCAAAAACCTGTAGTACATCTTAAAAGTAAAATAAGTCAAGTTGAGGAATATAAAATGCGGCACATTTCGCAATCCATAGTAGAATCTTTTGCCAAACTCAGCATAGGACACCACATGGATGGATTTTCGTTTACATGCATCTTTGATACTGTACCATGACATCAATAGATTTTTCTTGCTGCATATGCGATAAACTCTTAAAAATGCTGACCAAGTCAAATGGCAATGGCCTTTAGCCCCATGGACCTATATCACCACCCAGTCTGAACCATGAATTATAAGAACAGTTCCATGTAAAACGACCAATCATCTCTTCCATGTTCCAACAATATAAACTATAAAAACATCATGTTGTGCAAGTAATAGCAGCAAAGCAGGTATGGAACACAACCTGATCCATGATTACATCTTACCTGATCAATTAGGATTGGAGTTGAAATTTTGTTGCACTTCTTAATCAAGCAGGTTGCATCATATTCCTGCAGTACAAAGGTACAAGTTTTTAATCTGTCTGGCTCAGGAGGGAGGGATATCAAACAACGATACTAAAGAGACTATTTACCTCCCACTCAGATTTATCGGTGCCCAAATAGTTTGAGAATGCTTTCTGACCCCAGGGGCAGTTTATCGGATTGACAATTGGAGCAAAAGCAGACACCGACTGAAAATGTCAAGAGTTAGCAATTCTGGATATGTTTTGAAGAGTAAATAGTTGATATGAAATTTTGTGGCTGTTAAGAACTACTAAAATGGTTTCTATAAAGTATATCACTAAGGAGCATGCATGAGGTGCGAGGTGTATATTTTATATAACTCCCTATAGGGCAGCTTCTTAAAGTTGCAAAAAGTTCATAGAAAGAATATTCAAACAGTTGAGGATTTACCAAATGGTACAAGGTGAGAAAAGTACCTTGTATTTGTCAGTGTTTTTCAAGTAAATTGTCAATGCACCATGTCCTCCCATTGAATGCCCAAAAATTGATGCCTGTGAAGTATTTAGCTGTTCAAAGTGCTCACTTAAAACTTTTGGCAACTCCTTCACAACATAGTCATACATGCACCAATTTTTCCACTTTTCATTTGTGGCATTTAAGTAAAACCCAGCACCTGCTCACAAGTAATGGATATATAATTGTTTAGTATAATTCACAAGATGCACATGCAAACTTCAACATGTAAAAATCCATGTAATATGCTGCAAACTTCAGAACGGAGCACTGTGAAAACTTTAAATCAATTCCTACTCAAGCCTCTTATTTGGTGTGTTAAATATGATGTAATCCTTTCAGTTCTTTTATTTCCCCAAAGTTCTTTGGAGTAAGGTAAGTGAAAACAAAGCAAATATCTTTTGGACAATTGGACCAAAAGCAAGGAAAGTACGAAAGCTGCTGATTGCATCTCATTGTACTTTGAATAGCACTTATCTTACAATTGCTCTGAAATGATCAGTATTGCAACCTTAAGGATTATTAATATAGCACAATAGTCACGGTCAACATCAAATTTGAACTCGGATTGCTTTTTAGCCTAGCAATGCAAGTTCTATTCCCAGTCTTCAAATTTTTTAATTCATTCTTAATTACAAAGGTTGTGACTTGCGAGATATATTAAAAATTGTACACTTTGGTGCCAACAGAAATTGTAGACAATGTTATCCATATAAGTTTTTAAAAGAAATTAATAGAACTACTAAAATTTAGTTCATAACCTACACAATCATTACAAAATAAAGTTTGTATTCCGAAGGTATGGAGGCAGCATAGACAACTTCAAGCAAACAAAATTAAGATTTCATTTATTTATGGTAAAGGAATCACATGCCATTGGTCCCTGGTGGTGTTTGGGACATGGTATACAATGCAAAAGGTATGGATTATAAGATAATATCGTATCAATTTCAATCCTTACCAACGCCAAAATCCCAATTGTCTGCCTCTCCTTCTATATTTAGCCCTCCTACATGAAACAAAGTGAAAGATCAATAAGAAACAGAACAGAACTGATTGAAGCAACAAAATGAAATCAGAACAAAACTGACAAAGAACCATAGGAAGTGCATCCTAAAAAATAGAAATTAAAAATATAACTGAGGTGAGATCACCTTGAACACCTAACCAAATGTCAGTCCATAGCAACCCCTAATTTGCTGATTAACAGGAACAAGAGAATGAAGCACAAAAAAAAGTTTGATAAGCTATTATACATGGGCCAAAGATACAGTTCTTTTTTCTGAACTACTCTTAAAACAAAACAACAAAAGTATAGTTACTAAAATGTCCTCGGACTAGAGGAAGGTTTCAGCTTTATGCAATAATCTTGTTTTTGCTATTCTCTAACAGTTCTTCAGTTTGGTGCCCTTTCCAATAATCCCATTCTTATGGAGCGTAAACTTTAATTATTACTTATTAGTATCCACTAGATACAGGGCAGAAGTTAACCATCTCACCCCACAGAAAGCCAAACCAGAAGGTCGACACCTCAAACATTCCTTAATCAAGCAAAGCCTGATATGTCACTTCTCCCAACATATCTCCCTGTTTGACAATTAACCAAAGAGGAGTCTTTATAATGGCAAGATCATGAAACTTGGTAATATCCCAACAGCTTAATGAACACTCTTGTTCCTGAATCTTCCCAAACTGACAGTGACATTTCTATGAAACAGAGAACAGATTCTTGGATGCAACTCCAGACAAATTATGATCGAAAAGGGTAAATGATATTCATAGTGCAACAGTTGCTGACATCACAGGCTCACTGAACCTGCTAGGATTAGTTAACTACAGGTAAGTTATTCAGTTAAGGAACCCACAATAGAAATTATTTGCCATGTACAGAGCAAGAACTTCTGGAGGTTCACCATCATAGAAGAGCATATGAAACCTGACCATATTCCCTTATAGGATAATCTGGGGCAGCTCATCAGCCCCTACAGCACACCTATAGAAGATATATAATCACATAACAATATAGTCATGGGTGTTGATTCCTGAAGAGTTGAAACCACCAGATCCTAAAGCCACTAAACTACAGAAAAGTGCTGCACAAGTGTGATGATAGTACATGGGCGCAGGAAGTCAGTATTGCCAATATGAAAAACTTGAACAGGGAATACCAAACTACCAAGGCATGCAACAGAGAAACACATGTGCATGGCACACAGCACACATGTTAAATGATAACATTTTCCAATGCATGCATGAAAACTCAAATTGCTCCAGATATCTGTTAATATCAAGTGACTCACTATAATTTGGCCAAAACATGTTTGTTTGAGCACACATAGGTGGTCATAAGTACCAGCAAATCAAATCCTAGCATCAAATAAACAATGAAACTACTTACTAGTACAAAACCACAACCAACCCAATAGCTTGACATAGTCACATTTAGTTATTTTTTACATTTCAGATGACTGCAAGTTATCTTCAACTTTATAACCATCAAACGCACACATAAACTTAGTGGACACATCACTACTTTTAGATGAAAATATAATCCTTCAGCCTCATCCTAGTGCCATTACATCCACTCAGTTAAAAGTTTGCTTATAACACCTTGAGCAAGTACCACATGGGTCCCTGCATTTTGAGTATGAAGCAATTCACTCAAATTTTTGAGGGAGTAAAATAGCACCTCTTCCGCTGCTCTACCCCATTATCAATGTAAGGATAAATTTGGGCCATTTGGCTGCGAGGTGGTAAAAATTATATTGCACATATCAATTACTTCGCAACTTCTTTTTAGAATCATAACAGCAATAACATACTAGATATGAAAAATATTCTCCAATCACCATAACTACCAAATCCAACATAGCGCCAGCACTGTGCAGCAGAACACAACCAAACAGAGCTTAAATGTGACTTGTACAATTCATACCGTTCTATTCACATAGTGTCCTTCTCTATTGCAGCTTTCTGAACTGATTTGAACTGTGACCAACAGTTGAGGGGCTAATTTGCACCAACTCTGAAGTTCAGTGATCAAATTGGTAATTGTCCCTACCATCTCCTCACTACAATTTACCCAAAACAGTTACTAAATCCCAATTATACCTAGAAAACTACCAGTAGTGCCACAAAACTGGGCCATATACACACACATATCATTGATTAGTGCAGCATTCTGAAAAATGACGCAGTGCATGTGATGACATCTAAGATCTCACCTCAGATGTTTCGATTTTCACAGTGCAACCCACCAAAATTCGGCCAAACCTCGTAATCATACTCTGTGTCGACCACACTTCCCACCACATTCCACTCGAAATTGCAGGATACACATATAAATACATACGCAGACGTAAACCATAGGATGCTAAGAGGGAGGGAGAGAGGAGCTATTAACTTACGGGGAGAGGTGTCGGGGGAGACGAGGGCGACGCCGTGGGCCGCGGCGGCGCGCTGGGCGCCGGACTTGATGATGAAGTTCTCGTCGGTACAGGTGAGCCCCGAGAGCCAGTACAGCACCTACAAGAGCACCACCATGCCCATCAGAGGAAGCGAAATGGAGAGGAGAGAGGGCGATGTAGAGGTGGGCGGTGTATTGCGTAGTTACGGGGACGTTGGAGGAAGGAGAGGTGGGGAGGAAGAGGGAGAAGGTCATGGGGCAGCCGAGGGTGGTGCTTTGGTGACGGAAGCGATGGTTGCGGCCGCCGAACATCTTGTTGCTGCTCAGCTGCTCCAGAGGCGGAGGGGACGCCATCGCCAACTCGCCGCCGATGCGGTGGGAGGAGTGGTGGAAAAGTCTGGAAGCAGGCACGGCAAGGGAGTGGAGAGGAGAGATCCAGAGCACTGTTGATGCAGGGGTTGATGGGGAGAACAGCACATATGGGAGTTTTTTTTTTATAAATAAGTTAAGATTAAAAAATTAATTACAAAAATGACTCAGTTTTAAAATTTTACAAAAATAGATTGTCACGTCAGTCAGAACTTGTCACGGCTTCAGAATACGACAAGTGGCTGGTCGAGTACTCAGGACACAACAGGTTGATGCGGCGGTCTATTTTTGTAAAATTTTAAAATTGTATGTTATTTTTATAATTGATTTTTTAATCTAGATTATTTATAAAAAAAACTCGTGACACACACTGACAAGTAGACCCTTTTTATTTCCCACACGATTAATTGTGGTGACGACAAAACTGACTTAAGGCTCATCACTCTACAATCTGATCCATACAAAATTTGGAGAAGAAGTCATCGAGTCAGCCAGTATCTTATAAAAGTTTTTTCCGTTATAATTTTTGATAATTTTTATTGATATAAACTATAAAACTAATTCTTTTTATATAATCAAAATTGTATATTGAATATCATAAAAAACCTAATACGATTAGTAAAAAAAACAAAGATTACATTTACATTATGACAAGTTCAATGTAATATCGACCTCCACCATAATCACCCTTGGCACCTTCAGTCCAAAATTCCTCAATTTAGCAATTCTACATTAAAGATTACAAATCTATTTGTGTTGATCTAATCATTTTTTAAGTATCAAATAGAGTTATAGATTATATGATATTGATATCGAAATAATTGTAAGATTCATAGATAATATATTATGATCTATAATTCTAATTGATGATTCGTTTGTGTCAATTTTATCGTTTTAATCTCACAAGTCTACAGTTTAAATGGATCATTAATCAGAATTATAAATCGCCATATTTCGAACAAATAAAAATTTTTAGTTCAATTCATTTTTGCAAGTCAAAGATTAACAAGAGAGTAACATGACAAGTGTCCTCTCACACCACTCGTCCGGTTTCGAGATGCAATAAAGTTGACGATGATGGATAATTTTGCAAAAACACAAAATGTGAGTTAAATCTGTAATTGATTTTTTTAAGTTAGTTATTTTTAAAAAAATATATATTCCAATACCCTTGACAACTCCGATTAACAATTCCCTAGTCATCAAATTCCAATATACACATAACGAAAAAAAAAACATATTCTGCAACATATGTAGTGTTTCACATTATTGTAAAAGTAATAACAACAACATGACATACAATTAATTAATGAAATGTTACAAGCCACACATAAATCTTGCCACTCAAAAGTTTAGATACAAAAACAAAAACTATATTATAAGAAAAAAAAACATGTAAAATGTCTTATTCCCGAGTACTTCTCACTTGGTCATCTTATAATAGGCCCATAGAAGTTTTATTGATTCAACTTGCTCTCTTATAGAACATGGTAACCGAAGAAGCACAAAGAAGCCCCCAACTTGAGCCCCTGGAACTCAAACACGGGCCAAATTTAATCAAGAACATTGTGGTATAGGCTCGTAGCAAGACGAATTGAATCTTCATGCATCTTTGTTTATATTCTAGTAATATACAGGAATAATCAGTTCATGGTTTTCCAAGGAGAGACGGGCGATAGAAAGCATGGCTTTGCGCCATCTCAATCCTTTCACGGGGATCATTCACGGTTTCATCTCTTAGGGCTTGGAGAATGTCTCTTGACTGGAGCTCCCTGCAGGTTTCAAAAAGGCATCAAATGAAAGAAAATTTTAATTTGAATGCTAATTTTTTCTGGCCTTATTATGGTCAAGTTCCCACTATGATGCACGAAGGAAAATATTCTAGTAAAATCTACTGATTGGTTCTGGCTAGTTAGGTCCTGTTCTTTAGTGCCAAGATGTTTAACAAAATTGATCTTTGAAAATCTAAATAAAACCTAGTAGTGAAACACTATGCCTTGCAAAGAAAAGAAGCCTGCATCAATTCATAGGATTCAGCGAAACACCATGCCTTAGCAAATAAAACCTAGTAATTTCTGACATTATAGGCATTTCATGTTGATTGCTTTATCATCAAAGAATATGGTACTTGTCTAATTAGTCAGGAAATTGACAGCTTGTACTCGATTAATAGGATTCAGGGATGGGGTGAATTGACAGAAGGGTGCATTTTCAATTGAATGGCACATTCCTCAGGCACAAAAAATCTTCAGTGAATAGTCCATGTAAGAAGCCACGAGGTCCACAACCATAGTGGTAATAAAGATCACTAACCTTTTTATTAGTATTCTATAAAGCCTTTTCAAAATTGGGCACAATTCAGCAGGGGCAACTTGCTTGTTTTCCTCTGGGTGTTTCACACTCAAGCTGGGTTGACTGAGCAGCTCAAAAAATGCACCAACAGCAGAGATACCCTGCTCAACAATATGTGAAAAGATCATGTTCAGTATATGCATGACATATGCAGAAGACAAAAGTGAGCCCTAAAATACAAAATGAAAAAAAGGAGCTAATCTAAATGTCAGGAGTTGTCAAACTAATTAGCCCAAAATTTTCGGAAAAAATAATTAACAAAAAAAAATTCAGTACATGCATGACATATGCAGAAGACAAAAAGTCAGCCCAAAAATACAAAATGAAAGAAAAAAGGAAGCTATTCCAAATGTCAGGAGTTTTCAAATTAATTAGCCAAAAATTTTCAGAAAAAATAGTTAGCAAAAAAATCAGGAAGCTTTGATATCTTTTGAAAGTTTCGCCATCATTCTTTTGAGAAATGCTCAGCAACCACAGAACTTTACAAAAACAAGAACATCATTATCATGCAGCTTAGGCCAAGAGATAACCTGAATCATCCCCTTTCCCTTGATACTGTCACCCATGTCAGGACTCAGTTCTCCCTTGGCTAGCATCTGCCCGTACCATGCATTGCGGCCTTTTAGGAGAGTTACATAAGTGTCAGCTAGAAGAGGGCCAGCGAGTTTCTCAGGTTGTTCTGTCAGCAAATGAGTAATGAATATCATCTCTGATGTGCAGTGAGCAAAGTACACTGATTTACTTGTTGCACTCTCATTTGTCAAAGCAGCAACCATTCCTGAAACACAAAAAAGGGGGTTATAATTAAGCTGGAAACATGGTAGCCTACCAAATGCCTTGCATAAAGAAGAACCAGATAACTTAACTAAAAAACTGACAAAATAAATAAATATGGTAAACTGCACTTGCATTTGCTATCCTGTTTGTGTCAAATAGCCATTTGTGTCAAATATGAAATTGGAACAAGGGACGGAGATTGATAAAGGGAGAAAGGGCAAGTGTTTAAATTATCACTGGGCTTTTTAAAATTAGAGTTCTTTTGTATAAAATTCCAACATGTGTATAGGTTTGGAAAAGGAGGAGGCTGCACGGCTGCCCATGCTGTCCATGCTGCCTACCATACCATTGAGGCAAGCGGTCATGGTGAATGGAGAATGCAATAATAGAAGCATTTTCATGCTGGCAATGTCATGAATCATGGCCACTATTACACGCGTATCTTAGCATTTCTATATATCATATACTAGTTAGAGAGAGAGAGTACTTGAAACTTACCAGTATGCACTGCACAAATTAGGAAAGAAATAAGCTAAATCACATAAAAAAGATCAAGTAAAACATGAGCATAAATCATATAGCATATATCATGCTTGAAGATCATATGGAGGCAATAGCCAACATCAATGGGTAGAATGTCAAACTCCATTTATGTGGTCAGGTGAGTGAACTTAAATCAGTGTTATCAAAATAGTTAATATTAGAAGAAAAAAGAAAAGAAGAGGGTTACCAGCACCAATAGCGTAGACATTCTTCAGTCCACCCATAACCTCATGAGTGACAAGATCACTGTTATCCCAGACAATGAAATGTGGCTGCCTCAAAAACTTAGCAAGAGGTTTCCTCCACTTGTTGGATCCACATATTCGAGCATTTGCATATTCTTTGTTATAAATTTCTGAGGCAATATTTGGGCCTCCAAGATAGAATATATTCTCAATTGGAATGCCAGCTGCATGTCACTTGTAAATGTCAGATTTTAATGTAAATTTTAAGTATGAGCATCAAGCATTAAACTCAAACACTGAAAACCAAAAACCAATCATCTTGAGAAGAACGAGATGGTGCATAATGCACACTCATGTAGCCACTATGCTAATAGCCAGAAACATGCAGCTCATAGCAACAGAAAAGTGATATATCATATTTTTGACTTCTCTGAATATAATTTGAAAATAACCTGACCAGAAGACTCAAACAGTTATATAGAAGGTCGTGTACTGAAATTATTTTGCATGAACTGTAGACAAGTTTGTTAACCACAGTACTTTGTTGTCTTTTTTACACATTAATACTTTGTTCTATCACACTAACATATAGCAAGTCCAAAAACATAATTGATCAAATAGCCAATTATGTCCTAAGTTTTTAATCCTTCTCTGACCAATTCTAGTTCTCTATTTTGGGGACCTAGCACCGCTAGTGATCACATACTTTAACATAGGTAAGAGCGTATGTGAGGACATGCATAGAGACCAGAGAGATGCTTACTTGCTGAACTAATCATTTCTGTAGGTGTAACGATACGAGGAACTGGACCCAAGGAGGCTTCTATCCCTTTTGCAAGGGAAATGATAACTGGAACACTGATCCTCTCTTTCCAATACTTGCTGATCTCCTCGAACACCTCCCTTGTCTCCGTGGATGGCAAACCATTAACGACAATGTCGGCATCCCAGACAGCCTCCTGCAGGTTGGTCACAACCTTCAAAGGGCACAGTGGCGTGTCAATCATGTTCAAACAGAAACCATCCCTCAATATCTCATCAGCATACAATGTCCTGTCTCCGAGCCGTGCCTCAACATACTTCAAGTACGCACACCGCCGGATTAGCCGCCTCAGCACGTCCTCCCTCGAGTTGATCACTTCGAACAGATGTTCCGCCGTGGACCGATCCACTGACCGCCCCGGCCGGCGCCAAATTCGTATCTGCACCTTCTCCCGGAAATGGCCATAGGCGTCCTGCAAGAGCGCAGCAAACACACTGCCCCATGCACCAGCGCCAATGCTAACAATCTTCAGCAAATCGCCCTCGGACTTGCCAAGCAGCCGGCGAAGCTCATCCAGCCGCACCTCAGCGCCATTGGAACCATGAACCGACCCGTTCGAATGCACACTTCCAACCATCTCTCTTTTAACAAAATCAAACTCAAGAAGCCACAAGTAGCTCAAAGTGTGCCCTCTTTGCGGCAATTAATCGAACACCCAAAGTGCAAGCTTTTCCCACCCGCCCAGAGTCCAATTCTTGCATCACCCAACAACTAATCCATGAATCACTCTATGACCAGGAATTCCCAACTCGGCAAAAGACAAATCACCGAAAAGCCGCTCACCAACCACGAACCTGACACGCAAAATCCCGAAAAATTCCAAGCACTGGTCATCCACCACCACCTACAAAACAAAACGTCAAAGACAAATCAAAACATAATCCAAGAACGGCTCCCACCCAAGAACAAATAAGCAAACCAAAGCAATTCCCCACCTTTACACCTGCACCCACCTCCAGCTCAGGGATCCTGCACACGCAGCTGTCCGGCAGCCCGCATTGAGCTGAGGGAGGAGATAAGGTGGGAGTGGGTGGCGGATAAAAGGAACCAAGAAACGGTATTTTAATTGGGGCGTGGGAGAGGGAGGCGTCTCGGAGGTGGGTGGAGGCATTAATGGCAATGGATGGCGCCAACCATTCAGTGGCGCCTGCCATTAATGACGAGAGGGAGGAGTACATGGGGTCATGGGGAGAGGGAGGCTTTCGGTTGCTGCTTCCTGAGTAGTTTGAGCTTGGCATGCCCTTTTTACCTGTTGCGTGACATGACTGCACCTGAACCAAACAAATTTGCAGTTGTGGGTAAGAAATTGTTCAAATGTATAGCTTATTACATCAAAAATCGACATTTTAAATCAGATCTTGTATAAATATTTTGCAATTCACCTCAGACAACTTTATTGTATTTCGGATGATCTTGAGGGACTATCTGAGATAATGAGATGTATCATCCAAAAATTTAACCCTAATGATTGTTTTTTAATTCAATGGGCGGTATAAACATGTAGTTTCTTCTCAACTGCACCCGACTAGAATCTACATGAAATTTTACCACATCTATACTGTGAGCATAGATATTGTATTCATTGTGAACTAGACAAGAAAAACACAAAACATGAATGATTCAAAAATGACATGACACAAGACATGGACGTTTCAAAAATGATTTGACAGTAGGAATTCAAACCAAACATAAGGCTGTAAAGCATGAGTATATCAGGATGGCTTTGCTACAAAGGTTGAATTGAATCTGTTTCATAAAATTGATGTATTATGAAAGGATCTTAGTTGACCAATGATGTTATCATAACAAGTTGAAGCTGATAGTGACCCATAGATCAAAGTTCATAGCACTCTTAAGGCCATGTCTAATGACTGAGCATTGTCTATAAGGACGTTTTTTTTAGGACACAGAGTGTAACATAGGCATAAAATTTTCTTTAAATTAAATGTTGTAATGATTTAATTTTAGAAGAGAGATAATATATTATATCATGCAAACAATATAACATTTTTATTAATTTTTTTAAAAAAAACATCAAAAAAAAATCCTTAAACACTATTTCATTGACATGTTGATCCAAAAAATGTTAGACCCTCCTATCAGTCATATGTGTACGCTTCCAGTAGGTAGGTGCTAGACACGAAGCATGCACACTCACATTACCCATGCGGTTTGGGGTATGTGCATGCACACACATATTGCTGTCGACTAGACCAAAGTGTAAACTGCTGTAGGTGAGGATAAACATACGACACGTGAAATCCACAAACTGTCGCATAGCTTCAAGTTCACTCCAACACAGACGCTTGAGCTGGATCGATCGAGTGGGGCTATCGCTACAAGGTTAAGCACTGAACATTTGCACAAAATGTGCTGCACGGGGTTACGAATCGAAGTGATGTGGCATTGATGCGGGGGCATTGTGATATGCCCATGAGAACCATTCATGGTAAAATCAGAATACAACAAGCATGTCGCCATAGAGATATGGTTTGTGTGAGAAAATATAAGGGATATCGATCTTGGAGCGATGGCATTCAACCAAGGTTCGAACAACCAAAGGCTGATCGTTCAAAGAGCAATCAAAGGATGAGAAATTCATGTCTCATTGCTAATGTTCAGAGGTATTTTAGTGCTACAGAAGAATGGAATCACGGTGTAGCACAACAAAGGAGGTGGACATCATATTGGCGCCTAAAGAAAAGGGGATCATGTGACTATGATTCATCCAATTATGTCCGTCCTTTTGTAGGATATTTCAGGTCAGATTCTGGCATTCCACCTAGGCATAGGCCACATGGTTGGAAAGCTAATGAAGTCTAGTTTCCAACGCATCAAACCATGCATCATTTTGACTTCCGAGTCAAAAGTTATAGTCATTTTAGTGGAAGCTGCACAACCAGTCTAACCTGCGCGAAAATTGAAGCAATTCTTTTTCAAACAAATTGGTCTCTTGAATATCCAAAAAAACTCTTCATGTAATGGGTGTCTTCACACCTTAATTAGGAGGGTTGGTTGTTCAAGAAAATTTTTCATCTAATGGTTGTTTTCACACCTAAACTAGGAGAGTTGTTCCTAGTATAAATACATATGTAATCCTCTCATTCCAGAAGACTTTTAATCATGAGATGAATAGAAATTCAGAAAAAGGCTCTTCGAGCCCTATAGCTTTGGCTATGTTGAAGTTGTGAGTTATCATGAGAGTTAAAAATCATATGATCTCTGTGTAAACTGAGAATACCCAATTCTTAGGTTATACGAGACACTATCTACTTGCAATTCGATCAATTCCGATCGGTTTGCAAATCCCCATTCGAGGTACCGTGAAAGATCGGGCAACCCACGCGCCATTCGGTGTTAGTCGCTGGTTGGTGCTTATCACATTGCACCCATGTAAAACCACCATTGGAGACGTCTAAACCAGCTACAGCCTATAGAAGAAAGGGGAAATACTAGGTGTGTAATCGGATCTGGATGTAATCGAATAATCTGGATATCGAATCTGAAAAAATCAGATTCGGATTCGGATATATATCCAATTATTTTCTTGGATTCGGATTCAAATATAGTATGGGATATTAGTTTCAGAGTCAAATTCGGATAAGGATAATATTTGCATTTGCTTAGTAATTTGATAGTATTTTATTTTGCATGTTTATCGTAATAACAATTCTAAATCATACTTTACATTGTAATTATATACTCTTAGGAAAGTACTTTTTATCATATTACTCTTGAACCCAATCAAACAATATTGTAGAAATAAAATTATGTTAAAAACTTAAAATAACAGTATAATCCGTATAACATTTAAATTTGATCTGAATGAAGTTAAAATCTGATTCAAATTCGTATTCGATAACTATCCAATTCGTATTCGAATCCGAGCATGTCTAATTTCGTATTTGAATTCGATTAAAGGTAATAAACTTTGGATTCAGTATGACCACTGTCCGATTCGAATCCGCTCGGATTACACTCCTAGAAAGTACAATGGTCATTACAAGTAAAACACACACCATCTTGCTAATAACCCAAGATTATTTTCTTGTTCATACTTCACTTTCCATTTTAATGCTGCTTAGGAGGTTAACCAAACGTTCTGGCATGACTGAATTGTCTGTATCATTAAGAAAGATACGGAAGTACTCATGTGATTCGTTGCGGATGCTGGGCTGGGGACTGCATCAACATGCAAGCCTTATCCAAAAACACATATTTTTCAGACACCTTCTCAACTCCTTGAAACTGACATCTCATTTGGATTGGATGCATTCATTTCTGTCCTTCTTAGTTGTAAGTTGTAACCACCAGCAGCTCATAATCATCCTCAGCACATGATACATCTGCCAAGTTCCCTCATCAAGACGTTATGTTTAAAGCGCAAGTGTGCAATAAGTTCAGGATTGTGCAAAATCCTCAGTTAATGGAGTTTCTTCTTATTTCTGAAAGAATCAGTAAACAGAGTTTTTCAGAAAGTTTGGTGCCTCGCGTTTACAATGTAAGAAAAAGTTATGAGAATGGAATGGTTTGACAGGTTGTTTGCTTCTTGGTTGCAGGTGCAACTCTTTCAACGAGTGCCCGCATCTTTTTGTCATACATAAGCAAAATCCCTTCTAGGCATGACATGTCTCATAATAAGGACATGAAAAAAAAACCTTCAAGCAAAATTTAAGCAAATTCCAAGTTAGGCATTTTTTCAATAAGAAGCTAACCAAATAGCCTCTTAATTCACTGAGACCGAGAAGGTGTTAATATAAAATTTTCTAACTATTGAGACCCCATCTCTCACTGTATATGGGGTTTCTCTAAAAAATCTGTGAAATTCTTGCATTCCAAACAAACTTTGAGAATTTGCTAGTATAAAATTTTGGTCACATACCAAGTAAACTTCTACTTTTGAGAAGGCACATGCTCTAGCAAGTTACTATCCAGTCCTCCAAAAAAATTGAAAGGAAACACTGCAACTTACTACTTGTTCGTGACAAGCTCCAATGTACAACAACTTGCTGATCTATCCAGCAAAAATCCTGTGACCAGAATTTTGACCATGTATTGCACACCCAGCTAAAGGCAGAAAATCAGATAGAAGAACTAGAGTACCTGTGTGTTAGAGAAGCTGATGAGACGTACAATGTAAGAGAGGACTGCAGAAACCATACTACAAAATCTGTATGATTTGAGCGGCATCTTCTAACTCGCGAAATTTTTGTACAAAAATTAAAACCATAAATAACATAAAGATAAAAAGAATTACAAAAATGACATCTGTCATCGATCAAATTGATGATTTACTATTTATAGAACAAAAGTTGACATTTTACTTGACGACTTAAGAAAAATTTGACGACTGTAAGTTAGCTATAAAAGTCGTCAATAACCCCTCCTGATGATTGATTGAGCAGCAACAGCAGAACAAAAAAATCTGGTCATTAGTAGCCAGTCTGGTTGGTGACTGAAGGCTGATGGCTTGAGTCGCCAGCCTAGTTGGCGATTGGTGGCTGTTTGTATTAGATCAATTTTTAAAGTGGTGACTAAAGTCTTTTTTACAAATATTTTTTCTTTCAGGTTATTTGATGATTTTGTTTTTTTATATATGTTACTCGTACAAAAATTTCTCTAACTGGCACATATTAGAATTGCAAAGCTGTTGCTGTAGATACAAGTGGTTTTCGGTACAATGGATCAAAGCAGCATGCCTGCTTATCACTGTGGAACCGTGGATCCATTCACCCAGAGAAATGTGGAAGATTTATAAAAAGTTTGCAACAACGGATATGAATTCACGACAAAAGCACTAAATCATTGCAGAGACACAGAGCAACTGTCGTAGCCCCAAGACTGGCAAATCTGGCATAATTTATGAGCAAATGTAGCTGAAATCCCATGAACAAATAAACTAGATCATAACTGAGATGCACACAATGGAAAAGAGATACAAGACCGAATACGCAGTGAGATTACCATAACAAATTAAGACAAATGTAGATAATAAGATTTACTTCAAACATGATAACAGCATTAACCAAACACATTGGAATGTGCCATCACAACTTTAGTTTCAGAAAATAAAAGATAGCTGCAGCTGCAGCAACACTAACTTAAGGAGACTTGAACTAGTTCAAGGCTCACATACATGCCACATGTAGTGCACATCTGGATTTATTATTAATAACGGCGATACTAATTGAGGTGGACTTCTGACAAAGATTGGAATGTAGCACTTCTCCCAGGCATACAGAGAACATCAGTTACTCAGCAGCAGCAGCAGCATCAGGCTTCACCATCACCTAATTACAGTCATGTTCTCTAAGTCTTCTCTTCTCCTAAAAACAGAAATTAAATATAACATCAGAAACAAAGCATGAATATAAGACCCTCTTAAGGCAGGAACAAGAGCAGTTTTGTGGTACAAACCTTATTTTTTCCTCGATGATCTTTTGGATGTCTCAGAGGTATGTCCCAGTGCGGTCGGGGCCGGCACAGGCTCCTGCCGGACCGGATTCAGTGAGGTTTCAATTGATTGCTGTTCAAAGTCTTCATCGGCCACATCGTCATATGCATTTATGTCTGCCTTGTAACGAAGGATACCTCCAATCCCACCAAAGCCTTCGCAAAACTGAGATCCTTCCAGCGACTTTTTCTTGATAAACTCCAATGCGCAACCAAACTGCCGATAATTTTCTGCAAACCACTCTCGTAACAAGGTCTTCTCCACCGCTTCCAGCTCTGCAGATGTTTTCTTATCTAGAAAGTTGCTTTGATCTGCCTCCTGCTCCACGTTGAGGTGCTTTATCACTGTTGGTCCAGTCACAGAATTTTCAGCACATATCGATTGACATCAAGATTTTCCGACAAGATCAACGTCTCAACTGCACCCATTTCAAGGGCCGTCCATACTTCCCAGTGTCTTGGCTTATCTCCTCAAAGTACTTCCCAATAAACTTCTGTTCTCGCGTAAAATTGACATTTGACAGGACTTTTCCAGAGATCTCAATGGCCTGGTTGACTCCTCCCTCCCCACCATATGAGACATCGACCATCTTCAGTATCTTGGCTTGCAGACGCTGATCAAACATGTGAGATTGACTCAGTTCATTCTTGAAGTCAGCAGAACCAGCTAGAATGAACCCAGAAACATTTGGCTGGCTAGTGGCAGGATTGATAAAGAATTGAGTGGCCAGCTCTGCTGTCTCGTGGAGATAGTTGTGCCGTTTCTCCACGCGCAGGCGGGCAAGGCGAGGCGCATCCTGCCCTCCTCGTGGATGCTTCTTTGGGAGAGCAACAGTGAACTTGTGCAGAACCTTCCTTGTGTTGCCACTCAGTGTTCCGAAGAGTGTTCCATGGCCATCCGTAACAATGAAGCCAAACTTGTCATCAGACTCAGATGTGGTGGCAGCCAAGACAGATTGCCGGTTAACCCGGCTATTGATGTTCGAGGCAGTTCCGTACTCATTACCCAACTTCTTGGCAGCTTGAGATATCTGATCTCGAGGTGGCTTGCTCAGCGAGATCATGCTCGTCCCATTTCCACGGGCTTCATTGAGTTCCTTCGGGGGCTCGTATGGGTCTTGGATTGGCTGCTCTAATAGCTTCCTTACTTTTTTTAGAGTTCCACGACTAAGGGCCATCTTGATTGTGCTCCCAGACACACCTTCAAGCTCAGGATAACTACATGGTGGCACAGACTTGATATCAACAATCTGAATGTTATGAATATTGTTATAAATATTGAGAGTTTGTAGGGCAAAATATATACACAAGTTACAGAGATATTTTAGGTACCAAACCCTAAAAAACTAACAGAATGAAAATAGAATACATATATCTAACAGCCCCCTTAAACTCATAGTGGGTCAGTAACACTGAGTTTGGAGAGGAAAAACATTTGTTGTGTCCGAGTTTGCGGTTTGGTGAAGAAATCAGCAAGCTGCAACTCAGAAGGCACATACTGTAGAGAAATCATGCGCTCATGTACTTGCGATCGTGTGTACGAAGCATCAACACCAATATGCTTGGTGAGCTCATGCTTCACTGGATCACGCATAATACTAAGAGCACCAGTACTGTCGGACATCAGAGTCGTCGGGGCTGAAACCGGGACACCAAAGTCAGCAAGTAACCAGCGTAACCACGCAATCTCAGCAATCACAGACGCCATATCTCTCAACTCAGCCTCAGTACTCGAACGGGAAACTGCAGTCTGCTTCTTAGTCTTCCAGGCAACAAGAGAGGAACCAAGAAAAACACAGTAGGCAGAAAGGGACTGACGATCAGAAGGATCACTGGCCCACGTTGCATCACAATATGCTTGAAGCTGAAGAGTACTAGTGCGAGGGAAGTGTTGAATCTTGAGCCCTAATTAGGGTTTTGGTGATTAATGACATCCGTGAGATTTGCGACTAATCTCCGTATGTGAGACTCAGGTAAATAAGAGGTGAAAGCATCAAGGAAGAGCAAAGCAAGGCTATCAAGACTTCATGAAGCGAAAACGACGAAAATCTCGACAAGAGTACAAATACCTAAACCTAGCGTCTTCTTGTTTTGAAATTTTCTAGGTTAGATGGTCGTACTATTAAGAGGGGTCTTAGCACAAGTCTCTTGATCAACCTTGAAGTTTTTAGAAGCATATTTGCATTTGCATTTGCCCTAAATCAAATTTGAGTAAAAAATTCAGAGGTCTGGTTTCGTTTTGTACTGGCCGGACAGTGTCTGAAGTGACCGGACAATGTCCGGCCAATACAAACAATTTCAGAACATTGCAAACAAGTGCAACAGAGACATATACATTTGTCCGGTGCATCTGTCCGATGAAGGCCGGACAATGTCCGGTCAATACAAATGTTAACGGGATGCTGAAGTAAGACAAATGTATTTGTTCGGAGGATGTGTCTGAAGTGACCGGACATTGTCCGAAGTGATCGGACAATGTCTGGCCAATACAAACTTCGGGCTATTGAAAATGCTGTGTTAACATAGACATATCTATTTGTCCGGACATTTTGTCCGGACAAATCCCATATGTCCGGCCCATACAAAATTCTGGAGAGTTTTATTTTGAGTGTCAACAGAGACAAATACATCTGTCCGGACATTTTGTCTGGACAAATCTATTTGTCCGGCGTGTACAAGTCGTTTTAAACAGGGGTATCAACAGAGACAAATGCATCTGTCCGGACAAATACATTTGTCCGGCCTTCACACTTTACTTCAAACGGCTACTGACACTCGTATTTCACGTGAATAACGGTCAAAATTTTTGTACTGACCGGACATTGTCCGAAGTGACCGGACAATGTCCGGCCAGTACAACTTTCGCCCAATCTTCTTGAAATCGACCGTTTTTGCTGAGGGTATAAATAGATCACTGTTGTAGATGTCAAGGACACACGAAATACATCTCAAAACCTTTGAGCAACAGTGTGCAAACCCTCTCACTCCCATTCTCTAGCAATTGAAATCAAAAATTGAGAAATCTTGAGTGCTAGTTGAGTGAAATCGTTTCCAAGCCCTATTGCATTTGCATTGAGTTCATCAAGCTTTGAGGTTGATCAAGCAAGGTGCTAGACTTGTTACTCTTGGTGATTGCCGTCACCTAGACGACCCAGAAGGTCCGGCGATCTCTCCATCGACGGTGTGTAGGAGAGGCCCGGCGATTGGTTGTAAAGGCTCGGAGCTCGCCTATCCGGAGAGGAGAAGGGCCACCCCTAGTGAAATCGAAGCATAAGCTCAAGCGAAGAGCGCTACAACGAGGATTAGTGGAAATCGGCAAATTTCCGAGACCTCAGGAAAAACTCGATCTCTTTGGTTACCTCTACTACTTGCTTAATTTTCGTAGTGATTGAACTGTTGCTATTAATCTTTTAGAAAGTGCAAAATCTGTATTGAATTGTCATTCATATCTTTAGAAATTTGTTATAGCAATCTTAGGTTGTTAAACCTTAGTTTAGAAGAAAAATTTAAAAACCGCCTATTCACCCCCCCTCTACTCAGCATCCTTCGATCAACACGTGGTATCAGAGCCCTAGGTCTCTCATTTTAGGCTTAACCGTCTAGGGAGAGGATGTCGTCGATCAAAGAAAACTATAATGGAAAGGTCCCCTTCTTCAAGGGTGACAACTATTGCTATTAGAAAATTAGGATGGCGGTTTATCTAGAATCCATTAGTCTTGACGTATGGAGGGTCACTAGAGATGGTTTTAGGGCTCCAATTGACTTAGAAAATCTCACACCTCTAGAATCGAAAAACCTTCAAGCAAATGCTCAAGCAAAAAATGCCATATTCAATGGTCTTGACTTAAGTGAATTCAATCGCATTAGTAATCTTGATACATCTTATGAAATGTGGAAACCTTAGAAGTAATTCATGAAGGTACATCTAAAGTCAAAGAAGCTAAGCTAATCAAATTAACTAGAGAATACAACTCTTTTTTCATACTTGAATCTGAAAATGTTAGTGACATGTATACTCGACTCAATCTATTAATCAATGATCTCAAAGGTTTAGGTACAAAATTTGAAGATATTGATATTGTGTGTAAAATGCTTATGATTTTACCATCGAGCTTTGATACAATTGTGACAGTGCTTATCAATGGTGATTTCTCTTCCACAACTCCTACCGAGCTCTTGGGTACTCTTATTACCCATGAAATGCAAAAAGAAGAAAAGAAAGGGATTGTGGAAGCATCCGGATCAAAGAAGAAAAACTTGGCATTCAAGGCAAAAGTCGAGGAAGCCAAGGAGGATAGTTCGGATGAAAGCTCTGATGGTGATCTAGCTCTTCTTGTGAGAAAAACCCGCAAGCTCCTTAACAAGATCAACAAAAGGGGATTTGAGTTTGACAAAAGGCGAGGACCGCACAAGAAGACCGGATTCAAGAACATTAGATGCTATGAATGTAATGAGAAGGGACACTTTGCCTCAAGATGTCCAAATAAGAAGGGTGATCATCAAAGATCACATGAGAGGAAAGATGACGGTGAAGGGACAAAAGGCAAAAAGAAGCTCTTCAAAAAGTTCTATAACAATAGAAGCAAGGGTCAAGCCTATATTGGTGAATGGTACTCCGGATCGGAGGAATCCGAATCGGAGGATGAAGTACTATCAACTTCTAAAAAGATGGCGGGAATTGCTATCGGAGAGCCCACTTCGTTTGAAGACAAGTCATCATTGTGTTTTATGGCGAGTGATGATGCTAAGGTATCGGATCTCGACCCTTCTTATGAGGACCTTGTTGATATGGTTATGGAATTAAATGAGGCATTAGGTAGAGTAACTAAGGAGAACAAAATGCTTAAGAAAGAATATTCAACACTTAGTGAGTTATATGCAGAACTAAATGACTCGCATGAGGCACTTCTAGTTAATGAAATTATTGATTCTAAACAAACTAGTGAAATAGGAATTACTTGTGATATTCTAGATGAATCAACTCATAGTGTCTCTCATTCAAAATCAATCACTTGTAATGCTTTAGAAATCAATCATGAAAATGTTTGTGATGAAATTGTTGATAACAACTCAAACTTGATTTTAGAAAATTTAGAACTCAAGGCACAAGTGGAAAAGCTAAACCTAGGACTAGCAAAATGCTTTAAAGGAAAAGAAATCTTAGACAAACTTCTTAGTGAGCAGCTATGTTCATTTAGAAAGGAAGGTTTAGGATATGAATCGAACAAAAGAAAGAAGTTGAGTACTAAAGTGACTTTTGTAAAGGCCACTAATATGTTTTGTCATAAATGCCATAATATAGATCATTTGCCGGATAATTGTCCCTCAACTTCTAGAGCTAAAGAAAATAAGTATCACTCCCATTACATGCTAAAGAAAACAAAGTATGGAAAAGTAATTGCAAAATTCATTGGTTTACCTTATCAAAATAAACATAAAAAGAAAATTTGGGTTCCGAAAACTCTTGTTGCTAACTTTCAAGGACCCAAACAAGTTTGGGTACCTAAAAGCATCTAACCCCTCTTTTAGGTGAACTACAAAACTGGTGGGAGGCATTGGGTCAACTCCGGCCATATAATCTGTGCAAAATTCAATCACCTCCTCAGCGGCATAACCTTCCATGATACTCCCCTCGGGTCGACGACGAGTCTTTACGTATCCCTTCAATACACCCATAAATCTCTCAAATGGATACATGTAGCGCAGGCACACGGGTCCACAAAACTTAATTTCTCTGATAAGGTGAACAATCAGATGGACCATAACATCAAAAAAGGATGGAGGGAAATACATCTCGAGCTGACAAAGAGTTGTAACCACGTCGCGTTGCAAAGCGTCCAGTCCATCGGGATCAATTACCTACGAGGACACAGTTGCGCCAAATATTCATATCAGAAAAATCTTCTAATTAAGCTCCACAAATGGAGGTAGTGAACTTATACTACGAGTGCACGTACTTACCTTGCAAGATATTGCGTTGAAGAAATAACATAGGTTTGTGATTGTCTCTCTGACTTTAACTGGGAGAATGCCTCTGATAGCAATGGGAAGCATCTGTGACATCAAGACATGACAGTCGTGGGACTTCATGCCAACCAGTCTTAGGTCCTTCATAGACACAAGTTTTTTTAAGTTCGCGGAGTACCCACATGGAACTTTAACACCGTGCAGGCACCGACAGAGTTCTGTTTTTTCGCTCTTGGACAACGTATAGCAGGCTGGGGGGAGGTATGTACGCTTTCCATTCTCTAAATTAAGGTGCAAGCTCAGTCCTTATCCCCATTTCCACCATGTCACGACGAGCTTTCAACCATCCTTTGTCTTTCCCGGAATGTTCAACAACAAACCAATCAAACTGTCACAGACAATTTTCTCTACATGCATGACGTCAATGCAATGTCGAACTTGTAAGTGCTCCCAGTACGGTAGATCCCAGAGAATCGATCTCTTCTTCCAAACATTTTTTTCTCGAGGTTTAGAATGCTTACCGAACTCAACTTTGATGTCGTTCACGCGCGAGTAAATCTCCTTACCGGTCAGAAACACTGGAGCTGATCCCTTCTCAGGCTTCCCGTTAAATGATTTCCTCTTCTTACGGTACGTGTGATGCACCGGAAGAAACCTGCGGTGACCCATGTACACTGTTTTCCGGCAGTTTCACAGCCACATGCTCTCAGTTTCATCTAGGCAAATAGGGCAAGCCTTGGCTCCTTTCGTACTATACCCCGACAAATTGCCGTAGGCCGGAAAATCATTTATGGTGTAAAATATCAGGGCCCGCAAGATGAAATTCTCTTTCTTGTATGCATCCCACACCTGCACACCCTCGCTCCACAATTTCTGTAAGTCCTCGATTAAAGGCGCTAGAAACACGTCAATATCATTTCCGGGTTGTCTGGGTCCTGAGATTAGTAACGCCATCATGATGTACTTGCGCTTCATGCATAACCAAGGAGGAAGATTGTAGATGCATAAAAGAACCGGCCAAGTGCTGTGCCGGCTGCTCATATTACCATGTGGGTTCATACCATCTGTACTCAGCCTGAACCTTACATTCCTAAGTTCGCCGCCGAACTCAGCAAATGTTCTGTTGATGTTTCTTCATTGAATAGAATCAGCTGGGTGTCTCAGTTTTCCGTCTTGTTTCCGGGCTTCAGCATGCCAACGCAAGTGCTTCGCGACTTTCGGATTTGCAAACAGCCGCTTCAATCTAGGTATCACAGATAAGTACCACACAGTTTTTGCCGGGGGCCCTTTCCTTACCTCGTGACGTTCACTGTCAATCCGGTCCCTACGCGTATACCTCGATGCGCCGCATCTTGGACAAACATGCAAACTGGAGTACTCGTTATGGTACAACACACAATCATTTGGGCATGCGTGTATTCTTTCGATTTCCATTCCCAAGGGACACAACAGTTTTTTGGCTTGGTAAGTAGATCTTGGCAACTCATTTCCCTCTGGAAGCATGTCCGCTAGAAGATCTAATAGTGCCGTGAAACTCTTATCACTCCAACCGTTTCCTGCCTTCAAGTTATATAATCTCAGCACAGAAGACAGTTTTGTAAATGTTGCACATCCAGGGAACAGAGACTTCTCAGAGTCAGCAATCAGTTTCTCAAATTCACAGAAGTCATTTTCGTTGTAATCTTCCTCTACATCACGTAACATCTCATCTAGATTGTCATCATCATCATCTACGTGTACATCGGAATGAACATTACCAAAATTGGGATGATCATCGATATTATTGCAATCCACATCCGAGTCGTGCTGATTGGTAGTAGTGGTGCTTGTTTCCTCAAGATCTTCGCCATACCATATCCAACGGGTGTATCGCGCGTTAAAACCACGACGAATCAAATGACTCTTAATTTGATCAGAGTTGCTAAACCTCTTCAAGTTCATACAATTTGTACAAGAACAGAGCATATTTTTCTCTCCCTTCCTCTCCTTTTGTTGCTCAGAAAATTTAATAAACTCATTCACACCATCCAAATATTCAAGAGTAGTACGTTTTATTCCATACATCCAATATTTCCTATCCATCTACAATTAACAAAATTTAACGAGTAAGCCATGCATGAAACCTGCCCGATTAAGTTATGTATATGTACATGTATAGCCTCTTACAACAGATACATGTGTTGAACCCTAGCCTGACGAAATTAACACTAATTAACCTAGCTAACTACACAATACAAGCTAGTTAGCTCCTAAAACATGACGCATTTCCAGCTACCAAGCTCCCAAGCTTAGAGCTACAAACTTGGAACTACACAATACAGCTAGCTTGCAAGTAGAGAGGAAGGGAGATCTAGAGGGAGAGAGAGATAAGTGTCGACGATTAAGCGTACCTTAAAGAGAGGGGCGCAATCAACTTCCCTCCAGCCTGCGCTGATCACCCTAGCAGTGTAGCTGAAACTTTCGTCACAAACAGAGGGACACAGAGTGCAACAGAACAAATTAAAAAGCAGCTCAGCAATGGCCGAGTGAGGTTTTCCTTATAATGGACATTTTTCTAACGGTAAATACATGAAATAACCGTCAGACTAACTTAGGTAATTTGCCGCTCACATATTCTATCGGTAAAAACACACACATATCGTTAGATAATGTGCATTACCAAGCAAGTACAGGACTTCTTCTTTCGGTAAATATGTGTATTGACCGTTAGATCATGCATGACACAACACGCACATGAGTTTTTCTATCGGTAGATATGTGTACGAACCGTTAGATGATGCATGACACTCGAGCATGAGTTTTTCTATCGGTAAATATGTGTACTTACCGTTAGAATATGCATGACTGAGCAAATATATGTGTTTTCCTATCGGTAAATATGTGTACTTACCGTTAGAATATGCATGACTGAGCAAATATATGTGTTTTCCTATCGGTAAATATGTGTACTTACCGTTAGAGGAGGTACTGGTACCAAACTGGGACAAATATGCACATGCCATTTCTCACATTCAAGGAATCATATCAATGTAACATCAAACAGATCTTACATCAAACGGATCTTAACTAGAAGATAAAGCAATATATTTCAAGAAATGCTAATTTGTGGATTAACTAGGAGACACAAAAATACTTTTCGTAGGTACTTGGGACTTCATCTTGCCAAAGAAATTACAGATGCCAGTTCACAAATTCAGGTACAAACATACACATGCCAGTTCACCAATACAAATTCAGGTACAAACATACACATGCCAGTTCACAAATTGAAGTGCATGTCTGAAACAGCAGTACAAATACACACCTACCTACCAATACAATTAAATACACAAATACTCCCTGCACATTCAAGTTCATGTCCCAATTAGCAATACATGATACACAAATATACAACAATATACAAATACAACAATTCACACATTCGATGTATATTACAAAAGCCACGTCTGAAATTAACAACAGATCACGACGAGGACCCAGTGGCCCATACATGCATTTTACATAAAAGGGAACCTTTACAGGTTGCCACAATGCAACTACCGACTACAAGTTAGACCTGATACATCACAAATCCATTCATCCAAAACAGCAAATGTCTGAACCACATTGGACTTAACCATAGGAGTTCAGTTCGAAGACGCCCGAGGAGCTGGAACTGCCGTCGACATACATTTGTACGTATTGGTGATTTCCTCGGACTCAAACTCGATCAACTCAACTCAACTCCATTAACAAAAAGAACCTACCTTCCAAGATGTTGTTCTGTGTAGTAATGGTGTAGAATGGCTGTGCAAATAACAACAATTCTTCTTCTCCAAGCAGGTAAGCATCTGGCTACAAGCTGGTGCATGCAAAAAAATGTAAGATGCTTTCTATAGGTCCTGATTTGAGAAACACGCCGGGCTTAAGCATCTTCTCGACCGAGCCAACCAAGATCTCGCCCTTCACGTCCTTCCAGCTCTCGACCGTGATCTTCACCATTTCTTTCGCCAACAAGCCAACGTAGGCAGTGTACTGCGATGAAGAACCGTGAAATACGTTGCCCCTCACGAGCATCATCCAAGGACTTGAACAGATCATAATCATATTGAAAAGAACACACATCAAAATGAAGGATACAAAAAAAGCAGAATTATTGCCATAATCGGATTACAATAATCTAACAATATTGCAGAAATTTTACGTACCTTCCTTGGGATGCCGACGTCTAGAGGGCGTCGATGGAGGTGCGGAGGTGCAGCGGTCCCCTGTAGAGGTGCGCCGGCCGTCCATGGAGCTTACGGGTTAGGACTACGAGCCCCAGATGAACTGTGAGAATGAAAGAGACATACCCGTGTATTTATACAAATATATATTTTCTATCGGTACGAAAACAGAATACCGTTAGTAATAAAAACATCTGTAGAAGGCGAATGGTTCTATCGGCACAATAAATATTACCGATAGGAATTTTTGTACATATTCTATCGGAGTGTACGTACATTGCCGATAGAATATTACTAGTTGTAGAAGGCCAACAGTTCTAAGATATTTTTTGCAATATTCTACCGGTATAAACATTCATTACCGATAGAATAAAACTATTTGAAGACGAACAGTTCTAAGCAATTTTGCTATATATTCTAACGGTAAAAGAATCCATTACCGATAGAATAAAAATATTTGTAGAAGGCCAACTATTCTATCGGCGCACTACATATTGCCGATAGGAATTTTTAATATACTCTGTCGGTATATTCATACAGTAGCGACAGAATAAGTCTAGTTGTTGAAGTCGACCAGTCCTATCGGCGTACAACATTCTTCCGTCAGTACTTATGCATTTCTTCTAACGGCAAATATGTTCATCACCGCTAGAGTAAATCATACTATTTATTCTATCGGTAAGTTTCTTATAAACTGATAGGGAAAATACATCCGTCGGGCTTTTATGATCGTGAGGCACATTTTCTATCGGTTTTCTGCTGTTTCGCTAAGAACCGATAGAAGATAGGGGTTAGTAGACTGCATTTCTATACTAGTGTTTTCTTCTTCCATATCTATCTCAAGACCATCTGGCTGTATTCCAAATATGACATTCAAGTTTATCCTGAAATCAAACCCTTGGTTGAGTCAAGTTTGCAAAAAATCGAAAAATTCAGGAACTTCAGGATTCTATCTGAACTGACCAGACATTGTCCGCCCAGTTCAGACTCTGTCCGGTCATATCGGACAATGTCCGCTCAGATCAGACACTCTCCGGTATGTGCACATCTGATCAGTTATTAAAACTTCCCGTTTTCTTCTTTCTTCCCCAAATCTACAAAATCGCCTTGTTGCTGCTGCTCTCCACCTCTCACCACTGTTCATGCCTTCTCCACCGGACAAGAAGATCCGTCCGACCATCTTCCGTCCGGACCTCGGTTTGAAATCCTGTGCATCTTCTTCTCCTGATTTGGGTGAGTTTTTTCACTCTTTTCTTCTCAGATTCATGCATATCATCTCCTTTTCATTCTAGGGTTTGAAATAGTTCAAATGTTTTGCATGTCAAATCTAGTTATAGATTCATGAAATTAACATCTAGGAGTGATCATATTTAAGTTGATTTGTGCAAAATAGAAGTTTCTCATGGATATGCATGGTTTAAGTAAATCAACTTGCCTTCTAGGGTTAGGTTTTGGGACAAAATCAACTGTACCTTGTATGAAAATGTGATGATCAAATTGAATCAAATCTGTAGGGTTAAATGTTGGATTCATATCGGATTTGTTCAAATTATTTACCATGCACATGATAAGCGATTAGAGGAGTATATCGTAGATGATTTCCTATGATTACACTAGATCCCTGATTTGATCAAAGCATATTGAGTAAAGCAAAACTGAATCAAAGAGCAGAAAAGGATGATTTGAAGTACAAGCTAGCATCTATTAGTAAATGCATGAGTAAGATTGATTCATATAAGGACTAGGTCATGCACCCATATCTATCGAAAGATTAGCTCATGCTTTTCCTATCACCTTTTACGAGTCATATCATGATCAAATTCCCTATCTTTTCTTTCCAGAGTCATTATGTCTGGAAGAATGAAGCAAACTAGCCATCGTCATGGGCCTGGATCTTCTCAACAGGCTCAACTGGGATTCCTTAGCCATTGATGAGGATGATGCAGCTCCGGCATCTCCCATTGATGATTCCGACTCGGATGATAGCAGCAGCAGCAGTGGTGATGAGCAACCCAGAGGCCATCAAACCTTCACCGCTAGTGCTATTCGGCGACTTCGTCGAAAGAACCCGTACGAGCATCCGAGGACATGTACTGAGAGAAATTTCTGGAATGCGTTTCAGATGTCTCAGTATCACACCAGATTCTCCTCCGCCAAAGTATTTGGGCATCAGGCCATTGACTGGAATTTGATCGAGAGCAAAGTTCACTATCCTCTACGGGGCAAGTTCATGGCAGTTAGTTTGCTCTCCTTCACTGAGATGAAGGAAGAATGGAAGTGGAACGTGGACATCATTCGGTCATTCTTCGCATCTCTTCATGTTGCCTCGGATCGATCCCACGTCGTCTTCATGAACAACAACTCAAGAAGGACTCTCACAAAGGCACAATTTGAAGAGGCTCTACAGATCGAGCATGTTGACAACAGCCTCTTCGCCTTCGATGAAGTTCGAGTTGAAGACGTGGCTCATCTCTTCGACAATCCAGATCCAAATATCGGTAAAGTCTCTCAACTGATCCCTCCGGTGGCAATTCTAGAAAAACTGAACCGCATGACTATCTTGCCAAAAACCGGGGATCGCGGGGCTGTCACATCTACCATGCTGCGACTTCTGAGAGCCCAAGTTGATGAGACACCATTGGACATTGTGGAGTTTATGTTCCATGAGATGCAGGAGGTTCAGATGGACTCAAAGAGGCTTTTGCCCTTCGCACCTTTCATCGCTCATACTCTGACCTACTTTGGACTGCATCGAGCTTCCCGCCCTACTTCTATGGAGTATTACCGGTTGAAGAGTCTGGGGATCCTCATTCGCTACGAGAACCAAGTTGGATCACCAGTTCATGGAGATGAGCCTATGTCTCCGGTCGCGGGAGCTCCCTCTCCACTTCAGTCCTACTCCATCTGTCAGAGTCCTGACGTCTCAGCTCCATACATGATGATCATGGAGCGGCTGGATCAGATGTCCATGCGATTCGAGACTCGCTTCGATGAGGTTGACACCAGATTGAGCTCCATCGACTATCGCCTCAATGTCATCGAGCCTCGCATCGATTCTATGAGTCAGGATGTCTCTGAGCTGCGGGGACGATTCGACGCAGTCCAGTATCAGCGTCGTCGTCGCGGCGATTCTTCTTCCGATCATCCTCCGCAGCCTTAGATTGTCTTACTCCTATGTCTATGATCACTTGTATCTATGTCTTCTCTCCTTTTATGGATGTTTGATGACAAAGGGGGAGAGAGTTATGTTATGGATATGTGTTATGTTGTTATGTTTATGGATATGTGTTATGTTGTTATATGTCGTATGTACTGTGGATATTATTATGGTTACGTATGTGGATATATATTTATGTCATCTTATGTCGTCGTTTTATGTATGAATGTATGAACATGGATAAATCATGAAATGCAATTGTTGATTGTTGTTTGGTTTTATACATGTGGATTAATATATCTTGTTGTGGACTCATTCATGAGCATGGGTATAAGATTCAGGGGGAGCACTAGTTGCTCATATCCATTTTTTTTGATATCCATATATTTTATGCACAACGGTTGTCATCAATCACCAAAAAGGGGGAGATTGTTGAATCTTGAGCCCTAATTAGGGTTTTGGTGATTAATGATATCCGTGAGATTTGCGACTAACCTCCGTATGTGAGACTCAGGTAAATAAGAGGTGAAAGCATCAAGGAAGAGCAAAACAAGGCTATTAAGACTTCATGAAGCGAAAACGACGAAAATCTCGACAAGAGTACAAATACCTAAACCTAGTGTCTTCTTGTTTTGAAATTTTCTAGGTTAGATGGTCGTACTATTAAGAGGGGTCTTAGCACAAGTCTTTTGATCAACCTTGAAGTTTTTATAAGCATATTTGCATTTGCATTTGCCCTAAATCAAATTTGAGTAAAAAATTCAGAGGTCTGGTTTCGTTTTGTACTGGCCGGACAGTGCCTGAAGTGACCGGACAATGTCCCGCCAATACAAACAATTTCAGAACATTGCAAACAAGTGCAACAGAGACATATACATTTGTCCGGTGCATCTGTCCGATGAAGGCCGGACATTGTCCGAAGTGACCGGACAATGTCCAGTCAATACAAATGTTAACGGGATGCTGAAGTAAGACAAATGTATTTGTCCGGAGGATGTGTCTGAAGTGACCGGACATTGTCCGAAGTGACCAGACAATGTCCGGCCAATACAAACTTCGTGCTATTGAAAATGCTGTGTTAACAGAGACATATCTATTTGTCCGGACATTTTGTCCGGACAAATCCCATATGTCCGGCCCATACAAAATTCTGGAGAGTTTTATTTTGAGTGTCAACAGAGACAAATACATCTGTCCGGACATTTTGTCTGGACAAATCTATTTGTCCGGCGTGTACAAGTCGTTTTAAACAGGGGTATCAACAGAGACAAATGCATCTGTCCGGACAAATACATTTGTCCGGCCTTCACACTTTACTTCAAACGGCTACTGACACTCGTATTTCACGTGAATAACGGTCAAAATGTTTGTACTGACCGGACATTGTCCGAAGTGATCGGACAATGTCCGGCCAGTACAACTTTCGCCCAATCTTCTTGAAATCGACCGTTTTTGCTGAGGGTATAAATAGATCACTGTTGTAGATGTCAAGGACACACGAAATACATCTCAAAACCTTTGAGCAACAGTGTGCAAACCCTCTCACTCCCATTCTCTAGCAATTGAAGTCAAAAATTGAGAAATCTTGAGTGCTAGTTGAGTGAAATCGTTTCCAAGCCCTATTGCATTTGCATTGAGTTCATCAAGCTTTGAGGTTGATCAAGCAAGGTGCTAGACTTGTTACTCTTGGTGATTGTCGTCACCTAGACGACCCAGAAGGTCCGGCGATCTCTCCATCGACGGTGTGTAGGAGAGGTCTGGCGATTGGTTGTAAAGGCTCGGAGCTCGCCTATCCGGAGAGGAGAAGGGCTACCCCTAGTGAAATCGAAGAATAAGCTCAAGCGAAGAGCGCTTCAACGAGGATTAGTGGAAATCGGCAAATTTTCGAGACTTCGGGAAAAACTCGATCTCTTTGGTTACCTCTACTACTTGCTTAATTTTCGTAGTGATTGAACTGTTGCTATTAATCTTTTAGAAAGTGCAAAATCTGTATTGAATTGTCATTCATATCTTTAGAAGTTTGTTATAGCAATCTTAGGTTGTTAAACCTTAGTTTAGAAGAAAAATTTAAAAACCGCCTATTCACCCCCCCTCTAGTCGGCATCCTTCGATCAACAGGAAGAACAATCGGCGAGACATCGTACCACGAAGATAACGAAGAACACGAAGAAGATGACTATAGTGAGTCTGAGTGGGCGGACAAACAAACTGATTGAGAATGTGAACCGCATGAGTGATGTCAGGACGGGTGATGCTGAGGTAGAGCAGGCTACCAACCAAATGGTGATAGCCAGTAGGATCCTAGAGAGGAGCGCCATCCTGGGACGGAGCTGCATGTGAAGCTCCATAGGAGTGTCAACAGTGCGCTGATTAGTGAGACCAGAACGAGCGAGAAGATCCTAAACATACTTCTGCTGAGAGAGGTAAAAACCATCAGATGTAGAGGTAACCTCGATCCCCAAGAAGTAACGTAAAGGACCCAGATCAGACATGAGAAACTGCGCACTAAAACGCTTCTTCACAAAGTCAATATACGCAGGATCATCACCAGTGATGATCATGTCATCGACATATAGAAGAAGAGTCCGACCACGAGATGAGGTGTGAATAAAAAGAGCAGGATCATCAGAGCTAATAGAGAAGCCAGCAGCAGTGACAACAGAAGAAAAGCGCTCAAACCAAGCCCGAGGAGCTTGCTTGAGACCATAAATGGCATGACGAAGACGACAGACATGACCCTCAGGAGCAACGAAACCCGGAGGTGGCTGCATGTAGACTTCTTCATGTAAGTAACCATTCAGGAAGGCATTCTTGACATCCAGTTGAGAGAGAGACCAGTGTCAAACTGAGGCAACAACAATGAGAGTGCGAACAGTAGTCATATGGGCAACTGGAGCAAAAGTCTCATCATAATCCCTACCATGTTCCTGTTGGAAACCACGTGCGATAAGACGAGCCTTGTAACGCTCAATGGTTCCATCAGACTTGGTCTTGATCTTAAAAATCTACTTGCATGTGATAGGAGTAGCATGAGCAGGTAAAGGAACAAGATCCCAAGTGCCAGTACGCTAAAGAGCGCTGAGCTCCTCAGTCATGCAAGCTGCCACTCAGGATAGGAAGCAGTCTTACGGTAGGAGCGAGGCTCAGAGACAGCAGTAGTAAGAGCAAACGCATATCGATCCAGAGGGCGGATGGTACGACGATCTCGAAGGTGATGCCTAGGAGAAATAAGAGAGGATAAATACGAAGAATACTCCACTTGAACTGCAGTAGAAGTGGAGGGAACAGGTGGCTGAGAAACAACCGGAGGGCGCCGAGTGTACTGAAACTAGAAAGAAGACGCACAACTAGGCATAGACTCAATGCAAGCTGGGGCAGGGAGAGTAGATAGGTCAGAGGGAGAAGGCGCCGTAGGAGAAGGTGGAGGTAACCTAGGAAGAGGCAGTGGCGATGAGTCAAGGATGGATAGAAACGAAAATGTCTCAGAGGGAGTAGTGGCCTGGGGGCAGAAGCACGATAGCAGTAGGGCCGAGTCTCATCAAAAGTGACATCA
Source organism: Pharus latifolius (assembly GCA_019359835.1). NCBI lineage: Eukaryota > Viridiplantae > Streptophyta > Magnoliopsida > Poales > Poaceae > Pharus > Pharus latifolius. Next base: position 3,901,159 of record CM033319.1, read on the forward strand.
CGGGAAGCTCTGATCTTCCGAGCAGAAAGATCATAGCAACGATAACCCTTATGCTCTGAGCTATAGCCAAGAAAAACACACTCGACCGACTGAGCAGTCAGCTTTGTGCGTTCTCGAGGCTGCAGAAGAACGAAACAGGTACAACCAAAGACACGAAGATGAGTATACTGAGGAGAACGATTGTAGAGACGTTGAAAAGGAGCAGTCCCTTGAAGAGCAGTGGACGGCTGAAGATTGATGTGATAAACAGCTGTGGAGACAGCCTCAGCCCAAAACTGAGGTGGCACATGAGAGGCAAGCAGTAGAGTGCGGGCAGTCTTAGTCAGATGTTGATGTTTGCGTTCAGCAACTCCATTCTGAGCATGGGCACCTGCATAAGAGTACTGTACAATAGTGCCCTACTCAGAAAGAAAATGCCGAAACGCAGACGACTGATACTCATCATCAGAATCACAACGAAAAGTGCGAATAGCAGAGTCAAACTGTGTGCGAATCATGGTGGCAAAAGACTGATAAATAGAAATAAACTGACCACGAGAAGTCATAAAATAAAGCCATGTGAAGCGAGAATAGTTATCAATAAAAATCACATAATATTTATGACCACCCTTTGAGGTAAAAGGAGCTGGACCCCAAACATCAGAATGAATGAGGTCAAAGGGACGTACAGAAATGGACTCACTTGAACTATAAGGGAGTTGTAGCTGCTTGCCAAACTTACAACCCTGACAGACCATGGTTGTATCAATAGATATGCTACCAAGGACACCCTGATGCACTAAAGACGAGATACGAGACCCACATAAATGACCTAAGCGATGGTGCCACTGAGCAAAACTAAGAGAAGCAGTGGCGGTAGGAGAAGTGGACGACTGACAAGAAGCAGCGGAGGTGGAAGGAAGGTGAAGTCGGTCGAGGATGTAGAGACCCTGATGATGCTGTCTACGGCGGTGGCCAGTACCAACTATCTTCTTTGTCCGACAATCCTAAACAAGACAAGAAGTAGGACCAAAGCTAACACAACAGTTATGATCAGTGATCTAACCAACAAATAAGAGATTCATAGCTAACTGAGGTACATGAGAGACATCAGGGACAGAAAAATGTGAGGTAAACAGGACACCCTGAGAGGTGACTTAGGTATGCCGTCAGCAGTCTCAACAGAAAGAGGAACATGTGGAGATCCGGTGAGTGTAAGGGAGGATGAATCGGGCGTCATGTGAAATGACGCACCAGAATCAAGAACCCAAGGAGAAAAGGTACATGGAGGCGACTGAGCAGCAAGATTGGCAGATCCTCATGAAGACGAGACGGGCTGAGCAAGACGCTGGAGGAGACTGATCAGCTGAGTGGTGTCACTCTGAGATGGTGCTAGAGTGGGAGGACCAGAGGACCTTCTTGAAGGACCCTCCGTGCGTTCGCCATGAGTCTTGTTCTTCTTCTTTTGGGTATGACAGTGCTGATAATCATGACCATAGCGATGAAAGTAGTTGCACTGGACACCAGAGGGCGGAGTGGCAACTATAGGGGCTGTAGTAGGTGCACCAGAGGCAACACCTGGAGATGAAGAAGCAGCCGAAGGAGCAGCGGAGGCTGGAATTGCGAGAACAGTTGAGGAAGTCGAAGACGACGAACCACTAGTATTGAGGTCTCCTTGGCACGAAGTGCAGCAAGAGTCTCGACCATAGTCGGTGGGGGAGACCGACTCATCAATTGAGCTTTGGCAAGCTCAAACTCCGAACGAAGACGCATGACAAAGTCGTAAAGGCGGCGCTTGTTAGCAAGTTCCCGAATATTGGTGTAGCAGGCACAGGTATGACAGACCGCAGGATCTAGAGAGTCAAGATGGCGCCATAGAGTGGTAAACTAACGATAGAAGGCGTCTACTGTGGAGTCATGCTGCTGAAGAGTCTGAAGATGCTGAAGCAGGGAGTAGTAAAGGGCATCACTGCTAGGAAAATAGTGCTGCCGAAGGTACTCCTACATATGACGTGAAGTCGGTAAATCAACGATATCTATCGAGATGGAAACATCAACACTATGAACCAAAACAGCCACCACTCTTGCCTCATTAGCGCGCCAGCGCTCATGAGCATCAAGAGCAACCTCATAGGTCTCGTGGACATCGGTAGTAGCATCCACAATAGTCGGGTCATCGGATGCAGGCGCCAAAGGCACGTCTGAAGGAGGAGGTGGCAGAGGAGGACAAGGAGTAGTCCCAGAAATGTGACCCCAGAGACGAAGACCGTCAAGGGTAACACGAAGTAAAGCGGACCACTCCCTGTAGTTGGCGCCATCAAGCCGGACGATAGGAGACGGAATGGCTGCAGGAGGAACCGACGACATGGTCTTTTTTTTACTGAAGCAAAGAAACTGGCTTTAAAAAAAAAGGTGGGCCACAATGCAGCCCACAACTACTCGTGGGAGGGAGCCCAAAGGGAGGGGGGGGGCGGCGGCGTTGGCGGTGGCCCTCAGGTGGTGACGGCGGTTGTGAGGGAGGCGGCGGTGTCGTCAGCAGGAGGCGGAGTGGAGGTGTGGAAGGCAGCGTTGGCGGTAGCCTTGAGGGAGGTGGCGGCCGCACCGGGAGGTGGTGCGGAGGGAGCTCGGGGGTCGACGGTGGCCCGTAGAGGAGGTGGCGGCAGTGGCCCTTTGGAGGCGGCGGCGGCGGCCCTTGGAAGAGGGGCGCCGGCGGCCGAAGATGAGGGCCCAAAGATGAACGGACGGCGGCCGAAAAAAAGGTTTTAGGGTTTAATCTTGCTTTGATACCATGTTATGAATATTGTTATAAATATTGAGAGCCCGTAGGAAAAAAATATATACATAAGTTACAGAGATGTTTTAGGTAACAAACCCTAATAAACTAACAGAATGAAAACATAATACATATCTCTAACATTGAACAGGTAATATGGTATAACCATGTTGAACAACCAGGAAAAATGCAAGCTAATCAAAATTTTACACACCAAAACTTTCCTAAGAACATCCAGAATTAGGTACGACTACAGATAATCATACTAACTTCATTGAACCATAGGAACTCAGTCATTAGAAACAACATATAAGTCTATAACTGTAGATATAGCATACTAAAGCAATTAATCATTCCAATGAGAATTTGTGAAGGGGAAACACACACACACACTGCGACAAGGATGACCAATGCAACATTTAGTCTTTTTTTTTTAATAATTTTTAAAAAAAGTGTAGTCATGATAGGTAAGAAAACTAGCAAATAACAACCAATGCTAAATGTAATGTATAATATATCTACAATCACATGAAGAAAAGTAGCCTTTGTTTTGTCCAAATCTATTATTCAAACACAGAACATGTCCACAAAATAGATGAGCAAAAGGATCTGATGATCTACTAAGAAAAGATATAATATGAATAGAGCGATTGATTCACAAAAATAATAGTTGCAATATCTATATTCAATGGTACAAAACCAAGGAAACATATCGCTTTGCTCTCTTCTGTTTACAATGGCTATATTACCGTTCCACTAGAAATGACAGTCTAGATGACCTTAATAGTTAAAAGTGTATTTCCATCGGACGATTGTCAAAACATAAAAATAAAAAGGGCCATAATGACCTTTTAAACAAAACTGTAAGAATAACAAAGATAAAAAAAAACAAAATCAATGAGATATTGAGATCGTAACAACAGTTCAAAAAAAAAAGCATGTATCCAGACAACTTACGTGTATGTTCACAAAACAAAAGAACACCTAATTAGAGCATATTTGGGACGTGATAATTTCACAGAAATTTTAGATAATCTAGTGAGAGCACAGATGTTTCCCTTTTCCCAAAACTCTTGGGTCTTAAAATAAACAAGTGTAGAAAAATTAATGATGGTATACTGTTTCGCATCAAGCACCCACCATAACATCAACATTACAAGAGATGGCCTAAAGGATCTAAATCCAATCACATGAAACGAAACCCAATCATCAAAACCCCACAAAAAGTTTTACCACAAAGTACCGATCCTAACAGCTCTTGTACAAGAATCCATCAAAAGTCATATGAGCCAAGAACACATGCAACTGATGTTTTCAACACCAAGAACCGATCAAAACAGCTTGCACACACTACAATATCCGCGCCAACTGCATCAGATTAAAGGAACTAAAAAAAGAACAAAAAATTGCAGAGGAAGAAGCCACGCACCTGTACGAGAGCGCTTGGGTTCGCGTTCCTAAGAATTGTCTCGCGTGGTTAGGGAAAGCGGAATTCAGGAGCCTTATATTGCCTCTGTGCTCCGAAGCTGTTTCGGAAGTACCCTCTGTGCTCCAAAGCTGTTTCGGAATAGAAGAAGCCAGCCATCCTCCCCAAACCCAGGTGAGGAACATCTTCACTCACACACCTACAAGCATTTCATAGCTTCAGCACATATTAGAGCACACATACTATACTCCTTCCTCGGCGCATTGCCAAATTTGAGCCACGCCGTCGTCATGCTGATTCCGGCCATCACCGGTCGATTCCTCTTAACTAAACTCTCCCTATACCTCACTCCAGATCCCCGCCGCATCCTCGTGAACTCCGCCGCTGCCAACCACCGCCGATTGCAAATTTTCATTTCTCCGATGAACTCCCTTGTTCGCCTCATCGGACTTATTTCCGGGCCAAATCAGTGGTTGAGCCTATAGGATAAAATACTCCTCTCCTCAGATAATGTCGTTCTGTTCAGACCAAATTCAAAATCCACCTCGGGCCAACAAATTTGTCTTCTTCCTGGGCCGCCGCCGCCGTGCTCTCGTCGCCAGCCCGATCCGCTACTCCCTCAGACAAATTGGTCATATGCCTTTTATCCTCAGCCACTTCCTCCGCAGCAATATGTAACAATCGACCCTATCAAGCTTCCAGACATCTCAATTGCAAGAATCAAAGTCCAAAACCCAAAACTTAGTAGTTTACCCGTGATCCACCGTGCCGCCGCCGTGTTTCCTGGTAGCATCCAGTCGAACCAGTCGCGCTACCTTGTCCTGTAGACTCGCCTCATCTAGGCACACGTTTTATTCCACTACAAAAACTCCTGGAACTACATAGAAATACATCTAAACCCTATACCAAAACTTGTCTAGTGGCAACAGCTTCGCCGTGTCGCCACCATATTCTCCGGCGTCGTTCATCGCCGTCCGTCTACCCCAGTGCTTGAAACCACCTCGATTGAGTTCCTGTCGCCCTTGCCTAACTCGTAGACAAAGTTGGAGCAGTCTTTGAGGCCTCACGCGAGCATACAACCACACCCTAGAATTCGGTCAGTCGTCGACCACGCCAAAACAATACTGGTCCAGTGCCAAGCAATGTCAGTGCATGCCATTTCTATGTTAGGCAGTGGCATTAGCCCTATTTCCAATTTATCTACCAAGTTCATAATCCTATTTCCTACATTTTCTTCAACTATTGCATCGCGAGAAAACCTTGTCTCACCTATTTTCAGCTGTGTCACCCCAGAGATAGGTGGTCCGTCGATGTCCGAACGTTGCCGCATTCGCGTCCAATCTGGAATTGACTTCACCCTAGTATTTTTTACCATCCTTCTTAATCCTATCTAGCATCTTTCAAGCAATCTTATCCTCTAAATCATTTTACTACCCCCAGCATTCAACCCCTTGAACACCATCAGACATAAATATATGTATAAACAAATATACTAACTATTATTTTTATTTGCTTATTGATTGTCATCTAAATAAATCTCAGGTGCGGCGAGCACAAGAACGTCAATACCCTTGTAGCTTCTTTAACTGGACTTCACAAAAAGCAAGGCAAATCTCAAAATCTTGATCATATCGTTGACCCATATTTCTAAGTTACTTATTTTGATGATAAATATTTTATAGTGTATTTGCTCATTAAGAAAAATACTTTCAGTGATTTTGTGAAGATATTGACCTAAATTTGAATAGCCATCCTTGATTGATCAAATAAGAATTCGTTGATGCCCTAAGAATATAAATTATTATAGACAGCTAATATACAATTGTGAAAGCATGAGAAAAATAACTCGATAGAGTAAAAATGAATTATGTTTTTAAAGGTTTTTATCGCATGGGAGAGACTATAAATGGATAGATGGAAAGGGGTCAATTGTAAATTGCCTCATATAGGGGAAGAGGAATAGTAGCTTACATGCGAATAAGGATATAAACAATTGTGCTAAACAACCATGTGCATATTAATGTGTCAACCACATGATTAAGTAATTGAACTCGGTCATTAAACTAATACGTATTGATTTTATCCTTGTATTGTGGTCGTTCTCATTCAGGTTCCAAATTTTGAGATATTTGGACCTTAATAAGTTTAGTCACCTAAACTTATGATCTGGATGGGTGATGGGGGAGATGTGAGGGGAGAGATCGTTCGATACTCTGACCTTGAGTATCGTGATAGCTGGGTGTGAAGTGTACTTCTCATTGAGGGTACCTCACAACAACAAGAACGACCAATACGGTCCAATTGTCGCAGAGATATAAAATTAATACAAAATTTTTGAGAGCCTTGTTTCCTTAATCTAGTCGCATGCAATACTGTGCATGTAACTGACCTGACAGGGAAGATTGATGGACTCATGTGGGTAAAGCGATGTCCCTCTGCAGAGTTTAAAAAAATATTCGAGTACTTCGTATCCCCAGATAGGGGTATACCATGGGTAGTAGCTGGATAGCACAATACTATTGAGACATTAAACAAAAAGGGGCAAACAGAGAGGTTTTCTCAGATTTAACTCTTGAGTTACATAAATGTTCTCTACAATTATTTTGCTAACTATTTGTTTTTCAATTCGCTATGAAAATGTATTTGTGAAACTTACTATTCTACACTTCATAAACTATTCAATTGGATATTTCTCATCACGCATTGGATCAATTCTTATATAGAGACTTGCTGAGTACTTTGTACTCATCCTTACTTAATAACAAAAAATACGGTTAAAGAGAAGCTAGAGATTGGCAAATCAGGATCACTCGAAGTTTAGAAAGGTTACGTGCTGCACTGAAGTTTTGCTTGTGGGATGGTCATAAAGATTGGATAAAATTACTTTCATAAAACCTAAGTAGTTGGCCTTGCTGGCCATTATATGATGATGTTTATCAAGGCCTGACGCCCATATAGTACTTTTATGTATGAATCGATTTGAGCTGGCTATCTATTAATTATTCTGTGCACGACTGCATCATGGGCAGTCGGGGCAAGTGCACACCCGGGCCCACTGCAGCGGGTAGGTCCCTCACATCACGAGTACTCGTGGTTGAGGTTAGGTGGTCAAATGTCATTGTGGACGTGGTCTAAGATCAAAGTGGAGGTGGTCGACAGTTGTCACAGTTGTCATGCCCCACATTTCTTAATGTTTTAAAGAGCTTTTAAATTCCAAAATTCCTTTGCATTTCATTGCATGGCCATATAGAGACCACTAATATGAGGAAGTAGAGTAATTTGAATATTTTGAAACAACCCCGGCATTTATTTAGAATTAGATCAAAAGAGTTGAGTTACATAAAATGATAGAATCAAACCCTAAACATAAAGTTAAACTATGCACAAGAGAAACTTCTAAAGAATATGGAAAATTGAAATAAACCTAATTACTAATGTTTCACCAATTTAGGATTTAACTACAAAAGGAATAATCTCAATTTAACCCTTAATTAATTGCATCATAAAAGGAAAAGCCTTGTTAAAATAAAAATAAAAGAATCAAATTACAAGGAGACCCATGTAATGAAAAACCTATTAATTTTTATTACAAAAATGACTCCTGAACTAAAAGAAATATTTATAAAAGGACCATTTTCAAAGAAGTCCTCAAAAATAATTAAAACCTTGGAATTTAATGATTATATGCTTGGAATATTACTAAAATACCCTTAAAAATATACTAAATGAATAGTAATTTGACCAAAATACCCCCTTTTCATAAAACCCCATTTTTGTTTGTAGCCCTCAAGTTTTTACAAATTAAAAAGAAGCCTTTGCATGTAATTTTGACTTTATTAGGGAAAAATCACTATTCTAAACCTAATAAAATCACTAAAACTACAGTAAACTCACCAAAATACCCTCATTTACTTACCAGCCAAGTTTCAGTAACTTTACACCTCGTATGACACCTCATGCTAAGACTCTAACACAATAAAAATTCAGAAATCAGAAGAAAACTGTAATAAAACCTTTGGTAACCTTCAGATTGAAGTAATAGAGGTATTTTAAGCACTCTGACACGATCAAAGCTCCAAAATTTTACCTCTTGTAGCCTATAGAAACCCTTGCCAGTGGTTGGCATTGCCTAGACACCCCCAGCGCACGCCCAGACACTGCCAGAGTGTCTTCAGCGTGCCTAGTGTCGCGCCGTCGCCAACACCAAGCTCCGATGATCACGGGTGAGTCTTTCCTTGTCCAGTCGTCTCCCCGTGTTTCCTTGTTACTCCCTGACCAACACCGTGGTCGGATTGCCGCCTGCCACTGTTCCCGCCTTAAACCAGTGCTTAAAAATAATTAGGGCTTCACTGTTCTACCGCTGGGGCCATGCGCCGGAGGATCCAACCGCGTCAAAATGTTCGCCTTAACCCTAATTGCAAATATGTCAAGTTTCAGGAGCCACCATCCAGTATCGGCCCAGTTCCTCTTTCGAGCTTTTGTGTGAGTCACCAGCGACGTCGATCTCACATTTGCCGTGCTCTGCTCGCCGCCAGCCAATTCCTTTCGAATTAACCATCTCCAGTGATGCCTAAACCTAACTGTACCATTGGATTGCTGAGTCGAGGTCTCTGTTGGGCTGTCCACGGTGAGCACCACTCTTTTTCCTTGTTCTGAGCCGCAGTGCCGTCGCCAACCTTTCCGGCGAACTCACCGCTGGCCAGCACCTCTCAAACACCTTCATGAAGCCTTATTGTACTCCTAGACTTTGTTAGCATGTGGGATCGAGGCCGTGGCATAGTTTGTGTTGTAACTGTCGTTTCCAACGTTGCGCAGCCACTGAATCTTTGCCGCCGGTCATGATCCAACAACGCCACTGTGTCCCAGGTGTGTGCCAAAGTTCTAGTAGCATGTCCCAGTGCTAAGGCGTGTGGTGATCCAGTTTCATCGCGCGAGTACGCGTCTATGCGTGAGTTGCACATGCGTTCGACCACGTGCATGTGTGTTTGCATGAGCACGACCAGCGCAATGCTAGCGCCGCGCAGAGCGCGCCCCAAATGCCAGCTGATGGCATTCCCTAGTCAAATTTGGTTGTCCAATGGTCGAATTGGAAAACTACTCATGTCACTTTTCATGCTTTAGCATTTGTGGCTTCCTTGTGAAGTTTGATCCTAGTTCGAGACCATTTGAGCTATGTTGCTGTAGAAAGTCTATGCATTTTAAGTAATCCGAAACCCTAATTAGTGCAAAACCCAGTGTAGTTGCATTTAGATCTGCATTTCTGCATTGCGTATTTACATTTCTATATTCTGTGTGTATTTTAGTATATTAATATAAGGACTTTGTGCCATTTGTTGGGTTGTTGCTATTGTGTGTATACAGAAGACGAGGTCTCTGAACCCCAAAAACAAGAATTCGATTTGACCATCGCAGAAACTACACCCCCAGATCGAGGCAAGTCTCAAATCCTTGATCATATCGTTGACCCATATATCTAAACTACTTATTTTGATCATAATGTATGAAAGTATATTTTCTCATTAAGAAAAGTACTTTCAATAATCTTATGTAGTTATTGACCTAAATTGAACAGTCATCCTTGATTGATCAAACAAAGAATTCCTTGAGGCCCTACAATATAAATATGTGATAAATCTTTAATATATAAGTGTAGAAGCATAGTGAGAAATGGCTTGCTAGAGTATAAATGAATTGTACTTTTAAAAGTTTTGTTGCATGTGAAAGGCTATGAATGGATAGATGGAGAGGAGTCAATTATGATTTGACTCATATGAGAAAAAGGGATAATAACTTACATGCTAATAAGGAGATAACAAATTGTGCTAAACAGTCATGGGCATGTTTACGTGCCAACCATATGATCAAGAAATTGAACTCGGTCAGTAAACTACTACATATCGATTTTGTCCCTGTATGGTGGTCGTTCTCATTTATACTCCAAACTTGAGATTTTTGGATGGATCTTAATAAGTTTAGTCGCCTAAACTTATGGCCTGAATGGGTGAGGGGGAGAGTTCACGCGGTTATTCTGATCTTGGGTACTGTGAATGCTGGGTGTGAGGGTTCTTCTCATTGAGGGTACCTCACAATGACAAGAACGACCAGTGCGGTCGAATTGTCGAGCAGGGATATAAAGTAATACAAAGTTTTTGAGAGTTTTGTCTCCTCAATCTAGTCGCATGCAATACTGTGCGTGTAAATGGCCTGATAGGAAAGATTGATGGACTCATGTGGGTAAAGTGGTGCCTCTCGCAGAGATTAAAAAGTATTCGAGTACTCCGTACCCCCGGATAGGGGTATACCATGGGTAGTAATTGAATAGCACAGTAGTTTTGAGATATTGAACTAAAACTAAAAGGGGCAAACTAGGAGGTTTTGCCCGAATTCAACTCTTGAGTTATTGAAATGCTTGCTATAGTAACTTTGTTAAGTACTTGTTCTTCAAATTATCTTGGAAATATAATTGTGAAATTTAATGTTCTATGTCATATAAACCGTTTACTTGATCAATTCCTGGCATGATAAGAATAAATTCTTATACTGAGACTTGCTGAGTACTCTCGTACTCACTGTTGTCATTCCGCTCAATGGACCCTCCAATTGAGGATGTGAATCCTAATCTAGAAGAAGAGCCGGAATTTCCCGAGGGCTTTGATTTTGATTATTGGGTCTAAGGTCACAAATCCCGGATGAGCTCAACTGTGATGCCTGCTACTTTTGTAAAAAAAAAAATGGTCCCAAAAACCTTATGTTGACTGATCGGTCATTATTGTAAATTATGGTTTGAAACTTCTGTTATGTATTATTCTTTATATATATATAATTAAGTTGTGTTTTGTTCGAGTTGTGGTTGTGATACAATCGCTAAGGTAACCTATCCTGAGCGGTTGCTACGGGCCCGGTATCGGGCGCCGCCGACGGCGGGTTATCTATAAATAAATCTCATTAATTGGCTGTCCACGGTCCAATGGCCGAGCTCACTTTACTACCGTACAAACAAAACGGACCCAACTACTGTTCCAGTGGCTGACTGCACCAGCCCGAACCCGATATCGCTGGTCGCATCCGACGCCTCCTCCGACAAGGACGACGACGCCGGTGAGCCTCACGTCATCGCCGTCCCCTCCTCCCCTTCCATCGGACAACAACTAAAGCCTCCCCCACCCTCGATGTCGCCGTCGGGTGTCACGGCCTCCTCTCCTCCTCAGCTTCCCGCGCTGCCGCCTGCGCCCCGCCAGTAAGCCATAATCTATTCTTAGGGTTTCGCTTACAGAAATGAGAAATTTTTGGCAAAAATGTGGATTGGTGCATCATTTATGGGTATTTTGTACATGTTTATATGCTATATTCTTAGAATGTTGTACGATGCTGTACAAATAAATCGACCCGAATGCTCTATCTAAACTATTCGACTGCTCTCTGATCGTGCTTGGCGATTCGGTCGTAGGTTTGTATCACTACCTGATGCTTCCCCGTTTGAAGTTTGGTGGTTTTGGATCAAGCTCTTCAGTTGCAATTGAGGAGTGTTTAGTATTCTGGGAATGAGTTCGAACCAAAGTATCTCTAACCGATTGCTGCATTATGCTTTTTGTGTGAGAAAGTTTCTGATCATGCTTTTGCGGATTAGATTGTTACAGAAAAGCTTTTGGTGAAATGCTAGCTCAGTTCTCAAATCTTCTTTTCCACAATTATGTATCGTATGAATTCTAAACATACCTTCCCATACTACCTATGTTAAATTGGGTGGTTGAGACTTGTGTGTCTTGTGCATATATAATTGAAGTTAATTTGTATATGTATTTATTAAGGGTATTTTTGATATGTGTTATTAAAAAATATGATTGTCATAGTAATCATAATTTAAAAAAAGTTATACATATTTGAGAACAGAGATAGTAAATAATGATTAAAAATATGAACTAGTGAGGACCCCCAACAATTCATGATGTTTTGTAATGATGTTCTGTAGAGAGATATTTATGTTTTTGTCATTGAAATGTGAAATCTGGTGGTGTTATGGGACCATTGGCATTGGATGAATTGGAGCCAATTGGTCTGGTCCCCTATAGTTGCATGCACCAAGTGGTCCACCAACGCACTTGCATAGGGTAATTTGCTGGAAGAAGCAGAAATGTAATATTATACTTTGGATATTTCAAATTACGGATGTCTATGCTCGCCATTTTTTTGTTAACATGCAGTCCAAATGTTATTGAATCAACCTTTATTCAGTAAACTAAAGGTGTTTTCTTACTTTGAATAATAGGCCAATGGGGTAAAGTCACTACCAGAGTTAATGGTGCTGACTGCTTGTTTTTCTTGGCACAGTCATGCACGTTCACAGAAATCTGGCATGAGTTTGTTTGTTCAATTTGTAGTATCTTGTGTTGATGTGCTTGCCCAGACTCGAAGTTTATTATTTGTTTAAGTGGATAAACAGGGGCTTCTGGTCCATGACTCAATGTGTTGGGAACTTTCTCTTCCTTTTAATTATACAGTCCTTTGTGTTTGCATTCGTGTGTGTGTGTGTGAATCCTTTCTCTTCCATCTAATTGTACAATCTTTTATGTCTACATTCGCGTGCGCACTGTTGGATCCTTTAGCATTCTAAACATGTTCTTCAAAATTTTACAGTTTTCTGTATTCTTCACATCTTCCAATTAAATCACCAGTTTTAAGTTCTAATGATCATGTTGTTTTAAAAGCACAACAGCCAGATCATGTTGTGTGGCACCAATTACACCATTTCAGTTTCAAGTTTATAAGCTCACAGATGCTTGGTTATATATGCCATCCATTACAGCATGAGGATATGACTTCCACAAGGGAACATGGAAGGTTAGATTACCTTAATTCTCAGGAGCCTGGTGATTCATCACAGGCCAATGCTATTCATGTTGTGGACAGGTTGCTAGTAGAGGATGACATACAAACTCCTCAGAAAATCAGCATGGACCAGATAAGTGGGACAAAGTCAGCATCTACATTAGGCACAAAAGTAGCTCAGTGCTTGGCCAAAAGAGTTGAATACAGTTGCTCACTTGAAAAGGCAGGAGTTTTTGACTGGGTTGATAGTCCCGACCCTTACAGTTGCATAACTGGTACTGTTCCCAAGAAAAAACATGCAGTTGACTTTAAGAATCAAATGAAATATTTGGAACCTGAGAGATTTAATGGCTATGGCCTGGGAACCAGGGTTAGGGACTTACGAGAATGTATTGATAAAGAATCAAGGCTGAATCATCTGGAGGAGAAATCAGAGCCAGTCAGTGCTGCTGCTGATGACTCATATGAAGAATATGATACTGGGCCAAATACTCAAATGGCTGCTGAAGCCATGGAAGCATTGTTCTATGCATCGTCTGTCAGTTTTGACGTCAGAGACAATGCACATCATAAAAGTTCTGTTCTCAGAATAGATTCAGTGAAAGAAATAGAAATAAATAACATATCTTCGGTTCACTCATCAGCTCCAAAGATAATCTGTATGCCTCAGAGAGTGGGAGGAATGACAACACAATATAAGGAAAGCAAGGTAGACGGCACAAGGTTGAATGGAGAAAGTTCAAGCTCTTTGACAAGGCACCCCAGTAAGTCAACAGCCAGCAAGAATGCAAAACTGATGACAGGAAAAGCAAAAAGAAGCATGGACATTGGGATTTTACCGATGGACATAAATAATGAGGAGCCAAAGGGAACCATGGGATCTGGAGCAGATGACTCGTATTTTCCTTATTTGCTACGTAAAAATGCTGTAATCCATCCTAAAAGGAGGAGGACATATGTGTTTACCTCAGGAAACTCGAAAGTTGAGTTCAGTGAAGCTAGCAGATCAACAATGCTAGGGGCCAAAGCTACAGAATTAGTGCAGTTGTCAATAGCAAAAACAGTAAGCCTATCCGATAAGAACATGCATCCTGATATCACATATGGCATGGCAGGAAGGCAAAGACTGTCTTTAACTGATCAGAAAACAACAGTGACTAGTTGCACTGTTGCTTCTGATGGAACTTTGCCAACAGCTATCAAGGACACAGTGTTTCACAAAGAAATTTCACATTTCAATCAGGTGCCAGGAACTTTATTGAGTATTGGACAGGAAAAACAAACGGCATCTGAAGACAAAGTTCAAGATTCTAGTTTGACAAGGAGAGTACCACTGAGAGAAAGAAATAGTGCATGGCCCCAATCTAGAATGCATACATCAAAGAAGCCATTGAAGAAAGTCTTTTCAAAATCACCAGGTTCCAGAGAACTTGCCAGTCTAGTTAGAAATGAACCATCTCCAGGTTTTCAATCAAACAGGCGAAGAAAGAGATATATGTCCACAGTTCGTGTTCTATTCAGCAGAAGTATGGACCAGGAAACCATCAAACAGCAAATGAAGGTAGTTGTACCTTCATCAGTTGCACTTAGTAAATGCAGTAAATTGATGGTCTCTTGATTCTTCCATTTTTTATGTTTGTAGATTTTGACACACTTTGGAGTTCCAGTTGCAACAACTATTTCAGAGGCTACACACTTTGTCGCCAAAAAATTTGCACGTACAAGGAACATGTTAGAAGCAATAGCTATGGGAATACCTGTGGTCATACCATCATGGCTTGAATGCTGTGGAGTAGCAGGATGCTTCATTGATGAGAAGAAATACATTCTGAGAGATCTAAAGAAGGAAAAGGAGTTGGACTTTAGCATGCCTGTTTCACTAAGTCGAGCCTGCCAAAATCCGTTGTTGGAGGTTAGTACCTGTAATTTCTTAGTAGTGCGAAAAATATAATCAAAACAACAAAAGGAACTGCAACAGAGGATTTTGGCATTATATTAGTACCTTGATGTCAAGAGATCTTTTAACATTTGTAGTAAATTGATATTTATTGACTTTTGCAAAACTCATTATAGGGTCAAAGAGTATTAATTACACCGAATGCTAAACCTGGGAAGGAACTTCTGAAAAGCTTAGTAGTTGCAGTTCATGGGCAGGTATAGAATTGATACTGTACCTTTATCCATGTTACTGCCCGTTGTCTTTTGTTAGACATCAGTTTGCAGTCAATAATCAACCTTTTATTCTATGTTTATTTAATCTACAAGGGCTTCTCAACTACATCAAGATTGATGTTCTGAATTTACAGAACTTTTTCGTGCAATCTGATGAATTATCTCCCTGTTTAGTAGTTAAAGCTGACAAAGGATTTGAATTTCATGTGCTTATATGTAAAATGCAGCAAAAGGTCCAAAACTGATGTGAACTTGTGATTGCAATGCACTCAACAGAACTTGGTTGGACACAAACATTTAGTGACTTTGCTAGAGAGCTGCCCTAACATGATACACGAATTTGATGTGATTTTGCTAGATTACCAACACACAAAAGGCCATTTTCTCATCTGCTGTGTTATGTTCCTCTTTGGTGACTTAATGCACACTGTCTGTTGTAGGATAGGTGCTTTTTTGTCCACCAAGAGTCGTGGGCATTATTCAAAGTATAAAATAACTTGCAATTTATTTTATTACTGTGGTATCAATGTTACAAAGAGCTTTTATGACTTCTATGGATGTTAAAAATTTAGTCTTGGAATGGGTAGATCATTTTTTTTTAATTTTTGTATTCCAATTAAATTTTGTTGGTTTGTTAGCCATTGGAGAGAATCAATGTCTCTAGGATGAAGAATAAGAATTTTAAAGGAGCCTTTGTCATCTCGGGTGAAGAGGACTACAGCATCTGTTTGCCACTCATAAAGAATGGTACTACCTTCTGTATATCTAAACTTCTGTCCTTCTGGTGCTTACTCCATTTCTTGAGATTGTGAATACAAACACTCATGTTTTTTCATGCCATTATTGCAGGGTTGGAAGTGTTTGATTCAGAGCTTTTACTGAATGGTATTGTTATTCAGAAGCTAGAGTTTGACAGGTGCATTGCTTGCTTGCTCTTCAGCTCTCTTTATATCAGGCAGTTAGTCTGGTCACCATAACATTTTTATTTGTCAAGTGTAGAATCCCATCAGATCATATGCCAACCATATGTTACTTTATAAGCATTATGATTTGCAACGAATTTCTGTCTTGCCTCCTAACTCCCAAGTTGTGGCTGTTGTCTTGCAGGCATCGTCTCTTCCATGGGAGAACTATGTGAAATTTCATGGATAACTCGCATAACTGACTATAAGCACCTCTTTTTGAGTGTGAAATGCACCTCGGTTTTTAGTTAGTTTCACTCTTATCATGCAAATACTTCCTGTAAGTATTTATAGTCCTAGTCTACTCTGCTCCATGATCATCTGTTATGCTCTGGCATACGAGTGAGAATGCTTTTGTACCGGGGTGGTGTGAAGATGTATTTCATAATGACTTGCTGCAAGACCTAGACTTGTAACTGTGGCCAGGGTCATGGCAGAAACTAGGAACTGGTAACCGTGCGCTTGGCCTGATTCCTTTGACAATGTAGTAATCGGATCCGGATATGATCGGATAATCTGGATACCGAATCCGAAAAAATCAAATTCGGATGTCTTTTCGGATATCCGATTATCTAATCGGATTCAGATTCGGATCTGGTATTGAATATGGGTGCCGGATTTGGATATTATCTGAATCCGTTTAGTTATATTACAAAACCTCCCTCGTCCGGCCGTCTCCCGTCCCCGCCGCCGCCGCCGCCGCCTCTTCCTTCCCAATCTGTCGTCGCCTCCCCCTTGTCCCAGCCGCCACCGCCTCTTCCCAGTCCCCGCCGTCGTCGTGTCCCGTCACTACTTTCCTCCCCTGTCACTGCTGCTTCCTGGCTGCCTCCTCTCTCGTCCCCCATCAGCGGCGCCACCTCCCCTCCCCGCCGCCCCTGTCCCCCGTCCCCACTGCTTCTCGGCCTCCTCCTTTTCGTCCCCTGTCTACCCCGTCCTCACCGTCGCCCCAACCTATCCTCGCCGCGTCGTCCCTGGTCCACCGCCTCCATTCACCCGTCCCCGCCCCCACCTCGTCCCCGCCGCCGCGTCCACAAGGCCGTTGCCCCGCATCCCCACGGCCGTCTCCTCCTCCTGTGTCCATGCCGCCTCCCTGCAGCCGTCTCCTCGCATCCTCGCGTCCCCGTGGCCGTCTCCTCCTCCGACGTCCAAGCCACCTCCCCCACAGTCGTCTCTTGAAACAACAGTATAATCTGAATAATATTCGAATTCGATCCAAATAGAATAAAAATTTGATTCGAATTCGATAACTATCCGATTCGTATCCGAATTCAAGTATATCTGAATTTGTATTCGAATTCGATTAAAATTAATAGGATTTGGATTTGGTATGACCATTATCCGACCAAATCCGATTCGATTACACTCCTAACAATGTACTAGAATACCAGATGTATTTCATAGTTTCTCCTAAGAATTTTTTTGTCTCGCTTCTACACTCTCCTATTCGGACGACTCAGAGCTCACTTATTTTTTTTCCCAGGCCAAAGAAATCAATTATCATAAATCAAATCTCCTTAAAATCACAGGGTTCGGGCCGGTTGGGATCGGTTCACAATCGTCATGATGATCAGCTGTGCTATTGTAGTTCACGGTGATGCACTTCAAGATTGATCCGATTAGCACACTCATGAACCGCAGCAAGCACAACGGATAATTTAGAGTCTGTTTAGTCTAGTTTTATCTTAGGTTTGAGTTTCTAAATTTATAAGTTGAAATTAGACTAAATAGAGGTTTAAATTTAGAGTTTATTTTATAGTGTAATCTGGCCTCCAATAAAATTATTTTTTAAAAAAGTTTAAGCTCGATCTAACCACTCTTACTGGAGTTCTGGACCCACTGTGCAGCCCCTGAGCTCTCGGGCTCGAGTTCTGCAACTAGGAACCTGTCACAAAGAAACGGGCCCAACCACTGCTCCAGTGGCTAGATCCACCAAAGCACCAACCCCAACTCGATGTCGCTGGTCGCCTACGACGCCTCCTCCGACGAGGACGACGAGGCCGGCGAGCCTCTCGCTGCAGCCGCCGCCCCCTCTTCCTCCATCGGACCACAACGAAAGCCTCCCTCACCCTCGCCGTTGCCCTCTGATGTCGCCGGCTCTGCTCCTCCTCATCCTCAGCTTCCTGCCCTGCCGCCTGCCCCCACCCAGTAAACCATACTTTATTCTTGTAGTTTTGCTTACAGAAATGGGACATGTAGGGAAAAGTGTGGATTTGTGAGCTATTTATGCGGTTTTTTTTAATTGGTGGCGGTTAGATTTAGGCTTTTCGACGCCGTCAGTGGGTTAGTCGCCATTGAATGAGTGGTCATCACTTGAATTCGATAAAAAGTCAGTGATTTTCGAGATGCAGGGTTTTTGGACGTTTTTTAGGTTTCATTTTGATTGATGACCATTATTAGAATTATGCGCTTATGGAATCGCAGATTTGTGAATCATCATGCTTTGTACCCCAGCCTTGGGTTAGGGTTTTAGTTTCTTTCTGTTCTTTTGGTGTACTTCAGGTCGTATTTATTATCTTAAGCATTTTCTTTGGATGCAGAAAGGTTGAAGACACTTCAAATCAAATCATGGTACTAGTAAATAAATCCTAGAATAAGAAGATGCAAAGTGTTTCTAACAGGAAAAATTGAACACAGGAGGGAAGTTCAAGCTGTTTTTTTTGGGGAAAGAACATATGTAGTGTTTATGATCATTTAATGTAGAGAAATTCACCTCTGTTCAGGTTCCATCAGATCAAACACAAGTTTTTATGTTAGGTTTAAAAAACTTAGATATTTCGATTGAGAAGCTTTGTTTAATGTGCTGATAATTACATGTCATCAATGCGTACTTGAATGGGCTTCCCTCACAATGGAAGCAACATGAATTCGTAGAGCAATGATGCATATGAATGAATGCCTGTTGGGTTTTTGGGCTCCTTTGTATGAACATTAGCTGAGCTTTGAGTGCTAAATTTATAACTTGTAAACCTCTCTGAGATGTACTGAATATCTGAGTTCCTGTTTATGTGACTGTTGTCCCTTGTGGAAAAATGAAAACGATATATGTAAAGTTTTATGTGCGTGTATAGCTTCCTATATAACTTGGCAGGTTTGATTTAACCAAGCTTTTTATGATAACTTTCCTGTAATGATCACTGTTGCCTATATACTTGATTCCAAGAAGTATATATGTCAGCAATTTCCTACCCTTTACTTCCTTTCAAATATTTCATTAGCCTCTCTTCATCCAGGTACTGGCTGGATGTTCTGATCTTTTCCCCTAGTTTATTTCTTCTTTGAATCTTTTTGTTTTCTGTTGCATGGCCTAATGTAGTATTCTGGATGCATAGTTGTTTTATGTGCTAAGTACCATACAGTACTAGCAATCTTTTCTTCCCATTGCTTTCCGATTTGGTTACATGGAGTTTATTGGTGTCAGAAACTTCTTAACTTCTTGATTTTGTGTTTTTGCTCCAGGAATATAGTGCCCACTAGTTCAAGTAATGTCTCACTACCCATGCCATCACTAGATCTTCCCGATGTTGCTACTCTTTTTGCTTCCCCGTCACTTCCCTCTCAACAATCAAGAGCTGCTGACCACTCCTCTAGAGTTTCTGCTGCTACGGTAGGTGATGCATCACGAAAAAGAGAATCAAATGGATCTGCCTTTCAAGACCCGCGCAGTAAATTTCCAAGGGTTCAAGCAGCACAACCTCATGGTGCCATGCATGCTGCAGGGAGTGTGCTGGTTCCGCCACAGCTTAGTGGAAGGTAAGTCCTTTCCACCTGTTTTTTCCTTGTGAGATGCAGTATTTGAACCTCATAATCCTAGATTCTGGTGCTTTCCACATATATAGGTCCATAATGTTTTGCCAGTTAGTTGAAAAAGTTGTCCGCTATGCAATGGCAGTTCCTGAGTGATGCCTTTTTCTTTCTGGCTATTCTTTCATAGGAGCAATGTTGTTACTGAAGATATAAGCAAGCTGTTTGTGGCTAGGCGCAAAGAGTAGCATTAAACATTCTGCTAACCTGTTTTGGGTTCGATCAACACATTTTGTTGATTCTCATGGACAACATGATTGCAGGATGTTGTTATTGCAACGTAGACAACATTGGATTGTCAATGGAAATAGGAGATGCTCTCATGCTTAGCATTTTCAATGCCTAATTCTGTAGTGCTTCCTCGTCTTTCTGTGCAACAATGGAATACCATATTTTGTTAAAAGCATGTAATTCTGTTAGAACTAGATTCTGTTCATCTTTTGTTTGAGATGAATGGATGGCTTATCCAGAGAACTATGTTTTGTCTCTATGCAGTGTATGGCTAAGTTTTGTTCTGTTGTTCGCTCTGCTTGGAAATGAATTGCGTATAAATTTTTTTCCAGCATGTAGGACATGCATGGCCTTTCTTTCAAGAGCAACTCAAAGGGGACAAAACAGAACAAAAAACCTTTGAAGAAAACTCAACTTCTACCTGATGTTTTCCTACAACGAATCGTCACTAGAATCTTAAAGAGTAGCAAACTTTGTTTCAAAATTCACCTTTTTTTTTTCCTACCAAAGAAATCAACGATCATAGATCAAATCTCTTCAAAATCACACTGAATCCGGGCCAGTGGGGATCGGTTCATAGCCGTCGTGATGATCAGCCGCGCCATTGTTGGAGTTCACAGGGATGCACTTCAAGATTGCACCAAGGACCAAGCTGACTGATCCGATGAGCACACTGACGAGCCACAGCGGCCAACTCAGAGCCACTGTGCTGGCAAACGCTCCGAGGAACTCCACAATCACCACCTGAAACATGACGGTGGACAGGGCGACGGCGGAGAAGATCCAGCTGCTGAAAATGCCACTGAACACGTTGATCTTCTCCATCTCCCTGCTATTCACCTCATTGAATACCTGACAACATGAAGCAGAGAGAAA
Source organism: Pharus latifolius (assembly GCA_019359835.1). Taxonomy (NCBI): domain Eukaryota; kingdom Viridiplantae; phylum Streptophyta; class Magnoliopsida; order Poales; family Poaceae; genus Pharus; species Pharus latifolius. The sequence continues at coordinate 3,922,205 of CM033319.1, forward strand.
CTGTAAGCAAAACAAAAACCTGAAAAATCTGTGCAATTGTAAAGGCTCTGAACTGTACCTGGCAGAACACAAAGGTGTTAAATATGAAAGTGTTCAGTACGGCGTCAGCATTGGATCCTTTGATGGACAGAAGGTTCTTCCCTTGGAACATGAGAACTCCGAGAACGATCAGCTGGTAGATGCTCTGGCCGATGATGTTCCTCCACATGACCTTGGTGATGAAGTGGTCGCCGCGCCCGACCGGTGGCCTCTGCATCATAGCGTCGTTCGGCGGCTCCGTCGCCAGCGCCAGTGCGCCGAGGGTGTCCATGATCAGGTTCACCCACAGCAATTGCACAATGGTCAGTGGAGCGCTTCCTAACATGTCACGAAGTTATAATTAAGTAGCATAAAAACTGAATAAGGCTTTGTACGGTGGCTGAGTTTCTTCCGGAAGCCGGCTTTTCAAAGAAACCGCTGTAATAACAACACCTTGTTTAGGAGGATTTAAGTTTTGGACCATGAAGCCATTTCAAATAGGGTCTAAGAATCGGATTGTTAAAACCAGTATAGAACTACTACACGGAAGATTTTAAGATGAGCAGAAGATGGTGTGAGGAATGGTGTTTATATGCACCTGTGAAAGATGCGGAGACAAAGTTGACCATGAGGGCTACAACATTTACAGTCAGTTGGAACTGTACAAACTTCTGGATGTTGATGTAAACGGACCGTCCCCATCTGGCCACGTTTATGATGGTCGCGAAATTGTCGTCCATGATGATCACATCAGCGTTCTCCTTGGCAACCTGAGAAATAAAAATAATCACAGGTCCAGGTGCATTTGAAGCTTACTCTTCTGTGTTTCAACTTAACTGACAATGTATTTGGCTCAGATTGAACTTATTTGCGATTATTTAATACGAGATGTGAAGAGAGTGTGTTTGCAGTGGATAAATTGAAGCCCCTGGTTTAAACCCATAGTAAGCTAGTTGTTTGGCTAAAATTTGAGCTTATTTTAGCGAGGAAATGCACATACCTCTGTTCCTGCAATGCCCATGGCAAGGCCAATGTCAGCCTCGTGCAGCGCCGGCGCGTCGTTCGTGCCGTCGCCGGTCACGGCCACGACCTCGTTGAACATACCCCTCAGGTTAGTCACCAGTGTGTGCTTGTCCAACGGCAGCGACCGAGCCATCACCTGCAGACACACAGAATTAATTGCATCAATGTTCGTGCCGTAAATTCTTCAGCCATGAGCATGCGTGGAGTGTATGTGCCTGGATTTTGGGTATCAGCTCCCTCATCTCGTCGGGGTTTTTCTCCCGGAACTCGGGCCCCTCAATGGCGACGCCGTCCTCCGTCAGGATGCCACACTCCCTCGCTATCGCCTTCGCCGTGTTAATGTTGTCACCGGTGACCATCCGGACATTGATACCAGCGGCGCGGCACGTCATCACAGCTTCCCTCACGCCCGGCCGGACGGGGTCCTTGATGCCAAACACGGCAATGAGCGTGTATCCATCGACGGGGATCTCCCCGCCGCCGACATCCTGGTACGCCAGGCAGAGCGTGCGCAGCGCCTCACACGCAAAGGCATCGATGGTACTTGCCACCTCCTTTGCCTTCGCTTCGCTGAGGCTCTGGACGCTTCCTTTGCCGTCGATGACACTGTTGCACCGGCGAAGCACCATCTCGGATGCGCCCTTCAGGAAGGCGCGGGCATGGCCGGCGGCGTGTGGAGACGTGACGACCACGGCCATCGTCTTCTTCACCGAGTTGAACGGCTCCACTCTGAGCTTCTTGGCGCTCACGTGCTCCATATTGGTGCGCCTCTCCACCTCGAGCCCGAACTCGAGGATGGCCGTCTCGGTGGGCGTGCCCATGACGGTGGTCTTCCCGTCCTTCCCGCGGACAACCTCGGAACCCGAGCAGTGGAACACACCCTCCAGTAGCACGCTTACGAAGCTCTCGGACACCGCCGACGTGAGCTCGCCGAAGCCCATCGCGGTGCTCAACGACCGCGCCGTCCCGGACGCCCAGACCTTCTCGACGACCATGTGGTTAGTCGTGAGCGTGCCGGTCTTGTCCGTGCAAATGCAGCTTGCCGACCCCATCGTCTCACACGCCGAGAGGTGGCGCACCAGAGCGCGCTCGTCCATGAGCTTCTTCATGGCGAACGCTAGGCTGAGCGTGACGGCCAGCGGCAGGCCCTCTGGTACGGCCACGACGATGATGGTGACCGCGACCGCGAAGAAGTTGAGCACGGAGAGCGCGTCGGCGACCGACCACCTCAGCAGCCCGCCGGGCGCGGCCGCCTTGCCCGCCAGGAACCTTGCCGTGAGCACAGTGAACGTGAGCGCCGCGAACGCCAGCCCGATCTTGCCGATGATGGTGGCCACGCCGTTGAGTTTGACCTGCAGTGGCGTCTCGTCCTCGCCGCCCTGGCTCAGCGTTTCCATGAGGTTGCCCCACTCCGTCCGCATCCCCACCGCCGTCACCAACATCCGCGATGAGCCATCCTGCACCTTTGTCCCGCCGAGCAAGAAGGGGTTCTCGTTTGACACGTGCACCGGCTCGCTCTCGCCGGACAGACTCGACTCGTCCACCACAAACGAGTAGCCGTCAATGTACAACCCGTCAGCGGGCACCTGGTCGCCAATGGACAAGTGGACGACGTCGCCGACGACAATGTCATAGATGGAGACCTTCTGCCGGTAGCCGTCTCGAGTCACGTGGATGTCTATCTTCTTCTTCTCCTTGTCGAGGTCCCTGAACTGCAGCGACTGCTTGTAGTCGCTCGCTGCCGTGATCAATACCACGAGGAGGATTGTAAGCACGATGCCGACGCCGTCGTACATGCCTCTAGGCCAGCCCTCGGTGGCGAGGCCAACGGCTACAGAGACGACGGCGCAGAAGATGAGGATGACAAGCGTCATGTCCTGGAACGCGTCCCACAGGAACATCCAGAAGGTTCTTGGCGGCTTCTCGGCGAACTGGTTGGCGCCGTACACCTGCGCCCGGACTCCGGTGTCGGCCGACTTGACGCCGTCGGAGAGCGAGACGGAGACCTTGCGTGCAATACCGTCGACGCCCTTGAGGTGCTTCAGGTTCTTGGCGTCGTGGCCGCGCACGACGGACGCGAGGTCGTCGGCGCTGATCGAGAAGCCGCCCTGCCGAGCGATCTCCGGCACCGGGTGCTCGGTCTTGCGGGCGGCTATGGAGGATTGGACCACCGGCATTGTTAGGATCAGAGCAATAGATAAAATTCGCGTGGAATTAATGGAGTGTTAGAATGGTGCACACACCATCGATGAATTGGAGTGCAGCTTTCTGCACGTAGAGTGCAACTCGAAGCTTTTCCTGTGAGAGAGAGCAAGAAATAAACACCAGTAGGAACGTTTGAGTGTTTCTAGTGTTCGTGCTTAGAGTTAACAGTTTATACCATTTAGTTTAGTTTTTTTTTCCCAAAGAAAGATGCCAAAGAATGGTTAAGTGTGCACATTTGTTTTATCTGTTGAGGCTAACAAATAAATGGATGCATAAATGGTCCTCTCCTTGGACAAGTACTTGGAGCTATATGTGTGTTCATGCTGTCATGCTTTGATGTTGCATTGATCAGATTCTCCATTCAAACATGGAAAAACAAGAATGTACTGCCACGTCAAATGTCTGATTTCAATGTAAGGTTACAACTAGCACACTTTGCTTAAAAGAAAACTAGAGCATACGATTCTCATATACTTCTACTGAAAGAAATAAAATCGCACATTTTTTCCCTAACAATTTAAACATTTAGCAGATATGTTAGACACATGAAAGTCAGTTTAGTAGCAAACCTAAGTTCCTAAGTGTGAGACATGCTAATCTTAAGCGTGGCTAAAATATATGAATAGCAATATTAAAGTATGAGAAATTCTTGTTTTTTTTATAGCTAATTAAAGGCCTTAAAACTTTCGGGGGAGATGGTGTGGTGGACACATAAAACTTAACCATTCTTCTCCTTTTGTGTTGGCGACATTCTTCATTAATTCCCAAGATAACTGATATTATAAAGTTTACAAAAATCTTATTGATCTATGTAATAAGGCAATACTATCCTTCGTTCTTCGTTCTGTTCATGTTTTTCAACCAGGAACTTTTATTAATTAATTATGAACCTGCAACAGCAGGTACTATGAATTGCTCTATGAAATAGGGCAATACTAGTCCTAAAAAACTGAAGACCTGACAATTAAGATACCTTAATTTTTTCCCTGTACGTTTTACAGGTAGATTAATTACAGTGTACAATAACCGTTGACCAACTTTGGTTTCACAACTACATGTATCTTTTTTCCCTTTTATTTTTTAGAACGTGAACGGCACAAATTGATCAGGCCTCTCTATAAAATAGGGAAATGCTTCTTTGTTCCATCAAAAAGAACATTGCACAAATTTTGCAGCAAATGGAGAATTGTCAGACTGATTAGCACCAATTCATGACTAACCACAGGTGATTTAAGATTTGCCAAAAAAAAAAAAATGTGACGAAGCATAGAAGCGCTTCTCACAATAGTTACTCCCATTCTAAAACAGAGATACATGCAGTACCTCATGTTTATAACAAACTTGCTGAAAACTAAGGGGCTCACGAAGAATGAGAAATTCAAATGTATTGTTAATGCGATCTTATAGGTACATTTAAGTTTTGTACATTTATAGGCACAAATTCAAATGTGTTTTAAGTTTAAGAGAATAATAAAGAAAATGACTAAGCTAGTTTTAATCATAAATATTTTGGAAATGACAGACAATTCTTAGTGCAAGAAATTAGTCGTGAAAGCTAGAGAAGGGAAAATAAATAAGGGAATAAAAATGTTAGGAACAACAAGAGCCTTGGCCTTGTACGAGATCCCATCTCATGAGATATGGTCTAAGCACACATAATAGCAAGAATGTGAATGGGGAGATCAATAATGACAGAGAAGCAATGACAATCGGATTAGAAAGAAAAAATTGACAAAGAAGAACCTGCTACTTAATAAAATTCCTAATCTCCTGTCCTTTCTTGCCTCTCATGCTTCTAATCTGAATTGATCTCCATAGACCATACTTAATTGTTTTTCCCTAAACCCATCTCCCATAAATTTATAATATAGAACTCAATCTCAATCCTAACTTGCAAAAAGAAACTAAATACAATATGATTAGGAATTTTAGTAGTTTTTTAAGTCTAATATAATTAAGATAAGAGACATTACTTATAGAATTCATAAATAATTTTGTATGTCCCCCTCATATTTTGCAACAAGAGAAAAGTATTTCACCTATCCTCTTTGTAATAAAATCTTTTGACCGTGACGGTAGGCCTTAATTAACATAACACCTCTTGGGGCTTATTTGTAACTTGTAAGGCAACTCTTGGTCATTTTTAAGGGAATTTTTTTAGAACAACCCATTAAAAAGATAATTTCAAAAGTAGCCTAAAATATTTTAAAATATAAAAAATGGCCTTCAGTCGCGAGCTCCCGTTCGTGATTGAACTTCAGTCACGGGCCCAGTTCGCGACTAATAAGGTGGCTCGGCCAATTTGTACCGCTGGCCCAATACTCGGCCACATAGACTTTCAGTCGTGAGCCAGGGTCGCGACTGAAACCACACATAGGCATAATACAATAGCTGGTCGAGTTGGAGAAGACAATGGAGTGGTGGAGGTCGTGGTCTGATCCGTTTGAGACTTAGTCTTGATTTTTGCACTAGACTCGCCCAAATTCTAATATGCGGAATAACGTGATCTTACTCAGAAATACCGAAACCCAAAATAATTGCACAACTCTTTATTTCAAAGAGGACTTTACACGTCGAACGTTAGACACACTTTCCTACGTCGAAGGAACTATAAGTGTCTAAAACTCAAATAAGTTCTATGACTTTTCGATAATCTAAACTAGACCTATTACAAGGTATTTATAGTCCAATCGTATGAGTACGTATCAGACTCAGTAACCTAAGCGTATTAGATTCATATAACTAACTAACTAATGCTAAACGGATAAAATTAGTTATATATATTCGGATAGGATTACAATTCCGAACAAAGGACCAATCCATGGTCACAACCAATCCATGGTCGCGAAACCTTTCTGATCACGATTATGATCGTAGAGCCTTATGCGATCAAGACCTAAAGATCCTCCTAGATCATGGTCAACAAGTGGTCATGATTGGAGAAAAAAAAGGGCGCCGGTGTGTCGTGGTCATCGCGGCTAAGGTCGTGGTCGTATTGAATTGGAGGTGGTCGAGGACGAGCAAGTGAAACTAGGTCGTGGCCGAGGCACCTGAGGGGGTGAAGACAATGGCCGACAGTGAAGTGGTCGCCAGTGTCGTTCTTAGGGAAGAAGAACGCGGTTGCGGTTGAGTTTAGGGTTTAGAGAGCAGGGGAGGAAATTTGTGGCTAAAGAGGGTTAGAGAGAGATAAGGAGAAGAGAGGAGAAGGCAGCAGCTTGTTGCAAGCAGCAACGGTGGTGCTGTGCAGTGGCCACGGCTAAGGCGCGGGCGCATGAGCATAGATTTGATGGTGGCGTAGTAGTGTATTTGAGGCGCTTGCGGCGCAGATCTGGTGAGTGAATGGATTTTTGGTGGTGGCGTGGAGCTGGAGAGGGTGGTGCAACTCAGATATTGGAGCAACGGCGCAGGATTTGGAGGTTCATTTAGATGGTGGTGGAAGCGAGGGAGAACAGCGGTGCAATTTAGGCGGAGTCGACTGCGAAGAGAAATGGCGACAACTAGGAGTGAGGAGGGAGCACCGCACTGTACAACCAAACCAGCTAATCAGTCACAAACTAGATCCGCGACTGAAGGTCATTTCTAATACTTTAAAAAGTTTTGGGTTGCTTTTGAAGTAATTATTTTTTAATGTTTGGAATGACAGTTTTTGTCTCTTCTTAAGAGATTTTTATGGACAAATTTTCTGATACTAGTTTAATTGAATACAAAATTTTGATGGAAACCTCTTCTCCATTGAAAATTTTCCTCTTTTTGGATCTAAGGGATTTTTTGTAATCCAAATTTGAGATACTAGTTTGATTGAATACAAAATTCTGGTGGGACCCCATTTCCTATATAATTTTTTCCCAATGCCCAAACATGCAAGTTCTTAGTGTAGTACTCTAGCATTAATTAAATTACCGAGTCTGCATTACATGATTCCCACATTTATGTGCATCCTGAATTCCTCATGACTTCTGTTGTAATGTAGTTTGGGTATTTTCCCATGTCTCTCAAGCTTCAAAGACTCTATGGTACATTATCGTGGATTAAATTGTCTCCCTGAAGAAAGATTAGTGCAACCTTTTCGTCCAATCAAATCTGAAAATGTTCCCCAGAACATTGATATATACTGCATGGCATTCTTGGAACTAATTAATGCCATCATGCATGTACGAATATATGGAGCATCACTTGTTAATCCTACTTCCAAGAGAACAGATGAGAACCAACTAATCTGATGCATTTGATTCGTGACATGCATGTATATATGTGTGAATGCATGCAGATCTTAACAAGCAGAGATCAGATCAAAGTCGGACCTGGATCTTGCGGCGCTGGGTCTCGGCCTGTGATCGCTTCTCGAGGTCGGGGACCATCCGGAACCGCCGGCGCCGGTTCTTGACGAGCGTGCCGACGGCGTCCCGCCATCGCCGCTGCGCGTCCTCCGACGGGTTCTTGGCCGGTACCTCGAAGCTCTTGAGGAACTCCATCGACTTCTTCTTTAGGAACGACATTATTGATACGTCCCTAGCTTAACCTACTTCCCTCTCACGTACTCGTACTCCTTAATGGACCCAACAGAAGCATTAGCTTCTCTCTTTCTCCCCCCAAGTCTAATCTTGCAACTAATTAAGATTTTCCCTAGTCGCCCTCTATGTACATCTCTCTCTCTCTCTCTAGTGTTCTTTTTCCCTTGTCTTCTTATTGTGTGTTTGTGCCTTGGTCTTGATTTGCTTGGGTTGCGGCTGTGGACTCGGGTGCAACTCCACATGTCGTGGAGAACCGGAGAGTTGGGACGTACGTGAGCAAGCAAAAAAAGAGGAGGTAAGCCCTGCATCCGCATTGCATGCGATTTGTTGTCTCCGGACTACTGCATCTTCATAACAAACCTCGTACGCCTTGCATATGGATATATCCAATATTATTCTCATTAATCGATCTATCAATGTCTATGATCTTGGGTTTTATATATAAAGGGTTCAAAAGTTGCTTCCCTAGCTATGAAAGTTAGTAATTGTATAAAGTATAGTATTTAGCAAAGTACACATTTTTTTGGTTCCTCGGATTGTTCTCTGTTGGAATACCCAACAAGAGATTTCTAGGAGTTGCTTCGTTGTTGTTGATATGCACACGCCTTGTTTTAACATGTGTGTATGAAGTTTAATCTCGATCTTCCATCATAGGAGAAATATATGAATAAAGTGAGTTATGACTTTGACAAAGAGGAGGCTAAACACGATCTAAGAATGCGACCAGCAACTTTCAATCGCTAACCAAGCAAAGCTAGATAATCTGTTCATGAAGAACAACTCAAGTAAATCAAAAAGAAAGTAAGAACAACAACGAAAGAATAATACTCTCAATGATCTTTACTATGATCCGAATGGTGAGACTCCGAATTGTATTGGTCGGCAGAGGCACGAGAATACAATCTGTGTAAACAAAGTCTACCTAAAAACCTAAGACCATGCATTTCTTTTATAGAGGATAATGTTTACAAAAGATAGAAGATTTAAACTAGAAATCAAATCTTAATCTAATTCGAAACAGAATAAAATCCTAACATATTATAAGAGATAAAGGAAATCCAGAACTATTTTTCTCGGATTCGGACTGGACTTTTGCCTCTCGTACAGTGTTTAATTACTCTTTTGAGTATCCTGGTTGCATACAACGTCAGTTTTCCATGATTCTTGATGCGTTGGAAAGTTCTTTTAAATACCTTTCTAATAAGTACTCACATGACTGACTCGGATATCTGTGCTGAAAATGGTGCTGGGTCGAAGTCTCCGATCAAACATTTGATCGTCACTTGATCGGCAGACTACATGCACAGAGTTCTTCTAGTCAAAACAAAATGGTTTGAAATGTTTTGATTGAAGTGGTTTGGTTGAGATGGTCGTTGGTCGAATTTACCAAGGTGCAATCTAATGCATCTAGGTTTTTTTTGGGTTGATTTTGATTATTGATGACATTAAGTGTCTTGGACTAATCGTGTCTTTGAGTTATTTGTATGCAGTGTTATTTCTGTAAAGTTTGCAAGTGATCCGGGAAGGTTTGCAAGTCGCAAGCGTAAGGTCACAGTGTCACCCGAGTTCGCAGTCCGAGAACGAAAGCCAAAGTCGCAAGTGCAATGTCGCCAAGAAGGAAGCTGCAAAGACCTAAGGTAAGTGCTTGTTTATTGTACTGGTCTTGGAGTTTGACCAGTTTTATAAGAAATTTTTTTTAGTTTAAATCGTACTATTAAGAGGGGTTACAAAATCTCTTTTAGTTTCGACAAAAACTGAGAAACTCTTAGGTCATATGTTGCATTCGTATTCATTCACAATCTTGGTCAAGAATCTCAAAGAGGAATTGAAACTGGTCATCCGAGCGCTGTTTATTTGACCAGGTACTGTTCATTCGATCAGTGGTCACACAAGTACTGTTCATTTGACCAGATACTATTCATGCGCTGTTCATTTGATCAGTTACTGTTCATACGACCAGTAAATACTGTTCATTCGACCAGGGATTCCAACGGCTATTTACTAGCCGTTAGAGGCTGAAGCTGACTGTTAGCTGGCCTGATTTCTTTTCTTATTCGACCTAACGGCTACCTGAGATGTTGGGCTATAAATATAAATGTTTTGAGTAGTATTTTCACACATCTTAAACTATATTCTCATACACATTTTTGAGCAGTCTCTGTACACACCTTTGAGCTTCTAGTCTATACATTTTGAGCAGTTTTTAGAAGCAGTTTTTGATCAGTTTTTAAAATACTTTTGAGCTGATTTTCGCTACTGTTTTGATCAGTTTTTTTATAAACACTTTTGAGCAGATTTTCGAAATTGTTTTGATCAGTTTTCATAAACACTTTTGAGCAGATTTCTCCACTATTTTGACCAGTTTTTATAAACAGTTTTGAGCAGTTTTTAAAAACAATTTTGAGCAGATTTCTAAACACTTTTGAGCAGATTTCTCCACTGTTTTGACCAGTTTTTATAAATAGTTTTGAGCAGTTTTTAAAAACAGTTTTGAGCAGTTTTTAAAAACAATTTTGAGCAGATTTCTAAACACCATTTTAGCAGATTTTTATACATCTTTTGAGCTGTTTTTCTAAAAATTTTCGAGCAGTTTTTCCTACATATCTCTGAGTATACACTTGAGCCAAAGTTTCCAAGTGCTAAAATCTTGATCTTTTGATCAAGTATCATTCTTTGTGATTGAGAGAGATCCTCCGAGAGCATTCATTTGCATCATTTGCATCCTTAGAAGTTTCTCGGTATTTGTTGGGGGTGAAGAGAAGATCTTGCAACTTGTTACTCTTAGTAAACGCCCTCACCTAGATGGTTTGGAGGCGTGACCGTTTACCTCTCCATTAACGAAGGTTGTCGGAGAGGCTTAGCATATTTTGTGAAAGGCATCGGTGCTCGCCTATCCGGAGAGGAGAAGGAGCAACCTTAGTGAAAAATATCCTTCTTGGATATTGAAGTAAGACTCATTCATTTGAGTGCTTCAACGAGGAGTAGGGGAGACCGGGCGAGTCTCCGAGACCTCGGGATAAATCATTGTGTTTTTGTTTCTTACTCTTGCTCAGTGCAAAATATTGTTAAATTGCTTTTAGTCAAAAAGTTATAAAGCGCCCTATTCATCCCCCTCTAGTCGGCATCCTCGATCCTACACAATCTTCTTCGGCCGAAACTAGATCAACAACTTCGCCAAGAACTGTCTCACATGCATGTAGTAATAAGCAAAAAACAATCATTAGGTAATATTATTTGTTTTATAACTAAATAATCAATTTTCCCAAGAAATGAAGTCACCTGTTGTCCAAGGTGACGCGCATACGCTCGTGTTAATGCATGTGAGTGTGTGGTCGTGATGTCTGTAGGATCGAGGATGCCGACTAGAGGGGGGTGAATAGGAGGCTTTAAAACTTTTCAACTAAAAACGATTTTTTGTAAAAAAAAGACTAAGAGCAAATAAACTGAAATAATTTAATAATATTTTGCACTAAGAAAGAGTAACAAAAACAAACACAGTGATTTATCCCGAGGTCTCGGAGACTCGCCCGGTCTCCCATATTTCTCGTTGAAGCACTCAAATAAATGAGTCTTACTTCAATATCCACGAAGGATATTTTTCACTAAGGTTGCTCCTTCTCCACTCCGGATAGACGAACACCGATGCCTTTCACAAAAGATGCTGTGCCTCTCCAACAATCTCCGTTAATGGAGAGGTCAACAGCCACGCCTTCAAACCGTCTAGGTGAGGGCGTTCACCAAGAGTAACAAGTTGCAAGATTTTCTCTTGACTCCCAATAAATACCGAGAAATTTCTAAGGATGCAAATGATGCAAATAAATGCTCTCAGAAGATCTCTCTCAATCACAATGAATGATACTTGATCAAAAGATCAAGATTTTGGCACTTGGACTCAAGTATATATCAAAAAATATATCTCTTGGTTCTTTTGAAAAACTGTTCAAAACAATGTTTATAAACACTGATCAAAATTTGTTCGAAAAGTGTTTATAAAACTGATAAAAAATGTGAACAGAACTTTCTCAAAAATCTGCTCAAAAGTGTTTGTAAAACTGATAAAAAAACAGTAGAGAAATATGCTCAAAAACTGTTTAAAATTGCTAAAAAATGTGAACAGAAACTGCTAAAAAATCTGATCAAAAACTGTTAAAAAGTGTTTAAAACAGCTCAAAAACAGTAGAGAAAATATACTCAAAAGTGTTTTAAAAAAATTGCTCAAAAACAATAGAGAAAATCTGCTCAAAACTTCTTCTAAAAACTGCTCAAAATGTATAGAAAAAATGCTCAAAGGTGTGTACAGAGACTGCTCAAAAATGTGTATGTGATTGTAGCTTGAGATGTGTGAAAATACTGCTCAAAACACCTGTATTTATAGCCCAACTTCTCAACTAGCCATTGTGGTCGAAAAGGAAAGAAATCAGGCCAGCTAATAGCCAACTTCGACTTCTAACAACTAGTAAATGGCCGTTGCAACCTCTAGTCAAATGAACAGTATTACTGGTCGAATGAACAGTAACTGATCATATGAACAGTCCTCGAGTGACCTGGTCGTATAAACATTATCTGGTCAAAATGAACAGTACCTGGTCTTATGAACAGTATCTGGTCAAATGAACAGTACTTCAGCCCCTCTTCGAAATCTATATATTTATCAGATTTTGACTAAGAATATGAATGAATGCGAATGCAACAAATTACTTAAGAGTTTCTCAGTTTTTATTGAAACTAAAAGAGATTTTGCAACCCCTCTTAATAGTACAGTTAAACTAAAAAAGAATTTCTTATAAAATCCGGTCAAACTCCAAACTCCGAGACCAGTAGAATAACCAAGCACTTACTTTAGGTTTTTGTTGTTTCCTTCTTGGCGACCTTGCTCTTGCGATCTTGCAGACCTTCCCGGATCACTTGCAAACTTTACAGAAATAACACTGCATACAAATAGCTCTAGGACACAATTAGTCCAAGACACTTAATGTCACCAATAATCAAAATCAACCTAAAAAGGACCTAGATGCAACAATATCCCCATCAGTTGTCCTCCCTTTAGTAGGAGTTCACAGAGAACAAATCAATGAATTTGAGCAATTTAGAGATCAAAATAAATAGGAGGTGATTTAGGACACTGGATACATGTGTTTGTTTTCTAAGAAAAAAATTCACCATTATATCTATTTCTTTCAACTCACCTTTAGTCTTCAATTTTTTTACGAATAACCTATTAGAAAAAGAATTTCAAAACTAACCCGAAACTTTTTAAAATATCAGAATTAGCCTTTAGTCGTGAGCTCCCATTCGCAACTGAACTTCAGTCGCAAGCCCAGTTTACGACTGATTAGGTGGCATGGCCCATAAGCACTGCTGGCCCAAGAGCTCACGAGCCGACAACTCGCCAGTCTTCTCTCCTTTTATCCCCTTTCATCACCTCTCCACCGCACCACACCGCGCCGTGCCTCCACTGTTTCTTGTGCACTAGCGCCGTCGCACGCTGCACCGCACCGTCGATTTCATCACCGCTCTCCTCAGGCGCCGCCTCCCTTGCCAAATCCATGCGTCTCGCCAGATCCCGTCACCACACGCCGCCTCCCTCAACCTCGTCGCCGCTCGCCACCACCAAACCCTAGCATTACCATCTCTGATACCGCTGACTTGATCCACTCGACATTCCGACAATCATTTCTGCGTCGACCACAACCACTCCGGCATCTTCAACAACCACTCCGTGACGACCACACCAGCCTGCAACGATCACGTGAACTACTCCCTCGTCGGCAACGTCGACAAATGAAACATTGCGGGTTTCAGTTGAGATCCCAGCTTGCGACTGAAAGTCTACATAGTACAGTCTTGAGCCAGCGGTGAATATGGGCCGTGCCACCTAATCAATCGTTAACTGGGCCCACAACTGAAGTTCAGTCGCGAACGGAAGCTCGTGACTAAAGACCATTGCTGATATTTTAAAAGTGTTGGGTTAGTTTTTAAATTTTTTTAATGGGTTATTCGTAAAAAAAATTCTTAGTCTTCGTTTCCACCTCTCCTTTCCCTTCCTCTTCCTTCTCCACCACAGCTCCTCCTCATCACCTGCTTTCATTGCCGCTCGTCTACCCGCCGACAGTTGCTACCTTTGGTCAGTGGCAAACCATCACCTTCACCAAAACCTCAATCTTTGTCCACCTCCCATGTCAACTACCACCGCCACTCATAATTGGCAGTGCCACCATTGTCCATTATTGAGCCACTACCTCTATGGTCCGTGAAGCTAAGGAGGGGAACAGACGAATTTTAGAGAGATTGAATCAAACTATTCAAGGATTGAGTGTTTTGATCTAATTATAAAAAAAATGATACATGCAAGGGTGAAAAAAAATCCCTAGAAAACTCAAATAAATAAAATAAAAAGTTGAGGACCAATTCACAATTTGTAAATGCTTAAGAAACTATCACTGTAATTTTTCCCAACCATGAGTAAAATAAACACTATGTTCAGGTAGGGGGAAGAACCCCCGCCATTGTTGTTGGTTAAAAATAAATAAATAAATAAACATTATGCAGTGGCATAAGAACAGAGATACTATTAGAAAATATGTGTTTGGTTGCCTGCATGAGGGGTGAGCCTGGCCCTGGGATGCAAATTTTCTGTGTTTGGTTGCCTGTACAGCCAATTTGAGCCTGGCCCGTGCGTGCAACTTGCACTCAGCAACCTGGCCCGTGGAAACATGAGAGGCGATCATTTTCTTCAGCCGGGCCCACGGATATGAGAGCGTTATTTCTTCCTCGCTTCCTTACTTCCGCCGTCGCCTACTTGCACGTGTACAGGTCATCGCCGGCCACCACCAGTCTTGCCCGCCGGCCACCACACATCCCTTTAGACTCTAGTAGCATCCTCGCGAACTCTGGCACTGCCAACCGTCGCTGATTTTAGTTTTTCTCTTCTCCGGCGAAGTCCCCTGTTCCGGCCATTGGACTTGTTTCCGGGCCAAATCAGCAGTCTATTCTGTAGATAAAAACAATCCTTGTCCCAAATAAAGCCTTCCCATTCAGACCAATTTCAAAATCCAACTCAAGCCGACGAGTTTGTGTTCTTCCCACACCATTGCCGTTGTGCTCTCATTGCCAGCCCAAACCGCCTTTCCTCTGGCCAAATTAGTTATCCCATTAGCTTCCCCTCCACTCCCTCGTGCCCTCATGCTAGTGAATTGAACCCCGGTGACTTATTTCAAAATCGCTCAAATTTGAACTCATCTTCTTCGGCTGCATCGTCGAATTCCTCGTCACCGGGAAGGACGGTGGGGTCACCGTTGTAGGATCGAGTATGCTGACTAGAGGGAGGTGAATAGGAGGTTTTTTTAAATTTTTTTGGCTAAACAATTTTTCGCAAGATATTTAGGAAAACTGAAATTTCACAAAGTGTTTAAGAACTATTTAACATCTAGTTGCATTCAACAATATAGAATATGCAATTCAACATGCAACAAGATTAATTTAAACAATTGTGTCAAGGTAAACACGAAATGAATAAGAGATAAGCAATTGACACAATAATTTTTACCGAGGTCTCGGTGACTCGCCCGATCTCCCCTACTCCTCATTGAAGCGCTCACACGTGAGCCTTGCTTCTATATCCACAAAGGTTATCTTCACTCGGGTGATAACGAAGAAGCTTTGGGACTTAGCAAAATTTTGGTGAAGTAGAGATGATACAGGTTGCTGGGGTGCTTAAATAAGCAAGGGGCGAAGCTTGCGAGGAGGGAGCAACAAGGAAATTGGCGCCGGTGACGAGATTGGCTGGGTGCAGGCGCGACAGCGGTGAACGGTGATGCAACGGCGCGTAGGCGGTGCAACAGCTTTGCTAGCAGCGGTCGGGGCGTGTTGGAACTTGACGCTGGCCGGTTCAAGTGATGACGACAATGGTTGGCACGGCAAGGTGACGTGGCACAAAACTTCTGACAAAAGGGTTGCTGCTGCTGGGCATGGTTGTTGCTGGTCGCGTGCACGGGATCGGTTGCTGGTCGTCGGTGCTGCCACGATGACGGCGTTGGTGCTGATACTTGCGCTCATGTAAAGGCACGCACGGGCACAGGCGCAGGCGAGACTTGGCCGGCGGCGAGCGAACACGGAGAGGCTGCAGTCGAAAATACAGCTGTTGCTTTGGTCAAATCTGGACTAATTTGCAATTTCTGATTCTTGGCTTTGGGTTGATTTGTAAATCTGGAGATTTGGATGATTAGGGTTGAATTTGATTTTGCTAATTTAGCAAACTTAATTCAACGGATAATTTGGCGCAGATAGAAGATGAAATTTGAAACATTTGAATGGTTTTTGAGTGAAATTGATATTAGGGTAAATTAGGGTATCTAGAATCTGGATTTTGTCAAATGCTGAAATTCTAGGATTTAGGATTTGATTTTGAGATACTCATATAAGAAGATTTTGTGTTGAATAGCATTTGGGAGGTGTTCCCTGAATCAGATTGAGATTTGGAGATAATTTGTAACATTTAGCCTTTTCATGCTTCTGGAAAATCTGGAAAAAGGACTGATCTGCGACACTCCTTG
This sequence comes from Pharus latifolius, assembly GCA_019359835.1. Taxonomy (NCBI): domain Eukaryota; kingdom Viridiplantae; phylum Streptophyta; class Magnoliopsida; order Poales; family Poaceae; genus Pharus; species Pharus latifolius. Next base: position 3,938,514 of record CM033319.1, read on the forward strand.
GACTGATTTGTGATAAGGGTCTAGATGATAGAATCTGGCTGCCAAGTTTTTGGATTAAGGTATTGGCATACTCTTGATCATAATCCTGATATAATTTGGTCTGAACTTGGTCAAGATTTTGATTAAATCTGAATTTCTGAAACTTAGGGTATTTGGGGTAATATAATATATTTCTGTTTTCGAAAACAGAAAGGAGTTGATAAATCTGAGAGTTAGAGATGGAATTAAATCTTGTTTTTGAAGGCTTTTATACTCAAGATAGATAGTAGATCAAATCTGAAAATTCAGATCTTTATTTGGGTCTGCAGGATAGATTTTAGATTTTGAACTTAGAATAGAATAAAGTTGGGCTGATTTGGCTGATCTAGAAGAGACATATGCATGCATGACTTTTTAAGAAAAAGAATTTTCACCCCAAACCCAGGGTGTTACAGGCGGGCAGTGTTGGCTAAACGGGATCATACTGGTCGAGCAAGTCCCTGCCGGTGACGACGAGGACGGCAGCGTGGCCTTGGTGGCGAGGAAGGTGTGGGGGCTGGTGGTGCAGGGGTGCGGGATGGAGCGTGCATCATGCTACGTCCTGGACACGTGCTATGTGGGCTCGTCGGCCGAGTACTACACGCACTTCCTCCTTGCACGCGCAGTGCTTCTTGCTTAAACGACATTGCCTATTCATTAGTCCTAGTTCTTGCTTCAGTGACCATTGAAGTTATTAACATTGAATCATTGACTCTATGATTGATATGATCCCTGTTTTTTTTCCTTTTTATTTGACTTTTTGGGCTCATTTTACATGTTGTTACGGTCATGACGGCATTATTAAGCCATTAATATCTGTTATGGTGGGTGGTAATGTGGATTTGGAGTAGTTTATGTCAATCCCGTGTCAACCAATGTCAATCAGAACCAGCCTTTAATACAATCAACCAAACAAACTCAACATTCATTCAAGATTCAAAAATTCAACCAACCAAACAGCATATCTACTGCATCTCACAGTATGTTTCATCCAACCTGTCCCACTGATACAGGTCAGCCTATTCTCATGCAGATAACCAAACACACCAAGTGCATGCATTAGCACCTTGCTTTGATGCGACACAAATTGACAACTTGTCTGTCTCAACCGTAATCAAAATACACATCGTGATCAAAATTAGTGTCATAACTTTGTAAAGACTACCATTTACTCCAGCTTTCTCAGTTGAACTTCCAAGCTGCTGCTGCTGGTTCCAAACTTCATGCATGCTTGAACATCTTCATGCTTAGCCAATGCAGATAGACAACCACAATTATTACAGGAAGAGTCAAGGGCACGAGTAGACAGTAATACCTGTAAAAGCAGCACAAGATAAGATGAATCATCATCTCGGTTACACTATGCGGTTGCATCAATAATCAGTTACAATATTGGCAATCTCCGCATAGAAGACAAAATTAAGCTCTTGAGTTATGGATAACATATAATGGATGAATCAAAATTTAACAGATACTGCCATACATGTGGAATACATATACATTTCAATCTCGTCAGTATTACCCTTCCTTTAAGTACTACAAGAAGTATACTATCAAGTCGCAGTTTCAGACATGCAGGCACTCAGTAAATGACGTTTACTAATTTGATGTGCCTGCCTTTAGAAGAACATGGTGCAAGGTACGTAGTATGACGCATACTAGCAGTAGTTGCATAACGCTCTATGCTTAGATGTCAATGCCAATAATGGGAAGAAGATGATGATCTCCCAGGTTTGAACCTTTTTCTTACCGTCATTTTGAATGGCAGACAAAACCTAGTTTTCAGATGGTGGTAGGAACTTGGACAAAATAACAACATACCAGAAACCCACAAATACTATGATACCAAATGCAATGAATACGATCCCATTAGCTGATTCCTAGCAAAACACATCTCTAGATTAACCCCTCCGATGTAGAGTAGTCTTCTTAGAGGCTTGGATGGACCTTTAGTGCTACTAAACCGAGAAAAAAACTATTATGGTAACCATTAAATTGTTTAGATCTTCAAGATTATCCATAAGAATGTTGAGTGTCAACACAAATCCAACTGAATCCAACAAAATTTACATAGATTTGCTCGTATAATCTCATTCAAACATGTCTTATGCAACGAAGAACAACCTTGTATCACCATATCAATAATCTTGATATCCGTATAATGTTTTGTTACCCAAGAAAGAATATATTCAGGAATTGGTTGACAACTTAACATTATGTTCAAAACACACAATCATTTTTCTTCATCTGTCTTAGAAAGAATGAAACGACCAATAGCTTACTAACACAAAGCAAAAACACATTCACATCTCTGACCACTATGTGATAAGATCTCTCAAACACGGAAGGAAACAAATTATGATTACTTAGCTGGTTCATTCAATTGTTTGTACTGAACCATGTATCGACCGTGCAATCCAGAGTTCTAAAATCTAGCACCAAAGTGAAGCACAAATGGGTAGGCTGGAAGATACTTCTCCGAGGCATTACGTGAAAATTATTTATAAATAACCCAAAGTAAAAAAATAATTTGAAAAATGATCTACAATTTACCAAAATTCCGAAAATAACCTGGTCCGGCGCGATAAGTAACTTATTGTGGCGGTGATGCGTGACAAAAATGCGAGCCTAACCTTTACCATTTTCAACCAGCGACAAAAATGTTTTCTCTTTTGAAACCGCGAGAGACCTCTTTTCCATCCTCCAACCGCGACAGAAAAGAGTGAATGGCTCCGCCCACTCGACCATGCCCGGATTTGCTCCCTTCTCATCGATCACGACCGACCTCTACGCCCACTTGAAGGAGCTTGTCATCGTCGGCCCACAGGACGTGGTTGACGAGAAGGGAGCTGGTCGTTGTTAGCGTAGAGGTCGTCGAACGTTGGTGAGGAGCCCGATGACGAGGTGGCCGAAGAGGAGAAGTCGTGGCGGCGCTGGAAAGAATGATCGAAACAGCGCTAGAGTAGTCGAAATGTTGAAGATTCGATGGCAGATTTGTGCTCGAGACAGCGGAGTGCGTAGATCTAGCGACGCGGCGGCTTAGATCCGGCACAGGCGAAGTTGTGGCTGTAGGATCAAGGATGCAGACTAGAGGGGGTGAATAGGAGGCTTTAAAAACTTTTCGACCCAAACAATTTTTGCAAGATATAAAGGAAAATTGAGCTTTCATAAAAGGATCTAAAACTATCTAAGATCAAGTTGCATTCAACAAGAAAGAAAATGAAATACAATATACAACACAGAGTAAGCGAAAGTAAATAAGTTAAGGTAAATATAGAGTGTGCAAGAGAGAAACAAGTGACATAACAATTTTTACCGAGGTCTCGGAGACTCGCCCGGTCTCCTCTACTCCTCATTGAAGCGCTCATGCGTGAGCCTTGCTTCTATATCCACGAAGGATATCTCCACTCAGGTTGCTCCTTCTCCACTCTGGATAGGCGAGCACCTTTGCCTTTCACAAGTCTTTGTCAGCCTCTCCGATAAACTCCAACGGAGAGATCACGACACTCCTCCAACAATCGTCTAGGCGATGACAATCGCCAAGAGTAATAAGTCGTACACCTTCACTTGAATAAATCAAGTTCTAGAAGCTCAAGTGATGCAAATGAATGTCCACACTCTAGCACTATCTTGCACAATGATGGATGATATGCACTAAGCACTCTTAGCCTCTCAAAAATGCACTAAGTCAAGCAATGAGGCTTAAGTGTATATCAAATATGGCTCTAACACCTCTCTTTTCAAATTTCTCTCAAGAATTTAACTCACATCTTATCTCTAGATACAAGAGAGTAAATGCAAGGAGCTAGGCTAGCTTTTTCACAGAATTTCTGAGTTGATGCACACACAAAATGCTAGCCAAGTCGAGATATATATAGCCCTTACAAAGAAACTAGCCGTCTGCAAGAAACTGAGCAAATTTTGTACAGGAAGAACGTTGTCTAGCCATGCCGGATAATGTCCGAGTAGCACAAGTCAATGTGACCGTTGCAAACATGTCAGTTACCATTCAGCTACTTTTGTAAAGGCAGGACAAATCGCCTCTTGTCCAGACAAAAGTCCCAGACAGATGTAAACGTCTCTGTTTCACTTTTAGATTTTTAGTTCAAAATAGAGTTTGTACTGGCCGGACATTGTCCGCTCTTACCTGACAAAGTCCGCTCAACTCCTGACAAATACACCCAGACAGATCTATTTGCCTCTGGTTCACTTTTGCTTAAGGCTGAAAAAATTTGTACTAGCAAGACATTGTCCGACCATTACAGACAATGTCCAGCTTGTGAAAACCAAAAACAGGACTTAGGAGTTTTCACTCCAAACTCAATTTGGGGTTATATGCAAATGCAAATGTTTGTATCCACGCGGATATGCATGCTGACAATCAGCATAGACCACGAGTAGTTTTGATTGATCAAGTTGAAGCCTCATTTGGAAAACTGGTCAAAAAACTAGTGGTCGATAGCTACCGGTAGAAAACAGGTGGTCGAATGGATATGGTCGAATGTCCGCATTCGAGCTGTGTACTGGTCAAATGTCCGCATCGAGCACTCATACGAATAGTCAGAATAGTGAAAATATGACTACGACCAACTTTAGTACTAGTACAACTAGTTTGAACTTCTATGACCACAACCAGTTCCAAATAGTGATATGGCCAATTTGTGCAGATATGACCATAACCAGCTCTAGTACTGATATCAGTTTGTTTACTCTGTGCGACCACGACCAGGTGTAGTTTGCAGATCTTAGCTCCAATTAAAACAATGTACACTTGTTTTCTAGCAATGCAAGAGGTGAATGAGCACTAGTGCAATATGATATGAATACATTTGAGCTTCCACACTAGATCGACTCAAACTACTAGTTTTCAACCCCTCTTAATAGTACGGTCAAACTAGTAAAAAGAATCATATCAACTCGGTCTATCTCCAAACACCGAGACTGATAAAATCCTAAGAAAATGATCCTTCATCTTTGATTTTACCTTCAGTGAAGTTTGACCTCGCTCAAGGTGACTCATATCAACATCATTCTCCATATGCCCTTGTTTGCTTTCATCTCGCAATCCATTTTGAGACTACAACACATATACTGATTCAACCACATTAGTTTCATAGTTAGGTTGTCATTAATCACTAAAGTAATTACTCCCAAAGGAGTTGACTCAACAATTCTCCTTTTTGGTGTTTGATGACAGAACCATTTTCGATAAACCACAAAAGGGTAAGAGATGAAATATACAGTTATATAGATCCATACATGATAAGAATTAAGCACAAGATCCATACTACTCATGTCATGATAACAATTAGCACAAGTTTGATCCAAACACAGATGACTAATATGATGAGCTCTCCCTCAACATATGTATCAATATGAAATCACAAGAAAGGAAACATCAACTTCAAATCCAAGATAAGAAATATCCAAAATAAGGATTTTAACAAATTTCATTTTAATTACTTCTACTAAATCAAAGTTTATCCAAATTGTCATTAATCATCAAAACCTAGATCTAACAGTGGCTCCAAAGAAGGCAAAGAGTGTGGTGGCCGAGTGCCAGCGACGTGTATGGCGACGAGGGCGATGTCGCGCGGTGAAGTAACAAGAGAGAGAGAGAGAGAGAGAGAGAGAGAGAGAGAGAGAGTAGAGAGCGCGCAATATCCGGAGGAGAGGTAGCCGATCAACGCAAATCTGGCGAGGCGCGAGTTCGGAGTGTTGCATCTAGGCCCTTTTTGGTTGATTTTGATTATTGATGATATTAAGTGTCTTCGACTAATCTATTTGCTTTGAGTATAATTAATAAGATTAGGTGAAAAAAAGAACATCAAATGAGAGTCGCAAGTAACATATTGTATGATGAGGACATCCTTCGCATCACATTCAACGTTGCGATCCTTTCTTTGTCCTTCGGTTCTATGCTGTCGAACTCAAGGACGAGTCCTTTTTAAGAAGGGGAGCATGATGAAGGCATCCTTTGTTGCATCTAGGCCTTCATGCCTAACCCTGATTTTGATGATTAATGAAAACAAAGTGTTCCGGACTAATCGTGCTTTTTGAGATTGATTGTTACAGGATTAGTTGGGAAGAAATGCAAGTTGATCAAGATGAACCCAACTTAAAGCTATTAAACACCTCTTTTGGATTTCTGGTTTTAAAGTTATAGCTGTTTTTGTTCAAGCTGACTGTCAGTTTGCATAACTGACTGTCAGTTTGAATGTCAGTTTAGTGTAACTGACAATTGTCCAGAGAGGGTGTTTTTTGGTCTCAAATTTTTTGTACTAAACTGACTGTCAGTTTGTCCATACTGACTGTCAGTTGGGGTTTCGACCAGAGAGTGTTTTTACTGTGTTTCTATTTGATTCTGGTCGAGCCAGTACACAAACTGACTGTCAGTTTGTGTAACTGACTGTCAGTTGCGTGTTCCAACTTTCCTGTTTTGGCTGCAAACGGCTAGCTATTTTTTATCCGTAAATTTTGTCGGCCGTTGTGCACTAAACTGACTGTCAGTTTGCATAACTGACTGTCAGTTTGGGTTGCTGATTTTCAGCCCTAGCTCCAACGGTTCATTTGCTTCTTGAGGCTATAAATAGGGGCTTTGGGCATGTGTTTCATACAACAAGCAGCCTCCTCTCTTATACACTCTTGAGCATTAGTTTTCTATATTAAATCTTGATCTTTTGATCAAGTCGAGTGTTTTCCGATCCACCAAGAGTTTCAGTTCTTTTGCATTTGCATATACTTAGCTTCTCGGTGCGTGTTTGGAGGTCTAGAGAAGACCTCGCTGCCTGTTACTCTTGGTGAGCGCCGTCACCTAGACGGTTCGGAGGTGTGGCCGTTGACCTCTTCGTTCGGAGATTGTCGGAGAGGCTCGGCGAGTGTGTACAAGGCATCGGTGCTCGCCTTTCCGGAGTGGACAAGGAGCAACCATTAGTGATAATATCCTTTGTGGATATTGAAGCGAGACTTAAGAGATTTGAGTGCTTCAACGAGGATTAGTGGAGACTGGGCGAGTCTCCGATACCTCGGTAAAAATCATCGTGTTCGTTCTCTTTCTCTTATTTACATAATTCGTTCTTTATTTGCTTTAAGTTTTAAAGTTTTTAAAGCCTCCTATTCACCCCCCCTCTAGTCGGCATCCTTGATCCAACACGTGGTATCAGAGCTTGGTCTCTCGATTCATTAGGCTTTACCGCCTAGAGAGAGGATGTCGTCAAGTGGAGATTTTCTTCTCGGTCATACCGGTCGTGCGCCTATCTTTGATGGGACAAACTATCCTTATTGGAAAGTGCGCATGTCGGTATTCCTAGAAGCCATGGGGCTTGATGTATGGGATATTGTTAAACTCGACTTTACTCCTCCGGTTGATCCGGCAAGTCAATCCGAAGACGATAGGAGAAAGTTGCATTTAAATGCCCGTGCAAAAAATGCACTCTTTGCCGGTTTATCCTTAAACGAGTTCAACCGTGTGAGCAATCTCACGACTGCTCATAAGGTTTGGACTACCCTCGAAGAAATTTACGAGGGCACTACAAAGGTTAAAGAGGCAAAATTGCTAATGGTGAGGAAAAAATATGAGACATTCATCATGTCATCAACCGAGTCCGTGGATTTCATGTTTACTCGGTTAAACAACATTGTGAATGAACTCAAGGGTCTTGGTGTTGTTTTTACTGACCTTGAGCTTGTGAGAAAGATGCTTAGGGCCTTGCCGGAAAGCTTCGACACCTTGGTCACGGTTCTCACAAACTCCGACCTCTCAACCACAACACCAACCGATCTCTATGGGAACCTCATCACCAATGAGATGCACAAGAAGGAAAAGAAGGAAGCGGCCGAATCCACGGAGACGAAGAAGAAAGCTTTGGCCTTCAAAGCTAATGCAAGGAACGATTCAAGCGAAGGCTCCTCCGATGAAGACCTCGCACTTATGGTAAAGAACACTCAAAAACTTCTTCGCAGGTTACATAAGAAAGGTGTCAACATTGACACACGACCAAAGGGGCAAAAGCAAAACAACTTCAAAGACATCATTTGCTATGGATGTCATGAGAAGGGACACATATCATCAAGATGTCCAAACAAGAATAAGGCGTGGAACAAGAAGAAGAAGTTCTTCAAGAAGAAGAATGAAGAAATCAAAGAAGCTTGTTTTGGAGAATGGATGTCCGGCGGAGAGAGCTCCGACTCCGACTCCGACAACGAAAGAAGTTGCTCCAAGAAGATGGCCGGACTAGCTCTCGGCAACATCAACACTTCAACTAGCTCATCTATTTGCCTTATGGCCAAAGGCGATGAAAATGTATATTCAAATGATCCATCTTATGATGATTTAGTTGAAATGATAACCGAATTAAATGAAGTTTTTGAAAAAACTAAGAAGAAGTATAAGGCGCTTAAGGAAGAACATTCTTCCCTACGCGCTCAATACTCCGAGCTTAAAGATTCCTATGAAAGCATGCTTATAAAAGATGTTACAAATGCTTCATCTAAGGTAGATGCTTCAACTTCATGTAACTTGAATGAATCTCCCTCTAGTAGTCATCACACTCCATGTGTTTCAAATGACAACATCTTAAATGAAAATAACGTACTTAAGGCACAAGTTGAAAAACTTGGAAAAGGCTTAGAAAATTGCTTTAAAGGTAAAGTATCTCTTGATCTAATCCTTAGTAAACAAAGATGTTTTTTTAGAAAAGAAGGATTAGGATATTTTCAAAAGAAAGGAAGGAAACAAAATTCTAAAACAATATTTGTTAAAGCATGCAACACATTTTGTCATAAATGCCATGAAACCGGTCATTCACATGAAGCATGTCCCTTAATGACTCCAAATTATTTTGATACTTGCTACATGCTTCAAAAGTCGAGAAAAGGTTATGCTATAGCAAAGTATGTTGGTGCACCCATGTTAAACAAAAAGAAGAAATCTATTTGGGTGCCCAAAGCTTTGATTGCTAACATTGAAGGACCCAAAAAGGTTTGGGTACTTAAAAGAACTTAATTCTTTTCATGTAGGTGAACTACAAGACCGGTGGGAGACATTGGGTGCTAGATAGCGGATGCTCCGAACACATGACCGGTAACAAGAAGTTGTTCACCTCAATAGAAGACAACTCAAGCGAGAACCAAAAGATTACCTTTGGCGACAACCGTCAAGGAAATGTGGTCGGCTTGGGTAAAATCGCAATCTCAAATGATCTATCTATTTCAAATGTTTTATTGGTCGAATCTCTGAATTTCAATTTGCTTTCCGTTGCACAAATTTGCGATTTTGGTTTTAGTTGCACATTTTTCCCAAAAGAAGTTTTGGTTGAAAGTTTAAAAGATAAAACTTTGATCTTTAAAGGCTTTCGTTTTGGAAATCTTTATTTGGTTGATTTTCATTCAAAAGATGCATCTCTTTCAACATGTCTTGTCTCTCAAACCTCAAAAGGTTGGCTATGGCATAGAAGACTTGCACATGTTGGAATGCATCAATTGAGAAAACTTTTAAAACGTGATTTGGTTGTTGGCTTAAAGGATGTGAATTTTGAAAAGGACAAACCTTGTAGCGCTTGTCAAGCGAGCAAGCAAGTAGCTACTTCACATCCAACTAAGCGTATTCTTTTGACTTGCAAACCTTTGGAACTCCTTCATATGGATTTATTTGGACCTTCTGAGTTCCAGAGTATCGGGGGTAGCAACTATGGTTTTGTGATTGTTGATGATTTTACACGTTACACTTGGGTTTTCTTTATTTCTCAAAAATCCGAAACCCCCGATGTTTTCAAAAGTTTTGCAAAACGTGTTTCTACTGAATTCGAATTATCCATCAAGAAAATCCGTAGTGATCATGGTGGAGAGTTCGTTAATTCAACTCTATTTGATTTTTGTGACTCTCTTGGAATCAAACACGAATTTTCCACATCCTACACTCCACAGCAAAATGGAGTTGTTGAAAGGAAAAATCGAATACTTATAGAAATGGCAAGGACTATGCTAAGTGAGTATGATACTCCTACTCGCTTCTGGGCTGAAGCCGTGCATACCGCTTGCTATTCTATAAATCGGCTTTATTTGCATCCTCTTCTGAATTTGACTCCTTATGAACTTCTTGTTGGGCGCAAGCCAAATATTTCTTATTTCTGAGTCTTTGGTTGCAAATGTTATATTCTTAAGAAAAGAAATTTTGGTGGTAAATTTCAAAGAAGAGTAGATGAAGGCTTTCTAGTCGGATACTCCACCACTAGCAAAGCTTATCGTGTTTTCAATAAAAATACAAGTTGCATTGAAGAATCTTGTGATGTCGAATTTGATGAAACTAATGGCTCACAAAAGGAGCAAGTTTCTTGTGAAGTTTCAGGTGAAGATCTTCAAAAAGCCATGAAGAACATAACCGTTGGAGACATCAAGTCAAGAGATGAAGATCAAGAAGATGATGTTAACATTGAGAATGTTGATCAAGATGTATCATCACCTCATGTCGATCCACCAGAACAAGATCAAGATGAAGCAGTACAAGATGAAGCACCAAGACAGCATCAAACGATCACCAAGGATCACCCTCTAGACCAAATATTGGGTGACGTCAGTAAGGGTGTTCAAACTCGATCTCGTATTGCTGCATTTTGTGAACATCATTCATTTGTGTCTTCTTTAGAACCCAAACATGTTAATGAAGCTTTAAATGACCCTGATTGGGTAAATGCCATGCATGAAGAACTTAATAACTTTTCAAGAAATAAAGTTTGGACTTTAGTAGAAAGACCCAAGGATCATAATGTTATTGGAACAAAATGGGTTTTCAGAAATAAGCAAGATGAAAATGGTGTTGTAATTAGGAACAAAGCTCGTCTTGTTGCTCAAGGCTTCACTCAAGTCGAAGGTTTAGACTTTGGTGAAACTTTTGCACCTGTAGCAAGACTTGAAGCTATACGTATACTTCTTGCTTATGCATCATGTTTTAATATCAAACTTTTTCAAATGGATGTAAAGAGTGCTTTCTTAAATGGTGAAATTTCTGAACTTGTGTTTGTTGAACAACCTCCCGGTTTTGAAGATTCTAAATTTTCAAACCATGTTTTTAAATTGTCAAAAGCTCTCTACGGTCTCAAACAAGCTCCTCGAGCTTGGTATGAGCGTCTTAGAGACTTTCTATTATCAAAAGGTTTTAAAATTGGGAAGGTTGACACAACTCTCTTTACAAAGAAAATTGAAAAAGAATTGTTCATTTGTCAGATATATGTTGATGATATTATCTTTGGATCTACTAATGAACATTTCTGTCATGAGTTTGGAGAGATGATGCCTAGGGAGTTCGAGATGTCCATGATTGGTGAGCTGAGCTTCTTCCTCGGACTTCAAATCAAGCAACTCAAGAACGGCACGTTCGTGAGTCAAACAAAGTACGTGAAGGACCTGCTCAAGCGCTTTGGGATGGAAGATGCTAAGGCAATCAAAACTCCCATGGCAACCAATGGACATCTGGACATGGACAAAAGCGGCAAATCGGTCGATTCTAAACTGTATAGGTCTATGATTGGTAGTCTTTTATATCTTACTGCATCTAGGCCTGATATCATGTTTAGTGTGTGCTTGTGTGCTAGATTCCAATCTGATCCTAAGGAATGTCATTTAACTGCTCTTAAAAGAATCCTTAGGTATTTAAAATGCTATCCCAGTTTAGGCCTTTGGTATCCTAAAGTTACAAATTTTGAATTAATTGGGTATTCTGATTCTGATTATGCTGGGTGTAAGATTGATCGAAAGAGCACATCTGGTAGCTGTCAGCTGTTGGGGAGATCATTAGTTTCATGGTCATCTAGGAAGCAAAATTCTGTAGCTCTCTCCACAGCTGAAGCTGAATACGTGTCTGCAGGCAGTTGCTATGCTCAATTATTGTGGATGAAGCAGACATTTCTAGATTATGGGATTATATTTGATAAAGTGCCACTGTTATGTGATAATGAAAGTGCCATTAAAATTGCTAATAATCCTGTTCAACATTCTAGAACTAAGCATATTGAAATAAGGCACCATTTTATTAGAGATCATGTGGCAAAAGGAGATATTGATGTCAATTATGTCAGAACTAATATGCAACTAGCAGATATTTTCACTAAACCCCTAGATGAAACAAGATTTTGCTTTTTAAGGGGTGAACTAAACATTATTGATATATCAAATGCTAGTTGATGTGCTAAAAGTGTTTGTTTGTATAAAATAATATTATGTTATTCCCTCTCTGGTCTTAGACAGCCTCTGGTCGAAATTGACCAAACTGACAGTCAGTTTCCCTAACTGACAGTCAGTTCAGTAGTTAGGAGCCTGGTCTTAGTCTCTGGTCGAAATCAGTGTCATAACTGACAGTCAGTTTCACAAACTGACAGTCAGTTACGTGCATTTGATTTTGGTCGTAGCTCCTGGTCGTGTTCGAGTCCCCTACTGACTGTCAGTTTCATACACTGACTGTCAGTTTCAAAACTCAGTTCTGTGAACTGACTGTCAATATGGTATACTGACTGTCAGTTCCATGTTTCTGAGTTTGGAACTGACTGTCAGTTTATTAAACTGACTGTCAGTTGCGGGATCGAGAACCCTAAATCCCCGTTCTGTTTTGCGTCTCCTCACCTTCTTCTTCTCGCCGCCGTTGTTTCTTGCGCCCCCGTGTCTTCGCCGTTTGCTCCACCACCTCGTCGTGCCTCACCGCCGCCTCCTTTGGGCCTCCCCTCGTCGCCGGTGGGCTCCTCACCGCCGGCGCCACCGTCCTCGACCGTTCTCGACCTCGTCGTTTTGGCTCCTCTGTTCACGGCTTCTTCTTCTCGACACCTCTCCCGTTCGTCGTGTGCAGTGATCGTGGACCTCCTCGTCGTGTTCTGCAACTGATTTGGTCGTCTGCTCCGCATTGGCTTCGACGACCTCTTCAGTTCAGTCTCTGCCTTCTCTGTTCAGGTCGATTCCCTTTCCTTCTCTGTTTCATAACCATGTCTGATCAGGCCGATCCCTCTCGTCGTGGGGCCCGACGGAAGAATGCGGCAAACAGCCAGCGTTCATCGGGTCAGACGTCCGAGAACCGACCCTCGCCTCCGCCTGAGCGCGTGCCCGTGGATTATTCACGCTGGCACGCGAGCCGCCTTCGCACGCTCCGCTCTGTGAACCCGTACCTGTCGCCGCGACCCACTGGTCGCGACGGGTGCGCGGTGCTCACCTGCTACACAAACCTTCATTTAGACCTGTTTACCAGCGTCTACAGCCGCGCTCCCATCTTTGCCCACCGCTCTCTGTCGTGGGGTACGATCACCTCTCGCACAGGCATCGCTACCCTCGCAGATCTCTTCGGCACTGTAGGGATTCGCGACTTAGTCGCGGATTCCTCTTTGCACTGGGCTGAGGGGCCCATTCGCCAGTTCTACTCCACTGTCTTCGTTTCCCCTCAGCGCGACTTCATGACCTTCATGACGGGCCTCCAGGTCCACACCGTCACGAAGGATCAGCTGGAGTCAGCGCTTGGTCTGGTGCGCCCTCCTTCTGGCCGCCAGCTCCATACTCTCCCTGACCTCGAGCGTCGGGAGGTGGCCATGCTCTATTCCGGCCCCTTCCAGCTCCGTCACATCGCTGGCCTGCGCCGCGATGTTGACCTGGCTCTGCGTATCCTCCGTCTCACACTGGTCCCCATGAGCGGAGACAGAGCCAGGGTCACTTATCTGGGTCTTCATGTGCTCATCTCCATCTTTTAGGAGGAGCCCTTCGACGTTGTTGATCTCATCATCAGTGAGATTCAGCACGTCCTTCTTTCCCTGCGCCGTCAGCTGATATACGCTCCGTATATCATGGCGGTGCTTCTTCATATCCAGGCCGTGGACACTGAGCTGCCCAGGCCCCATCATCCTCTTCTCTTCTATCCTCCGGGCCAGGCTGATCGCAGGCTCGGTGCTCGCCCTGCTGCAGCTGCTGGCCCTGGTTCTCCTGCATCAGATGATGATGCTGCGGGGGAGTCAGAGGACGAGGCCCCTGTCCAGGAGTCTTCTCCAGCTCCAGCTGCAGGGACAGGCACCGGATTTGCGTCATCTTCCTCCCAGCTTCAGGAGATCCTCCAGGTGCAGCAGCAGATCCTCAGCACCCAGGCGGAGCATCATCAGATGTTGCTCCGGTTGATTGCTCAGCAGGAGGAGATACTGCGCCGTCTGCCTGCGTCAGACTCTTCGGTTCCTCGCAAGAGGGCCCGCCCTGCGTCTTCGTCCCCGAGCTCTGCTACAGGACCTGTTGATCCAGCTCCTACGGCACCAGCTCCGGATCCAGTCGCTGCGGCTCCTGTTCCCGTGGCAGCAGTGACTCCTCCGGCGTCTCCAGCCGCCGATCCGACTGCATCTCTAGATGGCTCCGGAGATACAGCCGTTTTAGGATTTCCTTCAGATGATGAGCATTAGGCTCTGATTTGTTTTGTTTGCCTCCCTTTTTGTGCTTGATGCCAAAGGGGGAGAAGTATTTTGGATAGTTGGTTAGTATTTTTGGATTTTGGTCATTGGAGTCTGTTCTGTTTATGTCTTTTGATGTACTGAACAGATGATGATTATTTATATATGGAGATGTTTTTTGGTTATCTGTGTATGTCATCTTTTCCTTTTAGCTCTGATACATATGATGACTTGTGTTTAGCTCATATATATATGATGTCATTGATTTCTTGAGATGATGCTCTTGAGCTCTGATATGTGATTATAGCTCTGATACATTGATATATATGATGTCTTGATGTGCATGCGTATGCTCTGATATGACTTGTGGATGATTGCACATCTGTGACTTACTTATGTATGAGATGCCCCTGATGTATATGTATTGGTTTATGATCTGATTTTATGAGATGCATATACTCAGGGGGAGCCATTTCATTTATTTTATTTTTGAACACTTGTTGTCATCAATCATCAAAAAGGGGGAGATTGTTGCATCTAGGCCTTCATGCCTAACCCTGATTTTGATGATTAATGAAAACAAAGTGTTCTAGACTAATCGTGCTTTTTGAGATTGATTGTTACAGGATTAGTTGGGAAGAAATGCAAGTTGATCAAGATGAACCCAACTTAAAGTGAAGCACGAGACGCAAAAGAGCAAGAGACAAGACGCAAATCTTGAAGATGCAAAAGACCTCAGGTATTACAAGTTTTTATATTTTACCGATCTTGGCGTTTGGAGATGATCGGTTAGGAAATTCTTTTTTAGTTTTGACCGTACTATAAAGAGGGGTAGCGAAAGTCCTCTTTTTATCTCCAGCACAAACCGAGAATTCTAGGTCTTTGCATCGCATCATTTTTATGTGGATTTGGTTTTGATCTTATTTGAGAAATCTGGATTTTCAGTTCTGTTTTTGGCAGTAGAAGAGTATTTGCTTTTTTCAGAAAGATCTAGGTAGATCTGGCTTTTGCTTCTGTTTACAAAAATGTAGCCCTTGAAATTATCTTTCCAACGAGCTATTAAACACCTCTTTTGGATTTCTGGTTTTAAAGTTATAGCTGTTTTTGTTAAAGCTGACTGTCAGTTTGCATAACTGACTGTCAGTTTGAATGTCAGTTTAGTGTAACTGACAATTGTCCAGAGAGGGTGTTTTTTGGTCTCAAATTTTTTGTACTAAACTGACTGTCAGTTTGTCCATACTGACTGTCAGTTGGGGTTTCGACCAGAGAGTGTTTTTACTGTGTTTCTATTTGATTCTGGTCGAGCCAGTACACAAACTGACTGTCAGTTTGTGTAACTGACTGTCAGTTGCGTGTTCCAGCTTTCCTGTTTTGGCTGCAAACGGCTAGCTATTTTTTATCCGTAAATTTTGTCGGCCGTTGTGCACTAAACTGACTGTCAGTTTGCATAACTGACTGTCAGTTTGGGTTGCTGATTTTCAGCCCTAGCTCCAACGGTTCATTTGCTTCTTGAGGCTATAAATAGGGGCTTTGGGCATGTGTTTCATACAACAAGCAGCCTCCTCTCTTATACACTCTTGAGCATTAGTTTTCTATATTAAATCTTGATCTTTTGATCAAGTCGAGTGTTTTCCGATCCACCAAAAGTTTCAGTTCTTTTGCATTTGCATATACTTAGCTTCTCGGTGCGTGTTTGGAGGTCTAGAGAAGACCTCGCTGCCTGTTACTCTTGGTGAGCGCCCTCACCTAGACGGTTCGGAGGTGTGGCCGTTGACCTCTTCGTTCGGAGATTGTCGGAAAGGCTCGGCGAGTGTGTACAAGGCATCGGTGCTCGCCTTTCCGGAGTGGACAAGGAGCAACCATTAGTGATAATATCCTTTGTGGATATTGAAGCGAGACTCAAGAGATTTGAGTGCTTCAACGAGGATTAGTGGAGACTGAGCGAGTCTCCGATACCTCGGTAAAATCATCGTGTTCGTTCTCTTTCTCTTATTTACATAATTCGTTCTTTATTTGCTTTAAGTTTTAAAGTTTTTAAAGCCTCCTATTCACCCCCCCCTCTAGTCGGCATCCTTGATCCAACATCCTTAACACGAGCAATCGATCAGAAGAACTCTGTGCTCAACCAGAAAGGCTCGAGGTCGCAGCACCGCCCAAGGTCGCAACCCATGGTCAGAAGCACATGGTCACAGCCTAAGGACCATATAGTCTGCCGACCGAGCGATGATCGGATGTTTGTTCAGAGATTTCGACCAAATTCCAATTTCAGCACATATGTCTGAGTCGGTCGTATGAGTACTTGTTGGAAAGGTATTCGAAAGAGCTTTCCAACGCATCAAGAATCATCGAAATCCGACATTGTATGCAACCAAGAGACCCAAAGAATGTATAGTGCACAAGAGGAAAGAGTTCAGTCCAAATCAGTGAGAAATAGTTTCGGATTCGTTTTATCTCTTATAGTATGTTAGGATTTTATTCAGTTTTGAATTAGATTAAGATATAATTTTGGTTTTAAACCTTCTATCTTTTGTAGACACCACCTGACGAGGATTGACACCCGGGTCATTTCTAATAAACTTTTGGTTCAAGACAAGTTCGAACCAGACATGTATCTGGTGATGCGAACTCAAGCTATTCTGAGGGGCATCACCATGAGGTCGCAAGCTTTACGCGATCAGGTCACAGTTTTACGCGGTCAGACCGTAAGCCTTGCGCGGTCAGAAGTCTGTAAGCCTTCCGCGGTCAGAAGTCCGTAAGCCTTCCGTGGTCAGAAGTTCGTAAGCTATACGCGAACTACACATTCGGGATATTGCGCGGTCAGCCAATGTCCCGCGGTCAGAACATCTGTCGATCAGAATACTTGGGATCTATCTATTTCGGTTGCCCGTACAACAGGATATTCTAAGTATCCCGAAGATTCCTACACGTGGAAAATCAACCGTCAGAAGGTTAACACATACAGTTATCCATGAATAACACGTGTTTAACCTGCGTGGAGGTTAAGAGCAGTTCCAAAAAACCGCATCCAACCGTCCATGCAACCGTTTGATGCAGTTTCCTCTACATGGCACCCTTTCAAACGATATAAAAGGATGGCATGGAGCATCAAGCAAAGGGGAAGAAGAAAATAATCCAAGTTAGCCAAGTCTACGGCACATCTTATATAGCATTTTAATAAGCTTTCTTTGGCTTATCTTTGTACACTCTTACAGGAAAAAATCCTCGCCTGTGAGGACTTTTTCCTCCATTTGTAAACCTTTTACCACACTTAGTAAAATCTCAACAGGACGTAGGGCTTTTACTCCCACCATCGAGGGCCCGAACCTGTCTAAACTCTCTGTGCTCCTGTTCACTATTGTTCAGCATACCTTCCCGAAGGGTCATCTTGAAAGGTCTCACCGTTATAAATTCTGCATAAGTTCGGCTGAGGACTCCGAGTCCGAATTGTCGACAGCTGGTGCCCACCGTGGGGCCTTTCTCAAGGCGTCCTAATTGAAATTCGGAGGTTCGCCGAAACATGGCTGGAGCATATGATTCCGAGAACGATTTCGATCTCGAGGATTATGCCCATATACCAATGCCTTCTCCAAGCGATCCTGTTCCGATGGAAGAGGTCGAAGGCCAGAATCTTCCACCGGTTGAATCATCTCCCCAAGTCATGTTAATCGACCAGGAGGTAACTGGCACAAGGTCAGAACCCACAGAGGTTCTTAATGTGCTAGGCGATGAATCCGGCCCGTCATACGATCCCGCTGAGGGAAAATATGATGGTGACCCTGAAGTTAGCCCAGGAAGGTTCGACCCTGATAACCTCCACCGTCTCTTTGATTTCGAGTCTGACTCGGAACAGACCGAGATGTTCTCCCCATCGACGACTTCTCTCCCTAGGCAGTTTGCTGCGTTGTCGGAGGAAACTCCCGATCAACAGGCTGCCAGGGAAGAACAAGATCGCAAACAGAAGGAGGAGCAAGATCTCGAGCAACAGAACAACGAACTACGCAGAACTGCCCTAGAGGCTCTTCAAGATGCGCAGGCTCGTTACGATGCTGCCCCGAGTACTTCTCGACGGTCGCGTGGTCGTAGACGTGACCAGACTCCTTCCTTACCACCGGAGCATTTCCCAGTGGACGAAGAAACAGTAACACCTGGTGCCCCTAGGAGAAGTACCCATGGTCTACTGCGATCTATCGCGGAGGTCATGCGTAATTTTCCTCCTACGGTCACGGATGCGCAGAGACCGGCCTTTTTCAGGATCCTGGGGGAAAGACTGGACGAGGTTGCATCCGAGGCGACCCCAACAGCTTCTTCCCGCTCAGTGACACATCCCCGTGAACGAGATGGTCCTCATTTTTGCTCTGGCCGACGGAGTTACCCGCCACCTTTACCGTCCCGACAGGACAAATATCGGCGAATGCAGGACTCTCGTAGTAGGGATCGAGTTCCCGTTCACTCTCGTTTGGGACCCCGAGTAACCTCGCCATTAAGTGAGTTTGCTCGAAACCCGACCGAAAGTCGCAGGACGGTTCACGGTCCTTACGTTGGTTGCAAATCTTTCTCGCCTGGCCTACGAGCAGTCGTTTGGCCCGATAAGTTTCGACCAGGGGCCATTGAGAGGTTTGATGGAACTCAAAACCCATCTGAGTTCCTTCAGATCTATATCACTGCCATCCAAGCAGCAGGAGGCGATGACAAGGTCATGGCCAACTACCTGCCAACAGTCCTCGTAGGACCGGCTAGAACCTGGTTGTTCAATCAGCCTGAGGGCTCTATCTATAATTGGGAAATGCTATGTGATGCCATCCTCAGCAATTTCTAAAACTGTTACCAAAAGCCGGGTAAGGAGGACGACTTGCATAGATTGCGGCAAACTTCGACCGAAACGCTTCGGCAGTTTGTCAAGAGGTTTGTCGGGGTAAGAAATACCATCCCGAACATATCTGATGGCTCCGTAATCAGGGCATTTAAGCATGCCGTTCGATACCGGAGATTCACTGAAGACTTGCTCATCCACCCTCCTCGATCAGTGGCCGATCTGTTCGATATGGCTGATCGATACTCCGATGCAGCCGAGGCAGTCGAATGGAACCGAATGGTTGACAAGGGGGACCTACCGCCCCAACCAGGCTTCAAGGACGCCAAGAAAGAAGATTCGAGCAAAAAGCCGGAGTCTTCACCAGGTGGGAAGTCAAAAAAGTCGAAGAGGAACCGCTCTGGACAGTACCGTGAGGTCGCGGTCGCGGAGAAACCACCTTCGACCAAAGGTAATAAGTCTTCTTTTAAAAGTAAAACTGCTTTTGGTGGCCGGGATTCCGACCAGCCAGAAAAATCAACTAATCCGCAGGAGGGCAAAAGGTGGTGTCCACTCCACAATTCCGCAAGCCACGATCTCAAAAACTGCAGGAGTTGGTTGAAACAGCTGGATGATTTCTACCAAGGAGCTGGGCCAATGCCAACCTTACCGGCCAAAGAGCAGGCGTGCGGGGTTAGAGACGTCGATGGAGACGAAGAAATGGCTTACCAGGTACCTCAAAATCATGTTAATGTCATTTTCGGAGGTTCCTCCTCTTTCGTTTCCAAAAGGCAGTTTAAAACCTTTTGCCGAGAGGTTAACCAAATGGAGACATCCCTTGGTGAACCTCAATATCCCCGTTGGTCGGATATACCTTTGACGTTCGATCGCGCTGACTGTCCTGTGGGGTTAACTCGACCATTGAGGCTACCTCTGGTTATTACCCCAATCATCAGTAACGCGAGAGTCGAAAGGGTCCTGATTGACGGGGGAAGTTCCCTTGATCTTTTATTGGTCAAGACACTCGACGAGATGCAAATTCCTCGTTCGAAGATCAAGCCCATAATCCATCCGTTTTATGGGATAATCCCAGGGCCCTCGATGATGCCATTGGGACAAGTGGTCCTCCCGGTCACTCTGGGAGAACCAGATAATTTCCGAACAGAATTGGTTACTTTCGATGTAATCGATTGTGATTCAGCTTATAATGCAATCTTTGGCAGGCCGACTCTTGCTAAGTTCATGATGGCAACGCACTATGCTTATCAGTGCGGGAAATTGCCTGGCCCCAAAGGTGTCATTTCGGTCCGAGGTAGTCGCAACGTGGCGCTCACGTGCGACCGGCTATCTTTGGAGATGGTCGATCAACTTTCCCTCCGGGACGCTCAGGTCGCCACTGTCGCCACCGATGCGATCAGGGCTGCTCCTCGACCAGATGAGAAACTCAAACAAGTTCCCTTGTATCCAGATGACCCATCCAAGACAATTCGGGTTGGGTCAGCCCTCGATGACAAATAGGAACTCGACCTCGTTGCTTTCCTCCGGGCTAACGCAGACGTGTTTGCGTGGAAACCGTCCGACATGCCCGGTGTCCCAAGGGAAGTAATTGAGCACAGGTTAGCAATTCGACCTGGACAACGACCAATAAAGCAAAAGTTCAGGCGTTTTGCCACTGACCGACAGGAAGCCATCCGAGAAGAGTTAGACAAACTCTTACAAGCCGGGTTTATCCGCGAAGTTAATCACCCGGACTGGCTCGCCAATCCGGTCATGGTCCGCAAGTCAAATGGCAAGTGGCGCATGTGCGTCGACTATACTAGCCTCAACAGTGCCTGTCCGAAGGACGACTTTCCCCTTCCTCGCATCGACCAGCTGGTTGACTCCACTGCGGGTTGCGAACTGATGAGTTTTCTGGATGCTTACTCAGGATATCATCAAATTAGCATGGCAGAAGACGATGAAGAGAAAACTGCCTTCATCACCCCGTTCGGCACATACTGCTACGTCAGAATGCCGTTCGGTCTCAAGAACGCTGGTTCCACGTACCAGTGCTTGATGCAAAAGACCTTTCTTTCCCAGATAGGGCGTAATCTCTAAGCATATGTAGACGACTTGGTTGTAAAGAGCACCAAAAGATTGTCTCATTTGGACGATCTTGCTGAAACCTTCTGTAACTTGAATCGCTTTGGAATAAAATTGAACCCGGAGAAATGTTCTTTCGGGGTTTTTTCAGGAAAGCTTCTTGGTTTTCTTGTGTGTTCCAGGGGTATTGAGGTTAATCCAGAGAAAATCAGAGCTATTGAACAAATGAGGTCGCCCTCGACCATGAAGGATGTTCAACGCCTGGCTGGTCGCATGGCGGCTTTAAGTCGCTTCATATCGCGATTAGGCGAAAGGGGACTACCTTTCTTTAAAGCCTTGCGGAAACATCATAACTTCACGTGGTCTGACGAGGCCGAAAAAGCGTTTCAGGAGGTAAAAACATATCTTTCCAGTCCACCGGTATTGGTGTCTCCTGAAAAGGAAGAACCATTACTTCTGTATTTGGCGGCCACCCCACACGCGGTCAGCGCAGTTCTGATCGCGGAAAGGGAAGGAGTACACAGACCCGTCTACTATGTGAGCGAAGTACTTCATGGTCCTAAGGAGCGCTACCCTGAGGTCCAGAAGATACTTTACGCGCTACTGATGGCTTCCCGTAAGCTACGACATTACTTTCAAGCACACAAGATCACAGTACCCTCCTCTTTTCCTTTAGGGGATATTGTTCGAAATCCAGAAAAATCTGGTCGAATCGCTAAATGGGCGGTCGAATTCGGTGCCTTCGAAATCCTTTTCACCCCTCGCACGACGGTTAAGTCTCAGGTTTTGGCCGACTTTGTGGTCGAATGGACCAACCCTGAGCCACCCGTGCAGTTGGCGAAGGAACTGGAGTGCCCCGATTATTGGACAATGTACTTTGACGGCTCCCGTAGTTTTCAACACTCGGGGGCTGGAGTGGTCTTAGTTACGCCTCAGGGCGAACAGCTTAAGTATGTCATTCAACTACACTTTGTTGCAACCAACAATGCAGCAGAGTATGAAGGTCTTCTTGCAGGGCTCCGGGCAGCAAAATTCCTCGGAGTCCGTCGATTAGTGGTGAGGGGGGACTCACAGCTAGTCGTAAACCAGGTAAACAAGGAGTACAGCACCTCCGATGAGACAATGGCTCATTACCTGGGGGAAGTGAGGAGATTGGAAAAACACTTCAGTCACTTCGAAGTCCAATACGTCCCGCGAAAGGACAATATTCTCGCAGACCAATTATCCAAAATTGGATCCTCACGCTCATCCGCTCCGGCAGGAGTGTTCATTGAACACTTGGACCATCCTTCGATCATGATTTCGGTCGAGGATGATCCTGCAATAGCCTTCGTTGCCAACCTCGGTCAGGAACAAGATTGGACTCATCCATTGAGGGTCTATCTTGAACATGGGACCCTACCCGAGGACGAAACCAAAAGCGATCGATTAATTCGAAAGGCGCGTCTGTACAAACTCATAGATGGGGTTATGTACAGAAAGGGTACTCAAGGAGTATTCATGCGCTGCATATCTCAGGAGGAAGGAAAATCCCTCTTGAAAGAAATACATGACGGTGTATGCGGTGCACACGCGTCATACCGAACACTGGTCGGAAAAATTTTTCGACAGGAATTCTACTGGCCTTCGGCACTCGATGATGCCAAGTTCATGGTCAAGATGTGTCCACAGTGTCAGTTTCATGCAAGACAGGTTCATCAACCTGCTTATGCATTGCAAACTATTCCTCTCGCATGGCCCTTCGCGATCTGGGGAATGGACATCGTCGGTCCTATGCCACAAGCGGTCAATGGGTACAAGTTTCTGTTCGTAGCCATTGACACGTTCACAAAGTGGATTGAGGCCGAACCAGTACGAAATATTACTGCATCAGCTGCACAAAAGTTCTTTCACAAGAACATTATGGCACGATTTGGTGTTCCAAACCGTCTCATCACAGACAACGGTTCTCAGTTCGCTAGCGGTCTCTTCCTAGACTACTGCGATCAGATTGGGACTAAGGTGTGCTTTGCTTCCGTGGCACATCCACAAAGCAATGGTGCCGTAGAACGGGCCAATGGGCAAGTGTTGCAAGGCATCAAAAAATGTGTTTTTGATCGCCTCAAGACCCGCTCGGGGGCTTGGGCAGACGAGCTCTATACTGTTCTATGGGCACTATGGACTACCTCTAGTCGAGCCACCGGTGAGACACCCTTCCATTTGGTCTATGGGGCCGAGGCTGTGTTGCCTATGGAAGTTAGTATTGGATCTGTTCGCACGAATCAATTCGAACAGGTCAACCAATCCGAACAGCGATCGCAAGATCTCATCCTCCTGGAAGAACGGCGTGATCGCGCCCTGATCAAGTCCGCGGTATACTTGCAGGCTCTACGCAAGTATCACAGTAAAAAGGTGCGACCACGTGATCTCAACGTGGGCGACTTGGTTTTACGAAAAATTCAAGACCAGTCTAACCGCAATAAATTCTCCCCAAAGTGGGAAGGACCATACACTGTCGTCTCAGTGCCGCGGCCAGGGTCTGCGCGGTTAGCCATGGAGGATGGTCGAATTTTGTCCAATACTTGGAACATCGATCAACTTCGCAAGTTTTACGTGTAAGTATTCCAATCACTTTTTCCCTGTTCAATTAGCATCTTTTCATAAAAAACATGTCTTGTTTTCATACAATGAGTGTTTTCTTTAAGCCCAAATTATACAAATTCGACCTGGGGCTAATCGCCGGCGGTTAGGTTACTACAGCATTTTTTAACCGGATTCGCTGGTCGATCTCATGATCACTTCCAGATAAGTCGCTCCTAAATAAGCCGTTTCTCAACGCACACGGGACTATCTGGCAAGTCTTCGGTCATCTGGGTGGCTACCAGTTTGCAATAAGGTTAAAATGTTATTTTAATCTTGACCATCGGCTTGAAGCGCATATCCCTGGTCATCATACTTATGTTTTCCCCTCTGCTTAAAATACTAAGGCTCCAGTATTCACAAAACAGAGGCGGGGGCTAGAGGAGTATACTTATAGTATGAAACTTATGATGTGAATATGCACTTTCTTTTGAAAAAATAGTTTTACATACATGGCATTGTAATTACAATTGTTGGGTTACAAAATGTAAGGATCATTCGATCCTCAGCTCAGCCAAGAGTTTGTCAATGAAGGGCTTAACTTCTTCAATAACGGCGTCAAGCAGTTCTTCACTCTCGACCTCAACCGGTCCCACCAGCGCGCTCAGATTCGCATCTGGGCCATGGTGAAGTCGAACCCGGCTGAGTACGGCAGAAGCGGCTGATCGGACTCTCGTCCTGATTATCTCTTCACGTCACCGTAAATCTCCAGGGAGATATTCGAGCAGTGATTCTGCTTGAGTTGTGAGCAGTGATGCCCAATCGCTGACACTTGGGTCGTCCTTCCTCAACTCTACCACGTTGGTATTCAAAAGGCTGGCCACGGCCTTCAGTTTTTCGAAGACCAGTAGGCTCAACTCTTTGACCACTCGGTCGGTATGGTTGAGCGAGGACTCGAGAATCATCTTGTCCTGGCCGAGCTGTGTAATGCGACCTGCTTGCGCTGTACAGAGAAAAGAGGTTATTAACAAGAAACAGCTTTAAGTCTTCTCAAGTTGAGAATCGACTTACCAGCATTCTCAGACTGAAGTTTATTGATTTCAGTCCGTAGTTTCTTGAACTCTATAACTGAGTTCAGCCTCATCTTGGCTAACTCTTTTTTCAAGAATGTAACCTCTCTGCAGCAAAATCAGGTCAGTCACAATTAAAGCCTACTTATATTAACAGAAGAATGACGATCCTCACTTGCGCAAGCCGTCACGATCTTTTTGAACAGCCGCCATGCTAGCC
Source organism: Pharus latifolius (assembly GCA_019359835.1). Taxonomy (NCBI): domain Eukaryota; kingdom Viridiplantae; phylum Streptophyta; class Magnoliopsida; order Poales; family Poaceae; genus Pharus; species Pharus latifolius. Next base: position 3,963,648 of record CM033319.1, read on the forward strand.
ATTGCAGCATGCGACTGACTCGTCACCCATGACAAGCCCTGTGATACAAAGCAAGAGAGTTAAGTATCTCTAAAGGCGATTCAAGCGCCGAAACAGGGGTGATCATACCTTCATAAACTTATTTAAAGCGGCATCATCCATGCTAGCAGGAATCCTTGCTAGCGCGCCGGAAGTGCCTGCGACAGGGACAGTTGATGGGAGTGCCGGCCGGACGCCACCCCCAGAGACTACTGGTTGTGATCCGATCCCTGTACTTGTTTCACCTCCCGCAGTCCGGACAACTTCCTGAACCGCGGGAGCAGAGCGCTCTTCATTAGAGGCTCCCTCATCAGCCCTAATTTCAACCTCCCCAGTGGCGGTTGAAGGGTTAGGCACTGTCTTCTTTTGCCTAACAGGAAGAATGGGTCAGGCAACTTTTATTTAAGATTACTGTCAAGTAAGAGCTCTTACCTTATTTGAAATCCCATTCGTTCCTGGGACTTCTGGGAAAATTCCCCTGGCGAAGGAGAGCCGTCTCCGGTTCTCTCCTTCCTTATGGTAAACAAGGCAGCACCCCCCTAGAAATGTCATGTTACAAGCATATTCTTAGGGAACAGGTAAAAACACATAGGTCTTTACCTGGGCCACCGGACTAACTGGTGGGGCTGCATCCGAAGGCCTTGGCGATTCCTGAGTTGCTGGAACCGTCACAGCCGGCCTTTGTTCGTCTATCTCCTCCTCTGCCTGCGGAGGAGGAGGATTTTCCTCTCTGGAATCCCCAGTGGTCCCAGGGGGAAGCTCTCCTCTCTGTATGTACATTAACTTATCAAATGTGCAGAAAGAGCCATAGAGGGAATGATCGAAAAGATTCTTTACCTTAGTCATCCCTTCGACCAAGGAAGCAGAGATGATTGACCCTGAAACCTCGGGGGCTTCAGGAATTGGAAGGTCACCCGCGACCACAAGATCCTCGGTGGTCGCAGGGTCAGCCACGGCCACCTCTTCGGCAGCTGTGGTCTCTGCGGGGCAGCTTGGGGCATCGCTGGATGGAAGATCCGCGATCTTCCTCCTTCGAAGGATCAGAGGAACGTCATCCTCTTCCTCCTCGCTCCCCTCTCCCTGTACGACGAAGAAGTGATTCCATGTCGCGCCTGAAAAAGTAGCAGGAATGCGATATCTTACCGCAGTCTTTCTTGCGGGACGAGGAACGCTTCGTGAAGACCCCTCCCCAGGGTTCAGCTTGGTCTTCTTAGGGGCAGGACTCTTTGTCCTGGGTCTCTGAGAGACCTTCTTCACGTTCCTCGCCGTCGGCTTCTTCAGAGAGCCGACATTTTCACTTGGGAATGTCGCATCCGCAAACCTCCCTAGGAGCTATTCTCATTCCAATGGGATTGATTAGTGCTGGACATACATGAGACCTGCAAAACAGAGGCCAAGTGGAAAGTGTACCTTTCGGCGCTCCTGTTTAAGGTCGTCGCCGGCATGAATCAAGCTTTGGGGGCGAGGCGATCCCTTGGGGCCCTCTACCTCGGCGTTGCACGCCCTGAGGAGGTAGTTAGTCCGCCTCTCAATCTCAGCTGAGGGCAGGACTGTTCCCAGATACGAGTTAAATTGATACATTTCAAAAATGACATAAAAGGATTTCAATGTCAGAAATGAATACCTTCGTTATAGTCCAGGGTAGTGTCCGCCATGGACTTGATCTCCCAAGCCGGATGAGCCCTTTCACGCAGGGGGCTCACCCGGTTCTTCACAAAGTCTCGGATGACGTCACGTGCCGTCAACCCTTGTTCAACTAAGTGAAGGATCACCTTGGCATGCTTCATGAACTCCGCGTTCATCGCCGGGAGAGTATCCAACTCGCTCGGCTTCTCCGGCCGCGAGTTCTCAAACCACAACCCGCTCTCGGTCGGCGGGGTGCAGTAAAACCATTTCTGGTGCCACCCGTGCACTGAGTCTCGCAGGGGTGGGGAGGGATACTTCTTTTTATCCCTCAGCCTGAAGTGTTTCTAATTGGGTTATGGTTTTATCGAAATCGTGTTTTAGGCTAAAACTTTGATTCTAATCGAAGTGACATCCTGACCGAGTCCCAACTCTGGTCGAACCTTAGTTATGACCGCAGCTTTGAAACTGATCGCGGAATCAGGGCAGGTCGCGGTGCTTTTTTTTTCTTAAAGTTCATGGCTATATTTTCGCACAGAAGATGTGGAGAACATTTCATGAGAAATAAAGAACCTTTTATTTCTTACGTTCTTTACATACAAAAGGGATGCAGTCGATCAAAACATCGACTTGCTCCGAAAGAAGTTTACAAAGTTCCCCAAGGGACATGTTGTTGTCAGTAGGATCTACACTGACAACCCCCAGGGAACTAGCAACTACCCTAAGTCTATCTATATCGTCCCTAACAACAGACGCACTATTGTCCCTAATCAAGTCAGAGAGTTCTCGCTGTTGCTGAGCGAAGTCCCTCTCTCGACGGAAATGGTGCGCCTCTTCTCGGGATCGATCAAGACATTCTGCTAAACGCAGAATCTTCGAGGCCATCTCCTCGGTCTTCTTCTCCAGGGCATTCTTCTCTTCCAGAAGGGTCTGTCCGGAAGGAAGAGATGGAGCAGCAGAAGGCTGATCGCTGGGGCCTCCTACCTCCTACATTTTTGCAAAAGTTAGTCATACTAACTAAAATTATCAGCAAAAAAGGGAGAAGAATTGTTACCTGTCCCGGTGTATAACCCGTTGATACACCCATCTTGGGAGGAAGATCATCATATGGTGGAAGAGCAACCTCCCTAGAAGAAGATTGCTTCGCCAACCCAATATGGCAATCATCTGATCGAGGGATAGTCACCGCTTGCCGACCAAGATGTTGATCACCCAAAAGGATGGGGGAATTGGATGTGAAAGGGTCTTTTCCTAAGGATAAAGGCCTAACTTGCCGAGAGGCATGAACGGGGAGGGTCAAAGGAACTGAAGGAAGAAAGAAACTCGCTACGTTCTTTACCTTTGTTCCACTGAAAGATCCTTCGTCAACCTTGGGTTTCTTCCTTAAGGGAGACAGGACTTCATTCGTTTGAGACCCTTGTTCGACAGTTTCCCCTTCATCGCTCTCAATCTCGATGATTTCATGATCTGCCATTGGGAGGGATATGTGAAAAGGAAGGAGGCAGGATAACAAGAAAAAGACTTAGACGTGAGAGGGAAATTGTAGATCTTTACATATCCAGGGGTCTGGTATTTATAGCCGCCTGGGTGACAGTTTGTATTCCAGACGCCTCGGGTTTTGCTAAAACATTTACAATTTTACCTCGAGATAAAAACAATTTTACGGCGCTATCATTACCCGTCATGTAATGTCAGAACTCGTCTTGAAAAACCAACCGTTTTCACTTAGTGCGCCACTAAGTGGAGAAGTTAAAGGGCCGGGTTAAAAATCCAATGCACGGTTTTTAAATTCGAAATAAACACGTCTCTTCGTTTTCTTCGAATTTGGGGGCTAGCTGACGAGGATTGACACCCGGGTCATTTCTAATAAACTTTTGGTTCAAGACAAATTCGAACCAGACATGTACCTGGTGATGCGAACTCAAGCTATCCTGAGGGGCATCACCATGAGGTCGCAAGCTTTACGCGATCAGGTCACAGTTTTACGCGGTCAGACCGTAAGCCTTGCGCGGTCAGAAGTCCGTAAGCCTTCCGCGGTCAGAAGTCCGTAAGCCTTCTGTGGTCAGAAGTTTGTAAGCTATACGCGAACTACACATTCGGGATATTGCGCGGTCAGCCAATATCCCGCGGTCAGAACATCTGTCGATCAGAATACTTGGGATCTATCTATTTCGGTTGCCCGTACAACAGGATATTCTAAGTATCCCGAAGATTCCTACACGTGGAAAATCAACCGTCAGAAGGTTAACACATACAGTTATCCATGAATAACACGTGTTTAACCTGCGTGGAGGTTAAGAGCAGTTCCAAAAAACCGCATCCAACCATCCATGCAACCGTTTGATGCAGTTTCCTCTACATGGCACCCTTTCAAACGATATAAAAGGATGGCATGGAGCATCAAGCAAAGGGGAAGAAGAAAATAATCCAAGTTAGCCAAGTCTACGGCACATCTTATATAGCATTTTAATAAACTTTCTTTGGCTTATCTTTGTACACTCTTACAGGAAAAAATCCTCGCCTGTGAGGACTTTTTCCTCCATTTGTAAACCTTTTACCACACTTAGTGAAATCTCAACAGGACGTAGGGCTTTTACTCCCACCATCGAGGGCCCGAACCTGTCTAAACTCTCTGTGCTCCTGTTCACTATTGTTCAGCATACCTTCCCGAAGGGTCATCTTGAAAGGTCTCACCGTTATAAATTCTGCATAAGTTCGGCTGAGGACTCCGAGTCCGAATCGTCGACAATCATAGCTGGCCTTTGTTCATCCACCTCCTCCTCTGTCCGCAGAGGAGGAGGATTTTCCTCCCTGGAACCCCCAGTGGTCCCAGGGGGAAGCTCTCCTCCCTGTATATATATTAACTTGACAAATGTGCAGAAAGAGTCATAGAAGGAACGGCCGAAAAAGATTCCTTAGCTTGGTCGTCCCTTCGACCAGGGAAACAGAGATAATTGACCCTGAAACCTCGGGGGCTTCAGGAATTGGAGGGTTACCCGCGACCACAAGATTTTCGGTGGTCGCCGGATCTTCCACGACCACCTCCTCGGTAGTAGTGGTCTCTGCGGGTCAGCTTGGGGCATCGCTGGATGGAAGATCCGCGATCTTCCTCCTTCGAAGGATCAGAGGAACATCATCCTCTTCCTCCTCGCTCCCCTCTCCCTGTACGACGAAGAAGTGATTCCATGTCGCGCCTGAAAAAGTAGCAGGAATGCGATATCTTACCGCAGTCTTTCTTGCGGGACGAGGAATGCTTCGTGAAGACCCCTCCCCAGGGTTTAGCTTGGTCTTCTTAGGGGCAGGACTCTTTGTCCTGGGTCTCTGAGAGACCTTCTTCACATTCTTCGCCGTCGGCTTCTTCGGAGAGCCGACATTTTCACTTGGGAACGTCGCATCCGCAAACTTCCCTAGGAGCTGGTTCGCAGTCCATTACAAGGATTAGCACTGGACACACACAAGACCTGCAGAGCCAAAGCTGGACAAGGAAATTACCTTTCGGCACTCCTGTCTGAGGTCATCACCAGGGTGAATCAAGCTCTGCGGGCGAGGTGATCCCTTAGGGCCCTCTACATCGGAATTGTAGGTCCTAAGGAGGGAGTTGGTCCGCCTTTCAATCTCGGATGAAGGCAGGACTGTTCCCAAACTCAAGTCAGAATTTGTACAATTCAAAAAGGAGAAAGTTCAGCACCAAAGAAATAAATACCTTGACTGTAGTCCAGGGTGCTATCACCCATGGACCTAATCTCCCACGCCGGATGAGCCCTTTCACGCAGAGGACTCACCCGGTTCTTCACGAAGTCTCGAATGATATCTCGAGCCGTCAATCCTTCATTGACCAAGTGAAGAATCACCTGAGCATGCTTCGAAAGCTCCGAGTTCATCGCCGGAGGAATGTCTAACTCGCTCGACTTCTCCGGTCGCGAGTTTTCGAACCATAAACTGCTTTCGGATGGTGGAGAGCAGTAAAACCACCTTTGGTGCCACCCATGCACAGAATCTCGTAGGGGTGGGGAGGGATACTCCTTTTTATCCCTCAGCCGGAAGTAGATGCATCCGGCGGCGTTGGTACTCTTCGACCACGCCGAAAAGTAAAATCGTCGGAAAAGATCCACGCTGGGATATATTCCGACGAAGGCTTCACAAAGGTGCTGGAATACTGCAAGGATCAGCATCGCGTTGGGGTGGAGGTTGATCAGTTCCCACCCTGTAATGTTCAAGGACATCCTTAAGGAACCGACTCTCAGGGAATCGGAACCCGCAACGCAAATACTCCTCAAAAACCACCAACTCGCCTTCTTGGACAGTTGGGGTTTCTTGGTCCTTCTCCGCAGGTCGCCAGTTAATGAGCAGCCGCGGAGAAAGGATCTCCTCCTTCTCTAATGCCATCGTGTTCGTTCTCTTTCGCTTATTTACATAATTAGTTCTTTATTTGCTTTAAGTTTTAAAGTTTTAAAGCCTCCTATTCACCCCCCCTCTAGTCGGCATCCTTGATCCAACATCCTTAACACGAGCAATCGATCAGAAGAACTCTGTGCTCAACCAGAAAGGCTCGAGGTCGCAGCACCGCCCAAGGTCGCAACCCATGGTCAGAAGCACATGGTCACAGCCTAAGGACCATATAGTCTGCCGACCGAGCGATGATCGGATGTTTGTTCAGAGATTTCGACCAAATTCCAATTTCAGCACATATGTCTGAGTCGGTCGTATGAGTACTTGTTGGAAAGGTATTCGAAAGAGCTTTCCAACGCATCAAGAATCATCGAAATCCGACATTGTATGCAACCAAGAGACCCAAAGAATGTATAGTGCACAAGAGGAAAGAGTTCAGTCCAAATCAGTGAGAAATAGTTTCGGATTCGTTTTTATCTCTTATAGTATGTTAGGATTTTATTCAGTTTTGAATTAGATTAAGATATAATTTTGGTTTTAAACCTTCTATCTTTTGTAGACACCACCTGACGAGGATTGACACCCGGGTCATTTCTAATAAACTTTTGGTTCAAGACAAGTTCGAACCAGACATGTATCTGGTGATGCGAACTCAAGCTATTCTGAGGGGCATCACCATGAGGTCGCAAGCTTTACGCGATCAGGTCGCAGCTTTACGCGGTCAGACCGTAAGCCTTGCGCGGTCAGAAGTTCGTAGGCTATACGCGAACTACACATTCGGGATATTGCGCGGTCAGCCAATATCCCGCGGTCAGAATATCTGCCGATCAGGATACTTGGGATCTATCTATTTCGGTTGCCCGTACAACAGGATATTCTAAGTATCCCGAAGATTCCTACACGTGGAGAATCAACCGTCAGAAGGTTAACACATACAGTTATCCGTGAATAACACGTGTTTAACCTGCGTGGAGGTTAAGAGCAGTTCCAAAAAACCGCATCCAACCGTCCGTGCAACCGTTTGATGCAGTTTCCTCTACATGGCACCCTTTCAAACAGTACAAAAGGATGGCATGGAGCATCAATGAGAGGGGGGATCATCCGAAACATCAACCGAGAGATCGGAAGATCAAAAAACCCAAAATCATCCAAGTTAGCCAAGTCTACGGCACACCTCATATAGCATTTTAGTAAGCCTTCTTTGGCTTATCCTTGTACACTCTTACAGGGAAAATCCTCGCCTCTGAGGACTTTTCCCTCCATTTGTAAACTTTTTACCACACTTAGTGAAATCTCAATAGGACGTAGGGCTTTTACTCCCACCATCGAGGGCCCGAACCTGTCTAAACTCTCTGTGCTCCTGTTTACTATTGTTCAGCATACCTTCCCGAAGGGTCATCTTGAAAGGTCTCACAATTACAAATTCTGCATAAGTTTGGCTGAGGACTCCGAGTCCGAATCGTCGACACCACCCTCTATAAAAGAGAAGGCATAGTCCTAGTTTTAGGTAGACTTTGTTGATATATAGATTGTATGCTCTGCCTTTGCTGACTTGTACAATTCAGAGTCTCAATGTTCAACTCATAATTCATATTATTGAGTGTTGGTATCCTTCCGCTGTTGCTCTTGCTTTTCTTATTGATTTGCTTGAGTTGTTCTTTGTGAACAGGTTAATCTAGCTTTGCTCAGTTGATAACCAATTGAGGAGTGGTTTAGCGATTGTGCTGTTGTTGGTCGCGTGTTGGATCGTGGTTAGTCACCCCTTTGTCAAGGTCACAACTCACATCTATCCATGGATTTCTCCTACGATGAAGATCGGGACCAAACTACATGCACACATTTTAAAGTGAGGCATGTGCATATCATTTCCGGAGTGGAGAAGGAGCAACCCTAGTGGAAATATCCTTCGTGGATATTGAAGCAAGACCCATTCATTTGAGTGCATCAACGAGGAGTACGGGAGACCAGGCGAGTCTCCGATACCTCGGGATACATCATTGTGTTTGTCTCTCTTCCTCTCATTTTATTTGTGCAATGTATTTGTTTAATTGATTCAGTTTTTATTTGCTCTTAGCTCTTTTAGGCTTTAATCCTGCAAAAGTTATTTTATTAGAAAAGTTTTTAAATCCTCATATTCACCCTCCTCTAGTCGGCATTCTCGATCCTACACGGAGCAGCGGTGGTGTGGGTGAGGAGCACTCGGCGGCGGCTCTGAGATCGCAGGGCAGTGCACAAAGAGGTGACGGCGCAAGCTAGGCGGGTTTGCATAGTGGTGAAGGAATGGCACGTCCGGATTTGGTGGGAACAACGCCAGAGAGGAGCACCCGGTGGTGCAGGTGAGGACCACCTGGCGGCAGCTCTGTCGCGGTC